>CM037088.1:26263708-26921208 GCA_020916435.1 Oxytropis ochrocephala
ACAGTATAGTCTGAGGAAGATAATCGTGAGGTTGAAGGCAAAGCAAATAAGCCTCACAAAGAATAAAGGATGTCACCCCCCTCCTCCAAGTTACGCTCATACACCCGCCTCCAAATGACGAGTCAGAACACGACTTCACTGCAGTCGTTAGCGCTCAACCGCTGACACACCTGTGATATGTCTCGCTAAGTCAGCGGGCATACTCCGAGCTCACAAAGGATGGCGGAGGTGTGGCAAGGCCTGACGGGAAGTGCAAAGAAGCAAGAGACGCTGTTCAGAGTTGATCGCCATTTCACCAAATGGCAAGTGAAATGATTTAAGTATCTCGAAAAGCATTCTCGGAGCAAAAGCCGACAAAGAACTCCATGGTCTAACGTGGGCGTACACCGGGAGAAGTGGGCTAACTGAGCCCCCGACTACAAGGCACAAGAGGTTGTAATGAAGATGGAGTCTAGTATGGACTTTGTTGCCATGAGCCCATACTTTGACAACACTGACGATACTCACGAAATAAAAATAAATAAATAATGTAAGCAAAAAGTGCGACCTATGTGACTTAAATAAATTATTTAAGCAAAAAATGCAAAACTTAGGGTCGTGTAGTATAGAAGCTGCCAGACATGATCGCCAAGTCGGTGAAAAAAGAAGTGAGAGCTCCTCACCGAGGCTCTGAGGCTCCTCACGTCATCTGGCTGAGGCTCCTTCATGATACTCGGACATAGGCCAGTGCGAGAGTAATAGTAATCCCGACACAGAGTCAACTTCTTCTTTGATACTCGGGAGGTGGGGATGGTAATGAAGAGGTTGAGATACATCGTGCGAGGATATCATGGATGATCACGAGGAGTAGGGTGGGAATGATCTTTTGAGAAACCGACCTCCCTACATGCCGAATCCTGGCTGCTGCGTCTGCTGCGAGTAATCCCAGATCAAGATGAAGAAAGCTCCAGGTGATCTTTGAGCTGCGTCATGGTGCTCAGTGATCTCGGTGGCTCAGTGTGCACATCTTTGTCTCATTTGAAGCATGTGGGTGATTGTGCCTCCAGAGTCCTCGTGCTCGGAGCGAAAGAGATGACTCCTCTCTGCGATCGGAGGACCTCCGTCTCCTCATGCCTACCTGAGGACCGCTGGCGGAAGGAAAAAAAAATTAGTAAAAAAAAAAAAAAAAATCGCTCATCGTATTTACAATAAAAAGGTGTATATCTGATGCTTACTTTTCTTCTAAATCGTATATAAGGTCTGCTTGGCGTATTTACGAGTGGATGAATTTACTGCTAATCGTATATCACTTTGATTAGGGGTATATCGGTGAGTAAATTTTTGCAAATCGATATCTGAGTGTGGTGGGGTATATCTGATTGGTGGATTCTGGGCGATCGTATATCGTCTCTACAGCAGCGATATGCGAGAGTGAAGGTGGTCAAGCGTAAGGTATGACCAATTATGTGAAGAAATGGTGATTTTGTAAGCAGAGACAGGGTATTTTGGTCTTTTCATATGGTGGGTGGGGTTTTAGAGGAATGGGTGGGGTCAAAAAAACCCAAAATAGGAACCAAAAATAAGGCTAAAGTCAAGGTGGCTAAATCACATACCAACCGGAATTACCTCGGATTTTGGTAGTCAAAAACCTCAACCCCTCTTTGAAATTACCTGCGTATTTAGAGGTATTTAGGAAAGAAATTAATTAAAACAAATTAAAATTAATTAAAGATGCGTTTTTTTATACAAAGCGAAAATAATACATGAAAGTTACGACTGGAAACAACAAAAATAACAAAGAAAATGAAAAGACGATAGAAATTAGGAGATGGTGGTTGGAGATGTCGAGGACCTGCGACCAGCGGACCTTCGGTTTCGACATCTGGTGAATAGGACTCGCATCAGAAATGTCAAAGCGTTATCATTACTCCGAGCGTCATCGTTGTTCTTCACATCCATGGTGGACCAGCGAACACGATTATTATCGCCCATAGTGGGGGTGGCGATAAATTATCCGGGTGACTTCTTGCTGCGTCACCACTCGGTGCACCACCCGTTGTTATTTTTCTTTTGAGCTTCCAAAGGTGATGTCGTCGTTAGCTTTGCATAAAATGGGGTTTGGACTCTCGAAAATAGACACCATTTTCTTTGTTTGTGATTGTGCCACTGATGGTGAAGGGAAATGGGAGTGAGAATCACGAGTATTGTGTATTGAGTGTCAAGTGAGAGTGTTGTGTGTGAAATAAGTGAAATGGAAGGGTCATTTATAAGGGAAAAATGAAACCCTTGAATGGATTTCCACCCAGTTGATGAAAAGTGGTCGGCAAAATCACGGATAGTTTAAAGTGTCGGCAAAATCTAGATCGTTAAAGTTATCGGCAATATCTAGACCGCGATTAATTAGTAATCCAATAAAAAAGTTTTATTACTTTAAAAAAATGACTTTTTAACTACGTTAGTCGAGTTTTACCATGTAATTTTTTTAAATTTTTTAAAAATTACATATTTGTAGACAAAGTATAATACTACGATATTGAGGTTAAAAAGGCCGAGGTTGCAAAATTATTTACAGTGTAATTGTACACAAAGTGCCATAAAAAACATGTTTTTAGTGTAAAAATTGACTTTTTAATTAGGTTTTGAGGTTAAATTATAATACTACGTTGTTGAGGTTAAAAATACAGTATTTAAATATTCTAAAAGGCTATTAACGTGTACAAAAAACACAAATAATAATGTAAAAATATAAAATAATCAACTTGTGATGTCTACATAATCGAATGGTGTCATTGGAACATAATGCGGAAGCAAGAAGACCATAAGCGCATCGTCAATGTATGGATATTGTCACGATCTAGCTTCATCACGAGGCGTATCGACCCCAAGAAGGATGTGCTAGTGGGATAGGACTAGTGTGGTTCAAGCCGACCAGAATCAATGATTCGCATGGATAGACCCAACCACAAACCAAGCCCGACTACATTTGGAAACACAATCTCCCCTCAAAGGAAGAATGTCCGATTCTCATGAAGCGACAACATAACGAGGGTCTCGATATCTAGTAGCTATGACATGTCATGTATGCAGCATGGTCATCCACTTCCGATAGGTTGTTGTTATGCATTGTTTTGGGATAGCGACTAATGAATCTCTAATGTTACGAACATTGTCACCCATAACTTGTGTGTCTTGAAAGCAGTTTGAGTCCATCTCACTAATTAAATCATTCGAGCGACACTGCCAAGCGTGCTCAAGACCCGGTCTAGTGAAGTAGAGATGCATCACAGCCATTGCTCTCGAACAAAGTCTTATGAGGCTCGCGTGATTGTGAATCTCATCCACCAGCTCTCACGCTTGTCGAAGCTAGGAGGTAACATTGGTTTAGCTTTCAATTGAAACCTACAACCACATCTTTTGCCGATGTCTTGTATGCGCGGCCAGAACACCCAACATTTACTCATTTGTATGTGCCCGTCTCTACGCGACCATAAACAACCTTGTTCTTTTTCCCTTTCCCATTTCTTCGTCGTCTCGGTTGAACAATAACCACATATGGCTCGATTGGCTTTCCGGTATCTACAGCAGTAGCGTGTCATTGCATCTCAGTGGGAAATATCTCGGATATAAGTAAGGAAGCGGTTAAATCCATAATAACCATCTATTTAAAAAATATAAATGTTATATAAAAAAAATTGAAATACCTTTTTAGAGGTATTTAGGTTCCTATATTGTGAGCCGGGCAGTATTCGAAAAAAATTAATTTAAAAAAACAAAATTTCGAAATTACCTTTTAGGGGATAATTAGGTTCAAAAAATTGTGAGCAGGAAATACCAACTTTCAACACATTAAATCCGAAAAATTCACCTCCAAATTCCGGAAATACATTTTTATGGTAATTCGGGAAAAAGCCAAAAATGTAGTGGAGTCTGTATGTTTTTATAAAATGGCAGAGGGCATTTTGGGTATTTTGGTACTTATGGGGTGAGAATGATAATGAGGGGTGGGAAAAAAAAAAGCCTGTCACCCGGAGTATTTTATAATCGTTTCCTTGAAATTATAATATGTTACATAAAATAAAAATATCCACAAACTTGAATAGTTTTTAGAAATGAAAAATTTAGGTGGTGATGATAATGATAGTGATGTTGACTTTGGCATCAGCAGCAAAGCAGGGACAATAATGGAATTGGTGAGAAAAGTTGTGAACTTGTGATAGGGAAGAAGTGGAGATGACAGTGGTGACAAGCAATGGTGGTAGTAGTGGTCACAACAAGAACAGTAGCAGTAGGTAGAAAAATTAATAGGTTGAAAAAGTTAAAAAAATCATTAATCCAAAATATATATTAAAATTAAACAAAACCAAATAAAATATATTCTTTGTGTCCAACTCAAAAAAATAAATTATACAAAACAAATTTTGAAAATAATATTTATTCAAATGAGCTCAAAATAATATGCAAAGAAAACATACAACCTCTCCATTTATTTCAATGTACTGGCTAGTAGTCTATAGCATTTTATAACTCCAGGTGAAATGAAATATTTTCAAAAAATTAAACCAATTAGTTTATCATTTAAAAATCTACCATATGGCAATTACTTGAGGTTAAAATACTTTATCTTTCTGACAACTCTAACGATAGATTACTGAGAAGATCTAAATAGTATCTCATTTTACTCTTCTTGATCTAAATAGTTCATGATCTACTGACTCTGCCTGAAAGGATATGAAAGGACAAAGGACCATCGTTCAGACTTCAGATAAACTTAGTATCGAGCCACTAAACCTTTTGACTATGAATAGTTATCATCGTTAATTTCTTTTAGGATTAAATATGTTTTTTTACTCTGTAAATATGAGGTGTTTTGTTTTTACCTCTGCAATTTTTTGTTAAAGCCCATTACAAAATCGAACTTTTTGGTTTTAGTTTTTACATTAGGCAGACGTTCTGAAAAAAGTCTACGTATTTAAAGAAGTGTGATTTAGCATTTTTTCTTATTTATTAGGCTTAAATATGTTTTACCACTCTGAATATGGAGTGTTTGCTTTTTACACACTGTAAAAAATTTATTTTAATTTTTTGGCTTCCACCACTTCCTCCATTTCTTCGTATCTCTCAAAGCCTTGTTTACCTCTCGATCAACTTTCAGCAACGTCATCTCTTTCACTTCTCGGCACTCTCCCTCATTTCTTTCTCAGGAAAAGCTTTCACTTCCAACAACTTTTCAAGAAGGGGAGTCAATTAATGCTTTTCACTTCTCATCACATGAAAACCTTCATCTCTCTCTCTCTCTCTCTCTCTCACTTCTCATCACTCTCCCTCATAACCATATCCTGAAAAATTTCATCTTGTTTTTTATTTATTTGATATTTGGATTGGGTTGTTCTCATCTCATCAACCACCATCGAAGAAGATTTCTCCACGACCCAAAAATGCGAAATTGAAGAGGAAAGTATAGAAGTAGATTTTGGGAAAACCTAAGTGGAACCCGATTTTGCAGGAAAACCCAAAATTGCTAATTAGGTGGTTTGCGATTCTAATTTTAGGGTTTGTTTTAAGGTTTTTGGATTGTTGTTTATGGATTGTTTTTCATCTCAAAATCAACGCTTTATGAGTTTAATAAATGTGTTGGTTTAATTAAAATGTGTGTTGGTTACGTAAAAAGAGAAGATGAGTTACAGTTTGAGATTTGGAATGAGAAAGAAATAATGGTGGTGAAGAAGCGAGAGAGAGAGAGCGAAGTTGAGAGAGATGAAGAAAGCGTCGAGCTATGAAAAGCGAGAACACTATTTGGGTTTTAATGTTTGGAGTTGTTGAAAGTGATTGAGAGAAGCGAGGCTCTGAGAGAGGCGAAGAAATGAAGGAAGTGTAGAAGCCAAAAAAATTAAAATAATTTTTTTGCGGGGGTAAAAGCAACACCCGTATTCTGAGGAGTAAAAGCATATTTAAGCCTAATAAAAAAGAAAAAAATGCCAAATCACATACATTAGCCCAGCGTAGAGCGTTTTTGTAACGCGTCAAAGTCTATGAAGAACTAAATCAAAAAGTTGATTTTGCAAGTGCTTTTAAAAAAAAAAATTGCGGGGGTAAAGCAAAACACCCATATTTATAGGAGGTAAAAACATATTTAAGCCTTTCTTTTACACATATTTCATGCCAAACTTATTCTATTCAAGAACTCTCACTAAAATATGATCAAGAATTACATTGTATTTCCAAAATAACTTTTTGTCCTGGTGGATAAACAAACTATGTAAAAGTCAAGAATATCCTTACCCATTTAATAAAAACATTTAAGGTTTTAATATCTTTTGGTCCCTACAAATATGACGAATATCCATTTTAGTCATATAAAATTATTTTTTAAAATACTCCTTGCAAAATTTAAAATTATTCATTTTGGTCTATAAAAATTTTCTATTAAAGTAGCCATTGCAAAATTTAATATTATTTATTTTGGTCACTACAAAATCTGATGAATATTCATTGTCGTCCTTGCAAAATGAATAATTTTAATTTTTGGAAGGAGCTATTTTAAATAAAAAAACTTTTCTGAGGGACCAAAGTGAATAATTAGAAATTTTACAAGGTTTAATTTAAAAGTAAACTTTTGCAGAGGACTTATTTTAAAAAGTTATTTTGCAGAGATTTATTTAAAAAAAAATTTGCGAGGACTAATTTAAAAACAACTATATTTATAGGGATGAAAAACATATTTAAACCAAATATTTAATTATAACCCTCACATGTAAAGCTAGTAAGCGATATTGGAACTAATGATATATAGTCTAAACTTTTGATTTTAATCTAAAATTACAATTTAATATTTTTATTTCTCATAACACTTAAGTATTCTTACTTGAGTCGTCTGCTATATACATACACTATTCTCTATACCTGTACGAGTCTTTTTTGTTGGTAAAAATTGGATATTCTGCTTGTATGCGATGATTAATTCCTTAAGTCGGGTGGGAATAGCGATGGGTGATGAAACTTTTCTTTATAGAGATTTAACAATTTGCTTCTGAAGTCGAGGTTGGATTGAATTGAGAACATTGGTTAGGTGTAAGAGACACTAACTTGTCTAATCGAAGTGTTTTGGGTCTCTTCAAAGCCATGGCGTTAGTTAAAGCTGGAAGATCACTGCAATCTACCGTCAAAGTGTTTTTAAGCCTCTGCCTTGAGTCTTACTTATTTTCATTAATATATTGGAAAAACAAATAAAATGCAGAAAAGCAACAAAAATCTAAAAAATTTGCTCTTATGTGTGAGTATCGGAACAAGGGTAATTCATTCATTCATTGATCTTCAAGGCGCAAATTACAGAGTATGTATGCGTTGGCTTGGCTTCAGTGCATTTCACTGAGCTTCAAAAAATGAAATCTAACTAACACTACCAGAACAATACAATACAAGAAAGGGTTTTTTTTTTGGTACCCCCACCCATTCCCTAACACCTCCACCCAAATTGAAATCTCCATAATGCCCTTTGTAATCTATTTTTTTTAAAAAAAAAACGCATCGTATATATGTCATTTGGGACATATATCGATCACGTGATTCTCTTATCGTATATATGTCCCAAATGACATATATCACGATGCGTCTTCTTTTTTTTTAAAATTGTAAAAAAAAAAAAATTTACTTGATCATGATTTCGCTTTCAAAGTTGATCAGCGGTGTAGATTGCACGCCAAAATCAGCGGTTGATAATCTTTACCTCATCTATAAATACTCACTCCCACCATCACTATTTTCACACCAAAAAATTCAACTTCCTCCTTCTCTCACACACATCACAAGTGAAGATGATGATGACGAGAACTTACGCTAATGTCATACTCTGAGCCTTCTTCCCTCACTTATCGTTCATTCTAATATGGGGTTTGTTGATCATGAGGGTATCATCTTGAAAGATGATGGTATAAGTTTCGATGGGAGAGATGTTGTTTCGTGTAGGTTAAAACCACGATATATCATTTTTACGCTCTTAGCGAGAAACTCACTGCAGAATGGTTCAGCAGAGACGATGAACATGAGATAGTGCGTATTGTTTTATGGAGCCGAAAGCGACTAGTGGAGGTATTTCTGAGTCTACCATGGATGTCTTGTGAGGATGGCGTCAGAGACATGATGTCCATTCATATAACAATTAAATGGAGAGTTACATTCATGCATGCGTTGAAACGGAAGGGCCGTCATTTGAGATCGCCGTCGATTAACTCCACGGCTCGATAGTTTCTATTGTATTTTCATTTTATCTGTCTATTTTTATTCAAGTTGTTTATGTTTTATCGCTTGTGTAACTTTGTTTTATTGAATCAATGAAATCAAAAATTTATAGAAACTCGTAAAATAAATAAAACATCAGAAAAAAGTTAATAATATAATAAAGTGCCAAAATAATATCAAATACATCAAAAAACAAATAAAAAATCCCTACTTGGCGTCCCCTCGTCCTCGCCCCCGTCGTCTAAGCTCCCGACCCGTCATCGGTCTTTGCCATCCCCACCATCCTATGGATTGTCCGATCTGGCCGGTGCCATGCGCGATATCGGCGAAATCCACGAATCCCTGCTCTGCAAGCCTCACAAGCTCCCCTAATCCGGTCATGATCGTCGTAGCGTATCTCGGGGAGGTGTCGGTGAGCTCTAGTGATGGTGGTGATGGTGGGCGGTAATAGTGCGAGGATAGAAGCCGGACGTACCACTCTAAGTGAATTTACGTCTGGCTGATCGGCCTCCGAAACGGCCGAGTAGTGTGTAGGATGTCCTCCACGAGATGCCATGAAGTGGGCGATCCCAAACACACAATCGGTATGATTTCGGACCGACCCCTAAAGAGAGTCACGTGGGATGATCTGCGTGTACCCAAGCGCGCTTGAGCACCTGCTCGGGCATGTACGGAACTACGAAGTCGGCCCGGTGATGAAGCCTCTGTAGAGGGAGATGCGCTCAGAAAGTCTACCCGATACTGTCCTCCTCGAATGGTGCCGCGGTGGACATCCTCGGCCTCGGCTCATCAAGCATCCTCTGTAGTGGTGAGCTTGGTGGTCGAGACTTCTTCTTCGTGGCGCCCGAGTAGTGGCTCACTTTTGGGATATGGCCGAGGCGACTATCCACCATCAGGGAAATACCACATAATCCAAGCTGAAATGCAAAAATAAATAACATATTTAATTCACAAAAAATTTACCAAAAGTCGGTGCGATTTAACAAAAATACAAGAAGTTTAAATGTATACGAAATAGGGTGGCATACCCTCCACCTGCTTCTAGCTGCGTAGTCAGAGATGACCATGATGTTCAAGTCATGATACATGGCGGCTAGTGCACTGCACCCCATGCATAGCCTCGAGAACCTGCGGACTCGGATCATCCGGTAGATCGACCACTTAGCCTCGGATACTGTCTCCGGTCTTCGTGGTGAAGATCATGTAGGTCGGAAAGCGGAGCGAGATAAGCCACGGCGAGCAAGCGTGATGTCACCCCCTCCTCAAGTTACGCTCGTAACACTGCTCCGACCATTTGAAGGCTGTAATATGGACCCCACGGGTGTTGTTAGCGACCTCGACCCGTGACACACCCAAATATGTCTCGGTGGTGTGTGGCAAACTCAGAGCTAACGGTGAGAGGCGGGAGGTGTGGCATAGTTCCCTGGATGGGAAGGTGCGTGAGACAAAGAGGCGTCATCGAGTGATCGTCATCTCACCGAATGGCAAGTGAAATGGCGAAGTGTCGAGTGCCACCTCTCGATAAGCCGGCGACAACTCATGGTCTCTCTTGTGGCGTGGCGGTCTGGAGAAGTGGGGCCAATCGGAGTCACGACCACGGTGGTGTCTTTGAAGTAGGTCGGGAGTAATGAAGATGAAGTCTAGTATGGACTTTGTTGCCATGAGCCCGTACTTTGACAACTCATTGATACTCACTGAAATAAAAATAAATAAATAATGTAAGCAAAAGTCACGGACTATGTGACTTAAATAAATTATTTAAGCAAAAAATGCAAAACTTCTTAGAGATTCGGTGAGTATAGAAGCTGAGACATGATCGCCAAGTCGGTGAAAAGAGAGGTGAGGCTCCTCACGCTCCTCTCTGAGGGAGCTCCTCCACGATCTTCTTTGAGGCACCTCGTGATACTCGGACATGGGTGAGTGCGAGTAATAAGCATCGACACAGAGAGTTGCTGCTGCTGATACTCGGGAGGTGGGGATGGTAATGAGAGGTTGGGGATCATCTTTGGGGATCTGTGTGGATGATATCGAGGAGTAAATTTGGGAATGATCTTGAGAAACCGGCCTCCCCTATGCGATCCTCTGCTGCGTCTGCTGCGGGTAATCCCCGAGATAAGCCCGGTAGTGATCTTGGTAGCTCGGTGATACTCAGTGCCTCGAGGCTCATACTCGGTGGCTCGGTGTGCTGTCTCTGTCTCTCGTCTTTGAAGCATGGAGTGATTATGCCTCGAGTCCTCGTGCTCGGGCGATGGAATGACTCCCCGTCTCTCGATCGGAGAGACCTCACGTCTCCTACTGCTACTACAGGACAACTGCAAGCGAAGAAAAAAAATTAGAAAAAAAAAAAAAAAATTGCTCATCGTATTTACATCAAAGCGAGTGTGTATATCGATGCCTATTTTGCTCGTCGTATATAGGGTCTTACGGGCGTATATGCGAGTGGATGAATTACGCTAATCGTATATACGCTGAATAGGGTATATACGGTGAGTAAAAAGTGTTAAATCGTATATAGAGAGTGCAGTGGGGTATATACGATTGGTTGATTTACAACGGTGATCGTATATACGTCGAATATTAGCGTATATGCAGTGAAGGTGGTCAAGCGTAGAGGTATGACCAATTGTGTGAAGAAATTGTGATTTTGTAAAAAAGTCGGGGTATTTTGGTATTTTCACCACGGTGGGTGGGGTGTTAGGGAATGGGTGGGGTACCAAAAAAACCCTACAAGAAATGGGTTTGGTGACTTAACAACAAAACTAATTTGGGCGATACAAGTTGCACCTCTATTCATTACATTTGCACCTATCATCAACACAAACTTCAAATACAACAAAATCGGACTTCAAGTACAACAAATCCTCCCTCAAATTGAGCTCCATTCGGTGTACGATCTTTGCATCAAAGCTATTGCTGCATTCGATGCGTTGCCTACTATAAGCTCAATTTGACTTAAATCTTAGACTTGAGTTTTCCTCCCTTTGCACATGCCCGATAATCTCCTCGGTTTACGGAAGCTTTGACTTTCAATGGCTTAGATTAAAATGTCGCAACTTTGTTCTTGTGTATTCTGGTGCGGTAATTCTATTTCACCCTTACCAACTTGTTCACGAAGAAAGTGAAATCTAACATCTATGTGTTTGGATCGTCCATGTAACCACGAGGATTTTTGGGCCGATTTTATAGTGGAATTGTTATCACATAGTATAACAGTTCCACTACTTGATAGTGACCAAGTTTCTTCATTATTCTCCTTAGCCACACAACTTGCAGCAAGCACATTGGGCTTGCTGCAATAAACTCTGCTTGGTGGTGGATAGAGTCACCCGCTTTGGTTGCTTATTTGATGCCCAAGCAATGGTACCATTTCCCGGAATAAATGCATAGCAGAAAGTAGATTTTACGTCATCTAAGTCCCTGCATAATCCTTATCAGTGTAGCTCGATAATTGATATGTTTACGCCACTCCATATAAGATGCCATAGTCACTTTGGTTCCTCTCAAGTAACACATGATCCTCTTGGCAACTTGCAAATGGAGTTACGTGGGACAACTCCATATATCTACTTATCGAGACTCTGCATACATCATATCAGGTCGAGTTGCTGTAAGGTACATCAGATTACCTACTATCTGCTTGTACAATGTGGCATCCACCTTGCTTCCTTCCCCTTCCTTTGATAATCTGAAACCAGGAACAATTGGAACAGATACTGGTTTACTATTGCTCATACCAAACTTCTCCAAGATTTCATTTGCATATTTAAAAGTGATTGATAAATATTCCTTGAAACATTTGATTAACTTCAACTCGAGGAAATATCTCATTCTTCCAAGATCTGTCATGGAGAATTCCTGCATCATAGAGTTTTAGAAATTTTCTATCATCACTTGTGAATTTCCCGTGTAAATCAAATCGTCAACATATAAGCTTATAACTAGGAATTCTTCACTCAATCTTCCTTTAGTGAACAAGTTGTGTTCTGATTCACTTTTCTCAAATCCTTCCTTCACAAAGTATGCCTCAATCTGTTGTGCCGGACCACTTGGTGCTGTTTTGACCCATATAAAGCTCTCTTGAGCTTGTAAACTTTATCTTTGGCACCCTTCACTTGATATCCAAGAGGCTGCTCTACATAAAAATTTCTTTTATTTCTCCATGGAGAAATGCACTCTTAACATCAATTGAAAGATCTTCAATTTTCTTACAAGCTATGAGTAGCAATCAATGTCTGATGGTATCCCATTGAGCTCTGAGGGCATATACCTCGGTGTAGTCCACACCATACTCTTGAGAGTACCCTTTGGCAACCAATCTTGCCTTATACTTGTCAAGCTTCTCCTTACCGATTATACTTGGTTTTGAAAATCAACTTAACACCAATGACTTTGGTGTTTGCAGGTAGAGACACAAGCTCCCAAGTATCATTCTCTGCTATAGCTTTCATTTCACAATCCATGGCTTCTCTCTATTTCTTATGCTTCACAGCCTCTTCAAAATTGATTGGATCACTAATATTAACATCACTTACACTGGTGAAGGCAATTTGATATTTTTCTTCTTCTATATCTTCAATTTCAATAGCAAATTGGGTCTCGTAATCTTCTAAGTATGCAGGCTTTCTTCTTGTCCTCCCTTGAACTAGATTTTCACTTTCTTCTTGAGTTACCTTCACTTTCTTGATCATCATTGGTCCTCACAATTTGTTCTTCAGAAGTATTAGTCACAGTTGTTTCAACTAGTTGTGCAGACCCTTCAGTGATACTCTCCTCTTCATGTGACTCTAGAATTTGATCTGCTTTCTCTTTAGCCTTCCAATTCCATTTCTCCTCTTCATTGAAGACCACATCTCTACTTATTATCACTTTTTGATTTGAGGGATCAAGGAGCCTATATGCTTTTGATTCCTCACTTATACCCAGAAAAACACATTTCTTGCTTCTACCATCAAGCTTCTTCCTTTGAGCCTCAGGTACATGTGTGAAGGCAACACACCCAAATACTCTAATACACTTTACTGATGGTTTTCTATGTGACCATGCTTCTTGTGGGGTTCTATCTTTTACAACTATAGTGGGGGATCTATTTTGCGGGAACACGCTCCAATTTCTTATACAGCCAAAATCTTTTTGGAACCTCCTTATCATTAAGCATACTCCTTACCATATTAAGTATTGTCCTGTTCTTTCTTTCAGACACCATTTTGTTGAGGACTATAGGCTGCTGTCAATTGCCTTTTTATGCCATGTAGTTTACAGAATTTAGCAAAATCACCAGAAAGATACTCTCCCCCTCTGTCAGTCCTCAAGGTTCTAATCTTTTCACCACTTTCATTCTCAACTAAGGCTTTAAATTTCTTAGCAGGTTGTTTGGAACCGAGAGAAAAGGGATGGAAGGATACAATACTAGATAGAAAGTTTTTAGAAACTTTTGATTCCATCGTTTGGTACTCAACGAGAAAATGGGAGGAAGGATTAATTCTTGCGGGACCCACAGATAAATTCCATTCCTCCTGATTTGAGAAGAAAAGAGCAAGAAAAGTAGCTAACAATGAAAAAGACAAAAGCGCCCTAACTTTCTTTGTCATGTGATTCTTGCATTGTTTTTTTATTTTCTTCTTTCCCGATATATGTTAATAAATGTATATTTCTTCAATAAAAAAGTATTCTTCATTTTGCATTATTAGTGTTAGGTGTCTTTGATAAAAATTATTTATTATATATATATATATACACTCCTTTTTACATAAGGGTGTTTATGTCATTTACTAAACACTTATCTTTCTTTCCTCTCACTTTCTCTTCATTTTCACTCTACCAAACAACCAAAAAAACATCCCACTTTCTACTCACTTTCATTTCACTTTCATTCCCCAACATTCTTTCTGTCACTTTTTTCCTTCAATTTTCTTTTCTCATCCAAACAAATCATAAACATATCAATAGCTTCGGACTTATGGATACAAAATACACCCATGTTTTTCTAGAAAAATCATCTATGAAGGTAATGAAATATTTCTTTTCTTGTTTGATTCGAGTTTAAAGGACCACGAGATATCGAGTGAACTAATTCCAATTTTGAGTTGCTCTCCATGAAAGCTACTCTTGGGAAAACTATCTACATGATGCTTCCCTATAAGACAACTATCTGAACAAATTTATCATCAACTATGTGAGGCAAATCCCTTACCATTTCTTTACGAGAGAGAGGAGTTTTAGGCCACTCATGCCTAAATGGCCATACCTCTGAGTGCCATAGTTTGGCAATGTCATCACATTCCACTTTGAGGCAACTCTCTTGAACAAGAGATGCGAATCTGAGGAATATTCTTTTCTTTGTCATCTTGGATTCCATGATTAAACCATTCCTTTTGTGAACTACGGTACAAACATCATCTTCAAAAGTGACCTTTAACCCCTTTTCTTGTAGTTGACCAATACTTAGAAGGTTATTTTTAGGTCGGTATGTAAAATACTTGATTATAATCTAAACTATGCAACCTATCTTCAATTTTACACTACCTTTACCTCTGACCATGATTTTAGTTCCATTTCCTAATTTTCTGGTGGTTCTAAAGGTCTCATCTAGTTCGCAAAACCACTCCTTACTACCACACATGTGTGGTTACTACAACCAGTCGAAAGTACCATAGAAATAATACCTTTTTTGAAGCATTGGATTCGTTGCAGATGGCCATGAGCAGTAACTCTTCTTCTTTTTCATTGTGCTCTGCATAGTTTGCCTTCTCATCCCAACATGGACATTCATTTTGGTAATGGCCATATTTGTTGCAATTGTAACATTGGATTGAATCTTTATTGTCCTGTCTTCCTCTATCACGGCCTCCTCTCTGGTTTCTGCCTCTGCCTCTCCAACCACCTCTTAATTCTGTAGTCTTTAGAGCCTGCTCTTCATCACCTTTGTGTTCCCCTTTATATTCCTTCATCCTTTGTTCATGTATCGTGGGCTAGCTTGCAATTGATCCCTTGACATGTTATCGATGTCGTGTTCTTGGTGATGGCATACCACGACATCTGCGAATTTTGATCATGGATCGAAGGATCTTATCAACTATATATGTTTGCCCAATTTTATCTCCAAGAGCCTTCATCTTGTTGGCGATGGCCAATGTTCTTGCCCGCAAAGTCATTGATTGCTTCACCTTCTTTTCTGTCGAAGCTCCATTTCTCTCCTTAGGGTTTGTAATTGGGCCTTCTTGACCTTTGTGTTGCCACGATTATTTCATCTTCATCGATTCCCATATATCCTTCACGATTTCTTTCTTCATTTTAGTTTCAATTATTCCACGATTGATTGCACGAAAAGATAGTTCTTTACCTTGAGATCTTTCAATTTTGCCTCGTTCACCGTTTTGATCTGTTCTTGAGTTGCATCGCGTGGCGATGGAATCCCATCTTCCACGAGACTCCAATACTCTTTGGATCTCAACAAGTTCTCCATTAGCATTGACGATGCTCGTAGTGCCACCGAACCTTGGGATCGCCCGGTTGAGCGAAGGCTTTCTCTCGTCGTTAACACCATGATTTCGGTGATGCAAGATCGAAGCTTCTTCCTGATTAAGTAAATGCAATTCGTTACCAAGATCGAAACTAAGCTGCGGTTATTTCGGTTGAGAATTAGTTACACCGACTCTAGATACCAATTGAGAGTATATGAACAAGAGTAATTCATTCATTCATTGATCTTCAAGGTGCAAATTACGAGTATATATCGTTGGCTTGAGTGCATTTCATAGAGCTTCAAAAAGCGAAATCTAACTAACACTACGAGAACAATACAATACAAGAAATGGGCTTGGCCCAACTTAACAACAAAACTAATTTGGGCCAATACAAGTTGCACCTCTATTTATTACATTTGCACCCTATCACTAACACAAACTTCAAATACAACAAAATCAGACTTCATGTACAACATTATGTGGTTACCAATGTTTCAAAATGCCATCAGCTAGTTGTGTTTTTATCTAAAATATTTGTCCTCGTGTTTTAACAAAATTTAGAAAACTCATCAGCTATTTTTGTCTTTATCTATAAATAAGTGCCCTCATGTTTGTATTAAAATTATGAAAATGTCATCGCCTTTTGTTGTCTTTTTCTTAAAATAATAGCCTTCATTTTTTATTAAAACTTCAAAAATTACATATTTTTGTTTTTTTTTTCTGTAATTGATTGTCCTCATTTGTTATCAAAACTACAAAAATGTCATTACATTCTTTTTGTCTTTTTTGGGAAATGATTGCCCTCAGTTTTTTTTTATCAAAACTACAAAATTGTCATTACGTAAGTTGTCTTTTTCACAAAATGATTGCCCTCATTTTTAACAAAACTAAAAAAAAAACCATTACTTTTTATTGTCTTTTCAGAAAATGTTTGCCTTCACTTTGTTGTCAAAGCGCAAAAATGCCGTCCATTTTTGTCTTTTCACGAAGTGCTTGCCCTCATTTTATAAGAAAACAACAAAATTGTCATTAGTTATAATAATATTTTGTTGACACGTGTCATGTCAGGAGAGTACTTGAGTCTTAATTTGATGTGGTGACACAATCATAGAGGAAGTTGAAGGATCACAGTATACCAAATCTGAAATCACATTATAGTTGACTAAAATTTTGGCCATTGTTTGACAAGATAGCTTTATAAAAGAAAGATAAATATAAATATTTAATATTATATGGCATAACATTATAAGCTTAGACAAAATTTCTCTTGGGGTCTCTTAACTTATTTTTAGATTTTGAATCGAGTCCCTTATATTTTTTTGTAACGAATAAGTCTCTTACATTTTAAAATCATTGTACTATTATCCTTTTTAACATTTTGTCACTTACTCCATTATGATTGATTATGTTCTTGTTTAATTTCCAACCTATTGCTTGTTCTATGAACCAATGACTTGAATAGAGATAAAGAAATCTTGTTCTATCAACCTATTGCTTGTTGTAAAATGATGAGTGTAGTGGCGAGGTTTTTAGGGTTTTGTTGGAAATTTGTTTCTCAATTTATTGTGAATTGTAATCTTTGAGAGTTCGAGATCCATAAATAAATGATGAATTTAGTATAGGTATTTATGTATTGATATGTAATTGTTGTAAAGGATAATTAATTGACATTGTCATTAATTAGGAGTAGTATAAAAAGGACTCCTCTAAAAATAAAAACAAAAATTCCAAACCCTATATTACGCAACCTAGAATCCAATTCCAATTCAGGTGTTGTAAATAGTGGTGCAAATAGTATTTATACGAAATTATTTATCCGGCCCGGTTCTCGGGCCACTTCTGATCGATGTCGAGAAAAGATTATAAATAGCCTTGACTTTTGTATCTGAATCTGACAGAAATAATTTACTGACTTTTGTTTTCTTCCACTCTTTTTGGGTTTTGATTACGACTTGTTGATATGGATGGGGATAAGGATAAAGATGGAGCAGTTACAGAATCTCCAGCGACTCCACGCCTCTTGTGACTCCACCACCTCTTGCGAGTCGTCAAACTTGATGAATGCTAATTCTCTGCCAACATTACATCAAAGTCATAAATGCGAATGGGAAGAATTATTTAAGCTGGGCTCGATTCATGCGAGCAAATTTGAAGGGTCGTAGTAAATTAAACCACATTGAAGGTGACCTCTCCACTTTCAGCGATCCTGGCTTTACTACTTGGGACAATGAAGACTCACTCATCATGTCATGGATGTGGAACATTATGATCCCGAGAGATCAACAATCAATATTGTTTCTTGCCCCTTGCTAGGGATATTTGGAAGAGTCTCATCGGACTACTCGAGAAACATGACCTCTCTGCTGCTTTGCATTGAAGAGTAGAATCTTCAATACTAAACAAGGAACCATGTGGGTCTCACGAGTACTTTGCGCTATGAGCGGTTTTGAATTGGTGGATCAATATCGGACTCTCAGATGGAGACCCCCGATGACACGATCGCTTTGAATACTTGTATTGAAGCCGCCGTCGAATCTTTGAAGTTCTTGGTGGCTTGAACAATGAATATGACCCCGTTCGAGTGCGAGATTTTAGGCAAGGGCGTCATCCTCCTTGGAGAAGTATTCTCAATTGTGCGGGGTGAAGAGAATCATCGTGGCATCGTGCTTGGTACGAACCTTACGAAGGTTACGCATTAGTTGCCAATAAGGCGGGAAAGCAAAAATCGGGCAAACCAAAGCGAGAGATGAGTCGTTATTGTGAGCCTTTGCAAAAAGGCGGGTCATACAAAGCGGTGTTTCAAATTACATGGAAAGGATCGGGTTCTTAACGCGCTTTGGAGGCTTCAAAGGTATACGTCGAGCCAAGCCAAATGCTACTACAATGTCTCTGAACTTTGAAAGCTCCCAAGCGGGGACGACGACCTTGTCCTTGATCGGATGGCGTGAATCGTTTGAAGTCACTGCTCGACTCCTCGATAAGCCTTACGGATCTTGTTCTCTAGTAATGGTGGTAAGGTCTATGCTCTCGATCCTTTAGTGTTTATGGCACAATTCCCAAAGATGCTTGGCTGCTTGATTACGGTGCCAACGACCATATGATTTTTGATTTCACATTGTTTTCTTCATTACACTCCCTTTACAAGTGTCGATATATTGCATTGCTAATGGTTCTTATGCGTATTAAGGGCTTTGGCTCGATTCAATTGACATCGTGCATCGCATTGCAAAATGTGTTGCATGTTCCCTGAACTCTCTCACAATCTTATATACGCTCATAAACTTGCCCGTGATCATAATTGTAAAGTAACTCTTTTCTCTTCTCATGGTGTTTTTCAGGATCTTCCAACGGATCGGGTGATTGGGGCATTTAAGGAAAAGGAAGGGTTGTACTACCTCTCTGGAAAGCGGATGGTTCGAAGGTGTTGTCTTCCTGCTCCCCGTCAGAGTCTTCTTGCTTTCAGTCGGAGTCTTCCTCATTTGCCACACAAATTTGGCTTCAGCACCAGCGTCTTGGGCATCCTCCATTTTCTTTAATTAAGTCTATGTTTCTAACTTTGTTTTAAATCATTCAGTTGAGTCGTTTAAGTGTGATACTTGTCAGTTTGCTAAGCTTCACCGTGTCTCTTTTCCTCCTAGTTGTAATAAAAGTGTTGAACCTTTTGATCTTATACATTCTGATGTTTGGGGACCCGCACCTATTTCTAGTGTTTCTGGTGCAAAATGGTTTGTTTCTTTTATCGATGATTGCACTCGAGTAACTTGGATTTTTTTGATGAAGGACAAATCGGAAGTACCCAATTTGTTTATTAAATTTTATCATATGGTGCATACACAATTTGAAAGAGGCATTAAAAGGCTCGATCGATAATGGCAAAGAATATACCAATCATGTTACTGTCGAACCTTTCCGGTGAACATGGAATACTCCATGAATTTACATGTGTCGACAACTCCCTGACAAAATGGTGTTCTTTGAAAGAAAAAATCGCCACTACTTGAAGTTACTCGAGCTCTCCTTTTCCAAATGTATGTTCTAAGTCATATTGGGAAGCGGTATTGGCTCTTTGCTTACTTGGTTTGTCGAGTCCCATCACCGCCCGACTCTTGCGAGAATCTAAGGCGGTGAGCCAACTTTAGTGTACGGAGGAGAAATGGCTTTGACTACTCAAGCATTGATCACACGAAGCAGTGAAATCTTGAAATTTACCCTCACATTAGTGATTAAGAGTTTTGACAATTGTGACAACGTCTGGATGAGTTACCTATTACTTTGAGGAAAGGAAAAGGTCTTGTGCTAAATATCCTATTTCCCGATATGTTTCCACTAAGAATCTTTCCTTGCGACATCAAAGTTTTATTTCTATGATTGACTCTGTGGTCATTCCATAAATGCATTCAAGAGGCATTGAAAGATCAAAATTGGTCAAGCTATGAATGAGAAATGAAAGCTCTTGAAAGAAATGGAACTTGGGAGATTGTTGAAGGCACGGAAGACAAGAAACTTTGTCGGTTGCGAGATGGATCTATCTGATCAAGCACAAATCGGATGGAACTCTTGATCGATACAAAGCTCGACTAGTGGCAAAGGATATACACAAACATATGGCATTGACTATGAGGAGACTTTTGCTCGGTTGCTAAAATGAACCAACATTCGGATCCTATTATCTCTTCTTTGCCCACTCTGGGTGGGAATTACACCAATTTGATGTGAAAAATGTGTTCTTGCATGGAGACTTGGAAGAAGAGGTGTACTTAGGCTACAAAGCGAGCCAAGGAGACCACACCACTTTTCTTTAAGCACTCGCATGAAGGAAAAAGCGAGCTATCCTTCTTGTTTATGTTGATGATATTATTATTACTGAGGAGATGACTTGATAGAGACAATTGCTAAAGGAGAAACTATCGTGAGAATTTGAAATGAAGGACCTTGGACAACTCAGTATTTCTTGGGAATTGAGGTGGCCTACTCAGGCCAAGGCATTTTCATATCTCGAAGGAAATATGTACTTGATCTTTTGCAGGAAACTGGGATGCAAACCTGCAAGTGTTCCTATAGAACAAAACCACAAGATGAGTCTCGAAGAAGAAAGCGCTAAAGTTGACAAAGTCCAATATCAGAGGCTGGTGGGAAAATTGATTTACCTGGCACACACTAGATCTGACGTGGCTTATGCAGTCAGTGTGGTGAGCCAATTTATGCATGACCCGAGGATGAGACACTTACAAATTTGTTGATCGTGTTTCTGATGCCTCGAGGCCACTCCGGAAGAGGACTATTGCTCGAAAGAGGTGGAAGCCTAGCGTAGAAACTACCGTCTTGACTATGCGAGCTCGATAAGTGATAGAAGATCCACTTCGGGATATTGCACACTTTTGTGTGGGAACCTTGTTACATGGAGAAGTAAGAAACAAAATGTAGTGGCTCGATCAAGCACTGAGGTAAAATTCCGAGCTTTGGCTCAAGGAATTTGTGAATTATTGTGGATGAAGATCATATTAAATGATTTGAAAATTCAATGTGAAGGGCCTATGAAGTTGTTTTGTTACAATAAGTCAGCAATCAGTATTGCCCGTAATCTGTTCGACATGACAAGACCAAACACGAGAGATGAAGCGCCACTTCATCGAGGAGAAACTAGACAGCGGTTTAATAGCTACATCCTACATTCCTTAGGGCATCAGTGGCGGATGTGCTAACAAAGGTTTGCCAGCAGGCGTTTCAATCAATTGACTTGCAAAAAGGTGGCTCACGGCTTGAGGGAAGATGTTGTAAATAGTGGTGCAAATAATATTTATACGAAATTATTTACGGCCGGTTATCGGCCCGCTTCTGATTAGTATCAAAATTATAAATAGCCTTGACTTTTGTATCTGAGATACAATGAGAAATAATACCAAGGTATTCTTCTAGTAGGTTTCAAAAGATTTGAAGCCAAGGTGAAGGAGATGAAAAAAAAATGAATAGTGGTGAGTGAAAGGGGTTTGCACTGGTGTTGCAAGAATGGGTTTGTCTCATGTACTATATGGGTTTTTCTGATGCGCTAATGCATGACACACAGGTGAGCGAAATGGGTTGCACATGCCTCGTAGTGTTGTCCATGGAAGATTTGAGTTTTAAATCTCACCCACAAATGCCCTTTTACCGAGGGTGTTAATCCTCCATGGAGGACACCCACAGGTAATGCATCAGTTCTAACCCGGTTCCAAAGCAAGCAGTGTTGGATAATGAATAGAGAGATGAAGATGGTGAAGATGATGAATAGAGATTTCAATTTTTTTTTAAAAATTAATTTTTAAAAATGATTCAGCAAGTCTTTAATGCCACATAAACATGTGTAAGAGACACATCATCCCAATAACAACCACATAATCAGCGTGTTAACGATGTTAGTGACAAAGCGTTAAAAAGGATAACGGTGCAATGATTTTTAAAAGCATAAGAGACTTATTCGTTAAAAAAACATAAGAGAGTGATTCAAAATATGAAAATAAGTTAAAGGACCATAAAGAGTAATTACTTACTATAGATTATATAAAGTATTTATTTGATGTAAATTTACATAATACTTAGGCTTAAATACTTATTACCCCCTGCAAATATAGTCATTATTCATTTACCCCACTGCCAAAAATAAAAAGTTTAAAAAACACCTTGCAAAATACAACATTATCGATTCTTTCATGCAAAATATAAAATTATTCATTTACCCCACGAAAGAGGTGTGTAACTAGATAATTTTATATTTTGCAAGGTGTTTTTAAAATAGAGGGGTATTTGGATCTTGAATATATTTGCGAGGGTAACTAATATTTATACCTAATACTTATAGATTCCCTCAAAAAAAAAATTATATATTTTAAAGGAAATTTAAGTAAATTTAATGTTGTTTTACTAGTATTGTCCACCAAATGATATACAAGACGGGGTTGTTATGTGATGCAAACACTTGACATGTGTTGTTCTCCTTGTCAAGACTCCAGATCCTCAATTGAGAATCAAATAACAAACAACAAAATTATTAAAGACAATAGGTGAATGTTCTTAATTCCTATTCACTACTTGCTAGTGTGTAAATATAAATAGTCTCTACAAATCCTAGGTGAACAAAATTTTTATAACAATAAGTTGTTCCCCTTATCATCACATTAATTCTATTACAAATATATTTTCTTAAATTGTTTTCTTCAAATTTTTATGTATTTCTAGTGGGTTGCGGCACACTAACATGCCAATATGCTATTTTTGTTCAATTTGGAATAGGCCAATCCGCCACTTTTTATCAACATTTTTTTATTTATTTTTATAGTTAATTTTATGGGCGTGCTGACCCGCCAACCGACATTAAGGTTGGTGGACTCAACAACTTCGCCGCTAATTGGCAAGTCGGCCAGCCCACCCTTTTTTGGTAGACTCAACAAAGTAAAGGGGTGAACCCACTTTGCCATCCCTAGACCATAGGCAACAGTGCCTTCCACAATTGTAGCCCAAGATTTTCATCATCGGAGACAATTGCGCCTCATAATCAATCGAGGTGGGGGCTACAAGGTAAGGAGAGAGGGGAGAGAGGAGGATACATGGAGGGTGAGGACAGTGGGAATGAGGTGGCAAAACCGCAAAAGGTTGCTCTGCTCTCACTTACTCACTCCATTTCAATGTAATTGATCAAATTGACCTTGGACCTGCTAATCAATCCTAATGGTTGATAAAAAAAAATATGACAAACTAATTGTTATGATCAAAATGCATTGAAGTGGTGCATGTGATACTGTGGCAAAATTTTGTGACATTTTTCTCCTTTTGTATATCCTTTTCCTGTGCAAAATTTTGCTTCTGCAAAAAGGAAACCTGTTTACAGAAAAGAAGCTACATCATGAATAGAATGCCGTTTTTATTGCTAACTCAAATAAGATGCATTTTTGAGTAAAGCCTATTAGTAAAATGCTATATATTTAAACTCTAAACTGAGTAAAGCCTATATAGAAGGCACAATAACGGAGATCTGGGAAGAATTCAAGCATTTTAATAGAAACAAACATGAATTATCAGGTCACCTATCAGTTAGCTAACATACCATTAGCAATGACTGCATGAAAAACAATGACTTCTAAGGTGAGGATCAACTAAGTCTCTCATCGGTGTACCAATCAAATTGTTTGTAAGATATAGTATAAAATTTATGAATAATCGAGATTTTATATTGGTTGATAGAATCTCAACCGCGATAACATTTTATATTATATCGGCGGTCGGTTTGACCGATACAGTGAGGACCAAAGACAACATGAAAAAGGATAGAGTGCTACTTATATGCCATTCAGTAAACATGAAAATCAGCAGGAATTGACTGACCTGTCAGTAGGTTCTCTCCTAAAGGAGCACAAAATTGACTTCTGCTGGAAGAGACAAGGGTTCGAATCATTTTCATGAAGCAAGGAAAAGTTGTAGTAAACTCATACAAAGTCTTACATTTATTATCAAACTTCAGATACAAAGTGCACCCATGTCAGGTGTGACTGATTCAAATTCACGAGAAATCGCTTTCTTTCCTTGCTTCCTTTCTTTATTGCTCTTTCTGGAATCAGCTGCTTGGTTACTGATGATGCAAGAAAGTATAGGTCGAACCACATTGAAAACAAAGTCTACTTGATTTCATTGCATTGTGGCATACAAAACTAAGTGGCTTCTAGGATGAGGGATCAACTAAGTCCCTCACCAGTGTACCGACTAAATTGACCATACGATATAATATGAAATGTTTTGAATGATTGAGATTTCATGCTGGTTGATACAATTTCAACCACTCATAGCAATTTATATTATATGTCATACCGTCAATTTGGTAGTAAAGCGGTGAGAGACTTAGTTGATCTCGCACCTATAGAAGGTACCTACAAAAATATGTCAACACAGGTAAATCCAGGGAACATCATGCTAATTCCCTGAAAAAGATTTCTAAACACTCTGCAGACATCATCTGAACAGTTGAAAATTGAAACATGACTACCAACGATAGAAGTCTAAGATCGTACACTGCAAACTTAGTAGAATGCTTCCCCGAACCACAACAAGCTTTGTATTTCTTTTTCGAACCGCATGGACAGACCTTGTTTCTAGAAATCTTCTGTGATTAACCCCAAAATAAGAAGCAAGAACAACAAACAAAGAATGTCAATGGAGATCATAATATATCAGAACATTGTTGTGAACAACATAATTATTTTGGACCACAAGGAAATTTAACAACAAAAAACCAAAAGTAGAAGGAAAACAATAAAACCTTGTCATTTAGGTTCAATGTGGTATTATCATTTGTTTTCCTGGAGCTATTTTTCGTGTCACCATTATTGCTGTCTTCTACCATGTTTTCTTTGTGCTGCTCTTGATTCTCATTTTCATCATAACCTGTACATCCTAGGAATTTGAGATAAGAGTTTGAAGAGGCTCAAGTTTCGTTTCTCTCTAAAAATCATAATTGATGACACTAAATGGTAATGAATAAATACAAACATCTGTGAATCCTACCAAGATATAGCAGCTGGAGTATACAAATAACCAATTATGAACAGAAAAATATGGTGGTTTTCCCTCTAACAGTTCAGATTGTGCAAAATACAATGACCGGACATTACCATTAGTGCTAGCCTGAGTGGGAAGGGGATCAGAACTGCTTGAGCACTCTTCTGCTCCTTGTTCCGCTATTAGAAACTCTATTGCAGCACCAACATCTCCATTTACCTGCTCTAGAACCTAGGACAAGGAAGATATACTTAGAACATATGCTGTTAATTTCCAAAAAGGCAACAAGCTGCAAGGATCTTCCTGAACTGAAATACCAGTCACAACAATAGCACACAAACAGTAAAAGGCAAGCGTATTTTCACCTGTTCAACTTTTTCTCTGTTTTCACATCCACTTCCAGCCATAACCAACTACGGACCCTGGCTGAAAGGTTTCCCTACCAGCTTGCCCACAGGGTTTGTTAGCCTTAACTTTTGTTTGATGTGATGGCGCTGAAAGATTAGCATCAGCCTTTCACAAACTAGAATTAATCAGACATAGCCACTTGCCTTAACAATAATTTGAATGTAAAGAAACAATTCAAATAGGAACCTTAATTTCAATTGACTTTGCAGGCCCATCACAAGGATCATCCTTCAAACGCACACTATTATAATGTTCCCCGTCATGATAAGACCTGAGATAACATGCATACCCGAATAAATCACCAAAATTCATTAAAAAAAGTGAATGATGTGTTGGAAGTTCTTACAAAAGGCAAAGCTCTAATCCTTACTTACATTAATATTAAACTCCTAATACTAAATAACTAAGGAAGCAAATCAAAATGCATAAGGAAATATGGAAATCATTTCTAAGAGATAAGAAACAAGATATTTTGCGTATATAATCAACTAAAGACATAATAATGATCCATAGTACTTACAAATGGACCATACGAACTGTCCGGTCATCAAAATTTCTGATGTACCACCGAGGAGACATGTTCTGCACAAGAAAACTAATAAGCATGTGAATTTCAATTAATTTTAGGGAGTAACAACATGCAAAGTCTATACAAGATATTTAGAAGCACTTGTCCAAGTACACAACTGTGTCTTCAGTCTTCAATATAATGATGAAGCTTACACACATTTAAAAACAAAAGAGAACTGTATGGGACAAAGATGATGTGTTGTGAAAATATCTCCAGTTCTAGAGCTGTAAATTTGGCCCCAAGCCCAGCCCCTTAGCCCTCTATTTAGCCCCATAAAATTTCAGCCCCCTATTAATGGGGCTTTTTTTACCCCAGCCCACATTTAATTTTTTTTTTTGTGGGTTAGGACCAAAGCTTTGTGGGCTGGCCCCAATTTTTGTTCATTTTCCCCAATAAACTCATACTGCACCATAGTCATAACACGACAATGCAATTCCACACTTCTAACTTACTACAGTGCTTGCAAGACAACTGCAATACACAATTACACAAATACTTGTATAGTTCTTTAATTGTTACAACGAAGCAGCCCTTCACCTTGCAGCCAATCGACTTTTCACCAAAATATAGGGATGGCTAACCTTAAGTCCCCAATATTAGTCCCACAAAAATATATTTTAAGTGTCAAGTAGTCCTTACCTCAAAGTTTAAGTGTTAAATAATCATCACCTCAAAGTGTTAAATTGATATTCAACAATTTTGTTCCCTTCCACGGGCTACAAAAGTTGTAAAAAATAACTCACATTAATGAAAGTCATAGCCTAAAAAGAATTTTTAGATTTTTTTCAAAAAAAGGCCCATGACCTGGACTAGGCCCCAAAAGTTTGGTAGGCCATTTTTCATTTTGCTAAAAAGGACTTTGGGCCCATGGCCTTTGGGATAATGGACTTTTTGGCCCATGGGCCTGGGGTGGTCTGGCCCATGGGCCTGGGGTGGTCTGGCCCATGTGGGCCAAATTGATGAGCCTCCACTATGGCACACCCCAACCTTCATTCAGGTATAAGTATGAATAATCTAACCAGTCATCATTGTCATTATATAAAAGGAAGGTACAGTACAGGATAATATAAAGGGAAGGACTTGATCATCTCCAAGAATACTACTGACCAGATGGATGCATATATTACAATGTGTTACAAGAGAAGCTGCCTGCAATTCCATATTTCCAGCCCATGTACCATCATTTTCCATCGTCTGGCAATACTCATCAAATGGGACTTCATCCTCGATAAAGGGCTCAAACATTTCCCGATTGTCCTGTTAATTACAGCATCAAGACAATTTATCATAAAGAGTTTTCCATATTCAAAAAGTAAACAGCCTTAATGAATGGTTTGTGCATCTATTATTGTCAAAAAAAAGGAGTATGTAGGCAATCGGTAACCCCTATCATTGAGCATATATCTATTTTGAATTTGTTTGAGTAAAAATCGTAATCTGATGCGCTTATAAGATAAGCATTTATATCTCATTATATATGTATAAGTTATTTCTTTAATCGAGAGAAGAGAAAATATAGTTAAAGCTGCTTTCTTAGAAGTTGTTTTCATAAGCTACCTTGAAGAGCTTACGAAATAAGCCAAAAAGGCAAAAACAGCTTATTGCCATATCATAAGTTGTTTCTGTAAAAACACTCGGACAAGTGCATATACCCAAATAAGTTGTTCTTTAGCCAATCCAAACAGACCCATTTCTATTGTTCAGCCAACTTTCCTCATACTTACCAGGTTAATTGTCAATATATAGGTCCCAGTTACTGTTGTCAAATAGGGTTATGGTTCTATAGCATAGCGAACATGAACAAACAACTATTGTTTGTGATATGTGCATTGATGTTGTCGAAGTGCGGCCATAGCTATGCTATTGCGCTATAGCATTGAGGAATTTGAACAAGCCACTGCTTTTCGATCTCACGATTAACAAATATTTTCCTTGGTTTGATAATCTTTCTCTTGAAATTTGGGTTTTAGGTATAACTCACCCACCCTCAAAAGCTACCTCAAGTGGTGAAGATTTCCTAATCATGTCTACTTTGGCATATGTTAAGTCAATATGGGATCTAAACACACCCTCTCATGGCTCTGGACAAATTGAGCAAGGAATAGTGCGATGGAGTTATAGAGATCTTAACACACGCCCCTCGAGGAAAAACTAGAGTGTGGATGAATGCGGTGGAAAGACATAGATAATGACCCAATAACAAATCTATGGTAGACTTTGATATCATCTTAGAGTTTGGGCTTTAGGCCTTACTCGGCCTAGGATTGTGCAAACCATATAAGGAGGGTCCTACTTTTGGCAATATGGAGCATGGACAAATGTAGGTGGAATTCTCGGGATCTCTAACACTTTCGATTGCCCCAATAAATTTTCTTCCCACAGTTTAAGTCATCAATACTACGAGGTTAACAAAAGTTTCAGGCCACGCCTTTTTTCTATCTTGATAAGAAAAATTAGGGAAAGCGGAGGACAATTGATTAATGACATTTATTATTGTGTGATGAACTTCAAAATCCATATGGATCAAAATAATAACAAAGCGGAATTCATAAACTTAAAACTCAAACAGTGACTCTGTTAAGTTTGAACCACGAAGAAAAGAAAGAGAAAAATAAATTGTTTCCAAAACATCATACCAATATGTGTTTTACTACCATGCTCTGCAGTACTTTCGATGTTCCTCCTCATTGCCTTCCAATTGATCAGCAAGGGCTCTGGATATTAATAGAACAGTGTAGACTAAATGTTAAACCCAAAAATGTTGCTTTACACACAATTGACACTTTATACTAAAAACACCAAGTTCACTGCTACTCACACATGCAGAAAGGAAAAAGGGTTGGGGCATAGAGATCTAAATTAATAATCAATAAAGCCAAAATCTACGGTCTCTAACCTAACCTCGGATTCAGTATAAGGAGTAAGGACAATGAGGTCAGGTTGGTATTTTATGTGCAACTGCAAGTGAAAATACCTAGTATACTAATACCCTACTATACTCGATACAGATAATGTAACTGCGAACGGATGTGAAACATTAAGGCAGACCTGAAGAAACAATTACCATCTGCTGTAACTGCAACAATACGTAGGCCCAGAGCATCCAACTGAGTCGAAATTGAGAAGTATCATCCTGTTTTCCCTGCTTTTTATCTGTCACCAAATAAATGACGGATCACCAATAGCCAGGTAGGTATCCAAATTCCAAACAACCCAAACTCCTAAAAGCATTAAAAAACTTAAAATTGGATTTGTTACTAACAGTATTTATATAGAAGGTATCATTATTCTTAATTTTCAGAACATTTAAATTAATAGTAGATACAATAAGATATATTGTACCATCATTTGGGGCCTTTAAAAGTGTTTGGATACCAATAACTTCTCAAAGACAAAAAGTCCACATGCAGAAAAATCAAGTTGATTTACAAAGAAAATGGAAAAATTTAAGATTCTCCAAAAGAAATAATCATCAAGACCCTAAGCCTAACCCTAATAAGCCATAGAAGCCAGAAAAGACTTGCAATATGCAGATAAAGCCATACTTGGCACATCAGCACGTACTAATACACATGCAATCATCTTTGTTTAACCTTCAGTACATAATACACATATACATAAATTTAATTAGAACACCTATACATAATTCATTAGAACTTAATAAGTAAATAGTAGGGTAAGACTGGAAAATTTTGTGGAACTATTATGAGGTAAAAGGTCATACATTTGGTATGATTTTACCCATTGGAACATACAAATTAAGGGTATAAGACAATTATCCCTTAATTCCTTGAGTTGTTTATAGTTTGACAAAATTTTCTAGTCCTACTCAATTAGTTACACATTAAGTACTTATGAATTATGCATATGTGTTCTAATTTAATTATGCATATGTGTATTATAATGTGTAAGTGTGAAGTGAACCAGTTCCACCAAGCATCATGGATCAAATACGTTGGGGAAAAAGTGAACAATCAGAGAACTACAGTTTGAACAAAAAATATTCCTCGCACGCTCTATTAAACCGAAATTCCTCCTACTTTAAGCAACATTTCAATAGCAAAAGATAGGTGCCACCTCTGAAAGGAACCATGAAAGATGCAACTCATCCATGCTGATCCCACTCAAAAGGAATAAAAAATCATAAAAATTGAATATTCTTCTGTTGGTTATAACTTAGAAGAATTTGGAAATAACAAACTGGGAATCCAAATGCAAAGTGATTATTATGCATAAATTATAGCACTACTGAAGCTTGAATACAATGAGAAATTTAGGAATTGAAAATTAAAAAACCAAAATTTTCAGAAACTGAAGCTTACTTGTGGGTTTTGATGCTTCTTGTGGGGTTGCTTCTTTTGCTTAACCATATTCTCGTTCTAAATCGAAAAACCAGAGATTTATTTTTGACGTCGGTTCAATAGTGAAGAGGTTTGATGAAGAACCAGAGCTAGAAGCTCCTCCAAGGAGAGCGAGCATTCACAACCTGCTGTCTCAGGTGTTACAATCCCATGGGCTTCGTGAAGAGATGTAATGAGAAAAAAAAAAGTTATTAAACGCACCCAAAATCCCATTAGGCACACCCCCAAAGATATAAATTAAAGGGTTAAATATGTTTTTAGTCTCTATAAAATTTCACTATTTTGTTTTTAGTTCCTATAAACGAAATTGTAAAATTTTATAGGGACTAAAAGTATATTTAATCTAAATTAAATTGATGACAATACCCTCCTACCAAAAAAATCCATAAGCTCTCTTCCCCTTCTCTTTTACTTTCACTTATACCATATATTCACTCTTTCTCTCACACCCTCACATTCTATCTAAATGTTCTTTTTTCAAAATTATATATTGTAAATATTTTCTGTTTTCTATTTTGAAATTTTCAAAAATAAAAATTAGTTTATATTTTGAGAGTTAAAAATTTCAAAAATCAAAACCAGATTCAGTTTTGAGTTAATAAATTTTTAAAATTCAAACTTAATTTCAAACATAAACATAAAAATAAATATTCATCATAAACTTATCTTAATCAAAATTATATATAATATTATGTTTGAAAAAGAATTAAAATATTACAAATATATAATGTATTTATTGAGTAATAATTTTAATAATAGTAGTTGAAAGTAGAAGTCGTCGACAGGTGTCTGTCGGTGGTGGTCGTTGTAGTGGTAGTCAATGATTGTCATATTGGTGGTCGGTGGTGGTTAAAGTGGTGATTTCTAATGGTTGGAGTAATTGTTAGAGAAGTAGTCGTTAGTGGTGACCATTATTATTGGTGGTTTTTGGTGGTAGGAGTGGTGGTCAGAATGGTAGTAGGTGGTGGCCCGATTGGTGGCCAGAGGTGGAAAAAGTGGTGGTCGGGGTGTTGATCATTTGGTGGTCGAAGTGGTGGTTCGCAATGGTTGGAGTGGTTGTTGGTGTTTGTCAGATTGGTGATCGTAGGTGGATGGAGTGATGATCGACGGTGGTCAGAGTGGTGGTCAGTGGTGGCCAAAGTAGTGGTGGAAAGTGGCTAGAGTGGTGGTCATAATGGTAGTCTGTAGTGATCCAATTGGAGATCATAGGGGGATAAAGTGGTGATCTGAGGTGGTCATAGTGGTGGTCGATGGTGATCGGAGTGGTGGTTAGTGGTGGTCGAAGTGGTGATTGACGATGCTCAGTGTGGTAGTCTGCAGTGGACGGGATGGTGGTCGGTGTTGGTAGTTGGTGGTGGTCAGTGTTGATAGTTTGTGGTGGTTGGCGGTGGTCGGAGTGGTAGTTGGAGATGGTCAGATTGATGACTAGAGGTTGATGAAGTGGTGATCAGCGGTGGTCAAAGTGGCGGTCGACGGTGTTCGAAGTAGTAGTTGGTGGTGGTCGGAGTAGTGATTGGTATGGTCAAAATGGTGGTTAGAGTAGTGGTCAGCGACCATTTTGTTAAAAAAAACAAAAATTATAAAACTTATTTTTTTTATTTTCAATTTTGATGGAAAACTGTTTTAAAATTTTGAAAAAAACTAACTCAACCTCATTTTACCCGAACATGTTTTGATTTTGAATTTGAGTTTCAAAATCAAAAATTAAAAACTCACAACCACCCCTCAACGGGCCCAAATACATATTTATAATGTAGTTTTTAAGAAAATTTTGGCGGGGCTATTTTAGTCAGTTCATGTTTAAAGGTATGCCTAATGAAATATTTGATATCCTTAATAATAGTAGAAAACTGTTTAGGCCCAACATTTCTCATGTTTGATCATCCTAGATTTGCATAGACTCAAAGGTGATAGATGTTAAATCAGTGATGCACTTACTTGTTGCTGCACCCAGACAAATAGGATTATCTAGATTATCGGCAAATGGCAATAACAAAGATGATGCAAGGTCACCAATTTTCTTGGGCTAATCCTGACATTCTCACCCAACATTATGTTGTGGTTTGTTTTTTGTTGAAATGATCAAACTCTCGAGAGTCCATGTGAACGGTCTCGCATGGAACCCAATTTGAGTGTCCATGTCCATGAAGAAGCAACTCTCACTTTTTCGGAGATCTTTAACACAAGAGAAAGAGAGTTCATAATAACATTTACTCAAAGGTATCAGACCCCTTCGACCATAAAACTTCCAAAGAATTGTAAATTTACTCTATAGATTGTCAATTTAAGACAAAGGAATCTCCTTTGTATAGGATCAAGCACCCATGAAGATGGTTGTTGTAACTTTTCTAAATCCACTTTATACTCATCCTCTAGTATTCCGATGGATTGATACTTCACCCCCTTGATGCGTGGATGTGGCAACTAAGCAGAGGGAATATCACACAAGATTTCTTTATGGCGTGCGTGAAATATGTGCGATTACAATTCGTCTGAGACTTATGGAGAAGCATCACACGAAGAAGAGGATGCCAAATACTTCAAGGGGTGACCACACTTGTAATTACAAGTGGGAGAACATAGAAACAATAAGAGAAGTAAGCGAAACCGTACTCATCTATCAATGGACACGAATGTCACTTGTTGCCAAAAGTGCTGCGTGATTGCTAACAAGCAGCTGTGAATCTAAATGTTGCTTAAGAAGAGCGCTTGAATCGTTTGAACAAAGTAGAATCGCATATCTGTTGTCACAATTTTGCTAGCTTGCATCTCGATGTGCTACCTCGTATCGTGAATATTGCACTAGAACCTTGCACATTTCATGGCGTCGCACCTTTGAACTCACTGCGGATCTAGGTTGTGCGAAGGTGCCCAAGGTTTAGTTAGCGTGAGGGTTAAACTCTTGTCATCAAATAGAAAAGTAAATAGTTAATAAAAAATGAATATTAAATACTCAATGACATTTTTTTTTCTATTTAAATATTTTAAAATAAAAATAAATATTAAACCAATTTTGCCAACTTTTCCTAAAAGGTATCATACCCACCCAACTCTGGATAGGTATGGGAGTAATCAAGTTACTCCACTTAATAATTCGTTATTATAAACATTTAATTTCATAAATTAGACATCAAATTAAAAGTTCTTGTTGACTAGATTAAGTCCACAAATTTTCATACTATTTGAAGACTATTGAATACTTCGTCAAATAACTTCAAATAGATGCATAATAATTTTTTTTAAAAATAAAAGTAAATATCGATTGCCAAATTATGCAACTATAAATTTCTGACTTATTTATAAAATTGTGTACGTAATTATTAATAGAATATGACAAGAACCAACAGCCAGTGAAATTCATTATTTATAACGATTTTTTTTGTTACGGTGTTACTAGTGCACTATGGGATGACAACGGTGTCGCCTTCCCAAATTATCTCCCGTCCCCAATTCCCACTATGAGAAGTTTTTCTCCCTTGTCTCCATTCCCTTGGATTTCTACAGTCTCAGTGGGGACTTAGCGTATTTGTAAATTAAAATCTAATAAAATTAAAAAAAATATAAAAGTAAAAACCACAGCTTAATATTTTAATATACAAAAATTAAAGTTTGTGTTGCTTTTATATTTTAATCTTTATAAGTTATAAAAGAACAAAAAATATAAAAGTTAGCACATGTTAAAATATTATATATATATATATATATATATTGGGAATCAACTTACTCCAAAAGTCTTGTAAGAGTTACTCCACCTAATATCTCTTTGTAGACATTGAATTTTAGCGATCTAACCGTTAAATTAATAGTTCTAATTGACTAGATCGAATATGCAAATTTTCATAAAATTTTAAAAATGTTTGGTCTTTTATCAAATAAGTTCAATTCAACGTATATTATATTTTTCAAAATATAAGTAAAATATAGACTATAATATTCAATAGCTACATATATTCAATTTCTATAATTTTTGCTATGCATGATCATTATGATAATATAAAACTATTTAACTTGGTTGGATCGTTAAAATTTAATATTTACAAAGAGATATTAAGTAGAGTAACTCTACAAGTAAGTTGATCTCTACTCATATATATATATATATATATATATATATATATATATATATATATATATATATATATATATATTACCTTAATTATTTTGATTAGCGATTCAATATGAGGAAATTAAAGAAGATAAAGATCGTAACAAGCTAAGCTACCTCGAGTGGAACCCATCCATCATGTATCATTCCTTGCATAACAAGTTGGTGTTCCCCTTTGAATTTAATAATGATTTTTTAAGTGTATTGGGATTGGGAACTTTTTTAAGATTAAAAAGGTAATGGCATATCTAAAAGTATCTCTCTCAACTCAAATTAAGTAAGGAGTATTTAATGTCAAAAACAAATCAGAGTGGAAACAACCTGGGCGCATCCTTTTTGTTTGTTGCATATAACCTATAACTAAATGAGCTCCTAACTACCGGATATATGAGTCAGATTACCAGTCAACTTTATTGATTTTTTTTGACAAAAGTCAACTTTATTGATATATCATCATAATAAATCGACATTGTTAATGAAGTTAAGAGTATGGCTTGTATGACTTGTCTTCATTAGAACTTTACCTTAGAGGATATTTATTGGTTGATTAATACTTAAGATGAGAAAGTCTACCTGACTTATCCTATTAGGTGGAAATTGTTGAAGATGTTTGAAATTGAAAATATTGAAAAGGTTTCATATTGCTTAGTTTTGTGAAGGAAGAGAGAGACTAAACCTCTGTTTGGTAAAAAGTAGCGGATAACAGATAAACTAGAGGATAGCGGATAAGTTAGTTTAAAGCAAATTAATAATGTGTTTGGTAAAACTAGCAGTTAAAAGAGTTGATAAATGTAAAATGACATTAAAGAATATTTAATTAATGATTAAATTATTGAATGATGAAAAAATCCAAGCCCATAATTCCAAAATCGCCTTTATTGGTGATTTTGGTGGGAAAAAAAATTTCACATACATGTATGTGACAATTGTCATGTGCATGTATGTGCATGTATGGCATATGTATGTTCTTCAAAAAAAATATCCGATAAGCACGTTTGTAATTTAAACAAAAATTATAGACAATTAAGTAACCCCAATATTGTCACACCATTTACCAATATACCACTCATTTTGTATCACGACAATTTTTTTGTCAACACTTTTTTTATTATCAAAATTTACCTCATTTTGTACCACACTCTATATTTTGGGATAAACATACCACGACAATTTTTTTGTCCAACACTCTTTTTTTATTATCAAAATGTACCCCTCTTTTTGTACCTCCTTTGTTTACCAATATACCCCACTCTATATTTTTGGACCGACATACACTAACAAAAATTGAACCAATCGATTTATGTTTGTAATAGGTAAATACAATTTATATTTGTTTTCTTAGTTATCAATATGTACCCCTCATATTTTGGCTTTTTGTACCCCCTTTGTTTACCAATATACCCCACTCTATATTTTTGGGCGGACATACCATTTGACAAAATTGAACCAATCGATTTATGTTTGTAATAGGTAAATACAATTTATATTTTTAGTCGTATTTACCTATATACGATTTCATTGTGAAAACCAAATAAATTTTAAAAAAATTCTATTTATCTCGAGAATATGGTAAATACGATGTGATCTTTTATGGAAAATCAAATTTATGTTTTATGAAGATAAATCGACTTACTATTTTTGAAGCTTATGGGAGGAAATCGTATCTAAATAAATACGATGTCTTGAAAATCGTATCTCGAAATGTCTTTGAAAATCGTATCTATCTCTGGAAGGTAAATCGATGAGCTTTAAAATATTTACGGTCAAATCATATGTAAGTGATAAATGGTCAATATTTTGTAAAGGGTTTAGGGTTTAGGGTCAATGACTATATTAAAACACTTTTGAAAAAGTCAATGACTAAATTGATATATTATAAAGCGCTTTTAACACAAATAATGCAAAGTCTATCCGTAGCGATGCAGACTAAATTTGGTGTTTCGATAATTTTAGTTAAAAACAAAAGTAGTGTTATAAAAAGTTTTTGCATTGGTAAATTTGAAAGTAGTGTAATCAATACGGGTAATTAATGCAAACTTTATGTCCATGATTAATCTAGCAAACATTAAGCCCCCCACTCATTTGTTTTTGTCAACACTTTTTTTAATTATCAAAATGTACCCCTCATATTTTGGGTTTTCTTGTACCCTCTTTGTTTACCAATATACCCCCCACCAATTTTGGTTTTGTTATACCCCCACTCTATATTTTTTGTGGACATACCGTTGACAAAAATTGAATCAATCGATTTATGTTTGTAATGAGTGCATACAATTTATATTTTTTAGTCGTATTTACCTATATACGATTTTCTTGTGAAAACCAAATAAAGGCTCCACTCATTGTTTTTTTTGTCCAACACTTTTTTTTAAAATTATCACAAATGTACCCCTCATATTTTGGGTTTTTTTGTACCCCCACTGTTTACCAATATACCCCCTCTATATTTCTGGCTCATTCTTTTTTTTGTCCAAAACTTTTTTTTTATAAGTCCATTTGTGTGTGTTACTTAGTCATGTATGTGTTATAGTATGGTACACTTTACATTAACTACTTTATTAATCAATTTGGGAAGGAATTTTTTGATAACATTAGTTGCAAATAATGCAAACTTTATGTCCATTATTAATCTAGCAAAAATTAAGGTCCCACTCTTTGTTTTTTTTTTCCAGCATTCATTGTTTTTTATTATCAAAATGTATCTCCTGACAATTGTGCCAACTTTTTTTACCCCCGACTATTTAACCACATCTATGTCTCAATTTTTATTTCATCTATTACGTTTTCAATTGGTATACAGATATCGAATGGTCGATTATTTCCTGGTCTCCCCGTGCGTAGGCACTTAATGATAAAAGAGAAGTAATTTAAGAAAAATAAAAAGGGTAAAAGTCAAAAATAAAGTGAAATGTGATCCACTATCTGCTAGCGTTTGAAAAAACACTACTTGAAGTAACATAAGAAAAAACGCTAAACGCTACTCAAAAAACGCTAAACGCTACTCGAAAAACGCTAAAGCCAAACACGCGTATTCTTCACCCGCTAGTTTCATCCGCACTCCGCTAGCGGATGGGGCGAGCCAAACAGAGCCCAAAGCTATATAATAGACTCAAGTTCTTCATTACAAAATACACCAATCGAAAACACTTTAAATTGTATTTGACTTTGATTTGATTTTTCTCTAATACTCTTGTTTTAGAGTGTTGCGAGGTGTAGTGAAATTTTTTCTTTGGAAGGTGTGGGTGTGCTGGGGTCAGTGGCGGATCCAGAAATTTCTTGTAGTGGGGGCAAAAAATAATCTGATATCTCCTTAGAAGAAAAATATTATAAATATTCAAAAGATGCATATTCTCACAATAAAAAGGAGTAGATATCCAAATAGATACAAAAAATTGATATTTATTTAGTCTTTACAAAATGAAAAGTATCAATTTGGTCATGAAATGAAGGTCAAATTAGTCATTTTAAAATAAATTTTAAGGAAATTTTAGTCCTTTTTAAAGACTATTTTAACTGATACTTAATTTTTTATAGATTAAACTAATAAACTTTCAATTTTTAAAGAGCAATAAAATTCGTACCAATTATTCTCACTTATATACTTTGTAATTTTGTGCAAATAGTTTAAAAATCTGGGGGCAAAAAATATTTGGATTTTTTTTTCCACGCCCCTCCTTTCACCCCATATCCCCATAATGCCATTAAACCCAAAAATATCCCTGATTTTTTTTATTTAAAAAAAAGTTTTTGAAAGATTCCCGAATTTATCTTTTTATGATGTGTTTTCGAGAATTGTATGGAAATCAGAGGTATCTCGTCCGTTTGGGGATTTATGGGGGTATGAGGTATATGGATGGGGTTGAAAAATAAAAACCCAAAATGTTTTCACTAAACATCACTAGTAAAATATTTTTATGGTGTGAGGGCAATTACTCTCACACCACCTCTCAAAGTGGATCCGCCACTGACTGGGGTCATAGGGTGTTTGAGAAAGGTCTATGTGTTGTAAATTTTTTCACATAATGCTATTCTCTAGTTGCCATGTTGGAACACTTAGGAACACACTGCCGAACACGAACAAATAGGTTGAGTCTTGGACTAGGTTGCTCTCTTTAAGACGTTTCGCGGCTCTGCCCAAAATGTGCAAGTAGTCTCTCCTAGCCCCGTCGTCCCCAGGATAAAACAACCTTCTCAGAAAATGTATATGATCTTCCCTGCACCTAGGAAGACCACCAAACTCACACCTCCTACTCTTTATTTTACTGCTCAGAACTCCAATTCTTTTCTAAAAAATGAGAGGTATCTTTGAAGATTGAAAACATTGTTTCAGGAAAAAAAAATCTATTTTTTTCACACGGTACAATATTTCCTCTATATGTCTTTTAGTCATACTAGTATGATCACCCGTGCCAGCACGAGTATACATTTCAAATGAATGTAACATTGCAATTCATTGATCGGGTCTTTATTAAATTTTCAGTTGTCGCCTTCAGTTGTTTCATGTGATGCACACGTGTTTCTTTGTAAAACAACATTTATAAAGTCATTATGTTATATAATATGTCTATAGATACCTACTTATATAGATATTGGATAACATATAAAATATAAGAATAGAATATATTTTTTTATTTAATTTAATATTTTTCTATTTTTAAATCAATGTTTAACTATATAGAACTATAAAATATAAAAATATCTTTTTTATTATATATAGTTAAGTAAGTTACTATTAATTTCAAATAATTTAGCAATTTACTATTTTTAAAGAAAGACTTAATTATTAGAAATGACATGTAAAATGCAAATTCAGGTTGACAACAGTTTAACATCCCTCTGCTCCCCGTCAATTTTGAGGATGGGGACGGGAATCATGCTCCGCTGGATCTGGTTTCAATGGAGAGAATTATGTTAGCAACCGTTGGATTCATTGCAAACTTGACATGGAGTCCACCTATTTATCAGGTGTATTGCGTGGATTTTCTACGGATGATGTGGCTTTTTTTAATGGTGACGTGTATAGTCTATTTGGAAAACTTACAATTGTATATAATTAAGATAAAGATTAAGATTATGATTAAGATAATTTATAAATTGTTATTATGTGTATTTATCATAATGGTGCATGGGTTCATTGAGTTAATTAACAGTAAGTGTGAAATTTGTATCAAAAGTAGTGCATGGTGCAGTGGTTGTTGTTGTTGTTTGCCACTCAAAGGTCAAGTGTTCAACTTTCATGTAAGACATTTCTTCATTTTATTTTATTCAATGACTGACATTCAGCGTGCAACCGTGGGGCCAATGTAGATGACGTGTAAAGCCACATATTAGAAGAGATCTACGTGGAAAATCTTAGTTGGTCGCTTAGGTGGCAAGATTTGTGATTTATATTAATTATGATATGTATAAAAAATTTTGTGTACCCAACTCATGTGTGTTTCTAAGACTTGTATAATTGATTTGTCAAAAAAAAAAAAGACTTGTATAATTGAAACTGAAAAAATCATTTTTTTTGAAACAAATAAACTTATGCCATTTCAATTAAAATAGAGTTGGAAATACAAATAGAAATAATATGATGAATATGGTGACTAGCAAAAGATTGTGCTCAGCTCGAGCTGTAGAAAGTGAAAGCAACATTGATTGACTTGTCGTAGAATGAAACTAATGATGCAACTAGATAAAAGACTAAATATATGCTGACAAGATGAGACGATAGTGCCAAACTCCGTGGAGTCGCGGTGTCCCCCATTGAAAGCATCCACCACCTGCTTGCAATAAAGCTCAATGTCCACGCCGTCGTAAGGTAGTTGCTGCACCCACCGCAATGTCTCAAGTAATCCAATTGCCTCAATTTCCTTAGGTGAGATATTACCCGAAAACCAAACCGTCTTCGCTTGTATAAACAAGCTAAGGTGACCACGAATACACATATGCCAATTCCACAAGCTGTAGTAGCCGAGAACAAGGATCATTGAAACATAATTGAAACTCCTTATAACAATCCGTTGATCTTTATAACAATTAACTGAAAAATAATCCGTTGATCTTTATTGTTGAAACTGAAAAATAATTGAAACAATTAACTCCTTTTATTAAGACTAACGGCTCATCTATATATAAAGGCTAGTGTAAAAACATTAATATATATATGTAGATCCGTTGAAAGGACACACCAATTAATAGGTTTTCAAAGTATTAAAAGACCCTTTAACAAAATGAAACGTAAAACTCTAGGATAATTCAATCCAATCATATAAAATAAATAAATGTAGTATAAGCATAATTATTTTTAAATAAAACATACAACATGCCATTAGACGGTGGTTTGTGGTTTTTCTCTGATTTTGGAGTTTCTATATTAAATTTTTGTTTTCAGATTATACCAATTTTATTTTTACATGTTTTTTTCCCAACACTAATATGAAAGAATGGGATAGATAAAAAACACTAAGGAGGATATGAAGGATGTTGAGAGCTCTTTGATCGAATCAATGGCCTCGCGTTGGGGGGAGTGGATTGTCCCTCATGTTGGAAAAAAAAGGGGTCGCGTTTTTAATCTCCACCATTAAATTCTCTTGTTTCATTTTTTTAATATTTACACAGTTACTTTTTTTCTCTTCTAGGTATGAAATGAGTAGTTAATATTCAAAACATAATGAAGATATAAATTTAATTAAATTCAATTTAATATAAAAACTCATAAATAAAATACTAAACTAGAGATACAGATTTAAATATCGAAATTCGTAAATTGGCAACTTTGAGGAGGTGATGCTCTGCTCTTACGAGACACTATTCAGAAAATTTCTCATTTTTTAACATTTAAAAACTCTCCCAGTCCTCGTTTTCCGTGTTATACAGATCCAATAAAAGCACCAAGACGACACTTAAACAAAACAAACCCCTCTCTCCTTTTCTCTCTTTCACTTCTCACCAACAAAAAACCCAAGTCATTTTCTCTTCACCCCTACTCTTCTTCACTTTCCCATCTTTTCACTTCTTTCCCCTTTTTTTCCTTTTCACCAAACACACTCCCACCTTACCTGCTTTCTACTTTCTACTTTCTAGTTGTCGAGGTTCCTTCACACTCTCTTTCATTTTCCCTCAACACTCTCTCACTCTACAAAGAAACCTAAGCTGGTGACAAATCAAACATCATTTACATTTTCATATTACAACATTTAACCTTCCCTTCACAAATCTTAACTCATTCTCATTTCATTATTTCACCCTTCTCTGCTCAAATTAGAGCTTATTTATCATCCTTTTGACTTTTTTCGATGATCCATGCATTACCACTACCTCAAATTTCATTCACAAAGGTGAGAAACTGCAAACATTCTATTCTTCGATGTACCAATATATAATAGCATTTATTTTTCCCTGCAATTTTTATTTTTAAGAAATTTCCATTCTAACATTAACTTTAAGTCATTCCTTTAACTTCAGTTATTATTCTTATTATTTTGGATAAATGGATAAAAGGGGAAATAAAACATTTTTGTCGCGATTTTCAATTGCGTTTGAATTTATTGTTGTCTGATATGTAGGTTTTAATTTTGTCCTAAGCGCCACCGTTTTAGATGTTTCATAAAATTGGAAATTGCTATAAATTTAACTTTCCGATTTTTTTTTGAATGAGGTCAAAGTAATTTTGTGGTTGAATACTATGAGTAAATAACAAGTTGATTATTTATTTTTCTGAGTTAGTAAGTATTTTCCTTATGATTATAGTATACTCACATAGTCACATGGTTAATTATTCGTTTATTTTCTTGAGGGGTGATTCCTGATATAGTGTGTCTAATTGAAGATCATAATGTTATTGATGATAACAGGAATATAAAAACTTCAGTATTATAGGAGTGGCAGCAATATTTGGGTGAAAAGTTATCATGTTATAGTTATCTTGGTTCATTTAAGCATTCTCAAGATCAGCATCATGGATCAAAAAACCTGGCTATGGAGGAAAAAGTCCTCTGAAAAGGCAATTATAGCTACTGAAAATATCAGTCACACTTCAAAAGAAAATGGAGAGGTAAGAAAATTGTTTTTAGGGTTAGATATTCTATTCTTATTTCTTTTATATAGTTTTCTCATTTTACAATTGCTAAGTTCATATCATGATTAAATTGGATACTTGTATGTTGCAACCATTTTCCTTCATTTATTACCTATTTTAGGGTGCTGATTCAGTACTTCATTAATGAATAGTGTCTGATAAGAGCTCAGTAGTGCCAACACTTCTGGTCCAAGATGTGTTTGGCATCCGACATGCATCGCGTCGGGATCGACACGACACGAAACCGACACTTCAATTACTTGTATTTTTCATATTAAAACCGGTGTCTTTGTGTCTGTGTCAGTATATTAAAACTGGTGTCTCTGTGTCGTGTCGTGTCTGGTGTCTGTGTTTGTGTCAGTGCTTCGAAGAGTAAGAGTGATATTATAGAACTAAGAAGTTTCTTTCCTTATTATTTCCAAAGTAAACCCTTTTTGTTGAATTAATATGATTATAATATGAACACAATAAATTTTGCTTTGGTACTTTATAAAAATAAGTGGTATTTTGTTTTGTTTTATCTTTCCTGTTTCAGGTACAGGGACTTGTAGCTGATAAAGAAGAATTGGAGAAAGACTTGAAAGAGTTAAATGATAAGCTTGCTTTGGCACTTTCTGACTGTGATGCTAAAGATGAGCTAGTGAAGAAACAAACAAGAATTGCCCAAGAAGCAATTGCAGGTAAAATTCGTGCGTGTCCGAGTCTTCATTATTCTTTGTCATCTAACCTCCGACATGAATGTATGTAAATAGTTCTGTTAAAATATTGCTGTAAGGTTGGGAGAAAGCAAAATCTGAGGAGTTGTCTATGAAGCGGGATCTGGATGAAGCTTTACAGCAGCGATTCGTTTATGAAGAAAGAGTAACTCATTTGGATGGAGCTCTCAAGGAATGTATGCAACAGTTACGATTTGTTCGAGAAGAACAAGGGAAAAGGATTCAAGATGCTGTTATGAAGGCTTCAAAAGAATTTGAAAAAGATCGCATGGCTTTTGAGGAGCAGTTATCTGAGACACATAAAAGGCTGGCAAAGGCTGAGATTGAAAATTCTCATCTTAATAAATCAATTTTTGCAAGGGAAAGTTTGATTGGAGATCTGAAAAGACTATTGACTCAAGCTGAGGCTGATCACAGTGCAATGATGAGTAGATTAGAGTCCACTGAGAAAGATAACGCCTCGCTGAAGTATGAGCTTCGGCTGCTTGAAAAGGAGTTAGAGATCCGAAATGAGGAGAGAGAATTTAATCGTCGGACAGCTGATGCTTCACACAAGCAGCACTTAGAGAGCGCTAAAAAAATTGTTAAGTTAGAATCAGAATGTCAGAGGCTGCGCCTTCTGGTTCGGAAACGGCTACCAGGTCCTGCTTCCCTGGCAAAAATGAAAAACGAAGCTGAAATGTTAGGACGAGATTCAATTGAAATAAGGAGGAGTAAGTTGGAGTCTTCAGTTGAAAGTTCCCCAGGGACTCCCACTAGAAGAATCGATACATTGACCGAGCAGCTGTATGCTGTGGAAGAAGAAAACAAAGCTTTAAAAGAATCCCTAAGTAAGAAGATGAATGAGCTCCAATTTTCGAGAGTAATGCTTTCTCGCACAGCTTCCAAACTTTTGCAACTCGAGTCTCAAGAATCACCTAAAGGTCAAGTAACTACGGAGCAGCGTAGAAGTAACTTTACATCACATGAATTCTCTTTTGCATCAATGTCTGATGTTGGCAGTGATGACAAGATTAGCTGTGCTGGTTCCTCGGCTTCTGCATTGATTTCTGAATTGGAGCACTTCAAAAGTGGAAAAAAGAAAGAACCATTGTCTTGCAGAAGTGTTGGAGCTTCAGAGATATCTCTTATGGACGACTTTGTTGAAATGGAAAAATTCGCAGTGGTCTCTGTCGAAAAATCCCCTGAAATTTCTCGTGCTTCTTTGATAGCAGTTAATGATATTAATGGCTTCCCAAAGACTGAGACAAATGAGACTACCCTTGAAGTAGTAGGTAACGAGATCGTTCAAGTGTCTGATCATATTTCGGACTTCTCAACATCAAATCAGAAAACCAAAGAACAAGCTCAGGAAGATCTGAGTAATTCAATAGGAAAGATAATTGAACTTATTGAAAAAATCAGCCTGCCTACTGTGGGTTGCGATGATTCAGATCCCTTGTGCGCTAGTGATGGGAATGTAGGAATGCCGACGGGATACATGGTTCGTGTTTTCCAGTGGAAAATATCTGAACTAAGTAATGTTTTACAGCGATTTCTTCACGAGTGTTATGATTTACAGAATGGCAAGTCTGATCATGAAAAATTTGCTAAAGAACTAACAACAGCTTTGGATTGGATAATGAATCATTGCTTTTCACTTCAGGATGTTTCTAGTATGAAAGATGCTATCAAGAAACAATTTGATTGGGATGAGACACGAAGTGAAAGTGAAGCAGATTTTGGGATGATAGGTAATTTTGCAGAGGCAGAAAAGTTGCATCTTCCCAAAGAACAGTTGTCATGTTTCCCTCAAGTAACTACTTTCGATGGTCTCGAGCTTCAGTGTCGAGAGATGTATTGTGATGAGAAAGAAGAATTGAAAAATATTAAAGATAAATTGATCAGTGCTGAATCTCAAAATGAAGTCTTCGAAGGGAGGCTTCAGTCAGCGGCTGATAGGATTGAATCGTTAACGGATCAACCGGGAATCAGAGAAAACTATTGACAGCTTGAGATTAGAGTTACAATCATTGAAACAATCAAATGGAATACTTGAGGATCAAATAAAAAATCACAAATTGATAAACTCAGATCTTGATGCACAGGATACAGAGGCCAAATTAAACATGGCGCATCGCAAAGTCTTGGCATTGCAGGAGGAACTGGAGAACAAAGACCGCTGTTGTGAAGAATTGGAGGCCAGATGTCTTGAATTGCAACTCCAGCTTGAAAGGTATGAATTGTCTTTAAATATTTGTTTCAATTCAATGTTTTTTTTCTTGAATATTTAGCTTTCAAATTCTAATTTGGGATTGTTGCATATCTAATTAATGTTCTCAGCATGTCAAAGGAGTGCTCAAACCATGGTATTAACCAGAAAGACAAATCACTACGAAATGTAAGTTTGTCTCATTCTCTTCCTTTTTCTTGATAACTCATAGTCAGATTACTAGTTTCTATGTTGCTCTAAAACATTCAATCAAGAAGAGTGTTGGTCAATCCTACAGAACTTGGTAAGATGTTTCACCTATACCTAAATGGTCGCGGGCTCAAGTCATAGAAGGGGGAAGTGGAGAAACACTATTGGTCCTCTTAAAAAAAGGAAAAGAAATATTCTTGATTATAATTTCCAAATAGGTATCAATTTTTATTGCAACAATGTCTTCATCTCTCTAGCACTGACCTCAAATTGAAGACGTGTCCGGTGTCCGGCATGTGTCGGACACCGATTCCGAAACTTCAATTACTCCCATTTTTCAAATTAAAATCATTAAAAATCAGTGTCTACGTGTCTGTGCCGGTGCTTCATAAGACTTCATACTTTTCTTATCTTCTAATTAGAAAGAGAACTCCTCTAATATACCCTAAATAAAAAACTGTTAGATATGTCATTAGTATTACAAATGGTTCAAATAAATGAAAATAAAACCAAATACTGGTTGGTGTTAGGATGGTATCAACAGAAAAGTTAGGGAAAAAAATGAGCTACATATCGCCACATGTATGATTGACTAGCTATAAACTTCTAATAATGCTAATGCTGTGTAATTAATTGATGAGTTGAGTTTTCAGCTGTGCAAACTCATTTATGTTTTATGTGTTGTTGATATTGAGTTAAAGAGTGTTGATCAATCCTACAGGACTTGGAGATAACAGCTGCTTCTGAAAAGTTGGCTGAGTGTCAAGAAACCATCCTTCACCTTGGGAAGCAGCTGAAGGCATTGGCTGTACCAAAGGATGGATCCCTTTTCGACAATGTCATTGCTTCCCAACGCAATACGATTACCAGCACTGCATCCACGACCACGAATATGGATCAAAGCCTTGCTCCCCCAGAAGTAATGAAAGCGAAGAATCGATCTCTACTTGATCAAATGCTCTCTGAAGATGGTACTAAAGCTAAGGTTTGAAACCAATAAGTGACTGCAACTCCAATCTCACTTCCATTGAAGGCATTATAGAACCCCTTGAGAAGATTTTAGCTTTGAATGAAATTAAAGACGGGAATGACAGCACTACTGTTAATTCTTTGCCCGTTGTACCTGCTAAGAAACCCAGAAGTGGAAGTTTGTGGAAGAAGTTATTATGGAAAAAGAAGAAAACTGCAAACATGAAAACACTCTCTCCTTTGAACACTTGATATGATCATACATAATACAATGCAGTACTTACTGAAAAAAAAGGATTTTTGTTTTTTTGCTTGCCTATATTTTGGTGTTCTTGTGTTTTGATCTTGTAGATACGCCTGAATTCAAATGATCATGTTATGAAATGCATCCATCATTGTTGTTAGTGTCGGGCTATTTCAACACACCTGCAACGTGGATCCTCTCCTTCCTCTCCGTCACAATATAAGGGTGAGAGTAGAGAGAAAATGATTAAAAAATTATAAATAATAATGAGAGTGTGGATTTAAGAGAGATATATAGAGGATGGAGGGAGATGTAGGGTGAGTGAGAAGGACATGATCCATTCTACATCCCCCTATCACTTCTTTTAATCCACATCTTAATCTACTATAAAAATTAGCAATTAACCCTCCACCAAATTTACTAATCTATCCTCTTTCCATAAGTTACAATACTAAGATTAAAAGGTAATTTGACCACTAAAAGACAAAACTTCAATAAACTTTTTGGCCACTAAAGACAAAACAACAATATGCTTTAATTTATTCTAAAAAAAAAAAATTTAGTAACTATTTTTATAATCAACTCAAACTACTAAAATTAATCAATTTAACCACTACCAATTGTAAATAATTACTTACTTTTAAATAAAGTTTCAAATTATTATTTTTCAATAAATTCAATTATTAAATTAATATTATACTCAATAATCAAATACCCTAAAATTTACTATTTACTATAATATCTCTATTAAAACTATTAGAATCAAATAATTTAACCACTAAGAATTGTAAAAAGAACATTACCCACTACCAAAAATCACAAAATTTATTTTTTATAATTAAATGAATATGATTAAATTATATAGAAAAAAAGGAATAACACGTGGCAATGTGAGTGACAATGAGAGATTGGCTTGAGATCAACAACGGCAACCGGAGCGGCAATCAGAGTGTCAATGAGAGTGCATTTTTTAACGGGAGCATTTTTTACCTTAAATCTCATTTTCCCTTTTTTCATTTGTACTCCATCTAAAATTTACTATTTACTATAATCTATCTGATAAAAGTATTAAAATCAATTTAATCACTAAGAATTGCACAAAAAAACTTAACCACTACCAAAATTTACTAAATACTAACTTTTTTATAATTAAACGAATATAATTAAATTAATATTAAATCATACAAAAAAGGAGTAAACACGTGGCAACGGGAGTGTCAATGGGATAGCCAACGAAAGAGGCAACGAGAGCGCCGATGGGAGGGCCAACGGGAGTGCCAACAGGGGTGTATATTTTACCTTAAATCTGATTTTCGCTTCTTTTATATTGCAACTTTCAACGTACTTATAATTTGAGAGAAAATTATAACAAATACAGTATCACCCGTGCGTATGCACGGGTAAAATACTAGTGTAGTGTTAAATCTGCACCATTCAATTCACTTTCTCACTTCTTTTGATATTTCTCTCCAACTTTTTGTCTTATTTAATGAGTGGTTCAGATTCTACTGCACCTTAAACTCATGGAAGAAAATCCATTACCTTAATGTAGTATTATTACGTGGTTAATATATATATTTTCTTGATAAAATTAATTTTTTATAGATTTAATTTCTATTTGTGTTGGTGAAAACATGGTTGATGCCTTTCAAGTACATGGTTAATTCAGTTCATTTTATGATTAATGAGTTGTTTTTATACTAAGAATTGACTTAACCAAGTATTTGCACGTCATCACGTATGTTTTAGTAGATTGAGAAAAATTTGATAACTCATTAATTACATAATGAAATGAATTAAGCAAGTATTTATAAATCATATCCATATACTCTTTAATAAAAATAGAAGTTAATTGCGTAAAAAATTCATAATTCATTAGCCATGTAATGAATTGTATTAACTAAATATTTTCACGTTATTAACCACAATCCGTGAATAGTAAATACAGTGTCATATGCATTGTCTATAGAGTACTCACATCACAACCCAATTAAACAAACTTAGAATCACTTTTTTAGCTTACTTTGTCCATTTAACTACTCATTGAAATGAAGAAATCAGGTTATGGTCGGACTAACTCTAAGCACCACCCTTAAACACACACGTAAAGTGGAGATCTCGTGTAACCATGAAAAATGTCCAGTCTAACAATGTCGATTTTAGCTGTTGTGCTAGGCCTTACGAGGGTCGACATGCCTAAATGCATTTTTTTTTTGTCAAAATGCCTAAATGCATTTTAAATTGTTATCATTTTATTTTCCTTACACGTCCTAATGATCAAAATCAATAAATGATAAATATTAATATTTTTTAAACAAATATTAATATAATATTACTAGTATATAATAATATAAAAAAGTAAATTATTTTTAATTTTTTTGACCAATTTTTAGAGGTGCAGTAAGAGAACTTTTCAGGAGGTCATCCATCCAAAAACATATTATTATTAATATTGTTACTTCCGTTTATAAAATAATAATATAATTTAATCTATTTGGTCAAAAAATATAATTTAATCTAGAAGTTGTCTTAGATTATTAATTTTTTTGAGGATTATGAGGTTTTTGTATAGATAATGTGAAGTTAAATTCTCAGTCATAAAAAATGTGAAATTAAATTTAAACAATGCTAGTATGTACCAAAAAAAACTTTTAAACAATGTCAGCTTTTCTATGACAAATTAAATTGGAAAAAGTTAACTTTTTTTTTTTGTTGAAATAAAACGAGAAAAGGGCCCAAAAAGCGACTACACGGGAACTAAACGAGGAGTAGGAACTCCAATAACATCATCATCCACAAACTACTTAACACAATCGGAGGAGTCTCAAACAAAACAAGCTGATCTTTTTCTTGCAAAACGCAATCGAGAGCAGCAAGGCCAGTGGCGGATCTTGAACAAAAAGTCTGGGTGGGCCGCTCGTGAAACATACATGGAAATTCAGAAACACATGAACAAATACGTAGAAACGGAAAACAATTAAAATAAATAAATTTAAATTTAAATTATTTATAGACAAAATTAAATGGCTAAAAATATAATTTTGAGTTCGCAAATGACTCCGTTGAAGTTATTTGTAAAAGGATGATTTTATTAATGTGATTCTAATTTAAAAATGCATAAGATATTTTTTTCCGAAAATCTTCGACCATCTATTCATAATTTCTAATTCTAATATAAGAGATGTGCTAATATTAAACATATGAAAAAAAATTATATTCCAAAAAATATAAGAAATACCATACATTGAGTAAAAAGAATATTATTAATGCATAAAAACATATTTTGCTTTTATATATATATATATATATATATATATATATATATATATATATATATATATATATATATATATATATATATATATATATATATATATATTTGTAAATATAGTATTAATAACAACACGTGTCTTAGTGGTGAGGTGTTGGGTGAGTTTTCCTCTTGTAATGGGTTCAATTCACAACATGTATATATTTTCATATTTTGGCAAGAATAATAAACAACAACATCCGGTGGTTTTTTTTAAGAGTTTAATTTGTATACACATACTGTGTATCAAATACTGTGTATCAAGTTTTACAACCACCACCAATCACAAATCAAGAAGTGGTTGGTTACCAATTGACCAATTTTTTTTGGTGATGTGTCAACCTTTAATTGGTAGATAGTGTAAAAGACTCATACACCGACGGTGTATATAAATTAAACTCTTTTTTTAAAGAGACAAAACAAGAATAATTTGGCAAGAATAATAAACAACAACATCCAGTGGTTTTTTTTAAAGAGCAAAACAAGAATAATTTGGCAAGAATAATAAACAAAAACATCCAATGATTTTTTTACAAGGAATCGAACTCGCAACCAGCTAGCAAATGTGCGGCGTCTCAACCAACGGGGCACATGTCAAGAAGTGGTTGGTTACCAATTGACTAATTGGTGGTTACCAATTGACCAATTTTTTTTGGTGATGTGTCAACCTTTAATTGGTAGATAGTGTAAAAGACTCATACACCGACGGTGTATATAAATTAAACTCTTTTTTTAAAGAGACAAAACAAGAATAATTTGGCAAGAATAATAAACAACAACATCCGGTGGTTTTTTTTAAAGAGCAAAACAAGAATAATTTGGCAAGAATAATAAACAACAACATCCAGTGGTTTTTTTACAAGGAATCAAACTCGCAACCAGCTAGCAAATGTGCGGCGTCTCAACCAACGGGGCACACTTTCATGTTTGTTATATTTTCGCAATGATTTCATATATTTAGTATCTGATATTTAAAAACATGGGTATATTAGTAATTTCACATGATTTTCTGGGGCGGGCCGTGGTCCTCCCCAGCCCCTTAAAAGATCCGCCCCTGAGCAAGGCCATCCGCCACTCTATTAGCCTCCCTATAAACATGCTTGATAATTACCGTCCACTCCAAAGCAAGCAATTGCCTGATGTGGCGAACAAGGCTACGACCTTCGGAACTACCAGTAGAGGTAACCCCAAATGCACTTAACCACATCCAGATTGAGATCAACACACCTAAAACCTCTGTCATGAGCAAGATTCAAACCCAGAAAAACACTCCAAAGTTCAGCCAAATGAGCCTTAGCTGAACCCAACCTATGCGCAAAGCCCACAATCCAATCACCAGAAACACAACGCAGCACGCCACCACAACTAGCAATAACCGGATCTCCTCAAGAGGTACCATCACAATTTAAGCGAACCCATCCCTCTAGATCTAGCGGAGGCGTCCACCTAACATGAATTTTTGACCAACAACGAGATGGAATAATCTCGTCGTCCAAACTATTGTGGAAGTAGGGGGTGATGATATTCAACACTATTTGAGCAAGATTATAAGGTCTAATGAAATTAGGATCATGCTCTCCCTTATTCCCCCACATCCATAAATGGTAGCAAGCAGTGGCGAAACCAGGATTTTTCTAGAGCCTGGGCAAAAAAAATTCCCGCCAATTGACATATGACATAATATATAAATAATCATAAAGTGTGCTAAATAGGAGAGATGAAATATAACCTGTCAATAGAGTGCTAAATAAAATTAGGAGGTAAATGCCCTTTCCGAGACTTCTTTCGGGTGAATGTTCGCATAATATCAACATATTGAAGTGACTTGAATATCTCCCGCTCGGTGTAACATATCATCAAGTCATTGAACCACTCATCGTTGATCTTGTTGCGTAATTTAGACTTGATAATCTTCATTCTTGAAAAAGCTCTTTCAAGCGGATCTTCGTCGACACGCAAGCAACAACAAAGCCAACTCAATGAGTTTGTAGACCAATGGAAATACCAAATGTTTACGAGTTTGAACCATCTTCATAGCCAAACTTTCAAGACATGAGAAGCAATTCAAAGACATTGTTACTTCCTTCACTAAACCGGTGATCCATCTCCACACACAATGGCGGAACTTGAATGAATTATTAGGGAGCCAAAAGTAATCAAATAATATAAGAGAAATATTAAATTTACAAACAAAATTAGTTTTCTGAAAATCATATTTTAATTGGACAATAAATACTCAATTTTTGACAAAATATAGTGTCTTGGTTAATAAATTAAAAAATTTATGTTTTTCAAAAGGTAACTTTGATGTTTTTAATCATAAATACGATTGAATTTATTTTTATACTATGAAAATATATATTGTCACCAAAAATAAATGCAAAACAATTAACAAATATTGTAAAAAACATTTTGATTGCAACACACATACATCCCCCTCCTATATTTCTTATCTTTGAAAAATAATAAAAGCGAAGCATTGCAAAATTTAAGAAAGCTGAGGTTCGAACTCGCGACCCCGAATACAACACAAATACAAAACAATGAACATCTTACCGCTGCGCTGAACCATTTGTTGTGAAACATCTTGCAAACGAGATATATATTATATATCCTTAATAGAGAAAATCAGCTATTAGGTTGGTGGGGGCTTTACAAACAAAGTAGAAGTTGAAAGGCGCGTCTTTTGCAATTGGCCCTAAAATCGCCCCTGGTAGCAAGCAGTGGCCCAAATAGATTGCCAAGAAACCTGAAACGAATCTCTGCAGCACAAGTCAAGATTTAGCATTATCCAATCCGTTAAGTGACCTTCCATAAAATCGGTTGGCATGCACAATAGGGAGGAGGTGCCGCCACACAAACACAACAAGGGGACAATCACAAAAAACATATGCAAAAGGGTCTCCTCCACACCTGGACAGTTAGCGCAAATTGAGTCATAAATGTGTGGGAAATGGAGCAATTCCGACTTAAATTGGAAAAAATTAACTTTAATGTTTAATCCATGTGCATAATACGTTGTTTTTTTTTGACTTTTCTAAACTTATTTTTTGTACAGCTTTCCTCATAGACTCAGTTATTAATGATTAAAAATAAAAAAACGTGTTAATTATGAATGAGTATGCCTAACGATTAAATTAAAAAAAGTGTTACTGTTACTATTTTTATTTAATTTCAATAAAAAAACTATTTTTATTTAATGATGAGTATCCAATGGTGTCCTTCCACGATGGAAGCAAACTTAGAAAAAATAGGTTACTTGGCACACAAACTAACTTCCTTAACTAAAAATAGGTTGTTAGTTCCTTTCGGCGGGTATATAAATGAACTACATTAATCAAGTTTATAACATTCACAAACCTTTGGTAAAAAAAAATCATAAACCTAAGACCAAAATCCCAAAAAAATTTGTTACAATGATTATCGTCCTCATTTCAGCCATCGTTGTTTACTCATTAATAATACTCATGTATATATGCATGGAATAGCCATGTCGACTCCTGCTATTACTTTGGATACTTGGTAATGGTTTCCCTATATGCGTTGGGGAGCGATATTTGTTGTTGATACAGCTCTAATGGTTGGGGAGCGATAAACACACAACGTCGTGTGATGATGAAGGTGCATCTAATCTTCTCAAGAAATTGCAGTCATTGGGAATAAATAAGTAACAAAGCGAAATATTTGTTTCTAGCTATACTAATCTCTATGTGTCTCCTTTTGTGTTTGGGTGATTCTTGAATTATTACTTTATGTTTCTTTTTTCTTTCCCGTATACTAATCTCTATGTGTCTCCTTTTGTGTTTGGGTGATTCTTGAAATATTTGTTTCTAGCTATACTAATCTCTATCTGTCTCCAACGTTGGTTTAATTTAAGTTAATTGCTTCTATTTTTTAAGATGATTACTTTTTTCTCTCGCATTTTCACTTTTATTTTTGATGCGGAAAATTTTAGGGTGAGAGGATGACGTCTCGGTGCAAATCAGGAAAAATCTTTGAGTTCTTTGAGTACGGGAATTACATTTACTTCACCCGAAAGAAATAGTGGGGATTTGAATCCTAGACCCCCGGAATGCAAATTTTGTTATGCTCCACTAGGCCAACTTCTAGAAGTTTCTCGCCTTTCGACTTTATTTGATAGAAACAGAATAAACAGTACATTTATTAATATGTGCTTATTTTGAGCTTTGTACACATAACATAATGTTTGCGTCGTGAAGTTTATCATGCATCGTGTTTTAAACAATTGGTTGAAGCGTGAGTTATTTCTATGATGGTTTCATCATGCGAAGTGATTTTATATATTTTATACCCTCTTGCAACTCATTCATTTAAGATTTTGTATTTTCCGCGATTCTTAGAGCTGTACTTGTCATAGTGCTTCTAGTCATAACATGTTTCACTATAAAGTATCTATTATCATGAAACAACATTTTAGGCAAATGAGATGCTAATATATTCCCTACGCATAATCGATTATGAACTCAAATTTTGTATTCAAAGACCTATTTTCTTTTACATGGGGATTTCTCAATATTTGCTGTATAATTAAGTTTAGACGGCGAGTTCATTAACCACTAAGAATCCTCAATATTTTTTTGTCGCTAAGATTGTTATGTTCAAATGCAACTGATTGCCAAACCACCATAAAAATCAAAGCAAGCTTTGTGATGTGTTTAGGCTCAATAATGCATTGAAACTTCATAATGCTTTAGATGAACATGTTACATTGTTAGATGCCTTGTTAAAATGTGAAACTGGTTTTTTAGAATCCCACAAGTACAAAGGAGATTTATGTTGGGAGAAATGATTTGCTATTATGTGAAGATGATTTGAGAACCTCATATGTACAAAGGATACTTATTTTGAGATGCACGGGAAATAATTTCTGTATTATGCAAAAGACCCTAAGGGAAAGTTTTAAAGACAAGGAACACGAGCGAAGTTAATACGTATGCATGGATTTAGTAGTTTATTTTCTTGTATGTTTTTAAGAATGATTATGTGATGATTGTTAGAAATTATGTTGTTGGGGTCTGAGAAGGACTCACATTGTTTTTGTTTTTGTTTTTTTTTTTCCTCATATTGTTTATCATTCATTTCAAATGTGTGGCTATTGTGGTTTTGGGAGAAAGGATTCTCTCATGTTATTTTCTCTCATATTCAATCACAACCACTCATTTATTGTCCCAGAAGGGTAGCTCGCTTGTTTGAGTGAAAGGGACATCGTTGGTGAAAAAACGTTGGCGTACGGGGTTCGAACCCCGCTCCCCCCTCCCCTCTAACAACTAACACACTAATTACTAACCACTTTGCCTATCTAAAAAAACAACCACTCATTTATTATGTAAAAGGAGAGAGAAAGTGTGTTTTTAAAATAGTATTAAAAGTGAAGAGTAGATGATCTAATGGTAGAGATTAAAAACATGACCCCCTCATGTTAATCAACGTCAACTTTTACGCTATTGCTTCTTTCCAAAAACTCAATTACTTCTTCTTAAATTGACTTTTTCGCTAGAGGATCCTTCAAGGTCACTGTTAATCAACGTCAACTTTTACGCTATTGCTTATTGTGTACACATTTGATTAGCAGAATATAGAGGATTTATTTGGCCTTTTTGTAAATTGAAGTGCATAGTAGAGTGGTCCCGAGGTAGGTGGGAAATGATTCTCATGTTATTTTCTATCATATTGAATCTCAATCACTCATTTAATATATACAAGAGTGATAAAATATTAAAAAATGGAAAGAATAGAATCTAATGGTGGAGATTAAAAACATCACTACAAAAAAAACGAGGATTAGCGAGGGAAATTTTGTCCCTCGCAAAAAACGAGGATTAGCGACGGAATTGCAAGTCCCTCGCTAATGGTCACATTAGCGAGGGAATTAGCGACGGAAATGAGATGTCCTAGGCGATTTGATCGCTGCAGATCGCTCTCGACTATGCGGATCGCGATTAGCGACGGAATTGGGCGTCCCTCGCTAATGTCCAGTTATTTTTTGATCGAATACCCCATTCTCTCACCCATTCTCTCACTCTTCTCTCACTCTTCTCTCATTCTTTCACTTTTAACCCTCTTCTCTCATTCCCACCACCACACCACTTACTCTTCTTTCTCACTCATAATATCCTCACTCCTCTCCTCTTCCTCTTCCTCTACTCTCTCTCTCTCTCTCTCTCTCTCACCTACAAACTCTAACCCACCACCACACAACCACCACCACCACCACCACCACTCACTCTTATTTTTCACTCACAACACCCTCATTCTTCTCTTCACTCTCTTTCTTCCACACCACCACCACAACCTCTCACTCTCTTTCTTCCACACCACCACCACACCACCACAACCACATACCTCTTTCTCTCACTCTCTTTCTTCCACCACCACCACCACCACTCTCTTTCTTCCACCACCACCACCACACCACCACAACCACATACCTCTTTCTCTCACTCTCTTTCTTCCACCACCACCACCACCACTCTCTTTCTTCCACACCACCACCACACCACCACAACCACATACCTCTTTCTCTCACTCTCTTTCTTCCACCACCACCACCACCACTCTCTTTCTCCATTACTCTTCTCCTTCTTCTTCTCTCTTTACGACACCACCACCACCACCACCACTGTCACTCCTCTCTTTTGGTTATAATAATAATAATAATAATAACAACAATAATAATAATAACAACAGTAATAATAATAATAATAATACTAATAATAATAATAAATTCAGATTGATAAGCGTGCCAATCAGACTCGGGTAGCGTGCTGTCAGAATTAGCGACGGAATTAGCGAGGGACTGGCCCTCGCTAATTAGCGACGGAACACATTTCTCTCGCTAATTTCCATTAGCGAGGAGGGAATTAGCGACCGAACTGGTCCCTCGCTAATTCCCTCGCTAATGGCAATTAGCGAGAGAATTGGGCATGTTAGCGACTGAAATTTCCCTCGCTAATGACCGTGTTTCTTGTAGTGCATGATCCCCTCATATTTTTTTTCCAACATGAGGGAATCCACTCCCGAGGTAGGTGTTAGTTACAGTTTTGAAAGAGCTCATTGGGAATACAATATTGGAATTTCAAAAGTCTGATGGTGGTAAGTTTGAATGTCTTTCCTTGATCTGTGTGTAAGGTAAATTTGTTTCTTTAATATGAAATGGAGGAAGTATTTTATTTATGGCTTAAATATTTTTTTAATCCCTATAAATATTAGGTCATTCGGTTTTGGTCTCTGTAAATTTTTTAAAATAAATCTTTGCAAATATCATCATTTTCTTTTTAGTCTTTTTGTTACTAACTTCGTCTGTAAAATGTTGAGGTGTCAAATATTTTCCTTCATTACTTTGCCACATCATATAATTTAATTTCCCTTTATTTTAAAATCTGAGTTGCAAAAATTCTCAAATTAAAATTAGAGTTTCTCATGATCTTCATCTTCAATCCCACAACTCATATGTTCCATCCTCCACAAAATCATCCTCACTAGCTTCCAATATCCATTTCCATCCACAACTGGATGTGTTTTTTCTTTTGACAAAATTTAAATGTATTAATTATTATTGAAATGTTACTATGAATATTTTTAGTTATTATATTTATTAATGTTTTATAGTTATTAGTTTGTTAAAAAAAATGTTACTATATATTACTCCCTCCGTCACTTAATGTTAGATCCTATTACACTTTGGGTTTTAATTTTTGTACCCCCTAAAAAAGGAATGGAGCAATGCTCAATATATTTTTTTTTTAGATAAGCAAGCAATATATTGAAAGGGGGCACTAGGGGTGCACACAACCCTTACAATAAAAGGGGAGGGGAGAGGCCTCATTAAAACCTCCCTGGGCCAAAACCCACTGGGAAAAAGACCCAGGCAGGGAAAAGAGAACCTCAAATAATAGAAAAAGAATTACAAAGATGACAGACAGCCCAGGGGGCAGTTACACCAGTCTGCAAAAGTTACCCCACTATTTCTCCCCTTCCTAGCAATAAACCAGCTCCAAGATACATACTTGATGGAGTTTAAAACTGCATTTACATTTGCCACAACACCTTCAAATAATGTCCTGTTCCTAGCCAACCAAATCTGCCACATTGTTGCAGCCCAAAAAATATGGTGAAGTCTACGCACTTTCTTGCCATCTACTAGCCTACTAACCTGGTGAAAAGTATCAATAATCTCACCTTCCACAACACCATCTATGTTCAGCCACATAAACACTCCACGCCAGACCGAGAGAACAAAGGAACACCTGCAAAAAACATGCGCTGCTGTCTCTTCTTCTTGGAAACAAAAAATGCAGCACCACTCGAGCCTAGACGTCAATACCCCTCTGTTGCGCAAGTTCACCCTAGTTGGCAATTTATTGAGCAATAACCTCCAACTAAAAATTAAGATTTTAGAGGGTAGATCGTTCTTCCACACCGTATTGCAAGCTGCTGCTACGGATTCCTCCACTAGTTGTACACTTCCTCGCAATTTATTCTCAATCCAATCGAAGCAAGACTTGACCGTGAAACCACGAATCAAATCCGGTATCCACACTCAATATATGTTTGTAATAAAATATTCTCACCTAATGCTATCTTCATTCACAACCTACAATAAATGCAAATAATACAACACTTACAATCAAAATCAATCACATATATAATTCTATCAGCAAAAGAATCAATCACATAATAGTAGTATATCCATTCACTTTATTGTAATTTTGAATACTCTTGGTAGTGCAACCATAAAATTCCACTGCCTCTCTCACCTTCTCCACGAGGTCTCCCACCTTCTCCCCTCTCAACCACAACCAAATCAAGGAATCCCAATTCCAATTCCAATACCACTTCACATATTGTTTGAAGATGTTCAAATGTATTACTTTTTATGCCTATAATTAAGACTTTTGTCTTTATTTTGTAATTCAGTTGTTGTTTAGAATTGATGTTGCTTTTTCTTTCATTCTTTTGACTTTTTATATTTCAAGACCTTTATAAAAACAATTGCAACACTCTTTACCACGCTTATGTTATATAGTTATTTATTCCTAATTTTGTAGTGTTAAATACATGGTTTCATATTCATTGAGGTGTACAAGTTTATTTTCTCAATTTATAAAGTCATTTAGGAAGTGAACTGATCACTAGACGAGGATGCTCCATGTTTCAAGGGTTGTTTTTAAGTTTTTAATGCCTTGATGAATATATACCAAGCGTTTTCCTCTATCTCTTAGATATTATTGCTGGTGATTTATTTTATTCTCAAGTGCAAATATTAATTTATTAATTTTTTTACAAAACATGTCAAAAAGTGCAGAAAGAAATTTGTTTACTCTTAGGATCCGTTCAAAACGGTTAATGATTACATCACTAAGTCTTTTGCTTAGTTATAATTACTAAATTCATATTAGCTATTGGATGCTCAATATATTAGTTAAAATGTATCTAATGATTGTTATTAAATGAGGGTATTTAGTACTCTCAAATATTCTCCCTAATAATTAATTAAATAGATATAACTACCAATATTATGAATTCCTACTTTTAATCCCCATTTATATTGCCAAGTTTAATATCCCATTGATCCATTCCTTTTTTTCCTATCATCTCTCCATTCACTTTTTTTTTTCTGGCAGCATCCAATCCTTCAATCTCTCCATTTACTTTTTTTTCTGGCAGCATCCAAGTAGGTAGCTCAGTTGGCGACCTAAGTGATACCGAAAGAGTGCACCAAATGAGTGCAAGAAAGAGGTCTCGGGTTCAATCCCCGGAAACCAACATTTCCCCCACCCCTACTAACAATTACCTATCTAAAAAAAACAGTCATGCACATCGTTGGTTAGGTCTCTCTCTCTCTCTCTCTCTCTCTCTCTCTCTCTCTCTCTCTCTCTCTCTCTCTATATATATATATATATATATATATATATATATATATATGTTGTTGTTTTTTAGGCAACTAACCATAGCGAGTGGTGTCTAGCGACGCTCTAACCATAGCCCTGCGACATCTGTGATTAGGATCACCTAACCACAATCATGCACATTGTTGGTTAGTTCTATATATATATATATATATATATATATATATATATATATATAAGAACTCTGTAACCATTGATATCGTTTCGCCTAAATTTCATTGATATTGTTTTTTAACAATTTGTTGGTCATTGTTGACCAAACCCGTTGATGCTAGTATCTAACCACACCATAGCGAGATGGTGGTTAGCGACGCTCTAACCATAGCCCTGTGACATCTGTGGTTAGAATCACCTAACCACAGTCATGCACATCATTGGTTATACATATATATATATATATATCATAAGTAATATAAATCACGAATAACTCCATCTAAGCGTCCACCTAAGAAAAGCCACGTAGATCTCTTCAAATATGTGGCTTTACACGTCAATAACTGTGGAGCCCACAAATACACGCTGGATGTCAGTAATTTAATAAAATAAAATGAAGAAATGTCTCATATGAGAGTTGAACACTTGACCTTTGAGTGTCAAACAACAACAAGAACCACTGCACCATGCGCAACTTTTGATACAAATTTCACACGCACCATTAATTAACTCACTAAACGCATACAGATTTCACACACACTTATGATACAATTTTAAAACCAAATTTCATTAAAAAAATAAGCTGTCATTACGTTTTTAACCGTAGCCTTAAAATGTGGATCTACAATTATTCCTATTGATTTCATTGTCTTGTAATTAAAGAAATCAAGAGAATTCAAATATTGGGATACGAAATACATAGTAAGCGGCTCAAATATTGCTCGCACGGATTTCGCAAATCGTTCGCCAGATCCACCTATATCGGCTCTATTTTAATCCTACTGCATTCTGGTTCGGCTACACTTGAATGCTTCCGTTATAATCGATTTCGCAAATAATCCAGTCTCTCTCTCTCTCTCTCAAGCCAATCTCTCTTCCTTCTCTCATCATATTTCTTTCTCAGCTTTCAAAAACCATCTCTTTCATTCTCATTTCTCTCAACTCTTTCTTTAATTCTCTCATCTCTCACATAAATTCAAAAACCATCTTCTTTCAAAAACCATCAACTTCTTTACACACAAATATGTCTAGAACTCAAACCAAAACCTAAACTTCTCATCGAGAAATCAAGGAAGCACTAAACGGAAGAAGAAGACCGGATCTGTGGATCGACAAACTAAACAAGCTCGAACAATAGGTAGTTTGCTTTACAACTCTTCCTCTGAAAATGTTCTTCAATAGTTTTGCCATATAACTAATCTTCATCTAATTTTGGTTTTGTTTTGGTTTTACCCACATTTTTTTTGCTGAAATCCACCCAAACCCTAAACCCCCTCTTCTCTCTGACTTTGTCTTTCTACATTTTATTTCTGCTAAGTTTTTCTTATCATGGTTTTAGTTTTTCTTATCATGGTTTTTTAATATTGTTTGATTTTCAATCGTTGATATGGGGTGCAGTTTCAATTATTAATTTATTTTGTTTTAACTTTTCGATTTGGCGTATTTCATGTTCTGTGAGCTTCAACAATATTGGCTTTAGATTTGGCAAGACAGATTTGATTCAAGGTATTTTCATCATAATTTTTCAAGAATTTTATTTGATTGTTTCTCATTACAATCTTCATTTTGTTACATTTTCTTGATTAGTATTTCGTAGTTTCAGATTTTGTTGATGTTATTGTTGTTGGTTGTGTTTTCTTTATTATTCATGACAAATTTGAATTGAAAGGGAACACTGAGATAAATTTGGTATTTTTATATCTTTTTTTTTCATATATAGATATATGATTTGTCATCGGGAGGGTATTTGGTTTTATTTATTTATAAGAATAATTTGAGTGAGGCGATTTCTTGATATATTATTAGAGTGATTGAAGTTGAGACAATCTTAATACTTCTCAATCATGCAATAGAAGTTCCAATAGTAAAGAGTTCAGTGTTATTATAAGTAGTTTTGACTTTGTTCTTTCATTTGCTTCATTTTTAATTGCTTCACAAATTAGCGGAGGTGATATATATACTATGTGTTGGTTCGTATTTAACAAATGATCTTTACATAATGGTTTTTGTGAAATATTTTTCCTTTCCCTTTTAGTTCTTTTTCATGTGTCATGGTTTGTTCCTATGATTTTTGTTGTTCATGTGAAATACTAATTAATTGTAAAGTTATTGATAATTACTTCTTTTTCCCCGCAATAACATTTCTCATTAAACTTTTGTTTTAAGTACACGCAACATATGGACCAAGAAGAGAGCAAGATGGGCAATCGATAATGAAGAGAGCAAGATGGGCCTACTTATCAGATTTTCTTCTATATGTGCACGTGAGTCGCAAATATTTCATCGTCAAACTGGTAGTCCCTTTTCATTTGTTAATATTTGCTTTGGTGGTATAAATTTCGTAGATCTAGAGTTCTATTTTTTTATATTGCTTTATTGGTACTAATTTAGCTTTTCGTTGATAGGATGTGGATTTGGTGCTCTAAAGTTCTATTCTTTTATATTGCTTTGTTACATTCTTTGGTTTGGATATCATAAGCTGTGTTTAATGGTTGCATGAAATCTGTTTTGTGCAAATAGTGTAAGTTGTTTTATTTGACTAAGGGATGATTTACATTTCTTTTCTCTTTAGCAAAGTGAAAATAATCGCTTAGCATAGTCAAACCGGAGATTTTTAAATGGTGAACTTTTGCTTTTTTCCTCTATTCACTTTGAAATTGAAGGATTTTTTCTACTTTGTAAGTTATTGATCTCCAAATTATATACTTTATTGAATTGTGGTCACTGAATATGTATAAGTCTTTTTGCTATGAACTAAGTTGTGGTCACTGAATATACTTTATTGAATTGTGGTCACTGAATATGCATAGTGACTATTTGAAGTAAAGGAAGAAGAACTAAGTTATGGAACCATGTAAAGATTGAAGAGTCCTTATCCATTTACCTTAATTGAGAAAATTAAGTTGTACATTAACTTGGATTTTAATTCATGATTTTTCTAAGTTGGTTTTTTCGTGGTTCACGTTTTGCAAAATATTAGGTTGTCACTTTGGATTTAGCTAATTTTATCTTGGTCATTGCCTTCCAATTTGAAGACAAATTTGGTATGATCAAAATTTAAGTGGATCAATACATTTTGTTCTCAAACATGTTAAAAACATATTACTTCGGTGAAGTGCTTAAAGGTTGGTTTTCCACTTATCTCATTGAAGTAAGAGATTTTTCAAAGTGTGGAATGTGCATTAAGATTGCTGAAGTATATATTGCTATTTTAGTTATCTTGCAGATGATGAACTTTTGCTACAAAGTTCCACTATATAGTTGGATTCTAACGATAAGTATTATGAACCTATAGAGCAATTTTGTTGGCATATCAACAACTACATATAACAAGTGTTTTTAAAATGTAGTTGAAGATGTTTAAAATATATTAAGGTAGCTGAAGGTTTAATTATAGAGGTTATAATCACACCACTAAAGTTGAATTTTTCAAAGTGTTTTTAAAATGTAGTTGAAGAGGTTTATATATATATATAAGAGAACTAATATATATGAGTGTTTATCATTTGGCAGCCAATGGTTTAGTGACTCGGTAAAGTTGAAATTAGGCAACGGAAAGAAGGCGAAATTCTGGGCAGATTGTTGGTGTGGTCCGTGGAGTTTGTGATAACTCTATTTTATATAGAGTTATTCATACAATTAAACTTAGGTTATTTCTTATTTTGAAGTAAATTAATAGGTAAATATAGCTTATAAATAAAGAAACAACATTTCAAGGATTCAAATAGATTAGAATAGTGAACTAAGCAAAATGCACATGTCTTGGTATGTTGATGTTTTGTTCAGTGCAGCTACTTCAGGTGTGCCCACACTGCCTGCATCAGGAGTGCCTACACTGCCTACATATATATATGTTGTTTTTTAGGCAACTAACCATAGCGAGCTGGTGTCTAGCGACGCTCTAACCATAGCCCTGCGACATCTGTGATTAGGATCACCTAACCACAGTCAAGCACATTGTTGGATAGTTCTATATATATATATATATATATATATATATAAGAACTCCGTAATCATTGATATCGTTTCGCCTAAATTTCATTGATATTGTTTTTTTAACAATTTGTTGGTCATTGTTGGCCAAACCCGTTGATGCTAGTATCTAACCACACCATTGCGAGATGGTGGTTAGCGACGCTCTAACCATAGCCCTGTGACATCTATGGTTAGAATCACCTAACCACAATCATGCACATCGTTGGTTATATATATATATATATAGGTATTAGTCCATTTTTTTGGGAGAGTTATTAGTCCCTTTTTTTAATCAATTCCACAAATTTAGGCCAAACTTTTAGGAACTGTATTATAAGAGAATAATAACATATTCTTTTTTATTATTTAATAAGTTACCTATCTAACCCTTTAGTAATAGTTACTAAAGGTATAGCTTAGTGATCTAAACTAGTCTCATCCAATGAAAGAACAAGTACATGATTGTAACTATTTTCCATCACTAACTATAAGTAAAAATTATACCAGATAGATATTACAATTATTCATTTTTTTGGAAAGAAATATTGCTATTTTACATAAAATATGTTAATATCTACACATAAATATATTAGTCTTTGAACTATATAATTAAAACATATTATACGAGCATTGGTTGTTTTACATATATGAAATACAATATCAACATTTAAATTACTTAGTGTGAATAATTTAATACAAATTACATGCTTTCTAAAAAAGAAAATTATGAACTTAGCATGTGTGTAATAAAAGAATTAACGTTAACTTTTCTTATACAATTGGTAGTATTATTAAGCAATATATTTGAAAAAATAATATTAAATATATGTAGATATTTATAAGGATTTCATATCTAAGGACAAACAAAATTGATCGAGTCCTTGAAGGAGGGGAGCAATGTGAGTTGGAATTCCTCAAAATCTATCTGTTAACAAATCTAAGAAAAAGGGCCACGTAAACTCTTCAACTAATTCTATATATAGGGAATTTATCAGGATTCTGTTTTTCTTTTTTGACAACTTGTTAGGATTCTGGTTAGACTATTATATTTTCAGTAATTCATCTCTGCATATCGCATAGAATCCTATGTTATACAGATTGTTCCTTTTAGTAGTTTTTTTTTTGAAACAGCAAAAATATATATTATAAAAAAATCTGTGTATTCAAGGAACACAGTAACATCTGTACAGAACTATTCAAATTAGATTCTACCATCGACAAATCCATAGCATTTGTTTGAATTAGAGCAGATATGACATTATTAGGAACGTTGTTCGCATTCCTATTTGTGTTAGCGTTGTTGATTGCCCTTGGAGAGCTTAGTCACGATCCACCTAAGAAAACAGTCATGTGGTTCATCGCAAACATTTTCGTGACCATTGCATTCCCGGTCATAATGTTCTATTATATGCGACAGATAGCGGTGTTGATCCCTTCTAACGTATTTAATGAATGGAAAACACAGTGGTTTTTCGATGTGGGGATGGGCATGGTGTGTTTTGTTCTTTCAGTACATTCAAACGCTTACACTGGGGGTTAAGAGAAAGGAAACAAGAAGCTATTACTCACCGTGATGAAGAAGGAATGGAAGTAAGCCATTGACAACAACTTGCGGTGATTGAGAATATCTAAGTAAGAAAGGAAATCATTTATTTTTTAGATCAATCTCTATGTGTTTTTTATATATGTCATTATATATATATATATATATATAACACAAATAATGGAAAGTTAGCGAAAAAATAGGAATGTTAATTGACTATACTAGCACAAACTAATTAACCCAACACACTCATCGTGGTGGGGATGCCATCATGACGAGTATTATCCTCCTTCTCCTCAACTTCAAGCATGTTATTTGTCCATGTATGTACTACTAATAGTTGATTTCATGTATATGCTATGGTTTGAAACTTTCTTGAACTCCTATGTTGAATTGGGGTGCATTTTTTATCACTGTGTACTGAAGTTGTAATTGGGAAAACTGAGGTTGCATGTAGTGTTTCTAGCTATTTTTATAAGTTTTATCCAATGATACATGGATTGGGAAAGTAACATAATTACGCATATGATGGAACAACACGTCTGTGTTGTCCTGAGACAGGTAATCGTGTTGTTTTTTGAGCTGATTTGAAATTTTTTAAAACTGCAACACGATTGTCTTGGCGTGACATGGGTGGCCATGTTGCCTTCTAGTGCAAGTCTGCTTCTTTGGTGTTTTTCACTTATTTTCATGGACATTTCTAACCTATTTCAATCCTTTATATTTGAAGCATGATGTTTATGCACTATTAATTATTGATATTTTATGGTGAATATACATGAATGGTATGAATATGACCAACTGGAGAGAACTATTTATTAAGGTGAACTCTAATGCTATTATATATTGTATTACAATATAAAATGGTTGATGAAAGGTTCGGGCGTACACCATTCTAAGTGTTGGGTGGAGGTTTCCCCATTTGGTCCTAATATTAAATATATTATATAGTTTGGGGATTGCGTCAATGGTAAATAACTAAAATAAACAATATGAGTTATTGTGAGATACCGATTGAGGAATCCACAGAGATTTCTTAAATCTCATCCTATATTATTTTGATCCTTACACAAAAGCATAGAGACATAACCTTTACTTGTTTTCACCGTGCATTTAACCACAAGCTATATGTTAACTACATGATTATGAGTCAGAATGAATGAATCCCACCTCCATTACATCATTATAAATTAAAAAAAACAAAACACAAGCTAACTTGAAGATGGTTTCTTTTCACAATTTTCATGAGGTAATTGCCATTCATTACCTTTCCTTCTAAAGGTATCAAATCAATGTCAATGGAGATAGAGTTCCTTGAAATGCCCATAATTTTTCTCTAAAAAGTCAATAATATGCAACAGAACATAGGAATTGAAAATATCAAAACCTACAAAGGGGATACAAGTATGATTGTTACGTTCAAATGAAACTGACTCTCAAACACTACAACAAAAATGGTGAAAGAGTGAGGGTTTTTAAATCATTTTGGGGGGGTTTTCAACTCCCGCAAATACAGCAAATGTATCTGCAGGAGTTTTCAAAACTGCGGAGTTACAACTGCCGCAACCTTATTGTGGGGAGATTTTTAGTGGGGATTCAAAACCTCTTAAGCTATGAAGTTACATTATGGGGTTTTTGACCTCTTTTAACCATTTTATAGAATATCAATATTCTCTTTCTTATCATTTATAAGTGAGAAGGTTTTTTTTTCTCACCTCAATTTAAAACTTTTATATGTAGCACCCACATATTAAACATCTTAGAAATATATTCAATAAATTTAATGAATATTTCATTAAAAATATAATCATAATATATAACATAAATGTATTTCAATCATTTGTAGTTCTACCATAAAATAATAAAAGAAAAATACTCCGTATCCAGGGAAAAACCCAATTAACACGTGATAATTAGAAAATGATTTAGTATGACTTTTTTTTTTTTTGAAAAACAAAGATTATATATATATATATATATATATATATATATATATATATATATATATATATATATATATATATATATATATATATATATTAGTTACAACTAAATCGGGGCATGTATCCCCACCCCCACCCCCACAAAGTGGAGACAACCAACCACTACAACAAAACAATACTTTAAACTAAAACATAACAAGGGGGATACATACCATTCATAATAGAGGCAACTAGGACCAAAAGACCTAGCAATAAACCAACGCCATGAAACAGATTTAATTGGATCCACCGCCTGGCTACAGTTAGTAGACTTTCTCGAGAATATCCATTCATATTACGAACCTCCCACAGAATCCGAATGACTGAATGCCAAAGCAGAGTCAAGCCTCTTTTTCCCTTGATCCCTTCCCAAACACACATAAATCTCCACATAGAGAAAAGATGTCTGGTGGAAAAGGAAGCTGCCAACCCAGCCAACAGAAAATGCCATACCACTCATCCAATGCAAATGGGCAACACAAGAACAAATGCAACCCTAATTCCTCAGGGAAACTGCATAAAGCACACAAAGCCAAGGAGGGATTCAAAATGATTCTCCGACGGACCAAGTTCCTCCGTGTAGGAATCCTATCGAGGAGAAGCTTTCATGAGAACACAATCACCATTGGGGGAGCCAGGCTCGCCACAGCCTCCCCAAAATGGGCACTTGGACATCTGTGAGGGCAGCAACTACAGAAGAGTCCACCATTAGCCCGACATAGGCTGATCAAACCAAATAAGAACCAGAAGTATTACCGAGCCACAACCAACCACCCCCCTCTGGGAAGAAAACCATTGGAAGAATGAGGGCCATCAACTCCTACACAAGGGTCTGCTCCCAAACAAAGAGCCGCCGCCTTTTGCCTGAAAAGGTGATGTGCAAGTATACACAATCGCAACAAGTAATATAATGATAAGTAAGATCGTCTCCACAGGGATTGTTGAGTTTACTTCTATAATTAAATTAGTAAATTAGCTAGTGAGTAAAACAAGTAACAATAACAAAGTGTAGAATCATTAATGTTATCAACATAAAGGTACAAAAGCAAATAAGATAGATGGTAAGTAGAAATTCAGAATGAGAGTAGTTGGAATGCTCTTTTGCTAAGTAAATTCCCGTATAAAGCGTTATAACGTCACACGCTATAGCGTCTGTTACTGTCGCAATTGATTTTGTGCTTTTGATCCATCGACACCGTGGTTTCATTACAAGAAGCCTATGTCTAAGTTCTAAATAAGTTCACCTCGTATAATAAAGAACCCCGACTTTTGCCCTATGAACTATTGCCTTTCTATGTCTAGATTTAGCAAACGTTGGTTAAATGTCTTTAAACAACCTTTCATTCATATCAATCTTTGAGTTCGATTCATGGACCATGTCTGCACTCCATGAATATACCCATTTTAGGTGATCAATTCTAAAACAAGTTTGGAAGAATTAACATACAAAGATTGAAACATAAAACATTAAACGTTAATAACGAAATACTAAAGATTCATTACAAAGCTCAAAGCAATCCAACTACAAGAGAATCAACTCATGATGAGAAACAACACAAGAAATACAACATAAAAGAGTTACCTAAAGCCATAAAACCGAAATCACAAAGAGATGGAAAACACTCCAAATGATGATACTCATGTGTGTCATTCAAATACCGCCGCTATAACGCTCTCTCTCAAAGATCGCAGAAAATCTACATTTTATTGTGAAAATGGAGCTTGGACGAAAATGGAGTGCAAGAGAGTTATTTCTAACCCTCTTCTCATCGCATCAAAGAAACCAAGATGAAGAAGACGAAGTTTTTGACTTTCTATATAGAAAATATCTCCCAAAAAAAGGTGACAAGCCATCCCACCAACTATTTTCATCTTCCATTACAAAATAGACAAGTGTCCTATAAAGTAAAAAGTTGGTGGCTGCTGCAGGAATTGTTCTGATATGCTCTACAGTGATTTAACATGCTGCCAAAATTGCTTTCTCGTTTTCTCTCTCATCAGCTGCAGAATCCAACGCTATAACGTCGCCGCTATAACGCTCGATGCTATATAACCTTGAACAAACACATTAAAAATAACAAGAAAGCACCAAAAGTGCCAATTTGTCACATAATCAGTTCCTAATCCTCTTTTACACTAAACAACATATATTTATTTATTTAACAACAATATTAATTAAGAACTTGCATTAATTTAAGTAATAAGAGCATAAATAACTCATATAAATATGAGTTATCACCGCCTCCACAATAGGTTCCAAGACCAAACCCCATCCACCCAACTCCCACAATCTGCCACAAGAGCCTCCCGCGAATCGGAAACCAAAAAAAGCCTTGGGATGACTCTAGACAAAGGAAGAGACCCCACCTAGGTATCCTTCCAGAACAATGTATAAGTCCCATTTCCAACCCGCCTCACCACTGCTGTCTACTACCTAGTCACGGTGCACTGTGGAATCTGAACCAAGAAGACACATAACTTTCCACCAAGTCACTCTAGCCCCATACTTTGCCAATTGAAAGTTCTAAGGTCTTTGACCCCAAGACCCCCACCACACTTTAGTTTACAGACTTCCGACCAACGAACCCAGGGAATCTTCTTACTAGGCGAGCAACTACCCCACAAGAACTCCCTCTGAAGCCGCACCAATTTCCTCCACACCCCACCGACATCTTGAGGTAAGAAAGGAAGAAGATATGAATACTATTGAGGACCGAATTCAAGAGTGTAATCCGACCCCAAAAGTAATAAACCTATTCTTCCAAGACTGAATCCTTCCTCAAAGAATACCCACGAGAGTTCCCAAGTAGCAAGCCTATAGGGGTTAGCTCCAACTGGGACACCCAAATACTTAAACGACACCACTCCAAACTTACAATGGAAAAAACTTCAGCCAATGAAAGGAAAAGAGGACTCACATTAACCCCAAGGATGCTTCTCTTGGAGAAATTCACCTTCAGCCCGAGGCCAACTCAAAGGACCTAAGAATCTCCTTCATGGTCCCAAGTTATGCACCGTTGGTTCACCAATAAGAAGAGTATCATCAAGATATCAAGATGTGACACTAACAACTTTGAATTCCTCACCTCAAACCCCTGTTTAGACCCACCTCAGACGTTTGCCTAACAATACCACTCAACCCTTCTGCCACCAACAGGAAAAGGAACGGAGCCAGAGGATCACCCTACTTAAACCCCTTCTAATCGAATCTCCTTCCGTAGCAAAACCATTTACGGGACCGATAAACTACCCGAACATACACATGCCTCGCATCAACTTCCTCCATCTAGCATCATACCCAAACCTACACAACATATAGTCAAGGATGCCCCAATTGATTGAATCATAAGCTTTCTCAAAGTCAACTTTGAGAACAAAACACTCCTTCTTCAAATTCCCTGTCTAGGTCCACAATTTCATTCATATACACCACCCCATCCATCAACATTCTACATTTGATGAAGGTGGACTAGGTCCAAGCACTACTAGAAAAAAGGCTTTTTATATCGGTTAAAAAAGGCTTTTCATATCGGTTCCGTAACCGATATAGATAAAGGGGATATTAAAAACATGCGCTTTCTACATCCGGTTAAAGAACCGATATGAAAAATATTTTTTATATCGGTTCCAAAGAGAACCAATTATGGAAAGTCGGGTTTTAAACCTATAAAACGCTTTTTTTATATCGGTTTCTTAGTTGAACCGATATTGAAAATCACTTTTTATATCGGTTATTTAAAGAACCGATATGAAAAGTCTTTTTTTGTAAAAAAATAAAAATTTCTCAATTGGATATACAAAGAAACAACAAAATCACAACAAATACAATATTTATATAAAAATACAAAGATCTCAAATTATACTCAATATCCATATCCAAAAGCTTATATACATGCATATGAAAAGCTTGGTTCCTCATTGATCAGAGCTATATATACATGCATTGACCAAGCTTTACAAAAGAGAAGAAAAACAAAAACAATTATGAAACTCTAACTGAAACAAAACTAAGCTTAACACACTAAACGGATTGAGCAACCGAGCGAGAGTGACTAGCTTTTGGCTTGACCCGAGTTGACTCCACCCTAATGCCACATCACCAGCCTTACTTGCCACGTAGACGTCCACGTGGGCCTCCAACATCACCAGCCTTACCAAGTTCTTTCACGTGCGATCTTCAGGCACAAGCAAACAAATCCAACAAAGCAAAGCACATCAATTCAGTAAGTCCCCAAGTTAATCTGCATGAAGATGATAATGCTTTCTCCTTTGACAACGATTAACATACCAAGCGGCGTGAGCCAGAGAGCTGCCGATTAGAAGAATCATAAGGCTAGTGAGTAACATGTAGGTTATTTGAAAATAGCAGAATCCAAAAAGCTTCCATGGAAGAGGATAGTAAGGAAGATCAAGAAAGATATACCGGGAGTCGTAACTCGAATGACCTTACAACAAGAAAAAGCAGGTCATATAACCTTACAATCAATCTTCCCTTTCCAAAATAAAAACATGACACAAGTGATTATAGTTGTTTATGTCCTTCTAATCTAAGAAGTAATCGCTAACCATATTGCCAACACCTATAACATTCACATGAATCAAATGACAATACCTCTGCTCGTTTACATAGGGGCTTCAAGGAACTCGTGAGTATGCAATTGGTGTAATGTTATTGAATTTGGCAATGAATGAATGCTTGATAATATCAATGACCATTTCACATAGATAAACCGTAACGCTATTCTCGCACCATACAAAGTAGTTGGAATCGCTTGTGACCCAATAAGTTGAAAATGATATTAGACCAAATATGAAATGCATATCTTAAATAATATTAAACATGATATGCAGCACATGCACTTCATCAAATGTAGCCCTATATTGTAGAAGCGGCTATACTATGTGCCATGATATAATATAACTCACCAAAATACACCATACTATGAACATATCCCTTAAACACGTAGCTTTTGATCTCAGCAAAATTATTTGACACCAACAAAGCTGGTAGTGCATTGTAGTGAGCAACAATACAATCAGTAATTATTTCACAAAACTTTGATTTCTAATGAAAAAAGGTATCCTTGTCCCCGGAAAGCTGGTAGTGCATTGTTGGCATTTTGTCTGTACACTTCTTCAGGTTAGCTCAAAGTCATATCACTAATTTGACTAACAACCAGAATCTGTATTTTGATTTTAAATGCATCTTCTGGTGAATTTATAGACCCATTTTTCTCAGATACTGTAAAATTTGGAGTTTAGTGTTTTCAAAGGCATTCTATTGATATATTTTATTCTTTGTTATCACTTGATACAGTTTGTTCAACAGTTCTATCTGTGATTTCAATATCAGGTGGTAAAATTCAGTATGTTACATGAATCTCGTAACACTTACTCATGAAGCTCAACTCAACTCATTCTAAATCTCTAACACAAGAAAATTAACTCGGCTTTTACTCTTTAGTACTTCTGATGCATTCTAATTTTTTGCTAAGTGTCTTTCTATTGATTTTTGTAGTATAGCTCATCCATACCTTCTTGCCGATAACCGACATTACCCTTTTTATCTCTGGAGAAAAGTTATCATGGCTCACTGGTCAATTAGATATCTTCTGGTTCCAATTTACATGTATTCATGGATTTCCATCATTCATATGTTTGGTTAGTACATTAGTATACTTAGCATTCTTGTTTAATTCAATTACTTGTGGGGTTAAAACTTATAACTATAACTATCATTTTTTTGTGAAACAGGGAAATTTAGAAGTAAAATATGGATATTGGCATACTTCTTGGCTACAGCTGCTGTACTTGTACCAGCTCCACTAATAGAATTCAGATATTACACCATACCATTCTATTTCATGGTGCTTCACTGTAACAATAGTGATGATCAACAATGGCTTCTTACAGGGTTGTTGTATGTTGGTGTGAATATCTTTACAATCATCATGTTTCTGTTTCGACCATTTCATTGGGTTCATGAGCCTGGGATTCAAAGGTTTATATGGTGACTTAATTTATCAGGAAAACAAGAAGGCCTTTGTTTAAGGTGCCGTTATTTTTGATATTTTTATCTTTTTTGAGAAAACATTATATTTGGTGCCAAAACATTTTTGAAAAATTCATTCTAAAACCACATTAAGTTAAAAATTTTTGAGAAGTGTACAGACAAAATGCCAACCAAATACTGAAATAGGAGAGGACAAGTTCCTAGAACGAGTACCATGGAAATGATAAAAACTGCCAGAAAACTATAGATACATTACTCCACACGGTGGTCAGTGGAGGTTCAAAAACACCCACATCCATAATAACAATACTCCACACGGTGGTCAGTGGAGGTTCAGAAAAGATGGAATTCGCCATAAAAACAATTTAATAAACAATAACAGAAAGCATAAAAGATTTAATATTGAAACATCTAGCAGCAAAATAATATAGTAACAAGAGATGAATAAATATAAAGAAAGAAACAGATGGGTTTTTATTCACATCACTGGCACCCCAAAACAATCCACTTACATGCAAGAAAAGTAACATTATTCTCACGCTGATCAATCTAAGAAATGGCTAAGAATTGCAGATAAAAATCTCAAAAACAGAGGTCATAGCACAAACCCTAAAATCTCAAAATCTCAAAAACAGAGGTCATAGCACAAACCCCAAAACAGAGGTAAAACAATGGCTAAGAATTGCTAGTAAATCACACAAACCCCAAATCCCAAATCACACAAACCCTAAAATTCGTTTCCCCAATCCCAAATCACACAAGCCCTAAAATTCAAAATCAAAAAGAAGGATGAAAACGAAATCAAGAGGGAAGGAAAACGAAATCAAAGAGGAAGAACATTCAACACAACTACAGTGGGTTAGTTTCGAAAACTTACTAGCGAGAAGGAGAGATGGAGGCGGAGCAGAGATGGAGGCGGAGCAGAGCAAAGCAAGAGAAGCACCCCAATGGAGCCATGGGCGAGTGGGTTGAAGGTGGAGCGGTGCTGCAATCAGGGTGGAGGCGCGGAGGGGGGAAGGCGAAGGGCGGAGAGTGATTGAGAGTGACGAAGCGTATTGAGAGTGAGAGAACGAGATGAAGAGAACGATAGAGCGTGCTTTTTTTTAATTGGAATTTGCGTTTTCATATCGGTTAGTTTGTCAACCGATATGAAAAATGTAATCATAATTTCAAAAATGCCACCGCCTCCTTTTTCATATCTGTTAGTATTTGAACCGATATAAATTGCTGATATAAAATCCGTTTTTTCCACTAGTGAAGAGATCAAAGAGCCCATAACCCGACCCATAACCCGACCCAACCTAACTGGCAAAACCTTCGCAACCATCTTATAAAGAAGATAAATAGGCCGATAGTCCCCCAAGGCAAAGGGGAAATTGATAACTCTATTTTATATAGAGTTATTCATGCATTTAAACTTAGATAATTGCTTGAAATCAAGTACAATATGTGTTAAATATAGTAGTATGAATAAAATAACAACATTCATGGTTTTAAGATGAATGACTTAGCATTTTGTATGTATATTGGTATGTTTGATGTGTTTGTTCAGTGCACCTGCAATTGATGCTTCTGCACCAAGAGAACAACAAGTGCTTCTGCACTAAAGGACTTTGTTCAGTGCTTATGCACCTTCCTGCACCAAGACGTATTGAGCGACCTTGGAAGCACCTCAATTCTCACCAAGGCTTTTGCACATCTATGACATTGTGCTTAGTCAATCTTCACATGGAGGCACATGCATGGCCACTTGCAAATGGTAGACGTCTACCATAGCCCACAATAGAATACCACTTTTTCAAGGGACACTTGGCCATCCATAATTGGACCTCCCCATGTGATTGAGTGTGAAGATCAAATTGCTTTATGGAAGGTCTGAAAAGTAACAATGGTTAACTCATCAAAGTTAACTTAGTCTCCAAGCAAACCCTCTCTTGAAGGAAAGCTCAAAGCCTATATAAAGACCTTCACTCTTCACTTGGGAAATCATCTCTCAAATCAAAATATCTTCTCACTTCATATCATATCTTGTATTTCAATTCCATAGAATAATTTAGGTTAGTTAGTTTTATTTTCTCTTGTAAGGAGGCAAGGAAGGAATTGACGACTTCTTCCTTTACTTCAGCAACAACCACGTGAAGTTAGTGCACCTACATCACTTGGCAATTTCATGCAAAGGGAACTCCAACCGTGTAACAATTGATGAGTGTTTATCATTTGGCAGCCAATGGTTTAATGACTCGGTAAAGTTGAAATTAGGCAACGGAAAGAAGGCGAAATTATGGGCAGATTGTTGGTGTGGTCCGTGGAGTTTGTGATAACTCTATTTTATATAGAGTTATTCATACAATTAAACTTAGGTTATTTCTTATTTTGAAGTAAATTAATAGGTAAATATAGCTTATAAATAAAGAAACAACATTTCAAGGATTCAAATGGATTAGAACAGTAAACTAAGCAAAATGCACATGTCTTTGTATGTTGATGTTTTGTTCAGTGCATCTACTTTAGGTGTGCCCACACTGCCTGCATCAGGAGTGCCTACACTGCCTACACCTGCTACTGCTACACCAGCATTATGCACCAAAACATCCAAGGACCAATTTAATGCTTCAACACTTGACATGTGATGTCATGCTTAGTCATGGAGAAGCGAGATCCACTTGCATATTTCTGGCGACTTCAAGTGGAGGATTGCTTTAAGGAAGCCACTCATTTAAGGCCATTTGGCACTTCACCATTGGACCACCCCATGTGATATGATGTGAAAGACCAACTTGCTCATAGAGGACCTGAGGATTAACCATGGTTAACTGATCTCAGTTGTATTTGGCGCCAAGAAAACCCTCCAAGGGAGGAAAGCTCCATGCCTATAAATAGAAGACATCTCCTCACTTCAAAATCATCCAAGCTTTTGTGGATCACATAATTTCTCTATATTTGTATCTAGATTTAGTTTTTATTTAAGTTTCTAAAGAGAAAGAAGGTAAGGAAGTGCTTGACAACCACTCCCTTCACTTCTACTTGAAGGGAACTCGTGTAAGGCATTAGTATTGTACTTCAACTTGGGAAGCTCATGCAAAAGATCTCTCATTTGTGTAATCTCTATCCTTTTGAGTTCTTTTGTAATACTACTCATTTTATTATGTTCTTTGCAGATTCTTTCTATTATATAATGAGTAATATGAGCTTAATTCCTTTAGTTGAGATGTTGTAGCCTTGTAATGATCTTCTAAGTAAGTAAATGTGGTTTATGTAGTGTGTGCATTTTAACTCTTGTGTAATACTTCTTTCAAAGCTTATTCTGAATTTGATCACTTTAGAATAGGTAGACTTGTAACAGCAGACATGGGTTACATTTAAGATATCAAGAGTTAATAAGAATGAGTGTTTGTAACAACATTTTTGTTAGACTAGTTTTAATAAAGAATTGATTGTTAAAACTGTGATACAGTGAGTGCTTAAGAGACATGAGTGAACCTATTTAGCATGCCTAGACATAGGAAGCTTGTAATGAAACTCTGAAGAAAGTGACTGAAAGACACATACTCATGCAGCTGCATCCAATGTACCTACACTGCTTACACCACCACTAAAACTCTTAGAAGTGATTTACTTGGTGAAAACATCTCAACTACTTTATCTCACTGATTCCTCACACACATTTATTGTTTATATTGTTTTAATTCAACTTGTATACTCCAACCAATTGTGAATAGTGTAGACACACTAAGTGTACACTCTAAACTTGACAAAGCTTTACACTGTGAGTTCGACCTTTTCTTATCATTATATTACTTGTGTGACTATGTATACTTGCATACTTTTTCCACACAGTTAGCGAGTTATATCCGAGGCTTTTTGAGGTAGCTGCAAGTAAAGATAGTTTTGTTGCTGATGCAGGGTTTTGGGAACATGATCGTTGGAGTTGCTCACTCCAATGGAACATTGTACTTACTAGAGGCGACGCAGAAACTGCAACTTCTTTGGAAGAATCGCTCAGCCGATCGTCCACGATAAAGAAACCGAGGATAGATGGTGCTGGAAGCTTGAGGCGTCCCAGGTCAACTTAGTCAAGTCTGCCTGTGGTTTCCTCATACAGGTTAGCGAAGGTTCACATCTGGTTGAAACTAAGAGAACTAGTTAAGAGCAGCACCTTCCAAATACTTGGTGCATGGTTGGAGGCTGTCGTTGGAAAGATTACCAACTAGAACGCTACTGCAACAGCGTGGAGTGTTGGTGTTTCAGCATAGTCCCTGCTGTGTTTTTTGTTTCAGGCACGATGAAGACACACAACACTTGTTTTTTTAGATGCAAGGTCTCATATCAATTATGGAGAGGTATTTTTGCGTGGCTGAGTGCGAAGCCAGTGGAGTTTATTGACTGTTGGGATCATTTGAAGAAGCATGGAATAACAACCGGTGGAAAGAAAAACAAAAGGGCACGCCTAATACCCTCTAACGTGTTGAGGCACCCCTAATACCCTCTAAATAACTTGTAAACGTGTTGAGGCACCCCTAATACCCTCTAAATAAATTTTCGACTTATAATAAAAAACAGGTCGAATAATTGAATTTTCAGGAAGGTAAAAAAAACAACAGGGGCATATCAATGGGGAAGGGGGATATTTTTTCTTGGAGGGGTTTTTGATTGTCAGATCTGGGTTCATTGTTTGAAAATAAATTAAAGGTTTATAATTTAATTTTTATTCAGTTTTTTTGCTATGCGGAATTTTTTAGTTTTAATTGATGATAGACGATTCAAAGAAAAGGTGAGGTGAGGGCCAATGAGACCAAAAATTAAAAGGACATCTGCAACAACAATGAAGGAGGATTTTCCTTCCCAAACAATTGGGAAAATGCACACTTTTTACGTATATTAAAAAAAATTAGGAAAATGCATACTTTTATATATATATATATATATATATATATATATATATATATATATATATATATATATATATATATATATATATATATCTTAGTCTAATTGACCGTCACAAAGTGTAATCGACATTCATTGTTATTAGGCGTAAGATAACTAATCTAAATATTGGATTTAGTCAAATACATGTAATTCTTTGTGTTTCAATAAACAAAATTTAATAAGGTTAAATACGTATATACAACTATGAAATTTAATTTTGTAATATATATATATATATATATATATATATACATATATATATATATATATATATATATATATATATATATTTGTTTGATCTAAATCGGTTTAAATAGTGACCGCATGCGATGCAGTATACATTATCTTTATTTAAAAGAATATTTAAAAAAAAAAATTAAAATTTATGTAAAACTACTTAATGTTTCAAATATATTCGAAAATTTAGAATTTCTAAATACCTTTTTTTTGACACATATATTGAATACATATTATTAGTTGTCCAACGTTAATATCTAAATCTATGTTAACATGCATGCGATGCACGGGGCGTAGATAAATATAAAGAAAAAAATTTGCATAGTGTATGCGGTCAATATATATGATCTTCTTATATATTGTCAATTGTTGATAATTAATGAGATTATTTTTAATGATCTTCTTATATCCCTATTTAAAAGAAGAAATGATCAAAACCAACACACATGAACCAGTTCCAGTAGACAATATATAGTGTCCATCATTTCCTCCAATTAGAACTTGTCAAAAAAGAGAGAAGAAAAGAAGAGATGATCAAAAACCGATTAGTTTGATGTCACAAAAATAAATAAATCAAAGAACAAAAGAAATGATGAAAAACAAAGATGAGTTGATAATTTTGTAAGGAGAAGACTTAATTTCAAAATATGAAAGAATGAGAAGAAATGATCAAAAACAATTTAGATTCTTTGTCACAAAAAAAATAAATAAATCAAAGAATGAAGAAATGGTGAAAAGCAAAGATGATTTGATAATTTTGTAATGGAGAAGACTTAATTTGAAATATGAAAGAAAGAAAGTAGAACCAAAACACGCGAACACAGATCCAATAGACAATAGTATCCATCATTTTCCTCCAATTAGAGCGTGTCAAAAAAAGAAGAGAAGAAGGGATAAAAAGCGGATTACATTGTTGTCACAAAAAAATTCAAAGAAGAAGAAAGGATGAAAATCGATGAGTTGATAATTTTGTAATGGAGAAGACTTAATTTTGAAATTGTTATGGTAATTTTGCATATGAATTAATTGTAGATTTAATTTCTAATTTGATGAGCAATTAGTGCACTTCAATATTGTGATTATAGAATTGCTTTATCATTTTATTTTTGAATTGATTTTATCTATACTATTCATAGTCACCATATGGTTATTTAAGGTGAACTAATATGAGTGCGACAAATAAGCAAAGTTATCTTGACATGGAAATGAAACTTCTTATTTTAAATTTTAAAATATCATTGATCATAAGTTTCTAAGCTGGGTGATAAAAGTAGTCATCGAGCACCATACTTTTGCATACATCCACGAAGATAAAACCAAAGAATCAAAATCATTAACCTATAAGAAAGTCACAATAAAAATAAAATACAAAACTATTGAGTACTGTTCACGACCGAGCCGAGCCCTGATCTAACGCCGCGGCATCCCAAGACAAAGCGCCGAGGGACTAAGACTTGAAACGCCACTCACGCTCGGCCCGATCAGTAGTGATCGGTCCCCACTCCATACCTAGGCATCTTACATGAATCGTCACCTTTATTATGTAAGTGAATTCTTAATTATGTAACGGTTATCAATTATTAGCCATGAATGATTGTAATACTATATATTTCGCCCAGAGAGGCTAATGAAGGGTTGAGCAATTTTCCTATTCACGCGAGATTGTTCATTGTGTTCTTGATTAATTCATTCCCAGAAAGAGTTGAGAACATTGGCGCCCACCGTGGGGCCAGGCAAAACTTTTTCCTACGTCCCACAATCGAACTCTAAACCGATTCATCATCACTAGCATAATGGTGACCACGAGAAATCGAACAATGGTGGCGCCCGTCCGACTTTGGGGATCGAGTTGAGCAGTGCTTGCATTTTGTTCAAACACCTACAAGCCAGAATCGCGAGACCAAGCCCGTCAAAATGAAGAGCAAGTTCTACGTGCCCAGGCTCTAGAAGCAAGGGAAGTGCAGCTACAAGCTCAGCTTACCGAAATGAGACACTTCGCCCAAGTGATCGATGCCACTAGAACACCTCTGCGGGCGTTTCAGCCTTTTTCCGCTGCTATCCAGGCTGCTCAACTTCCCCCACGCTTCCGGGAGCCATCCATTGCCACGTACGATGGCACTGGAGATCCTCTCGGTCATGTGGATGCGTTCCAAACGCAGATGATGATCGATGATGGAGGAACCGACGCCATTATGGCGCAAAATGTTCGCCGGGACTTTGGTAGCGACGTAGCCTTGAAATGGTTGAGGGGCTACTGGAGCGCTTCGATAGCGAAGTTTTGAAGACTTGGCGATCGTTTCATACAATGATTCTCGGCAAATAAGAAGAAGCGAATGCTAGCGAGGACATGTTCGACGTGACGCCAAGAGCGGGAGAGTCTCACGAAGGCCTACTCGAGCGTTTCAATAAGTCCACGGTCTTAGTAGATGATCCTGACGAGAGATTCTTTGTGAAAGCATTTATGAAGGGCATCCGCAACGGAACCTTTAGTGAAGCCCTATCCCTATGGAAGCCGCGGACTATGGATGAGATTAGAGTCCGAAGCGGAGAAACATATTGACGCAAGCGACATTGCCCTTGGTAAAGATGAAAAGGACACGCAAGCACCGCCGAGGCGCGTGATTTCACCGAGACGTTCTCCACCCGTCCGGCATACACCCTACGACCGGCGCGACAGAGGCGCACATGCAAAGTCAAAAGGGCGACGCACCCGTCCCCCGAATGCGGAATTGGCCTTCACACCTCTGAAGGCAAGACCGTCGGTAATTTTGGACGAAGGACTACATGATGGATCGATACGCCGACCGTCGCCTTTTGTTGGTGTAATGGGTAAGAGTCTGTGGTCTTATTGCGGTACCACCGGACGGAGGACATGATCTGAGATAATTCTTTGGACACTCAAACAACAAATTGAGCAGCTCATCCAGCGAGGTCAACTTAAAAAGTACGTCAAGGCAGGTGAGGAAGGGAAGCCGAAGGCAGCAGCCCCCCCAAAACCGGCGGTGCAACAATCAAATGTACAGCCCAAGCGAGGCGATAGAGGTAAACGCGGCGAGCATGAGACGGCTGACAAAGGAAGAGTTAACACAATATCCGGAGGATTTTTACGGAGGAGCTACATCCTCATCCCGGAGAAGATATGCAAGATCTATTCTATCGGTTTCCTCTGCGGAAACCACTTATGCTGTGACTGATGCGGAATATCCCGCAATTTCTTTTGATGCGCAGGATTTTGAAGGTGTGCGGCCTCATTCAGATGATCCAATTGTAATCTCCGTCACCACCAGCGGTTATTCAATAGCTCGGGTACTGGTAGATGGAGGCAGCTCAGCTAACGTTATGTATTGGCTGCTTCGAAGGTCTAGATTTACTGGTGGAGAGGCACAAGAGCTATCCTGGAACTTTGGTAGGATTTTCTGGTGAACAGGTTGAGGTCCGCGGCTACATGGACCTGAGAACAACTTTTGGCGAAGGAGAGTCGGCAAAAACTGTAACTCTGAGATACATGGTAGTTGATACCGATTCATCGTACAATATAATAGTGGGAAGGCCGACACTTAATGCTTTAATGGCGGTAGTATCGTATCCCCACCTGTGCATGAAGTACCCCCTTCCTAATGGCAAGATAGGTGTGGTAAGGCGATCAAGCTATTGCAAGAAAATGTTACTGTGAGAGAGTGCGAAGGTAAAGACGGTTGAGAGAAAGGTCGGGCGAGGAGTTAGTTCCAACTGCAGATTTTCTAGACCTAGACCCGCATTTGTATGACCGGTAAAGGAGGAGCAAAGGTTGAAGCGGTGGATACTCGAAAGAAGTAGTGATAGGACCGCCCAAAGATCGAGAAAAACAAGGATCGACACCAGTCTAACTCCTGAACTGGAGGATCAACTGATCAAATTTCTCTCCAGCCACACTCACGTATTCGCGTGGTCCCCTCAGGACATGCCAGGTATTGATCCTAACTTCATCTGCCATCGGTTATCACTAAACCCATCTCGTAGAGCTTTTGTAGCCCGCAGAGAAAGAGGAAACAAGGTGGTGAAAAATCTGAAGCCATACGGGAGGAAACAAAGAAGCTGGTAGAGGCGCAATTCATAAAGGAGGTCGAGTATCCCACATGGTTGGCCAACCCCGTGATGGTGAAGAAGTCCAACGGGAAATGGCGAATGTGTGTGGACTATACAGATCTCAATAAAGCATGTCCCAAAGATCCTTACCCTCTGCCGAGTATTGATGGTTTGGTAGACGGAGCTTCTGGCTATAAACTCCTGAGTTTCATGGATGCATACTCCGGCTACAACCAAATCAAGATGAGCCGGAGGATGAAGAGAAGACGGCATTCATGGTAGCGGGTATAACTATTGTTACCGCGCGTAATGCCTTTTGGATGAAAAATGCGGTGCTACGTGCGGCGCTGATGGGCCAGAATCTTTGAGGCGTAAATTGGGAGATCCATTGAAGTGTGCGTGGATGATATGGTGGTCAAGTCAACAACCGAGGAATCTCACTTGGCGAACCTCCAAAAACCTTCCTCTCTGCTTTGGAAAAGCATGAGTTGCGTTTAAATCGACAAGTGTTCTTTCGGAGTTCAAAGCGGTGAATTCCTAGGTTACGTGTTGACTCACGAGGAGGAATAGAGGCTAATCCGGCAAAGTGCCGAGCTATCGGAGAAGCCGAAGCCCAACAAATGCCAAAGAGGTCCGGATCTTAGCAGCCGAATAGTAGCATTATCAAGATTCCTCGGTCGGCGGTGACAAGATCGACCAATGTTTCAATCATTAAGGAAGAATGCGCAGATTCAATGGTCACAGAGTGTGAAGAGGCGTTGGAGGTAGTAAAAGCATACTTAGCGCGCCGCCAATCTTAACCCCCAACACCGGGGGCGTTTTGTTGTTATATTTGTGCATTCTACCAGCACGCGCGGGAAGTGCGATTTTAGTTGAGGAAAGAGTCAAAGAACAATGTCCCATTTACTATATGTTAGCCGAATGTGGAGAGGTCCGAACAATGGTATCGAGAAGATTGAGAAAGCAGCCTATACTGATCACTCTGGCGGCCAGAAACTTCAGCAAGATGCCATGAGTCACTCAATAATCGTCAAAAGCAGATTTGCCTATCCGCCAAATATTTTCCAAGCGGATATCATTTGGAAGGATGGTGGCATGGTCGGTTGAGTTGTCGAATATGATATTAAGTACCGGCCCAGAGGACCAATTAAGCGCAAGCTTTGGCGGATTTCGTAGTGGAAATCGCGGGAGAGAATAAACGGTTAAAGCCCATTCCGAGTATTGTTGGACTCTATCGGTGGATGGGTCGTCTAATTTGAGAAGCGATGGAGCGGGGTCACGCTAGAGGACCTCGATAATGTGCTTATAGAACGATCGCCGGTTCGGTTTCAAGGCGGCAACAATCAAGCGAGAATCACGAGGCCTTAATTGCTTTGGCATGAACTTGGCGGTAGACATCGGAGTAAAAACCTTAAAGTTCGTAGTGATTCTCTTCTAGTCACCGGCAGCAGTCACGTGGGCGTTCAAAGAGCACCAAAGATGAACCGCTCACTAAATATTTGTCTAAGGTACAAGAGCTAAAACTCAAATTTGTTTCTTTTGAACTAACGCATGTTCCTAGGGAGCAAAATAGCAGGGCGATATATTGGCAAAGCTAGCAAGTACTAAAAACACAGCAATAACCATTCAAGAATACAAGAAATGATAACCCAACCCAAAGATCAATCAAATCCAAGTCTTCGCGGCAGAGATTGACCACGATTCTTTGGATGACCAAGATTCTTGCTTATATGCGGTGGTGAAGAACCGAATGTGCTTGGGATGGCGAGAAGAAAGGCGATGAAAGCGACTACAAACTACACACCGATTGAGTCCGAATCAGTACAAAGAGGTTTCTCCATGCCGCTCCTTAAATGTGTTCCCAACAACAAAGCACAAGAAATACTCAAGGAGGTGCATGAAGGAGTGTGCGGCAGCCCACGTCGGAGAGTCGGGCCTTAGCTTCAAAAATAGTGCGTGCGAGGATACTATTGGCCCACGATGAAGAAGGATGCGGTCGACTATGTCCGCCGATGCCACAAATGTCGGATGCATGCAAAAATTCCTAAGGCCCCATCAACCAACCTACGATCGGTTTCTTCTGGCTTGGCGTTCATTTGTATGGGGTGTTGACATTCTTGGTCCATTTCCACTGCTACGTCACCGAAATTTGAAATTCTGTTGGTAGTAGCATCGACTACTTTACAAAGTGGATAGAGGCCGAACCGGTAGCCATCATATCGTGAGAAAGGGTGAAAAAGTTTTATTGGAAGAGGTTGATATGCCGATTTGGGATTCTGCAACCATAGTGATCGACAGCGGGCATAACGCAATTTGCTGAGAATCGGTTGCTACACTATGCAAAACTTGGAACATCTACCAAGCCTTTACCTCGGTAGAGCATCCTCAAACCAATGGGCGGCCGAGGTGCAAACAAGGTAGTATTGGCGGTGTCGAAGAAGAGGTTGGAAGGTTCCAAAGGAAGTTGGGCGAGGAATTACCTTTAGTATTATGGTCTTACAACACTACACCGCGATCTTCCACGTGGGAAACTCCTTTCCGATCGACGTATGGTAGTGATGCGCTCATTCTGTGGGAAATCTGGAGCCCAGTCCAAGGAGAATATCGACTACGGCGATCGGATCCATGACGCCGTGCAAATTTAGATCTGCTTGAAGAAGCCCGGGAAACGGCAAAGGTTAAGGAGGAAGCGGCCAAACAGAGAGCAGCCAAAAGGTACAACTCCAAAGTGAAGGAAAGAACGTTCAGGGAAGGTGATCTAGTTTTGCGCCGAACAACAAGAGTAGGGGCTGTGGGTAAGTTATCTCCAACCGGGAGGTCCATTGAGAATCAAAGCCGTGGTCGGACAAGGTGCGTTCAAACTGGAAAAACTCAACGGGGGAAATATCCCAAGATCATGGAACGCTACCAACCTTCGGTTCTACTATAGCTGAAGATGAAAGAACCTTCGGTCTTCCCAACAGGACCGAGGATGAAAAACCGATTCTCTGTTTCTTTTACATCAATAAATGTATTTTTTGTAGGGAGCCTATAGCTTCCCAAATGTACTGTTACTTATTGAATAAAGAGAATCGAAGATTACAAATACTTTTGAAGTGCCAAATTTATTTGCAATAAAATTTATACAAGCAATACGTGAATGCGTCGAAAAACAAAGTCCCGAAACGGCAAGGACCGAAAGTAGTTGGCTCGATGTTGACCCGGGCACCAGAAGATAAAAGGACACCGCCAAGTTTGGTCGGATGACGAGTTCGCGAACCTCTTGGAGGCACTTCACATGACCATGAAGTAGTTAGGTGAAAAGTTAAGCTGCGGAGATATGCGAAGAAACCCTCTTTGTATAGCAACACACCGACCATGACCATTGATAAAAGCAAGTCGAGGATCGCGTTTGCTCAAGAAATCAACGAGTTTACGGCAAGAGGATCAAAAAACAAGACCGCGGTAGATGCGAGGGCATCCCGCGGCATAAACCGGACGATCTTTCACGAAACCTCCTCTCTCACATAATAGAGGAAGAGAAGCGTAAACCAGCGATGCAAGTCGTGTGGAAGAAAAATAAAACAGAAAGAGCGCAATAAAAACAAAGTCATGAACATATATTACACTGCTATGTTTCACAGTATGGGCAAACAGGTCCATGGGACATAGTCATGAAGAACGCCAAAATCATCAAAATAGGAGGCAGAAGTAATCAAAATACAAGGTAAAATACCGAGATACAAAGCATCAAAATATTCGTCAAATATTCAAATTACAAGTTGCAGGTCACCAAAGTTCAGGTGAAAACAAATTAAGTATGTGGACCCTCGGAGTGAGTTCTCTCAGAGTCATCGGCCACCTCCCAAAGCGCAATCACCAAAGCCCCATCTGCTGGTTCTCATTCGCCGGAGTCCCAACTGGCGACAAATCATTCAGCACTTGGTCCAGCCCATCCAAGGTCCAAGAGGTAGTATTGTTTCCTTCGGCACCTGCAGCACGCGGTGAGGTTTGGTCATCAAGGATAGGAGCCATGATTTGGCCGTTGACCACAACATTATCAGGATCAAATACTTGGGGGTCCAAGGCAGGGAAGTGCACTCGCGCTTGATCAAGAGCCAGATAAAATCCGCGGTCAAACTCTGTCACCACCTGAGCAGCATAATCAGCAGCTTCCTTCTTGATTTTATCCAGATCATTGTAGGCCGCGATCAATTTCTCTTTATAACCAGACAACTCCTGCTCTTTGATTGTTGCATCCTTCTTCAATTGCTCGTTAGCTTCCGACAAGCTCGTGATTTTCAAATCCGTCACTTTCTTGTGATGGGCATACTTCTTCAAATCTTCCTCCAGAGATTTCTTCTCCTGCTGGCAGGTACTCAGCTTTTCTTCCATAGATTTCAGTCGGTCACCCTGACTGCTTCCTTCGGCCATTAATTCCCCGTAGGCACTCTCAAAGTGATGAGCCAGCATGGAAGCCCAAAGATCATGAGGACTTGATTGCTACCAAACTCTGCCGAGGTCCCATTTTCTGCACCCGCTCTACATCACCAGGAAGAGAAACCGAATTCAAGGCCTTTGTCAGCGGATACCGCACGTCCCAGGCAGTCTTGAGGGAACCACTCGCCGTCCCATCCTTTACCTTCTTTACATCTAAGACCTTCCGCCAAGAGGCATCCTCCATGTCCTGAGCATCAGCCGGCGTATTGGATTCAAATGAGTTGGACTTACCTTGGGCCAAGGTTGGAGAAGCGGGGATCTGAGCACAGTTTCGGTTTTTAAGGGGAGGAAGTTGGGCGGCACCGTTGAGAACTTGATTTCCTTTTTCTTTCTCACAGCTGACATCTTTGTTAGGAGTCTTTGTAGCACCGGCGTCGTGGTATACCCTGCATTTCGCTTTCGCTCCTCGCGAATACTGGCGTCTGTCTTCTACACTCAATGTTGACATACCAAGAGTTCTGCAGAAACACCAAATATAAGATCAAAATCATAAAACCACATAACAAAATAGAAGACACAAAGTTCAAGTATTTACTTAGGTATGCTATAAGTCCGGATGAGTCGTCAACTTTCTCGTATGATGTGGGATGCCGTGGTTGGTTACCCGATTGAGCGTAAGACCAAATCCGGTCCACGTCCTCCGATCGTGGGGATAAGCTACACCTCTCAATGGTAAATTTGTTGTTTGGGCGTGGAGTCCAATAAAGGGAAAATACTCAACATTATTCTCATCAACTAACAAAAATGGGTCACGAGTCAGGCCTCTAACCAGAAAGAAGTTGTCTTTGAAGGATTTGTAACTACTTTTGAACACCTTCATAAAAGGCCTACGGGTATGGTTACCTAGGGATACCCAATGAGGAGGATCCTTAACCGAGGAGCGCACGAAATGAAGAAACTTCTGCGTGAATGAGATACATTAATACACTCACACATAATCTCAAAGGCTCGAGCGTAAGCCCAACCGATTCGGATGAAGCCGAGTCGGAGCCACGTTTAGCAACGAAGCATCGCGACGGTAATATTCGGAGAAAGGAACCCTAATGCCTAGGTGCTCAAATAAAGTCGTGTACATATAAGTATAGGGCTTATTTCCGACCTCGGACAATCGCTGCGGCCTCATCCGGCCTACTGGCTTTGCAATGAGCAGACTTTCACACCGGATGACAAAGAAACGATCGAATTCGTACCAATGACTCTTGATCACTAACACGAGTGGGAGTCCAATACATCCAAGTCAATGCTTACGAATAATCACTATGATCTTCAACATCCTCCCACCATTGAAGATCGTGGCGAAAGCTGCCCTCGTGGAACGAGAGGGTTCATCATCAGAGGCAAACAGAGTGTTCATAGCCTGCACATTTTGCCTAATACAATCTAAGCGACAGCGTGAACATTGCCTACCAACGCAGGAGGCATTGCCACACCTAATTCCGAAGTAACCTCTCCCTCACTATCGCTACTAATACTTATTATAGAAACCATAAATGTATTCGCGCAGTGTAACTATGCGAGAAAAACCAAAAGATAGAAAGGAAGAGGTAATGTGAAACTACCAGGATCAAAGAAAACAAGCGTACCTGAAAACGGTGGAATGACTCAAAGCGCAGGAAATGTAAGGGCGTCGTTTTCAGACTAAGCAGAACAAGAAAAGAGCGAAAGGGGGAAAAGAAAGAAGCACTTGAGTATTCAAATAACAGCAATCTAGTGAACCGATTCGAGTTTCAAATGATCAACGGTTGTGGTATAAAGCCTCTTCAACTCTAACGGCTAGGTAACGCATGCGTGGTGACTATGCGATGCGACAGGTGGTTGGCACCATTCCAGAGGATCAAAACATCATTAACTGTCAATCCAAAAGTCACGTCTCATCGCACGTGTTCACACGCCAAGGACGACGTCACAAATGACCGCGGTATGATTAGAGCGAGCCGGTAAACATAAGCGTAAGCCGAAAGGCACCTTGCAAATATGGATATATGCATATTCTCATTCACAAATATATATATATTGTTATTTATAATACATGATACGCTAACAAAACCGCCGGCCTAAAGCCGAGCACAATGAAGGTCAAAAATACAATTGCAGGTCTTAGCAAAAATGTGATAATCCGCGGCGAACTCGAGCGGACAAGCCGGTCCATGGAGGATTTGCCCTCCGGAGTTTCGTAGATCCGGAAGAAGCGGGAAGTCGGCGGCCGTACAAAAGAGAGTGGTCCATGGAAAAATTCTCCAAACGCGGCCCATGGAAAATCCTCTACATTGAGAAGAAAGAATCAACCATTAGCCGCGGCGACGCCACCACGCAGATAAAGCACCACCTTTGAGCTCTTCACACAATCTCAAGCAGGGATAGCCAGATTAACCGCAGCGAAGAACATCCACAAATGCCGGAAGTCCACGACTCCTTCTTTGAGCCCTCCAACAATCTTAGAACGCTGAGGGACTTTAAGATTGTGTGCAGAGCTCAAAGGGGGAGCAGCAACCTGATGAAGCACGCAACCCATAAGCATCAACAGCTCAAGGAAAGAAAGCAGTAGCTTGAAAGAAAGGGAGTGACAATCACGAAGCATCATGGCCCCTTTTTATAGATAAAGAAAGAGAACAAGTTACAAACAGGAACATTTATGAAGTACATGTAAACGCTCGCAGCGATCAAACACAACTCCCGAGGGGTCAAAGCGTTACCTACGGTCAAGAGTGACAGGTAGTGTCAACTACAGCACTCGTTTTTTATTCAATAACAAGGAAAGCCGGGAACCGATGGGCAGGCATACTTTTGAGCGACTTCATGTTTCTCATTCATCGCTCGAGGGACTGTGTTCACGACCGAGCCGAGCCCTGATCTAACGCCGCGGCATCCCAAGACAAAGCGCCGAGGGACTAAGACCTTGAAACGCCACTCACGCTCGGCCCAGTCTGTAGCAGTCGGTCCCCACTCCATACCTAGGCATCTTCTGTAACTGTCACCTTTATTATGTAACTGAATTCTTAATTATGTAACGGTTATCAATTATTAGCCATGAATGATTGTAATACTATATATTTCGCCCAGAGAGGCTAATGAAGGGTTGAGCAATTTTCCTATTCACGCGAGATTGTTCATTGTGTTCTTGATTAATTCATTCCCAGAAAGAGTTGAGAACAAGTACAAATTACATCTCAAGTAAATTCATGCACATGATATCTCAATAGATAGTTTCACCTTTATCTGCACATGAGATGTAGAATGTCAAAATCAAATAAAATCAAATAAAATTAAATAACGGAAGAACCATGACAATAGATAGTTCCTCTTGTCATTTTCCAGTTGTTATTTTGGACACAAAAGGTGTGAAAGTAATATTGTTGTCCATCCGTTGATTTTCACTTCACACCAAGCAACATAAATGTTAAAGAGTTATTGGCAATGTAAATAAAATGGAAATACGAAGATGATGATACTGGAGTGGGGGAACTCATCAAATGGGTCTGATACCCTAAGACAAATATTTTGTTTTTAATTTTGCATTTTATTAATTTGTTTAAAAACATTTGTTAAAATAAAAATAAGAAGTTTTAATTTATTGTCCACTTGGCATGCCGGTGGCCTTCCATGTAGGTTAAGGGATCGACAAAGACAACAATAATTTTGACCAAATTAGTGGGGACTTTGATTTTACAAATTGGGAAAATAGGGGACTAAATTCGTCAAATTAAAAATTGGGGACTAAAATCGTGAGTTGATGATAATAGGGGACCAAAAAGCGTAATTAAGCCTAAATAAAATAAAATTTATTTAATTTCTCAACTTATTAACAACTTCAAAGTTTCATTTCGAATAAACATATACGATAAAAAACAATCATATATCCAACAATTGAAATTGAAGATTTTATTTAAAAAAATCGACATTATTAAACCTATAAAGACAATGCAATTGTGGGATGCAAGAAAAGATTTGAAATATTGTGGCACAAAGACAGTGTGAGACGGATGTGTAGTCGGAAGAGGTGAAGTGTGACTTCTTCAAAAACCATTTTTGTTTTATTTTAAAAAATTAAATCGATTTAAAAGTAGACTAAAACTCAGCTATAAATCTTTTTGAATGTACATATCTTCTCTCAATTGATACAACACTAATATTGCACTCATATTTGTAGTAACCGGTCATTTATATATATATTTTTTGAAACCAAAAAATTCAAACCGAAAGAAGTTATGACAATTGATTGTGGTTAATTGTGATTTTGAATGATAATTAACACGTTTGTTTTCTTGTCCCCTATGTGTTAATTTACTCCAGCCGAAATCCATTTTAATTGTGGCTGTTGATTTTTTTCATGATATTAAGACCATTGATTTTATTGTCATGTGACTTGATCTAACGGCTCTAAATGTATGCGGTGTTAATGAGGTGATGTGGCACACACATGGAATAGTTGTGCTTAGGTGGATTTAATTGGTGCTAACATATTTATTGACGTGGCTGATTAGGTGGATGCCTAGGTGTCGATTCATGGTTATATATATATATATATATATATATATATATATATATATATATATATATATATATATATATATATATATATATATATATATATATATATATATATATATATATATATATATATATATATATATATATATATATATATATATATATATCGATGAATTGAAACCTTTTGTATATAAAAGAATAATAACGTTAACTTTTCATATACAATTGGTAGTATTATGAAGCAACATATTTGAAAAAATATAACATTAAATATATCTAGATATTTATATGGATTTTGTATTTAAGGAAAAACAAAAAAGCTAATTAAAAAGCTCATATATAGGGACTGAGAGAGTATTATTTTTAATTATTTACTTTTTGGTTAAATATGTTTTGGTTCTTATAAAATTTGAAAGTTTGGTTTTAGTTTCTAATTTTTATCATCAATCTTTTAATCAAAGTCATGAGACTTTTAATAATAGTGTTTCTAAATCTTATTAAAAATGCATATGACTAAAAACATTCCTGGAAGAAATTATATCGATTAAAAGTGAGTAAACTTTTTTCTAGAGGCTAAAAAGAAAATTTTCACATTTTATAGAGACTGGAGATATATTTACCATTTACTTTTTGATCGAGTCCTTGAAGGAGGGGAGCAATGTGAGTTGGAATTCCTCAAAATCTATCCGTTAACAAATCTAAGAAAAAGGGCCACGTAAACTCTTCAAATACATTTTATATATAGAGAATTTGTTAGGATTCTGTTTTCTTTTTTACAACTTGTTAGGATTCTGGTTAGACTATTCTATTTTCAGTAATACATCTTTGCATATAGCATAGAATCCTATGTTATACACGTTGTTCCTTTTAGTAGTTTTTTTGAAACAACAAAAATATATATTATAAAGAAATCTATATATTCAAGGAACACAATAACTTTTGTACAGAACTATTCGAATTAGATTCTACAATCGACAAATCCATAACATTAGTTTGGATTAGTAACTGGAGCAGATATTGGATTATTAGGATTATTAGTATTCTTGTTGAATATCGTATGGATGATAGGGTTGTTTTATGCCCTTGGAATTCATAGTCCTGATCCACCTAAGAAAACAGCCATATGGTTCATCGCAAACATTGTGGTGGCCATTGCATTCCCAACCATAATGTTAAAGTTTATACATAGTTCTAATATGGATGATACTGGGAAAACAGAGTGGTGGCTTCACGATCTGGGTTGGGGCATGATTGTTTTTGTTTTTTTAAATCAAACAGTTCGCTTATACTACGGGATAAACAATTATGTTTAGCCAATGAAAACGATTATGTTTGATAAATTAAATGTTTAGCCAACGAAAATGATTATGGTAGATGAGTTTAATATCAATAGCGTTATTATTGTTCCACTTAAAAAAAGCGTTTTTATTGTTCCAAGACAACATAATTAATTGCAGTTTTTTGTACAAACTGATCAATAACATCTTATGGACTTTGTCAAAAAACAAAAACATCTTATGGATCAACAAAAAAGTGAATGAATAATTCAAAAACAAATCAAAAAGTGTCACATAGAGGATCGATCACACCCTACTAAGAAATTGAGGCCATTCTCAACCAAGCGAGCTGCTTCATCTATAATGACATTATATGAACTTTCTTATTAGGCTTAAAGGTACTTTTAGTCCTTGCAATTGTCACAATAATCCCGTTTAGTCCCTGCAATTCCAAAATTTTTAAAATAGTCCCTGCAATTACTAAACGTTACTACTTTTAGTCCCTGCTGTTTGTTAAGGGTTAGCACTGTTAAAAATTGATGACGTGGCAGCTACACATCTTGCACATGTGTGTGCCACGTCATCAACAGCAACACATCTTCATCATCATCTCATCTTCATCATCTTCATCATCATCATCATCATCTTCATCAGCAACCATTATCATCATCATCATCATCATCATCATCATCATCATCATCATCATCATCATCATCAGCAACCTAAAACTAAAACTACAACAACAGCAACACATCTTCATCATCATCTATTCCCAGCTTCATTTACAAACCCACAATCTTTCTTCTTCTTCAACAACAACAACACAATCTTCTTCAACAACTCTTTCTTCTTGTTGATTTTTCATTATCCCCAAATCCCAAGTCCACTATCCCCATTATCCCCAAATCTTCAACAACAGTAACAGCACAAACACAAGGTTGAAGACAACCTTCAAATGACAAAATTCGCAATTCTTCACCAACTTAAACAAATGAGTACTCCATTTCGTGCGAAATTTCACAAGGAACTCGAATTTATCATCAATTTGCAGAAAAAAGTTGAAGAGCTTACTCAAAACGCGAAATTTCAGAAAAACGCGTTTTAGGGCTTTGAAATTGGGCAAATGCTCAAAACTCAACCAAAAAGCACGAAATCAGTTGCTATAGGTTTGTAATCATAGCAGGAACAAAACGCAGCAAGAGATTCGAAGGAAAAAATGCAAAATCAGAAACGAAATTGAAAATAAGGTTGCGAAATTGCAATGGTTTTTGGACTCAAAGAGACGTGAATCAAGCTCAAGTCAAGTGAAATAAAAGTGTGTAATGGAAGATTGAAAAAGAAGAGAGAAGATGGAAGAAGAGAGAAGATGGATGAATTGAGCAGATTGAAGGAGAAGAAGAAGAGTGAAGATGGATGAAGAAGAGAGTAATGGAAGAACACAATTTCTGGAAATGAGAATGAAGAGAAGATGACTCAGCCTTTTCATCCTTGTTGGCATCCTTCATGGCATCCACGTCATCAATTTTTAATAGTTTTAACCCTTAACTAACAGCAGGGACTAAAAGTAGTAATGTTCAGTAATTGCAGGGACTATTTTAAAAATTTTGAAATTGCAGAGACTAAACTGGATTATTTTGACAATTGCAGGGACTAAAAGTACCTTTAAGCCTTCTTATTAATATTACTTTGCAATAAATTTTGAGGCCCTTTTTCTTTTAAAATTTTTTGAAGCCCAAAGCGGCAAAGCCTTTGCTTTAGTTGTTTGGGCCTTGGGTTGGTCCTGCTTCCATTGTATATTAGAAAGCTAAATGAAAAAGTGTTCAATCATCAACACCCAAACCCTTTAGGTACAATGATTATAGCGCAAACTCAGTGTCACGAATATCTTCGAGCACAAGAGCAGGATATGAATGGTGACGATGGAGGGCCAAGGAGAGAAATTCACGTACTCAATGGAGACCCCCTGGGGTAGGAGGCATAAAAATAAACGTTGATGCATCACATAATAACAGATCTGGAAGGGGCTGTGCTGGTATGGTTTGTAGAGACTTCAGAGGTAGGTTTTAACTGCACATACCTCCCATTTCTTCGCACCAAATGCTCTTGCACTACAAGAAAATCGCTGATTTGCCACGGACATTTCCGTCGCAAATGTACAAATTTCCGTGGCAAAACAACATTTGCCACGGATTTGCCACGGACCAAAAATGGTGGCAAAAACGCTCGTCGCAAATCGTTTGCCACAGACTTTTCCGTGGCAAATTTTTCCGTCGCAAATCCGTGGCAAGCCCGTGGCAAATTTCATTGCAAATCTGTCGCAAATCCGTCGCAAAAATTTAAAAAAAATTAAAAAAAAAAATTAAATCATAATTTTAATTCTTCAACCCATTCTGTCCAAAATATTACATTCAATTTTTATTGCAAAAGCAAAAATTTAGTAATATAAAGAAAAATTGGTATTAAAAATCTAACATGTAGTATGTACGGATTCCAATTAGAGAGTCTGATAAAGAAATCTTTCAAACTAAAAGATATTCTCAAGAATGTAGTCTGACTTCACTACCCAGGGAGTAAATGACAAGTGCCAAAGAATTTTTTAGTTAAATTATATATATGTAGGTTCCTCCGTCGCTTTACAATTTGCATTGAGGAAGAAGGAAGCAACAAGGCATCTGCGGTATTGAAGCATATCATCTCCACAAGAAACAATATTCAGGCCCATTTGTTCAACATGTCCCTGAATCTGCCTGCAAAAGGTATTTTAGAAATGAGAATGCATAAAGGTCAAGATAATATATGGATACCTTGATATATATATTTTGATTTGAGCATAATAAAACTACTGTGAATGTCACGAGCATGTCTAAGAGAGCGGTACATTAATAAAATTTTCTTTGCACCATTTTCTCAAAGCCTTTTCGTTGTTTGTTGTACTCATTTCCATTGATCTCTTCTCCAATAAATCATTAGTCGCTCTATACACATTAATCAAAGTGATGTGGTCTCCTCTGGACTAAGCATTTTGTTGCACTTTTGCCTGGCCAAAAACAGGAGAAGCACAATAAATAAGTGTAGAGAAGAAAGAAAGACCGGTTGATGTAAATGTACACGGACTATGATCTTCTTGAGTCATTACCAATTGCATATATTTAAACCATCCATTTTATATTTACAAATATTTTGTTAAATGGTCAACATAGTAATGATCGACATAGCACATGATCATGCAATCATCTTCTAATGTACGTTTAGCATACCATCAAAACAGGATAATGAATATGACGGGAATAAACTACAAACAGAGTTCACCCTACAAACCTCTTCAAACTTGTCAAGAGGAGTATAAAATATAGATTCCACAGACAAACATTGCTTGATTATCAACATTTCTTCCAAGCGATTAAAGCGAAATGTAAGCAACTGAATTTATCCACAAATATGCAAATGTAGGGAATTTGTCCTGAGTCCTTCACGCCCGCACGCCCACTATTACCAAAATGCGATAATCAATTTGCACGAATCTTCTAGCAAAATCAATTTAAATATATTAATTTCATTAAGATAATTTAGCTAAAATTAACGACATACATAACATATCGTTCTTAATGAATAGAATATGATTTAAAAACAAAAGATATACATAAATTATAATCCAAGAAAAGCTATACTTTGAGCTCTTGTCGTTTTATCCTAGTTCAAGATGTATTTCTTGAACATATACAAGAGACGATGTCATGGTGCATGCTTCCAGGAGATAATGTAATTTTAGTTGGAGCATTGATAGAAGAAATAAATGGAAAGTTGAAAGAGGAGACAAAAGCCTTTGAAACACGTGACACTGTCTAAGTAGGAGTCAAACAGAGTATTTTAATTACGCCCAAGTTGGAGTAAAAGCAGAATACATGGAATGCAAATTTAGTAAGAGATGGACAACTATAACTTAGAGGTGACAATTGGAGAACATATAGCATCACAAGTCTCGCATTTTAAGTACCTTGAGTCCAAAATGACAGGATAATAGAGAGATGTCAAGCATAAGATCAAAGCAAGGTGGATGAAATGGAGGAACAAATGTTTGGGATTACAATTTACAATAGCAAAATACCACTTGACACTGCAATGTTATATGGGGCTAAATGTTGGGTGATTAAGAATCAACAAGAATAAACTTAGTGTCACTAAGGTGAAACCATTAAGAGAGATTTAGAGGAAGGTGATCTAATTTTGAACATGGTACGTGATACGGAAATATGACATCATTTGATTCATGGCATCATTTTGAACATGTATACTAAATAAAATAGAAATATGTACTAGAAAAATTGATGCTAGATTCACTTCTCAAAAGTCTTTGTTAAGAAAATACTACGTTTTGAGAAAAAAATCAAAGGTATTCAATTATCCATTACCAATCGAGAACTTGAAAATAGAAAGGAAGATATCCTTAATTTAACTTTCATTACATTATCTCGAATTAAGCCAACCAATATTTGCGGTAACAATTAAGCATTCAACATAATTAAATATTAAATAGATCAAACATAATCCAGGGCATACCTTCTTTGCAGAGCACGAGACTTGGGCGTAGGTACTATAATCAAAGATTCCATGCCTTTCCGAGTCATAGGGCGTGCTTTAACAAATCCAGGATCAATTACATACTTGATTCCAGGAATTGTTATTGATGTCACAGCAATATTAGTTGCCAATATTAGTTCCCCTTCAAAGCTTCAACCTACGAATTCATTACTCAAATAAATATATCACACAGACAAAATGACTGTATTACAAAACATTAATGATTAGACGAGGAATCTAAAGCAAACATTAACTGAAAATATTAATATGTCTGATAACTTCTTGTGGCATTTCCCCTAGTGATCATAATTGATAAGATGTTGAGCCCACTGAAACATTTATCATATTGCAGGCAGAGATGTATGAAAAACTATGATAAATATTGCTATGTTGTTGTGATTTCTTATGCCATTACAGCAACAAAGTATATTATTCAAAGCATCAATGATACCTCATCTTTTCGTCTTAACCCTTCAAAGCTAAAAGGCTTCAAAACTACCACAACTGTGAACCCATTTGTGGACCTTACGATTGTCAAAAATATCATGACAATAGTGTGGTCCAATCCATATCCCGCACTAGCCACCTAAAGAAGAAAAGGAGGAAACCAAAGGTCATATATTGGACCACTTTCACAAATTCAGGCTGGAATAATACTTGATTAAACAAAAAATAAGACGAAATTAAACACATGTAAGAGGCATATAAGAGAACCAACTAATTTGTGAATAGCACCAGTAAATTAAACACATGTAAGAGGCATATAAGGCGAAAATAAGACAAAAAATAAGTGAATAGCACCGATAAATTCGGTTAAACCATGTAAGAGGCATATAAGAGAACCAACTAATTTGTGAATAAAACAATACTTTTTTAATTAGGTTTGAAACCCTTCATGTGATTTCATAGTTTTCTCCTAATTTGTGAATAAAACAATAGTTTTCTCATAATGCATGAGTACCATTTATTTGAGTCATTGAGTATTTGAAAAGGCTAAGCTGAAATCTAATAAAAAGTAAACTAAGGGATTGAATGATAACTGAATCAAAAGTTAAAACCAAAATAAGATCAAGAAGACGCAGATGACAAACCCTTTTCGCCACACTCACCCCCGTGCCTACATCACGAATCCATCGCCCGCCACGAACCTCTCCTCTCTCGGAAATAGGAATCGAAAAAGTTACGCTAATTGAGCCGCCATATCCGGTGGAATAGGAATCGAAAAAGTTGACAAGGAGTCAAGAGCTAGTAACTGAGGTCGCATACTTGCAGTGGAATAGAAATTGAGGTTCCTTAACAAGGAGGCAATGTGGAAGCCTTTAGGTCTACTTGAGATTCTTGACAAAGCTTCGTTCGATCACAAAATGTAGTAACTCTTAATCAATAGGTGAAAACCACCTTGGCTTCAGAAAAAACTAAAAACATCTCACGAGAACAATTACGATTTGATGCACAACTAAACCAAGTTTGTATCTGCTTCCCTTTCATTGCATGTAATAGCAGCCTTTTCACACGTCTAACTCGCTATTGAATAGTCCAAGATATATATACTTGAAGAAAAGAAATAAAACTCCGACCATTGTAAGAACTGCAAATTATATTGGTTTATCACAAATAAAGCATTTGAGTACTATTAATGCAATTCAACAGAGGCTTCTCACTTTAAAAGCAAGAACTCAATTTTGCTTGGTTCAAGAGCTTCCTCCATTTGTCCTTTAATATACTAGATTTCTTGATTGTAAAAATATGTTGTGTCGCCATGGCATTTGTGAACTCTATGCCTCAAATTACAAAAAGAAGAGAACACACAAATTTACAACCAACAATTTTTGTTTCTAAATTGACAACTAGCGATTTATTCATATTTAGATGAATTGAGTCTCCCAACCTAGATGGAACCACTAGTCAATGAAAAATAAAGCTTACAATCTTGAAGATCTTGAACAGATTAGCCATCACGGATTGAAGATCTTTAAGAAAAGTACTTAAAAATCGATTAAAATCACAAACAAACCAAAAATAATAATCAGAACGAAAATAAATTAAAACAAAAAAACAAATATTCATGGATGAAAACGAAGAAGATTGCTTCTTTACCTCTATCGAAGACATCTAACTTTGCAATCGATGAGTCGGACCCGATGCCATCATCACTAGACATCTATCTTCAATGAAACTTCAGAAAATAAATACAACAATCTTCAGTGTGGATGACACAACAACAAATAAATTAAGATGATGATGATGATGATGAAACCTTGTCTTAGGAATCTGCGGCGAAGGACGTCATTGAATCTGCTGAAAGAGTCATTTCCATGATAATTAGGGTTTAATTCCCCCAAATTTTCGAAGAAATAACACTTGCAAGAAGCACTTTCAGGGAAGAGATCGCAGTGTGAAGCGTCTAAATCAAAAAAAAAAATCAGAAAAATATCATATTGCTCGCGAATATGCGTTTATAGAAGAGACGATGAGAGTCGAACCTTGAGTTTCCTTGAGATCTTCCCTGAGCCTTAGAATCTCTTGTTTTCTTTCCTTAGCCTGAGAATCCAAACACGAATTAACGAAGATTTGAAGGAAAAACGCGTCGGATTCAGAAGAAAAGAAGAAAGAGTTTCGAACCTTTTGCTTCCAACGAAGAAGTGCGTCAGATTGCGAAGAATGATGGAGCAGGGAGCACGACGGTGGGGAGTGTGGGTGGAGGTGAGGTGGTGGTGATTGAGAGTGAGGGAGGCGGGTTGTAGGTGAGAGCGAGAGGGTGAGGAGAAGAAGAGAGTGAGAGGGTGAGGAGAAGAAAGAGAGCGTTCTGAAGGGATTTAGGGATCCCGTGGGTGTTTTATTTTTATCATTGGGTTGCCACGGACTTGCCACGGTATCTCCGTCGCAAATTTCTGGCATTTTGTATGTCCGTGGCAAATCCGTGGCAAACACCAGCGGGAAATTTCGCGCTCTCACTTTTTACACATTCCGTCGCAAATTACTGACGGAATAAGCTCCGTGGCAATTGTTGGTGGCTAAATCAAGCTTTTCTTGTAGTGTTGTAGCAGAAGCCTTAGCTGCTAGAGATGCCATCAGGTTCGCCCAGTCTTTGCATATTTCGGATTTAATTCTTGAATCAGATTGTGCCATGTTGGTGGATGCAATTCAAGGAAGAATCATTAGAAGAGAACTACAACCGGTTTTGAATGATATACAGGCTATTCAAGCTTCATTTAACAGATGTGAGGTTACCTGGGTAAGCAGAGAGGCAAATCAAGTTGCTCATGAGATTGCAAAGCTTCGTAGGACCAATCGTCTAAATGGAACATGAGCTTCCTGTCCGCTGGAATCGATCGCTAAGAAGATTAATTGTGGACGAGGCGGATAGATGTGTTCGCTGGTGAAGACCGCAGGTTGCCTTAGGGTTGTCTTCGATGTGATGAGTTACTCTGTGTTCTTTGTACTTGCTTGAAAAACACTGTACTTGCTGTTTAACTAGTTGTGTATCTGGACTAGTTTCGTTTGGGCTGATTTCGGCCTTTTGCCTGTTGGGCTAGTTGTATTGGTTTGGACCTCTGCCCTTTATTTAATGGAATCAATACAAATTCGACCAAAAAAAAATCATTCAAACATGAGAAATATATATGGTACCTTGTGTGAACACGAGTGGTTTGGTCCCGTTGTGGTGCTCCCGAATGACCTTCTAACTTGTTCTCGGTACTCTACTCGGGAATTAGTTGTAATAAACGTAAGAGAAGTCTTTTTTTATAAGTCAAAAGTCTATTCATTAGAGGTACAAAGGGGTACCAAATCCTGTTTACATCTCGAATCAAATACATCTCAAGTAACATCTACAAATGATAAGCTATCAAGAGAACGATTACACCAATTTTCCAAGCCTTAGTGTCCACTCTTTGTGAAAACCACCCCAAAGTCAGAATTTTGGTTTGTTGTACCATTTTGGTTACATTAGGCACCCCCTCTAAAAACACTACAACAGTAAAAGCCTTTGGCAGCGCTTAAAAGCGATGCTTATATCGTCTTATTTGCTAAAAGCACGCGATATCAAGCGGCGATTGCCGTAAGCGCTTCTAAAAGTCAGGTATCAACAGTGCTTTTAACAAAAGTGTTGCCAGTTCACTTGGAAATCTCCCAGTCTTTGGCGGCACTTCGTACAAAAAGCGCTACTCATTCATTTTTTTTAAAAGAAATTCAGCATTCAGGTCAAGTACTTTTCTAAAAGAAATTTAATATAACTTATTTTAATTAAAAATGATAACGAGAAGAAAAAAAGAGAATTTGAGTGTTATAAACTACATTCTTTACTAAAATGATCTTACAATTTAGAAATATTATTACATTGAGTTCCACCATACCATTTATGCAAAGATAATAACAAATAACAAATAAACTACTTAAGAGGTACTGTCATCTACTACCCTTATTATATACTACCCAATGTTATTAAACCCGGACCGACCCGGTCGGTCGGACCGTGAAACAGTACCTAGGTCGGTTCGAGTCACCTATTGGATCGTGATTGTTCCAGACCCGGTGCGACCCGTGAGCGGAAGGCCTCGACCCGGTGCGACCCGGTGTTGATTCGGTCGGTGTGACCCGGTGTTGACCCAGTCCAGGTTGCTGATTTGTGCTTGTTTTTATTTTTTAAGTAAAACGACGCCGTTTTGCTGTTTTTATTTTTAAAACAAAAGCTAAATTTGAATTCAATCTTTTTTGTTCAGTTTAACTTTAAGGTTTTTATTTAATTTCTGATGCATCTTTTATGAGTTTTATAATTGCTCTAGCTTTCTTCAATCTTTCTTTTTTCTAATTCAGTTTAACTTTAACATTAAGGTTGTTATCCATCTTTCATTTGATTTTAGAACCTTTGTTTTGATTTATCTTTAAGTTCTTTCATAATTTCAATTTTAAGTTATGTGTAATGTTGAAGTTGTTGAATGTAGATCTTTGAATCTTTAATCTTGAAGTTTGTTTTCAATGAAGAATGATATTTAGTTCTTTTGTAGTTGTTGTTGAGTTGAATATTATTCAATTTTAAGTTATGTGTAATGTTGAAGTTTGTTTTCAATGATGAATGAGTAGTGAGTTTTGGACAATTTTATTGTATGGTAAAAAATTCATAGCTACGTGATATGTGAATATACAACATGCCTAATTTTAACAGGTTTTAGTAGTGTCACGGGTCATGCGGGTCAACTACTAACCCCTCGGTCTGCCCATTGACCCAGTGACCCAATGACTTGCTCGAGTCGACCTCCGGTTCGATTTTAATAACATTGATACTACCTTTATTACATAAAGTACTTAAGAGGTACTGCTATCTACTACACTTATTACATAAAGTACTTAAGAGGTACTGACTACACCTTGTTCTACTAGTTCCATAGATCTCTCAAGTTGTATACATTGCTTCTGACAGGTTGATGTCGCACTCTCAAATCTCGGTTCAATCTCCATACTCCATCATTTCTAAATCTTTCTCTTAGCAACAAATCCAAACAACTTCATTGTCATTCTGTCTGTTCATTGGCAAACCAAAGAGAATGTTCTCTTCAATAGTCCCATTTTGAATCCAATATGTTTGTGCAACATAAGCAGTAGTCCCACACACTTGAACCTGTTAGCAAAATATGCAATCAAGGAATAAATTAGCAAACTCAACGTAAAAGAAAATAAATAACCCTTATTTCTAAATTCTTTTATCTATGGTCAAAATGTCATTGGAGAGAAATGGACTTCAAAACGACAGAAAGGTAAGTATTTTTATTTAGGCTAAATTTCTCTTTTGGTCCTTTATCTTTGGCTTTGGTTTCACTTTGGTCCTTTATTATTTTTTTCTCGTTTTGGTCTCTTATCTTTCATTTTTGTGTCAGTTTGGTCATTTTTTGTAATTTTCCGTCCATGATTTTAACGGACGCCACGCTGGCAGTTAATTGCTGACGTGACGTCCTATTTATCCAATCTGATGTGTCTTCATTAAATGACATGGCCAATGAGGGACCAAATTGAAACTAATAAAAAACATAAGGGACCAAATTGAATAAAACATAATCAATCATTCTTCATCTTCTTCCTCCATCTTCATCTTCTTTTTCTCTGGCGAGCCACCACCACCTCCGGCGAGCCACCACCACCACAATTTCAACTATTCTTTCATATCTTCAAAATCAAAAACCCCCCAATTACTCAAATCCCTGCATTTGAATAAAAAAAACCCAGCAACTTCATATTTTTCATATTCAATCATAACCAGTCATCAACGTTCCCTGGCTCAAACCATGCCGCCACTGCAACTTCACCACGGGCTTCGCTTAGAGACCCCAACGGTGGAAAGATGCTTATTGGTTTGATTATTTCTGTTTTTGTGATTTTGTAAGGAAATGCTTTTCATTTCAGCATTCCATTACAAAAAACAAAGAGAGGAAACATTAAAATAAGGTGGCACTTTTTGATTTATGAAGTTAGGTCCTTCAAGTCTTCAACAGCTATTCCCTCTAACAAAGGAGAAATTGTTTTCGTTTGGTTTTGATGGTGGAGAAATTTGAAATTGCTGGGTTTATTTTTTTCCTCAAATTTAGGGATTTGAGAAATTGGGGGATTTTGATTTTGAAGAAATGTCATGAAAGAATATTAAATTTGTGGTGGTGGTGGTGGCGGCTCGCCAGAGGTGGTGGTGGCTTGCCGGAGAAGAAGAAGATGAAGATAGAGGAAGAAGATAAAGAGTGATTGATTATGTTTTGTGTTTTGTTCAATTTGATCCTTATGTTTTTTATTAGTTTCAATTTGGTCCCCTATTGGCCATGTCATTTAATGAAGGCACATAAGATTAGACAATTAGGACGCCACGTCAGCAGTTAACTGCCAGTGTGGCCTCCGTTTAAGTCATGGGCGGAAAATTACAAAAAAGGACCAAATTGACACAAAAATGAAAGATGAGGGACCAAAACGAGAAAAAAAGAAGATAAAGGACCAAAATGAAACCAAAACCAAAGATAAAGGACCAAAAGAGTAATTTAGCCTTTTATTTATTTCAGCAATCTAATTGAGCAAATATCACATCATACCATTAGGGAGTAAACTCATCCCACAAGTAGTGCAATTTGCACATCTGTTAAGAAATCTAAAAAAAAGGGCCACGTAAACTCTTCAAATACACTCTATATATAGAGAATTTATTAGGATTCTGTTTTCTTTTTTACAACTTGTTAGGATTCTGGTTAGACTATATATTCTATTTTCAGTAATCCATCTTTGCATATCGCATAGAATCCTATGTTATACACGTTGTTCCTTTTAGAAGTTTGTTTTGAACAACAAAAATATATATTATAAATAAATCTATATGTATTCAAGGAACACAATAACCTCTGTAAAGAACTATTCAAATTAGATTCTACCATCGACGAATCCATAGAATTAGTTTGGATTAGTAACGGGAGCAGAGATATGGGATTATTTGGAACGTTGTTCAATCTCGTATGGGTGACATCGTTGTTGTATTTCCTTGGAATGCATAGTCCTGATCCACCTAAGAAAACAGTCACGTGGTTCATCGCAAACATTGTCGTGCTCATTGAATTCGAGTTCATACTGTTTATGTTAATCCTTGGTTCTAATATAAATCATAATTGGCCTCCAGAGGGGCTTCGGGATCTGGGTGTGGGCATGATGGCTTTTATTTTTTCAGCTCAAATAATGCGCTTATACTACGGGATAAAAGAAAGGAAACAAGAAACTAGTACTCAACGAGATGAAGAAGGAGTGGAAGTACACCATTAACAACAACTTGCGATGATTGAGAATATCTAAGTAAGAAAGGAAATTAATCTTTTATTTTTTAGATCAATCTCTATGTGTTTCCTATATATCATGTGAAAGAAAAAGGAAACGTTGTTGGTTTTAATTTAATTTGATTTGATGTACTTGTATTTCTGAAGATGATGATTTCTTTTCTCTCCCACCTTTCCACTTTATTTGGTGGAGGCGGAATAAGCCGTATTTTATTATCGGTAATGCTATATTGACTAGTTTTCAGTATCTTCCACAGCCTCATCATCGCTAATCCAATCTTGTTTGTTTCCATCCTCTTTAATCATAATTGTTTTTCCTGCTCCAATGCAATAGGTCCTCTTCATGGGGCAAGGCCAAATGGCTTGCAATGCCCATGCTCGCAGTGCTACGATGCAACCCTAGTAACAAAGATGAGTTCCATTGTATATTAGAAAAATAAATAGATTATATATTTTGTGTTCCAAAATCATTTAAACAAGAGAAATATATGTGGTACCTTGTGTGAACACAAGTGGTTAGGTCTCGTGGTGGTGCTCCTGAATGACTCTCTTTCCTCGGGGATTAGTTGTAATAAGCGTAAGAGAAGTCTCTTTTTTGTTAAGTCAAAAGTGTATTCATTGGAGGTACAAGGGATACCAAATCCTCATTACATATCGAATCGAATACATCTCAAGTAACTTCTACAAATGATAAGCTATCAAGAGAACGATTACACCAATTTTCCAATGTGATATCCGCCTTAATGATATCCACTCTTTGTGAAAACCACCCCAGTCAGAAATTTGATTTGTTGTACCATTTTGGTTACACTAGTTGGATACCCGTGCATACGCTGCAGAGTCTTTATCATATTCTTTTTATGATTGAAACTTAGATAACGATCTTAAATAGTCTGAACATTACTCGTTAAAATAAATACAAATTTAAAGTAGATAAAAAAAGAGTTTCAAATAAAAAATAGATAAATATTGAAATCTTAAAATGTAAAAGTATCATTTAAAATAATTGTGTATTTATCTCGTGTTTTTTTATATAATGATCTGATGTTTTTATATATCGGTGTTGTTATCCCATGTTTTTTTATATATCGGTGTGGTTATCCCATGTTTTATATATACTATATTATTGCGATTATCTCCATATTTTTATATATCGATTGCAACTATCCCGTGTTTTTATGAATCAATGTAGTTATCTTATAGTTTCAATTGATTATTTGAGTTGATTAGTAGATTATTGTAGATAGTAAAATATAGATATATTAGATTATCAATAAGAAATATTTATCTCGTGTTTTTTTATATATCAGTGACAATTATTTGTTCTTTTTTAGGTATTAGTGACAAATATTTGTCACATGTGTTTTAAATATTAATCACTTTAAATAGTCATTAAGTTTTCTTGTTTTTTTGGATAGTTGACTTATAGTAGTCTTTAAAACTGATCAAAAAAATAGTAGTCTTCAAAAATTATAATTATCAATGGAAAATATTAATCCCATGTTTTTTTATATATCACTGCAGTTATCTCGTGTTTTTTATATATCAGTGTAGTTATCTCGTAGTTTCAATTGATTATTTTAGTTGATTAGTATATTATAGTATATAGTAGAAGTTAGATAGTAAGTTATCAATAAGAAATATTTGTTTTATATATTAATTAGTAGTTTAAATAGCCATTAAATATCAATAAATGTGTAAACAAATGTTGGAGAGAAAAAAAGATAATTTTAGTAGAGTAGTGTTTGTATAAATTTAGAAATTTAGTCAAAAAAAACTAAAGTGAAGTGATAAGAGAAAAAAATAATTGTTTATGGGGTAAATAAAAGTAAAGTAAAAAAGAAAGAAAAAAAGAAGAAAGAGAGTGTAAGGAGGAAATAGAGTGTAAGAGAAAAGTAAAAAGGAGGAAAAAGAGTGTAAGAGAAAAGTGAAAAGTAGATAAAAGTAAAATAGACCAATTTGACCTTAATAAATTGAGGTGTCAAGGTTCTAAAATGAGTCATTTGGTATTTTCATATGTGGTCAATTTATTTAGATATAGTGTAGATTAGGCACCCCCCTCCCTAAAAATTAAGTTATATGATTTCTATAGATCCAAAGAGTCCTAAAACTGCAACCCAAATCATATGCCTCACCTTCTTCCTCTTCCGATGTGGAAAATTGATGAGAATGCAATAGAAAATGATCCCACCTACTATTGGCGTTATGCAACGCGAAACCTTCCTAGGTGCTGACTTGCTGCCAAACACGCAGCACTATTGTGCAGCGAAAGAACAAATGTTCTAACGTAAGAGAAGTCTGCTGATGATTTGACATACTGTCTTTTGGGTAATTTTGGGAGAGTAAAAATCAAGTAATTTTCTCCGACAATGCTCTTGACCTTTTTGAGTTTTATTTTTGGCTAAGATATATTCATGAAATTGGTTTTTGGCTAAAACTAAGTCAAGTCATTTCCTTTTCTGTTAATACTGTGTGGCCCCAATGGAATGTATTTTCATGGGATAGGAGTATTTTGTGGATACTAGCGACATACCCGTGCATATGCATGGGTGCTTTGTCGTATTCTTTTATTTTTGACCAAGTTGGAAATTAATAAGTCCAAATATATTAAAAACATATAAATATAAATATAAAAATCCAAATATATAAGTATCATTTTTCGTAACAACATATAAATTATCTTGTGTTTTTCATATGGTAGTGCAATTATCTAGTGTTTTTTTTTATATCGATGCGATTATCTCGTGTTTTTATATATCGATCTGATTATCCCGTATTTTTTTATATATAAGTCCGATTATCTTGTCTTTTTAGATATCGGTGTTGTTATCCGTGTTTTTATGTTAACGCACATGTAGTTATTCCTTGTTTTTATACTAGTGTGTATGACCAAGATGCGATGCTTGTACTATACGCTATGTTATTAAATTCTCTAATCATTAAATATCATATGGTGTATATATATATATATAGTTTGTGAATTAACTATATAATCGAGTTTCACGTGTTATTATATTCGACAGGTAGCATATGTTTTATAGAATGGGATTACTCTTTAAATATTTTGGTATTCTAATATTTACAATTTGCGACGTAATGTCAACATATAATGGTTTGATAATTCTAACAACTTTGAGTCCAAATATGATACATCATAATGAGTGTTACGATAAAGTTATTGGCTAATCACAAAATAAAATGTGTTTATAGGAGATTTTTTCCTCGTCCCTGTGGGAAATTTACGGTGTGCGGTGTCTCTAATGGGATAGTTCAAGTGGGATCCCGTAGTCCCTATGGATACACTAAGATATCATTAAAATTAATCAAAAATATAAATTCAAATCCAATAAAATTGAAGAAAAAAAAATATACAAGTGTGACCAAAAAATAATAATTTATATTTCAACATTAAAAATATAAAAGTTTGTCTTCGTTTTATATTTTATAGTAAAAAAATATTAAATGAAGAATAAAGACATAAAATGATCACTTTTTAAATAAAAATACATATGAAAACCCTAAAAAAATCAATTATATTGAGGAGGTGAAGGAAGCGGTGTGGAGTTGTGAGGGGAATAAGAGTCCAGGGCCGAGCAGTTTTACCTTCTCCTTCATAAAGTCTTGTTGGGGAATCCTAAAAGAAGATGTGGGTGAGTTGTTGAGTCAATTTCATGCTAATTGTAAGCTTCCGGGAGCTTTCACGAGTTCGTTTGTGAGTCTTATTGGTAAGATAAAGAATCCCCAAGAGTTGAATGATTTTCGGCCAATTTCGTTGATTGGGTTCATTTATAAAATAATAACTAAATTACTTGCAAATAGACACCAAGGATGTGTTGCCTGGGATTATTTCTTCTTCTCAAATGGCGTTCTTGAAAGGAAGGCAAATTTTGATGGTGTGGTGGTGGCAAAAGAATTATATAACGTGTCCAAGAGAAAGAAATGGCCAGTTTGGATGTTTAAGGTGGATTTTGCAAAAGCGTATGATACAGTCAGTTGGTCCTTTCTTGACTACATGCTTAAAAGAATGGGATGTAATGAGAAGTGGAGATCATGGATGGAAGCGTGTATTTTTACAGGCTCGGTTTCAATTTTAGTTAATGGTAGTCTTGCACTTGAGTTCACGATGGAGAGGATTGAGACAGGGAGATCCTTTAGCTCTGTTCTTATTTATTATAGCTGTTGAAGGTCTCACGGGGTTAATTCGTAAGAGTGTAGAGGCAGGCTTTTTCTTGGAGGTACGATTCAAAGAATGGCTAAGCTTTCCGGTTTTGCAATGATGATACTCTAATTAATTATATGTAAGAAGTCAAAGGAAAACTTGTGGTTTTTAAAAGAAATTCTAAGGGTTTTGAATTGGTGTATCAGAGCGATAGAAAAATCCGGGAAAGGATTCTTCGAAAGGTTCTTAGGAAGCCGCCACCAAATTTTAGTTTAAGGGCAAATTCGGAAAATCCCTTTATGTTTAGGACAAGACAGGTTTAGGGTTCGGGAGTCGTTATGTGTGGGGAAGGTATTAGCACCCCACGACATCCTTGGTCTAATTAATTAGGATTTATTAATAATTACCCTTTTATTTATAGAGGAATAGACTTATTTAAATTTTTAGTTTTTAGTGCTTGACAAGAGTGGACTCTTGCTCCTACGTACCTCCAGATGCAATGGAGGAATCAAAGCTACGTAGTTCTTCCTGAAAAAGTTTGTGGGTTGTGTTTTTTTTTTATGTAGGGATCCTAGGATTCCTTGAGGTATCTGACTCATTGATTCTAGAAACATTTAGCTAACTTGGGATTGTACAACCGACTTAGCCCCTACTTTTGAAAATAATTTTAGGGTTTTTGAAAGAAAGTGGTTTGGTATGAGGTGGGTTCGTTTTAGAATAGGTATTCTAGAACTCTGAATCTGCATACAACTCATTAGTTCTAGAAACATTTGACTAACTTGCATTATCAGACAGTATTGACTTAATCCCCTATTTTTAGGAAAATGGTTTATTCAGTATTTATTAAATTTGCAGAGTTCTTGAACTATCTGACTCATTGGCCCTAAAATAATGACTAACCGGTTGTACAACCGACGACTTAGCCGTTTATTTAATTTTCAGAGAAAATTATTTACGTTTGAGTTGGAAGAGAACTAAAAACTAAAGCAGAGTGCGACTTGTAAATTTGGGTTTTATTAACAAGTGAGGTATTGTATAATTAATAAGGGTGCAAAGAGGGCAGCATTGGTTCGCATCGGGAGCCCAGTATGCGGCCCGGGCTTAAGTGGGGAGGCTTGCGCATGGAGTGGAGGAGTGTACTTAGTGTCGATAATTAAAAATAAAATAAATAGTGGAGACACTATAAAAGCCCAAGATAGAAACCCTAGACCTAAAAAACACTCTCTTCTCCTCTCCACTTGGTGGCTGCGCCGCAGCCTCCTTTCCAGCCACGAAAGGTGGCGAAAATCTCGCCTCATTACCTTCGGTGAGAGAGAGAGAGAGAATACGACGCCTGAGGAGAATAGCCAACGCCGATGAAGTTGGTGTCCTCCAGCGAGATTTGCGATGATTGAGGGAGAAAGGAGGAAGTCGCGACGGTGTGGATCTCCGGTTAACGTTTAGATTTTTCGTCTTCTCTTCCACTGATCTTGCCTCGTTTTTGTTCCCTGTCTTACGTTTTTTTCATTGTTTGTTTGACTGTGCTGGTTTTTATTGTTTCTGCACCATCATATCCTAAAAGAAAACGATGCAGCAACACCAGCCTGCTCTAAAAACCGATTTCAAGCTTCTTTCTAACTAAAAAACTACTTGATGTTAATTCCTTTTACCTTTGAAGACCTTGATCAGAATACCTTTCTAAAAGAGAATGATTAAACTGATTTTATTAAGAAACCTAACGTGAACTTCCAATCCGATGCTAACCGTGTTTATCCTAAGCCACTGCTGATCTTATTTATGTTCACTCGCTCACGCACACCATATATATCACTAAACATAATAAAGAAAACATTTACAATTACTATATCTACATATTATCTAGCATGCAATCATCTAAACAAGATAAAGCATGACAGGTTAAACGTTTACATATTTTTTATAATTTTGGTATTAACAATAAAATAACCTAAATTCCAGCTTTTGTTCGTGTCACCTGACACCGTTGTTTATGACTGCAACAACTACCGTGGAGGTCTCTGATCTACTGCTTTTGTGTTGATGACTGCTTCTTTCTCTAGATCTTAGAAACTTCAGAACCGCGTTTAGTGGATTAGAGTTTCGATGTGAAATTCTAATCCTATTTTTTTGGGTGATTTTAGCAGTAGTTTTTACGCCTTGGTTTTACGTGTGTCTTTGACTCTTTGTTGGATTTGCTTATTTATAGTATAATACTAGGTTAAGGCATTTATTATTTTTAATCGGGCTTTGACCCTATTTGAGTTGGAACCAGGCTTGATAGCAATTTGTAGTAGCTTGGAATCTTTGCTTGAAACCCTAATTTGCTATTTATTTTTGTATTTTCGGATTTGTTATTTTTGCATTTTTAGTATTATTTATTTTTGTATTTTAGGACTTATTTGACTCTTAAGTGCTTCTAATTTGTAAATTAAACTAAGTAGAATTATTTTTGATATTTTTTGGACTCTTAAACGCTTTTAAACTGTAAATTAAACTAAATAGAATTTTTGGATTGCATATATGCTTAAATAAACAAAATAAGAATAAAAATGATAAGAAAAAGGAGTCAGGCCAAATACAAAAAGGCGAGAGCGGGCGGACTCGACAAATACGCTAAAACTAGACCAAAAAGAAATGGGCGCGTTAACTAAAACCCCAAAATTAACTCGGAATCGCATTATTAAATCTGAATTTAAACCAACTTTTTGTGAAGAAAGACTTTTAGGTAGACCTGCTTACGTACGACTAAACTCGAATACGGACGTTAGATTGAAGAACAGCGAGAAGATCGATCATTCGCGTGCGTGCCTAATTTAAACAACGGCGTTTCGATTTAGTTGAACGGAGTGATTGAAATTAGTAACCGAGACTCTACACTAATAATTCTCGTAATCATGCGACTCCGAAACACGCCCTTACTAAAAATAAACGACTAAAGCGAGAAAAAGAAGACGGACAAAATTGGGGTATAACAGTGTCTGTGCTAAGGGTGAATTTCAATAAAAGTTGTTTGGTGGGGTTGAATATTGAAGAGGATGATCTCAACATGTCTACTCAATTCCTTCTTTGCAAAATTTGGTTCGGTTCCATTTAATTTCCTAGGATCGAATTCCAATTGGGACTAATCCTAGAACTAGAGATACTTGGAATCCAGTTCTTAAAAAGTTAAGGACCAAACTATCTACTTGGAGGAGCAAATTATTATCCTTTGGAGAGAGAACTACGATGATAAATTCTATTTTGGCGAGTTTGCCATTGTACTTTTTCTCCTTCTTTAAGGCGCCTAAAAAAGTTATTAAAGAAATTGTGCAGGTACAACGAAACTTTCTATGGGGGGATCTGCGGAAGCAAGAAAGGTATGCTGGGTGAGATGGAGTAGGGTATGTTTACCAAAAGACCAAGGAGGGTTGGGGGTTAAAAATATGGAATTGTTTAATCTGTCTTTGATTGGAAAATGGAAGTAGAGGATACTTAATGATAAAAGGAGTGTTTGGTATGACTCTTAGAATATGGTTTCAGCCTAACTCAACCCCACAAAACCGGCTTGTAAGGTGAGAGTTGTCTCTTCATTATAAACTCTCTTGAGACCTTATCATTAGTCGATGAGAGACTTGGGATTTTCCCCAAAACACCCCCTCACTCTGCAAAGACTTTGTTGGGCTTGCGGCGTGTTTAATGGTAGTCGCTTAGATAGATCTAGGATAGAGCTCACGATACCATCTTAGAATGTGGTTTAGGCCTAACTCAACCCCACAAAACTGGCTTTTAAGGTGAGGTTGCCTCTTCATTATAAACCCTCTTGAGACCTTATCTCTAATCAATGTGGGACTTGAGTTTTTCCCCAATACACCCTAAATGCGCGCGCGACCTTATTGGGCTTGGTGCGTGGGTAATAATGGTGAGTGGCAGAAGGATCTAGGATAAGCTACGATACTATCTTAGAATGTGGTTTAGGCCTAACCATGTTGAGACCTTATCTCTAATCAATGTGGGACTTGATTTTCCCAATACACCCCCTCACGCACAACATTGTTGGGCTTGTAGCGTGTTTAATGGTAGGTGGCCCGATAGATCTAGGATAGACTCTGATACCATCTTAGAATGTGGTTTATGCCTAACTCAACCCCACAAAACCGGCTTGTAAGGTGAGGTTGCCTCTTCATTATAAACTCTCTTTAGACCTTATTATTAGTCGATGTGGAACTTGGGATTTTCCCAATCGATCTCTTGCAATAGTTGTATGGTTACGATGGAACTCTTTAAAAGGAGCAGCACTCTATATGGTGGAGAGATGTGGAGTCAATTGATGGTTGTTTGACAAATGCTCAAAGCTGGTTTTGTGGTTTTGTGAGTCACGAAAATTGGATACTGAGGAGGCAGCGAGTTTCAGTGCGATGAGTGGAGTTGTCGTGAGAAGCTGCAAGATTTATTTCCACAGTTATTCTTGTTGTCAACTAATCAAAGAGGTTTTGTGGCAAGGTTCAGACGATGGATTGAAGGTAGATGGAGATGGGAGTTAACATGGAGCCGTGAACTTGTTGGAGGCGAAGTGGAAGAAGCACAGATTCTCTGAGAACACACTTCTTCCACTAGCACAGAAGAAGGAGGAAGCTGAAGATCAGTGGGTTTGACTACAAGATAAGACAGGGGTGTATAGCGTAAAGTTGGGATACTACAAGCTTATCAATCTAAATGAGGAACCAACAATTGATGAGGTAAACAGGAAGCTTATCAAGGGGGTTTGGAAGTCAAGTGCACCTTCTAAGTTCTTGGCACATGCATGGAGGACCTAATTGATAAACTTCCAACAAGGTGTGCATTACAACATAGGGGTATCACCATTCTCAACCCTCTTTGTGCTTTGTGCTCAGAACACTTAGAAGATGCAGAACATCTATTTATATCTTGTAGAGTCACGGTTCAGGTTTGGCATTTAATTGACAGATGGTGCGGTGCGGTGTAACAAGTTTGGATGGCAGCAGTGTGTGGGAGCACTTTTAAGTCGCGCGGATTAAATCACCGTGGGAAGAAGAACAAAAGAATACGATGTTTAGTTTGGATAGCCACGGTTTGGGTCAATTGGATCAACCATAATAGATTTACTTTTAGAGGAAAGTTGGCTGATGTACCTCAAATGGTGTTACAAATTCAAAGGATATCATGGGGGTGGTTTTTTTTATAAGGAGAATAGAAACCTATATGTCACGTTTGATAATTGGTGTAACAACATCGTGTCTTGTTTAGACTTGCTTTCCAAAAATGTGTAAGGGTTGAGGTAACCCTTGTACCCCCATAATGAAATTTGACTTATCAAAAAAAAAAAATCCTTGTGAAAGTGACTACCGATGCAAATAGTGCCCAAAAGTGGCAAGACAACATATTTTTTAGGTCAATAATGCAACATTTCATTGTTAATGGGCAAATGCCAGAAACATTACACTTTGAATGTAGCTACAACTCACATATAAGCATCACAACTTCCCATGAGAGGCACGAATCGGGCCTAGAAACTCCTAAAAGAATACAATACGATAATGAGTACTTGTACAATCTAACTTAAGCAATTAACCAGAAGACGAAATTAAAAAAATCATAACTAGGCCCATTGGCCAGCAACTTAGGGTCCATACAGTGTTATCAGAAAAAGTCCAAAACACCCTCCAAGCAGAAACGAATTTCGGACCCATATACCTGTCGGAGCTGCCATCAACGACCACCGTGGCCATACCGCAAACACTGACCAAGCTACACCGCTGAGAAAAATAGAGGCTCCGCATAGAAGATAATGGAAGATCCACGAAGTTGTTGTAGGTGGAAAAACGGAAAGTCTAGAACTTCCTCGTATTTGAAGGCAAGATGACCCCAAAATCTAGAGATCTGAAACTTAGAAGCCAAAAGAGCACGGGATGAGAGCTACATCCGAGGGTACATAATGACATAAGGGTGGGGAAAGCACGAACAAGAGTGTCGAAAGAGAGCTAAATGGGATTGGAGGGGAGAAGCTAGTTGCAAGTGTGGACAAGGTCGACAAGGCGGGTTAGGGGGTTCTGGTGGGGGGAGGTTTGTTACCAAATCACAAGAAGGAGGAGATGTGAAGTGGCGGAGGAGAGGTGGCGTGAGATGGAGGTGGTGGTTAGTTTGTGATGGGAGATGAGAACCCTTCAAGTATAGCGAAGGGAAGGATTGAGAGACACTCTCTTGTAGGGCACGAGCCATTGAGGAACAAAGGATGGAGGTGGAAGAGAGAGCCACGGTCCGCCGCTAGATCTAGCGCCGCCACCACTACTAGAATTTTCGTCATTTCCTGCGGATTTTCATTAAAAATTCGCAGGAAATCAATTTCCTGCGGAATTTTCAGCGGATTAAGGTTTACTCACACAACACTCACTAAAATTCGCAGGAAATCACATTTTTGTGAGATTGAGTTATGTCTAAACCACATTCTAATATGGTATCAGAGTCTATCCTCAATCTATCGTGCCACCTACCATTAAACATGCTACAAGCCCAATAGTGCGCACATGAGGGGGTGTATTAGGGAAAATTCCAAGTCCCACATCAACTAGTGATAAGGTCTCAAGAGAGTTTATAATGAAGAGACAACTCTCACCTTACAAATCGGTTTTGTGAGGTTGAGTTAGCGTAAACCACATTTTAAGATTAGTAAAGATGTTGAATATGATTCATTTAGTTTGTACATATATCTTGATAGGATTACGACATATTCTGCATTGAGGAATGAATTTACTGATTCTTTATCTAGTCTATATCATTTTTTTCTCATTTTAATATATATTTTTGTGTACATTTTTTATTAATCAAAGTAGCCACTAATAGCCTAATTTTACAACTGTCCATAGAGGAGATGTGTCAACACCTTGAGGATATATTTTCTCTTTGTGTACTTCTTGCTTCTTAAAAGATAATTTCTTAACCCTTAAAATTCATCAGGTCTTACTTCAACATTCATAAAAGGAAGAAAAATCAGTCAACATTGGTCATTTGCGAACCCAAATACCTAAACTTCCTAAAATATTTCTTATCCGCATGATCAAATTCAAACCAAGGGTAATGGAATAATTACTTCATCAACATAATTACAAACATATTCATTATGTCCTAATCAATACTAAAAATTTTTTTGTCAAAAAAATAAATACTAAAAACAACAACTAATAGACATTGATTAATTTGTTTATGATAAAAATGACTAGTACAGGAAATAAATTTGGTAATAGCCTGACTCCCCGAATTGTACATTCAGGCAATAAAATGCTTAAAAGGAAAATCTCTATTATATTAAACCATGGATGTTCCACATATGCATCCACCTATCCCGCCACGTCACTAATTACATCATCAATTGTTTAATTCCACATCAGCTTCTCCCTTACACTTGGATCTCCACCACAATTAATTTTGAAATATATCACCAAAAAAACGGAAGTAAGGATTCAAACTCATTCCCTCATGCTGAGAGCCTCTGTATTGACCATTTAAGCAACCACATTTTGATGAGTGCTGAAGCGTATTACATTTTATTTACCTATTACTTCTTTGATTGCAAAGCCCTTTACCTATTATTTATATCAATTTATAATGTGTTTTAATACTTATATATTTGTTATTATATATTATATTTATTTGACATCTAATATTTTGTATCACATTTCATAGATTTTAGATTCTATATGTTTATTAACTAGAATGTTATTAAATATGGGTAATTTTATTCATTTTAAAATTTGTTTCTAATTTTCAATTATATTAAAAATATTGACTTATAATATCCTACATTTCTCTAATTCTCATATTAATTTAATATCAAATTAATTATCTTGCAAGGGTCACTGTGGTCAATCAATGACCCCTCGGTTCGACCAACGACCCAATGTCCTGCTCGGGTCAATCACCAGGTCGATTTTAATAACATTTTTGCTAATCAAATCCCTAAAAAACAGGAACCAATATATTTAATTCAAATTTAATTGCATTTATTTGTGTTTTCAACTTTGTATTTATCAGTACAAAACATTCACTCTCTCTCACCAAAATTAATTAGCCGTAAATACTAATTCTTTATTTATTGTTTTTTTTTTATTTTAAAAATGTCACATTTAGTTTTACACTCACTTCTTTTAATTTCTTGCCTTTGAAAGCCCAACTCGCAGATCACTTATTAAAACCCAGAAAATGTAAATTGGGCTTCTGTTATTCGCAAACCCTGTTAATAATACAACCCTCTGCTCTAATTGCACCCCTGTTCTACTAATGCAGCCCTTTTCGTTTTTCTTATTTATATTCTTTAAAAAAACCAACTTCTTTTACAAAAAAACCACAAAATTAAATAAATTAATAAATATTCTCTTCAAAAAAACCTATAAAACCAATATTAGTTTTTGTTACGAAGTTTTATTTTAGTTACAATGTCATGTAATGTCACTACTAAATTTTAGAGTATTATTATGACAAAAACATTGATCTTGTGGGCCTCTCATAATATACTTTGGTATTCTTGCTATTTGGAATTTTAAACTTAGTGGTATAAAGGAAAAGACTCCCTTCTCCACTAGCTACTCTTGCTATTTACATGTTAAAATAGTGATATCACAAAAGTATGGATTTTGTATTCTTTAGAGTCGCTCTTCTTTTTCCATTCGTTCACTTCCCGAATTTTTACTTTTGAATCTCTTCAAGCTACTAACATAACCATGCTTTTTTTGAATTTGTTTTTGTCCTCCAAGGTAATTTTCCATCTCCTAGGCATAAATCTTACTCCTTTGGGGTATGGTCATGTGCCAAAGTCAAGGACACCTATGTTATTCGTCTCATGGATCATAAGACTGAACCAATTACACAGTGTTATAAATATTTAGTTAAATCATATGCAACAAACAATTGTATTTTCTTTTGAAGCAGCAAGCAATTGTATTGGATAGCAGAGATCACTATATATAAACACTATTTTATGTTGTTGGGTTCTCTCTATAATTTAGAAATGGGACTACATGCATGTATTCTGTCCTACCATTTTTAATCTAAAGTATGCAACTTTAGTCATTATTGCAAAGAAATATACGATAACCCGTTTAAATTGCAACGCACATATTTTTTGATAGATTTTTTGGTGGATTCTTTTTTCATAGATTGTAAGCCATATTTACGATGTAGGATAACCCTTTGAGGTATTGTATTGTGGTGATGGATTTTTAATGAGCAAAAGTTATATTATAAGCGGGTATAAGGGATAGTCAAACTCGTTTATTAGATATCATGCTAAATTAGAGTTTATTATAGCGAGGATGGAAATAGATTAGAGTTTATGCTTTGCTCTTTCGAGTAGTAGTGTGAGGAAGTATTTAATCTTTTGTTTGTTTGTTTTTCATAAAAGAAAATAAAAGGAGGGTACAAAATCTCTTAATGAGAAACTAATATATATATATATATATATATATATATATATATATATATATATATATATATATATATATATATATATTATATAACCATGGATCTTCCATGTCACCATCCACATAGCATGACACGTCACTAATTACATTATCAACGATTTTATGCCACATCGACTTCTCACTTACACTTTGATCTCCACCTAAGTTGGCTTGGTCAAACCGCGTTGACTCGGTTTTGGCTCAAGTTAATTATTTGAAATATATACCAAAATTGTCAAAGTAGGGAATCGAACTCATTCCTTCACGAATTCAATGCAATTCTTAACCAAGTCGGCTACCTAGCTCTGTTGTTTCATAAGCGTAACACATTATTGTTAAACCATTATTGTTAAACCATTCTTCATTGTTATTTTAAATAAATACATTATTTTATATTTTTGAGAATGTTATGACTTGAAAATAGTTCAGATCTTACCTACTTTTTCACGTGTTTAATGGTTGTTAGGTACCTATTTTATATTTAGGGATTTGATTTAAATTTGATGAGTAATGAGTTTAGTTAAGTTATCATCAATAGACAAATTATGTATTCCTATTTAAGTTTATAGATATTAATCTTTATATAATCTTAAAGATTTTTATATAAAGATTGCATCTACGAATAAGACTAGATTTGTCATATTCTAATAATCTCCTGAAGTGTTTGTTTGATTTTTCCCGTTTATACTTTCTTTATAGGAATATACAAAATACCATATGGGTTGTTTTGCAAAAATACTCACTATATTAGCAAGAGTAGGATGATAATTTATAGATAAAAATACTCACTATAAAAAATTCTTTAAGAACCCATATAAAAAAATTCTTTAGGACGAGATTATAAAAAAATACTCACAAAAAAATACTCACTATGTATAAATAAATAAAATGTATAAACATATATATTATATATCATAATGAATGGATAAAAGACGGTGTACAAAGAAATCGACGTGTCATATAACACACGAAAACATACAACTGCATTTTTAAAGGTGCCAAAAAATAATTTAAAATTTTATGATAAAATGAGATGTATACCCATGTTGCTTATAACAATAAAATCGAATTCCCACAGGTTCACACGCTTAGCCAAAAAAATTATGAAAGATATATTACAAAATAGATGAGATATTATCGTATATCATTTTCCTTTCGGCATTAGTAATAGTAATGTGCTTCTCTATATACTCATTCAGAATACATTAGATGATAATCATATTTTCATCGGTTTCAATTTTCGATTAAGTACTTTGTTTGAATACTTTTATATTAATTTTCCTTCATTTAATTATTACAAAACATTATAAGGCTGAAACAAAATCCTTTCTGGACAAAACCCACATCCATTTGAAATTTTATATATATATATATATATATATATATATATATATATATATATAAATCTAAATTTAATTTCCTACTATTATATAAATATCTAAAATAGTTGAAGTAATTACCTTACAGTGTGAAACAAATGAATTTATTTGTGTTGTATGGATAAATTATACTAGTAAAGATATACCACTAGAACATGATAAGCAGTTTGTTAACCATAATGCAATTATAATTATATTTATTTAGTCTAAAACTACTATATATATATATATATATATATATATATATCCAAATCCAAATGCTGAAAAGTGTAATTAAAAAATGTTACAAATTATAGGAAAATGGCATAATATAAACCACATTCATTGAAAAGTAAATTCACCTATAAATTTAACCCAAAGGATTAAGAATAGTCAAGTCTTACATTTAATTGTCAAAAAAAAAGAATTAGTCAAGTCTCCTATATATAATGGAGTTCAGCTACTCTCAAATATTTATTGTGTCAAACAGGAGAGAGAGTGAACCAAAAAAATACTCTTATTTATTGCAGTTATTATTTTATTGTATGTGTCACCATACATGCCTCCTACTTGACACAACAAGTACTTGAAAAAATCCAAACTCTATATTATGAGTTATTAAACTTTAAACAACCCGGCAATTTGGGTACTTATTGACCTTGTTTAGCGCAATGTTATTTCCATTCCATAATCTATTTATAAGAATTTAGAAGTAGTCATGCATGTTATATATAATTACTCAAGTACTCCATGACCTAATTTTGCTCAACTACTTTTCGAGTTTGAATATGAATTAGTCAAGCATTCTTTACAGGTTTACAAAACTAAACTTGCTATAAATAAGATATGGAAGAGAAAGAAAACTCACAAGGATTATCGACAACATCAACTCCTTCTTCCAAATACAAGTTAGTCTTATTTCCAAATCACAAATCCTCTTGCTTGTTTTCATTCTAAACAATGGTAGAGGTAGCTTCTCCTCAAGCGATGACCGATATAATTCATTCTTTAAGAAATGATACTTGCAAAGGATGATTCAAGAGGTAACTCATCCTCTTGCTTATTTTAGATTCGATGATCGATGGCAAACCAAGCGATGGTGAGTCGTTGGAAAAGATGAGGGGACATAATTAGGCAACAATTCTTTGGTATCATGTCCCTATTCCTTTCTAGCAACTCACCATCTTTTACATGTAGAGAAGAGATGATTGTCCTTCGGACTTGACATGGTATTAAAATTTCATTTTCTATTTATTAAATCAAATAATAGTATTCATACATACTCCATTGCATAACACTTATCTATGGAACTTTTAAGTAATGTAATTGTATTTGTTAGTCTGCTGCAGGGGTTATTTGACTCAAGTTGCTAAGAGGGGTACTGTTTTAGAATCCTACCTAGTTGAGATTATTCTGAGAACAAAAATGTTTCTCCCATTATTGCTACAAGGAGATTTGAGATCACAACAAGAAATGTTTGGGATTCTCAAAGCAAACATTGAGAATGAGAAGCCACTTTGCCTGATTCTATATATATATATATATATATATATATATAGACACGTTTAGTTTGGAGTAATGATTTCAATAACACACTTGTTATCTATAGGTTTTCGATAGTGGATTGGATGCAGAGAAAGTTCGGTTAGAGGTAGGATACCAAGTCATTTGTGAATCACACTTGTTATTGTTGTGTTACATTAATTTTGTAATTTCTCAAATAGTCTTGGATTGGGGTGAAATTCTTTCACTAAAAAATTTTAATACAAAAAAACATAAAATGATATACGAAAATGGATTCTCTAACTTTGTGTTCTCCAACGTTTAATAATTTTAAGTTTTTTTTTATGAGAGAGAGAAAAAAAAAAAAGAGAAGTAAAATGAAAGAGAATGTGTTATATATAGATAGAGATATAGATAGAAATTTAGAGGAAGTAAATGTTAATAGTGGTGTCTTAGTTGTGCACGTGTATGTCACATGTGTGATCTAGGGGTTGTATTGTAATTTTCTATTGTGCGGTTAGTTAACATTAGCACTCTAAGCGAATTAGTTATCGATTAGTTAGAAGCTTTCCTTCATAATTTGTGTATATGTTGTTGCATCGAGCGAGTTAATGGATTGATGTAGTTTCACTCTTCTCTTCTTGTATTGCCAATTGTAACAATTGGTATCGGAGCTCTCTCGAGGGCACGTCTGAAACAAAGTTTCTTGAGAGAAGCGGAAAATCAATTCGGTGAGTTATTACCGTCGTTGATCGAGCCATGGCGGCGTGAATTTCTTACACCATCGGTTCCCAAATTCGATGGGTTCTATGAGCATTGGGCACTTCTAATGGAGAATCTTCTCGGATCGAAGGATTATTGGAGTGTGGTGGAATTAGGGATTCCATCGTTCTGGGAGAATGCTACACCGGAGAATATCAAGGCGGCGGAAGAAGCGAAATTGAAGGATTTAAAGGCGAAGAATTATCTCTTTCAAGCTATCGAAGAGGAATAATTGAAAGCGATGTTGATGAAGAATACTGCGAAAGAGATGCGGGATTCAATGAAAGAAGCGGTATCAAGGATCAGCGAAAGTGAAGCGGGCTCAACTCCAAGCATTGAAGAAGGAGTATGAGAAATTGCAGATGAAAGATGGCGAAGGAATTGCTGATTTCTTTGCAAGAACTCTTACCCTGGTGAACAAGATGAAAGCGCAAGGGAAGAAGATGGCTCAACACTCGGTTGTGGAGAAAATCTTGCGATCTATGAACACCAGGTTTGAGTATGTTGTTTGTTCCATAGTTGAGTCTAATGATGTAATGACTATGACTATAGATCAATTGCAACACAAGTTGTTGGTTCATGAATCAAGAATGAAGGGTCTTGGTAGTCATAAAGATGAAGAACAAGCCCTTAAAGCTATTGTAGGTGGTAGAAACAGTAACAATTCTAGAGGAAGGGGCAGAGGAAGAGGTAGAGGTGGTAGACAAGGGAGTAATAAGGATAATATTGAATGCTTTAAGTGTGGAAAAATGGGACACTACAAGAATGAGTGTCCAAGTTGGAAAAGAAAGTGCCAATTTCACAGAATTTGATGATGAAGAAGCCATCTGTTGATGGCTACTAAGGAAGAAGAAGGAGCTGAGGAAAAGATAGATAATGAACTGTGGCTAGTGGACTCGGGGTTTCTTCTGATGGCCACTAAAGAAGGAGAAAGAATTGAAAAAAAGATTGACAAAGATCTGTGGTTTCTGGACTCGGGGTGTTCCAATCACATGTGTGGCAACAGACATTGGTTCTCAAGCTTTGATGGAAGCTTTGTTGAGACAGTAAAAATTTGGGAAATGGTACTAGAATGGCAGTCAAAGGGAAAGGCACGGTGAAGGTGAAAATCAATGGAATTACGCAGACCATAGTTGATGTGTATTATGTGCCAGGACTCAAAAACAACCTCATAAGTGTAGGCCAACTTCAAGAAAGAGGTCTCAAAGTGGTCTTTGAAGACAATGAGTGCAAGGTGTACCACAAGAAGAGGGGACTGATCATCACAAGTATCATGACCAAAAGCAGTGTTCTTAGTAGTGAGTCATGTTATCTCTCTTCAGCATCGATAATGAATCGTGTCATAATATTGTGGATAGTGATCTATCTCACTTATGGCATTGTAGGTTTGGCCATTTGAGTCACAATGGATTGAAGACCTTAGCTCAAAAAGAAATGGTGAGAGGCTTGCCAACATTGCAAGAATCAAAGAATACCTGTGATGATTGCTTGAAAGGTAAACAACATCGAGAGGTGTTTCCAAAAGAAAGCACTTGGAGGGCATCCAAAGTTCTGCAGCTTGTTCACTCAGATTTGTGTGGACCAATCACCCCGGAATCTAACAGCCATAAAAGGGATGTCAAGTTTTCTGAGAATGAGAAGTGGTATTGGCAAAATAAAAGGTCAATTCAAGCTCTGAGAAGAAGATAGTGATCACTTGCTATTGTGGAGAAAACAATAGGGAGCACCTCGGAAGACCATGAGATTATTGGCAATAATAATGATGAAGAAATTGGTGGTGATAGAGGACATGAAAGTGAAGAGGCAGAGAAAGTGAAGAAAAGCAGGGCTAATGAAAAAGCAGGACTTGACATCAGCGGCAAGTGAAATTGAACAAAGAAGAGTTAGGAAACCACCCTCTACTTAAATGACTATGAAAGCTGAAGCAATGAGTCTATTTGTCATCATTACAAATGATCCAACAACTTATGAGGAAGCTAGCTATAGCGATAGTGTATGGAAGCAGGCTATGGATCTTTGAAATTCAAGCTATTGAGAGAAACAATACTTGGAGACTTGTTGAAATTTACCTCCCAAAGCCCACTTGCCATTGGTGTCAAATGGATATATAAGACAAAGCTTAATGAAGAAGGTAAAGTAGAGAAACACAAGGCTAGACTTGTAGCAAAAGGGTATGCTCAAAAAAATATGGGATTGATTACAATGAAGTATTCGCACTTTTGGTTGCTAGGTGGGATACTATAAGGACAATTACAGCGATTCTAAACTATGAAAGGGTGGAAAGTTCACCAGCTTGATGTTAAGAGCGCGTTCTTACATGGAGAGCTGGTTGAAGATGTATATGTCACTCAACCATGTGGGTATGTGGTTAAAGGAGAGAAGAACACAAGGTGTACAAGTTGCAAAAGGCCTTATATGGGTTGAAACAAGCACCCGAGAACTTGAGTACTGATAAAATTGAGAATTATTTCATGAAGGAGGGCTTTGTTAAATGTCCACATGAATACACACTCTTTGTGAAAAAGAGGCGATGATAGTATTACGATTGTTAGCTTGTATGTGGATGATCTCATCTACACTAGCAACATTGAAGATACTTGCACAGTTTTTAAAGAATCAATGAAATTGGAGTTTGAGATGAGTGATCTTGGGAAGATGAGGTACTTCCTAGGCATAGAAGTGAATCAAACTGAGCAAGGAATAACCATATATCAGCAAAAGTATGCTAGAGAAATTCTGAAGAGGTTTGGAATGGAAAGCGACAAGCTGTGCTCAATCAGATAGTCCACTGGAACCAGGTGTGTAAGGATGGCCGAGCGAGTGTGTAGATAATACTCAGTATAAACAAATCATAGGAAGTTTAATGTATCTTACAGCTACTAGACCTGACTTGATGTATTCAGTAAGTCTAGCTAGCAGATACATGGAAAGACCTACTGAGACACACATGGTTGCAGTGAAACGTATTCTGAGATATGTAAGGGGGGACTGTTAACTATGGCATTCAGTATCAGAGGAAGAAAAATGCAGAGCTTGGTGTTTGCAGTTATACGGTTTCTCACGATTACGATTATGCAGATGATATTAATGATCGGAAAAGCACTAGTGGGTATGTGTTTATCATTGGAAATGCTGCTGTGAGTTGGTGTTCCAAAAAGCAAGCAGTGGTGACTCTATCCACCACTGAAGCAGAGTTTATAGCTGCTGCAGCTAGTGGTTGTCAAAGTGTTTGGTTGAGAAGAATCCTAGATTGTATTGGTGAGAAACAGGGCACTGCAACTGATATTCATTGTGACAATAATTCAACTATAAAATTGTCAAAAAATCCTGTCCTACATGGAAGGAGCAAGCATATAGACATTAGATACCACTTCCTCAGAGATTTATGCAAAGAAGGTGTGATAAATTTGAGCTACTGCAACACAAAAGACCAAATTGCAGATGTAATGACCAAACCCCTGAAGCTGGAGGATTATGTTAGGATGAGGACTCTATTGGGAATGACTGTAATACAAGAAAGAAGTTAGTTGCTGCAAGCTGTTTCAATTTGAGTCCTGCAATTATTTGTATTACGAATACATTTCTCGCAAAGCTGCTATTTTGATTTTAGTCTTACAATTGTTTGTAATGAACTTTGTGTGCATTAATTCTTTTGTATCGACTTGATTAAAGGAGGCTATGTTAATAGTGGTGTCTTAGTTTGTGCGTGTATGTCACATGTGTGATCTAGGGGTTGTATTGTAATTTTCTATTGTGCGGTTAGTTAACATTAGCACTCTAAGCGAATTAGTTATCGATTAGTTAGAAGCTTTCTTTCATAGCTGTGTGTATATGTTGTTGCATCTGAACAGAGTTAATGGATTGATGTAGTTTCACTCTTCTCTTCTTGTATTGCCAATTGTAACAGTAAAGACTACAATAAAAAAGTCTAACATAAAGTGGTATTTTGATGGGGACTAAAAGAATCTAAAAATGTAAAAATAAAATAAAAGCACAATTGAATACCAAAATAAATTAAATAAAATAGTTAAGTTCCTATTAGTCCCTTTAGAGTGAGGTAAATGTAACTACCTATAAAAGTGTTTAAATTTTAAAGAGCCCGAAGGTCTTTCCTACATTGAATATTGAATTAGGGCGTTAGCTATCCCATCACCCTAAATTTTCAGTAACCAAAAATAAAATAAAATAAAATAAAGGCTTAAATATATGATAAGCCCTTGCAAAATTACGAGAAATCCATTTAAGCCCTTGCAAATATTTTTTTTTTAAAAAAAGCCCTTGTAAAATGTTGACGTTTTTAAAGAAGCCCTCGTTGTTAGTTTTACATAACAGAGTTAACTTGGAGCTGACATGGATAACATGGTGGATTGACACGCGTGAATTGAAAGCGTTTTTAAAGCGCGCATAAAATATTGGCGTTTTTAAAGAAGCTGCTCATTGTTATATAAAACTAACAATGAGGGCAGCTTAAAAATGTCGATATTTTCTGATTTTTAAAAAAAAAATTTGCAGAGAACTTAAATGAATTTCTCATGATTTTCAAGAGTTTATCATATATTTAAGCCTAAAATAATTAAGTAAAAGAAAGGCGGAATTTAAATTTTAATGTATCTCATAAACGTAGTAAGGAAAACACATGAAACGTGTAAGTAGAATTATCTAAAACAGCACATAATGCACTCCTCCTAAAGAAACTTTTGTCATTTAAGCCCAAAATTTCTATCACTGCACAATTGAATTATCTAAATGCCATTTTGTTTCAACTTTCAACTTTGTAGCTTAGCTTTAACTTCTTCCTTCTACTTCTAGTAGTCTCTGTAATAGTGCTCTTCTGCAAAAGCTACCTACCATGTTCTCGCATTTCCAAATCCACCCTTCGAAATGCAGAGCACGCGCCACCGTGTTCCTCCTCCTTCCACTCATCTGTTCCCTTTTCTTCACTTCTTCCACCGCCTGCTCTAACGGCAATTGCCAGGTTTCATTTTCCCTCTCTTTTTCCTTTTAATACAAGAGATCCATCAATTTTCATTTTCGTTCTTTAAAACTGAACTGAATTTCACAGGTTATGGAAGCTTGTTCAGTTGGTACTGATTGTGGGCCCGGTCTCTTTTGCGGTAATTGTCCTCCTTTGGGGTTGAATCAACCTTTCTGCACCAGAGGCCAACCTACTCTTCCCACATCCACTGTAAGCTTCTTCAATTTTGTAGCTAATTAAGAAAAGTTTTTATTTTTTTGAAAAAAAAAATACCTTTTTGTAATGTGACTTTCCATTTTTGGGCATTTTGTAGGTGAATAGTTTGCCCTATAATAAATATACGTGGATAGTTACTCATAATTCGTTCAGCATTGTTGATGCACCTCCTTTACCTGGTGTTCAGAGAATCACGTTTTATAATCAAGAAGACACTGTAACTAATCAATTGAGGGTATGTGTAAACCAATTTCATGTTTTTTTCTTATTGAACTTGGATTCTAATTCAGTTTATTTGTTGTATGGTTTGTTTTTGATGATTTAGAATGGAGTGCGAGGATTGATGTTGGATATGTACGACTTTGAGAATGATATTTGGCTTTGTCATTCACTTAGAGGCCAATGTTTCAACTTCACTGCCTTTGTAATCTAAAACTCTTTTGTTGTATTCGTTTTACAATCTTTCTTTTGTAGTTGAACTTCCATTGGTGCATTGTCTGAAATGTTTCTTATGAACTATTCTTAGCAACCTGCAATAAATACTTTGAAAGAAGTGGAAGCATTCTTGACGGAAAATCCGAGTGAGATTGTTACTATTATAATTGAAGATTATGTGCATACTCCAAAGGGATTGATTAATCTCTTCACAAGTGCTGGATTGGATAAGTATTGGTTTCCTGTGTCCAAGATGCCAAAAAAGGGGGATGATTGGCCCACTGTAACCGAGATGGTTCAAGCGAATCACCGACTTCTTGTGTTTCACTTCTGATGCTTCCAAGGAAGCTAAAGAAGGAATAGCTTATCAGTGGAAGCACATGGTTGAGAATGAGTGTAAGCACAACATTTTTTCGATACATTTATCTCATATTTGCATGGTTTTGTAATGAAAACTTCATGATTCTCTTGCTCTCAGCTGGAGATCCTGGAGTTCAGCGGGGTTCTTGTCCGCATAGGAAAGAATCGAAGGAATTAAACTCTAGAGGTGCATCGCTTTTCTTGATGAACTACTTTCCAACATATCCGGTTCAAGCTGATTCGTGCAAAGAGCATTCTGCTCCACTTGCTGAGATGGTGAATACATGTTACAAAGCTGCAGGAAATGTGCTGCCTAACTTCATAGCTGTTAACTTTTACATGGTATATTCCTTATTTTCAGGGCTGTTCATCAAAATTAATTATGATGCTTATGTAAGACAGACTTTGCAAACACTTCAAAGTTCTAATTGAAATTTCATGCAGAGGAGCGATGGAGGTGGTGTTTTTGACATTGTGGATAGAATGAATGGCCACACATTATGTGGGTGTAGTACAGTTGCAGCCTGCCAGGTTTGTCTACATTTCTTGTCTTGTGCCATTTGTTTGTAAACCTTCTGGATTCTGATTATTCCTTATTCTTGTCTTTCTTCTATCACAAACTAATGACTGGAAATCTAACTGAGTATAGTTTTTTCCCTAGTAGAAAGTTTCCAGATTTAAACTGATTTACATATTTGAGTAGTAATTTATTCTAAAGATCTGTCCATGTGAGTAGAGTTTATGAAACCTCACAAGGATATTCTATGAAGTTCGACTACCTATCTGTTTGATGTCAGAGCAGGCTAATATAAAATAACCCTTCTGAACATAGGATCAGACTATTGATCAGTCAGTTAGCTCATTCAAAGTTTATCCACATTTTTATTTGGTATAAACGCAGTTCTATATTTTGTGAAACCGAAAATAATTACTTCTTACCTGGATGATAGAAAGATAGGTTTAATCACTTAACGGTGAATCTGAGTTTTCAATTTGTTTAAAGTACAGAACATCTTTCATATCCTTGAACTTGATTGTATTTTGAAATTACCATATTTGCTCCTGGAGGTATTTACCTTCACTGTTAATAAAGAGAAGAGGGAGGTTGTTTTCCATGTTCACGTATATCTCAGAATTCTTAAAAGCATCTTTATCTAACTCAAATCATTGTTAAACAGAAACAAAATTGTAGTTTATACAAATAAAGACTGAAATAAACAGATGGACGGTAGTAATAATATCGCCTGACTTTCTTATTTTTCTAACTGCCTGGTATTAGCTGCACGTGTTCTAATATATGGAAATTTATATGAAATCATGTAGCCCATTTAGCCAAAAGTCAACTTGGATCACCATAGTCACCATGTGGAAACTTCTTTGCAAAATACTTTATGCAGATGGATTTTTTTCTTGGCACTGCCTCTACTTGTACATTTTGATGAAAATAAAGATAATTACATTTACATTATTACTACAATTTTACAGGCAGGTTCATCCTTTGGGTCTTGCAAGAACATTTCTGTACCCAGTACAAGTCCAGCGAGTCCCAGTACTGGAAGCTTTACTGGTTCTGTTCAGTTCTCTAGATCAGCTTCGCCTATCAATTATCCAACTTCCATTGTTGTCCTCTTATTTTACTTCCTGCTTATTGCAGTCTTGTTACAACTATGACCCCTAAACATTATTATATATCTTATGCAAGCTAGTCTTTTGAGAGAAGCCTCAGTATCTTTGCATGTATATTGCAGTATTGCATCAAGCTGTGAAACTGAAATGTCTTGGAACTGTTGCTAGGTTAGAAAATCAGATTAATTTTTGTTAAGGATATTTGAGTTCATGGTAGACTGTAATCAACAGAGACATAGAGTTTATCTGGACCTTATAAGCAGTTCAGGTATGTTATATTCTTTGCTGTAAAAATCAAATTGCTTACTTACACTTTCATTCTTCTCTCTCCTTGTGCGCCTTGTTTCTGTGTTCCAATTTGCAATAATGTCACTGCCTCACCGGTAAAAGTACTTTCCAGATACTGATTCTGATATGGTAGTGGTGTGGATCTATTGGCCAGGCTCTGCTCAAAAGCTTTTGAATTGAACTTATTTGGGTGGTTCAAAAGATGCTAAAGGTTTTACTAGTTATAAAATACCTAGCCTCAACTTTCGTCAATCTGCACTGTCTAGTTGTAGTATTAGATAGTTCTTCTCTCCAGGGAAGTTTGCGAATCTACTACCCAAGAGTTGTTAGCTTTTGCACTAAATGAGGTTAGTTGTCTGCTTCATGAGCTAAAAGTCTGAGTGTGATGTGTTCATTTTTCCAAGGGTTGGAAAGTTTTATCTTACTGATTTTGAAACTTAGTAGAAGAGTTACTTATGATGTTAAATAATTGAATTTTTTATTTATCCTTTATTCTTTATGCGTTTAATTATTTATTGTTTCTTATTGAAAATATATATCTTCATATTCTTCATTTTATAAGCATTATTCCAGAGCTTCCCACTACTTGTGTTAAAAATCCCGTCATGAATTTAAGTCTTAATAAAAATGACGATTCTTCAATGTGATGGTTATTCTATCTTAACCAGCATTTTCTTCTGTAATGAAAGGCCGCCAATGGATGTGCGTTGAACATAAAGCTACAAGTAGTAGCTTTGCCTCCTAGTGTGATTTCAGACAGTTTCTAATGTGAATCCAAACACAATCTTAGAAGGCACCCTCAGCGACATGTTCCATCCTTTACTAGAAGGTTTGACCACACTGGAGTAATTCAGTGTAACGTTTTGGTGGCCTCCACCCGTTTTCAATGGAATATTGTATTATTGAACCAAATAAATAAAAAAATTAACCATGAATGAGAAAAATTAAAACAATACACATGCGGGCACATATATCATTGACTTGAACTGTTAGTATTTTGGTCGTGCTAATCAGGTTTGAGGTTGGTCCTTTCTCATCTAAAAATCCTTTTCTTGATAACTCATGGATACTCAAGGTACACGTTTGTGATCTATATTTTTGATATACATCTTACTACTACGCTATGGTTTGTATCTATTATCAATATATTTTAATATATATTTGATGTTTTAAAAACTTGAAAGAATAACATAATACATAATATAATATTTTTAATCACATTTCATTTATGTTTAAAAATATTTTATAACTTTCTCAATTTTGAATTGAAAATAAACTCTCTTCTCCCTTCCAAAACCTTCCATTATACCCCAATAATTTTGTAATGAGATCCAATTGGGCCTCATATCTGTGTTACAAAACCTACTTACAAAAACATTTCGGGGTTTTTTTTTTACCCTCACTATCTTCCCCCATACCCCCACATACCACAAAAAACCCCAAAATACCCTTAAAAAACGTATTTTTTTTTAAATCAAAATTCCAATCATATATACATTTGAGTACGTATATACCAGACACAGATCCATTTGAAGGTAATTGGGGGCACTTGACCCCACATAGCTAATTTTTTTATTTGAAATATACTTAAAATAATTTTGCCCCCACCAAAAAATTAGAGTTGCCCCCATTAAATAGTTTTTTGAAAAAGTATAAGTAGAAGATTGTAAGAGATAAAAGAGAAATTAAATTTATACATATTTATTTTCTTGTAACTTTTTAACTTTGATCTCTTTTCTAACACTAAATAGATATATTGACACAAAACACAATAATTTTTGGGATTAAATCTTTTTGTAACAAAATTAGTCCCTTTGAGATTATTTTTCAAAGACATTTTAGTCACTATCGATGACTAGTTTGACTTACATTTTATTTCTCTGGCACTAAATTATTACTTTTTATTTCTCGGGGACCAAATTGATCTCTAATATTTTTGTCAGAGACTCATTTTGGATTTTCTCATAAAAAAATTATTGACAATTTATTTGCCCCCACCGACAAAAATTTCTAGATCCGTCACTGGTATATACGATGGTTTTTTATGTCCAATCGTATATACGTACTTAAAACGTATATACGATGGATTTTTTATTTTTTTTAATGATTTGTTTTAATTTTAAAAAAATGTTATAAAAAGGCTACTAAAAATCCGTTAAAGAGTCAAAATTAATCTAAAAAATTATAAAAATACCACTAAAAATCTAACAAAACCAAAATAAGGCTATGCAAAAATTTTTAGATTTTTTGGAGACTATGAAAATTTAAAAAAAATTAATAAAAACTAGTAAACGATGGAATTTGAGATTTTGAGCCCGTAATCCCGTAAGAAGTCCCTTCTACGGGAGTCATGCTCGTTGATTTTTTTTCATATTTAATGGCTATGGTTTCATTACGACCGGAGTAGGTTCCCCGAAAGCCGATTTTTTAGCCTAAATTATTCGTTCGACGTATAACATCGTCACGTGTTAACGAACTACACACTAAACCTATATTTAGGCCTAAATTATTCATCTCTAATTTATTTTTGTTAAAAATATATAATTTTAATTTTTTAAATAATTTAATTAATTTTTATTTGCTTTAAAAAAAAGCATAATATGGGTCGTATATACACCCCCTAAATCGTATATACGTCATTGTATATACCATCTGTGGGTGTATATATGATTTTAGATCACATATTATCTTTTTTAAGTATGACTGATAAAATAATTTACTTTTTTGAAGTATAAGTTGCTTCTTTAGCTTTTGGTTGAAGTAAAAACACATTCAATCAATAGTATGCACAAAACCAGTAAAGCTAGTGTCTAGGAATCATGAGTTTTTGATTTTATAAAGTAGTAGGTGAAACACCGATTTTTATCCTTTTGCATGCCTAACTTTTCCACGTGACAAGAATGTGTACACCACATCACACTCTATTATAAGGCATAACTACGTAACAAACTTATATAAGTCCAAACTCCAAAAGCATGCAAATTATGACAATAGGATAGGAATTATCAGCTGATGCGGCGACACAGGGTAATACCATCAGCTACTGGTAGTTGACAAATCTCGATCCTTGAATCATGAGCAAGATATTTGTTGAGCTCCATTATATAACCTCTACTATATTTAATGTAATCCATTAATGGAGCATCAGGTGGAGCCACCACTGATCCATTCCATAGGGTGTTATCGTACCCTATCAAACCCCCAACTTTCACTAACTCAATCACCCTTTTATGATAATTCAAGTAGTTATCCTTATCAGCATCCACAAAAACAAAATCATAAGTTCCCTTGTTATTTTCCTGTAGAATTTAACACCATTAATTTGCAAGTAAATGTTTAGTGTAAATGTTGTATTAATTATTTTTTAATTTGTAAAATGTGCATGGATGAAAAATCAAGTTGGTGACAATGCACTCACATCTTTAAGAAGTTGGTCAAGAAGAGGGAGAGCAGGTTCTTCTCTGAAATCAATCTTGTGAGCTACTCCAGCTTTTTCTATTATGGGTAATCCAAGATTATAGTATTCGCGATTCACGTCCAAAGCCAAGATCTAATAATAATAACCAAATTTCATGCTAATTATTGCCACAAAACTGCTAATTAGAACTTTAATTGTTTTAGTTTTACTGTCATAATTAGTGTGGAGGTTTACCTTTCCATCAGGGGGAAGAGCTAGGGCAGTGGAGAGCAAAGAGTAACCAGTGTACACACCAATTTCAATGGTTTTCTTGGCATTTATAAGCTTAATCAACATGCTTATAAGTTGTCCTTCGTCAGGTGGTGTAGCCATGAGATTCCTGTTTTACATTAATTATTCTATAAATTATTTAAAACTGTTTTGCAAGACGTATACCACTAAAACTGTAATTTAATACTAGTAAATTATTTAATGATTGATTTTTTGACAATTATTTAATGATTGATGTTAACCTCTAACCAACATTATCATTATTATAAGCAGTAATATTCTCTTTACACGTCAATTTACTTTTTTAGACACTTTAATTTACTTTTAAAATACATCCACCCCCACTTTTCCTTTTATACAAACACCACTTTAAAGGAGTGAAATATGCGATATCATATTTTATATATTATACACCAAAAAAAGAAGCATTGACAGTATTCATTTCTGGACAATCTCTTGTGTTGACACAAAATTTGATCTAGAAACATTTATGACCATTGACAAAATACACATGCGAGATATCATATATTCTGAAATACACCAAAAATAGAAGCATATATTCTGGACAATTGTTTTTGGCAGTATTCTATTCTGGACAATTTCTTATGTTGAGACTAAATTAGATCCAGAAACATTTATGATCAATGACAAAATACACATAAAATTCGTCGGGTCTGGTGTATATATTTTGCCAGTTTCTCTCCATGGATTGATACTACGTAAGTTCATGTGTGAATATGTTTTTTAATTATAAGATAATAGTCTCGTTAAATCTTTCTGATACAAATATATCTTAACAAAACATTATCAGTAAAGAAAAAGAGTACTGATGAAGGAGATAACGGAGATCATACCGAGGATGTTTTTCCGTCATCTCGCGGAGCTCCTTCAAGCTAGGGTGTTCTCTTGGATGAACACTGGTTTCAAGTATATACTGCACAAGCAAGCGTAACTTAAAAAATTTAAGACTTAAATAAATAGATTAAAGAAACTAGCTATTGTTTATATTGAGAGATTAATATAGTGCAATTAATTAATATAGTTTTGATGGAGATGGATGAGTGAATTAACCTGATAGAGCGCATCGCTTCGAAGGAGAGTCTTATGAGCGAGATCTTTGTGGCCTATGAGTTGTTGGTTTTGCTGTTCCTCTTCCATATTGACAGCCATGTCTCTCGTCTACTTGTCTTTATTTTCTTTTCTTTCGGACTCACAAGGAAGAGTTCTCTCAATGATAGGAAAACAACAATACAAGGCTGTACAATTTATAGAGAGAGAGACACAGAGGGTGAGGGTGAGTCAGAGTGTTAGTGGCATACACAAAATATTCCTTGTATTTCTATTATAAGATAAATTTCTAATAATTTTAACAAACAAAAATGTTATTTAGACATAACATTTTTGACAAAAATAGACAAAAACCAACTTATAATACCAATTGATCACTTGGCTAATAGTCTAAAAAACTTGGTTAATTGGTGTTGTAAGTTGACTTTTGTCAATTTTAATTTGTCAAAAATGTTATGTCTAAATAACATAACCGTTTAACAAAAGTGTTTACAGCTAGGATGCCAGGGTTTGGTAAAAAGCTGTTTCCCATGAGGGCCTCTTTTTTAAAGTTAATTTTGGTTTCATCTATCATTTTTTTGTATACTACATTTTGGTCTCTTTTTTAAAACAACAATATTATTTAGGCATAGGTTTTTAGACAAAAATCAATTAAAACCAACTCACAACATCAATTAACCAAGTTTTTTAGACTATTAGTCAAGTGATCAATTAACCAAGATTTTAAACAACGCCTCGAAAACTGTGAAAAAACAGGTTAGCTAATAGTCTAAAAAACTTGGTTAATTGGTGTTGTGAGTTGATTTTTATCGATTTTTGTTTAAAAACCTATGTCTAAATAACATTGTTGTTTTTAAAATTCATTGGTCTCATCAATCATAGTCCACTAAAACTAATGTTCATTGATATACTACATACTAGTAGTATTTTTTTGAGTAGTGTTATATGGACAAAAAATTTCAGACAAATATAGCCAAAAATCAATTCACAACACCAATTAACTAAGTTTTTTAGGCTATTAACTAACCTGTCATTTCAGAGTTTTTTAAGTCATCAACTAAAAACTTGGTTAATTGGTTACTTGGTTAATAGTCTAAAAAACTTGGTTAATTGGTTTTTGGCTATATTTGTCTGGAACTTTTTGTCCAAATATAATTACTCTATATTTTTTAACCAAATAACTAGCACGTATATATGCTTATAAAAATTCAATAATGTTATGTAGTAAAAATTTCAAATTAAAATAGATAAAAACCAACTTACAATACCAATTAACCAAGTTTTTTAGACCATTAGCCAACCTGCTTTTTCACAGTTTTGAGGCGTTGATTAAAAACTTGGTTAATGACCTAAAAAACTTGGTTAATTGATATTGTAAGTTGGTTTTTGTATAATTTTTTTTTGTCCAAATAACATTGTTATAAAAAATTAAATCCCATTCAATGATATCCATTACAATATTGTAAATGAGGGCAACGACCAATGATTTTTCTTAGTTACTGTTATTAAATATTTGGTGATCATTATACAAAAAATCTAATGACCAGTACATATTAGCTACTCCATTATAATAGGATTTTTGGAGTTAATTTTAGTTCCAAATATAAGAAACTTTTTTAGTTTTTATTGTATATTTGTTGCTTAAATACCAATATTACCCTCATTGAATGTCTTGTCTTTTCAATTTTCAAGGTGAGTGGGAGTAGTGCACATAAATCTATTAAGTTGAGTGGAGGGTATTTTGGAGACTTAACTTAAAAAAGACAAGAATTAAATAAGGTCATTGGTAGTGGTGATTTTTGTATTTTCTTCTTATATAGGGATCGGATGGAGTACATGTTTTCCACAATATAACTTTGGTGTGCTCACCGAATTTTTTCATTGATATGAAAATAATTGATATACTCATTTAATAACAATTACTAAACTATTGTTTAGTACCAGAAATCGAACTCCCAAATGAGAATATGCGACACATAGAAGCAAATGAGAAATGATTATCATATATTGTTCAAGTGAATTCCACAAAAAAAAGAAGTATATATGTGTCATTTGTCTAGTGAGACTTGCAACCTTTTTGTTCATTTGAGGATAACATCAAATGTTTTTTGAGAGTTGTTTATCTCAACAACACAGATCACTTTTTAGCGATGGCTGTGAAAAGTTTTTTGTTTCTTTATATAATTTCTCTATTTTAAAACATACACTATTTCAAGAATATAAGTAACGTCTAATCTATAATATTTAGGAGGACTTCGTGGGTGGGGAAGTGGTTGGCAGACTAAACTATTGTGACCATCAATTTCACATTTGCTGCATCACACAGTGGTTGGCGAAGATGGAGACTAAGGGTGTGTTTGGAGGGACATTGGAGGGGACGACAAAAAACTAATAGTGTAAATTCTTTAGTTATTGAGAGAAAAATATCCCCCTAAATCCTCCCAAATCCCTCTCCTAGTTTATTTTTGGAGCTCCTCCAAAACCTTTCAAAATTGGGGGAATTTGGGGGTTAGGGGGATAACTTAGTAAAAGTAATTTTACTAAATTTACCCAATTAATGTTATTGGGCCTATTTGGATTTTCATTATTTGGACTTTATTGGGTAAATTTTGAAAATTAATATTACTTTATTTGTTTTTAAGGCTTTATAGAAATGCATGTAGCAAAAAAGAGTAAGTAAAAATCGAAGTGTGTATACTGAGAGATATAACATGCGATAATATTTTTTTTTTATATCACTTAAATAAATATAAGAATAAAAAATCAGAAAGAAAATCATATATTTTAAGTTATAAACTCAAACTTAGTTCAGATAGCATTTGAAATTTTTTACACTATAAGTTATAAGCTCGAACCCACTAAATTATTGGTTCGAGCATCCAAGTCACTGGTTTGACTCATTGGTCGGAGCAGCAAGATCACCGATTTGACCTCAAAAATCGACTAAACGACAATAGATTTGTGATATGTCTGATGGAATTACTTAATGTGATTGACCATACCACCAATTCTAAGTTAAAATCAGTGTTTTTAAAAACATGCCAGTTTGATCGGTCCAATCGGGAACCGGACATAAGGCCGGTCTGAGTAAAGTGCATGCGAACGGAGTTGCTGATATTTTCCATTATTATTATTAATGTTATTATAATAATAATAATAATAATAATAATATATTGTTGTTGCTATTATTATTTCTACTATTAATACTATTTAGATGAGAATATATTATATCATGGATATTACAAATTATTCATTAGCACTTTTGATTTTTCTGACAGCCTAGAAGTGCATGTGTAGGGAATAAAACGAGTTTACTTCTTTAAACAAGTTTACTGGGATTCAATCTCATGTTAGCTCACTATATTAGATGCACACGGCTGAGTTATCTTTGAGGAGACGTTATGTAGCTAAGTTCATGTCGTGAAGTCCTTTTCATTTTAGTTGTAATTCTATTACAGACGTTTATTTTCTTGAGTTTTTGTTGCGTACTGATTTAACTAAGTTTACTACTTGGTGTTTTGGTCTAGTTTTTAGTCTTCGAAAAAATTGTGCGACTGGTAATGATCTTCTTTTATTAAAGTTTACTACTGAGGTAGTTACAAGTGTCAAATATTGTGCATGGAGTTGGTTCAAAGCGCGGAAGGGGAGAAAAGTTCGGGTGGAATGGTCGGATTGGCATGTTTGCCCGTTGGGTTGCTTATCCTTATTGTAATCTCATATATGACTTGATGATGTAGCTTGTAATCTCGTATATAACGAGGCCCCTAGGTGTATGGGGTGGTGCATGCCTTGTGTACCCCCTTGTTTCGGTATTAATACAACAAATTGCTTATCTAAAAAAAAAATTAAAGTGCTTGAATGTCTCTGTTTATGTATGAAGAGGTCTTAAATTATCATGTATTTTATCAATTGTGAATGTTCTATATAATTTCGAAAGGTGTTAACCTTTCAAAAAATGAGAGAACAAACTATAAATTATTATTTCATAGATTCTTGTTTGCATATATCACAGAGGCAATGTAGTTATTAAATCAAGAGCACAACCTAAAAGGGTTCATGTCAATGAAAACTAAAAGCCTATAATTTGAAAGAAAGTGTTCAACTGCAAAGTAGTAAGTTATTATTGTTTTTACAGCAGAGTTATATAGCCCTCTAACATAAACTAACAAAATCTATGAAACTATGTGGTTCCCAATAGATGTTTTAAATAGAAAACTACTATTGCAATGCTCCAAAGTATGCATCAGCTTGAGAATGAGAGAAAAATAGCATATGTAAAAGCTGCAGGAACAAAAACAACAAATTAATCACCTTAATTAAAACATCAATATGTTCCACATACAATCTCCCGTGCATAATAAAGGTCACCAAAATCTATACTTCATTTGTTAGGGCAAAATCTATGATCATCAACACAACAACAAAACCATATGAACACAAGGATGAGTTGCTCAACTTGCAACAATATATGAACATGATTAGAACATGATTAGGGTTTTGTTCAAAAAACATTGAGACATTTAGGGTTTTTTTAATCAATGAAATTAAGGATAAATTAAAAGACAAAATACAAATTACCTACAAGTGGGGAAGGCGAGAGCGGCGGCGGCGAAATAAATATGGCGGAGATGTGAGGTGAAGCGGTGGAGAAAGCAGTGGAGATGAAATGGTGGAGGCGCAATGGAGAGGGAGAGTGGAAGAGAGGAGAACGTATGTGCATCACGTGGAGGGTGGAGCTCGATTAGCGATGGAGGAGGCGGAGGAGGTGGAGGGGTGGAGGTCGGAGGAGGAGGCGAGGTGGTGGAGGTTAGAGGAGGAGAACCAGAGAGCGTTTGATGTTTTGATTTTTTTAGGGAGAGAAACGTTCTAATTTTTAGGGATCGTGGGGTTTTATTTTGATCATTCGGTTGCCACGGACTTGCCACGACATCTCCGTCGCAAATTTCTGTCCTTTCACAAGTCTGTGGCAAACACGGTTGGGAAATTTCGCGCTCTTACTTTTTACACATGCCGTCGCAAACTGCGTGGCAAATTATCGACCGGAATAAGGCTGCGTGGCAATTCTTTGGTGGCTAAAACAAGCTTTTCTTGTAGTGCATCTATTTTTCAATTATTATTTATTTTATAAAAAAATATCTTTTGAATATAAAATAAAAAGCAATTTAAATATTAATCTACATTGATGACTATATTAAAACACAATTTTTGGGTACATTGAATAATATTGTATGCAATATTTAGTTAGGAAAATTATTTAACTATATTATAGTTAAAACACAATTTAACTATATTATTGTATGCAATATTTAGTTAGGAAAATTATTTAAAATTTATTTATAACATTGAATAAATTTGGGTCACCAAGTTTTCGATACAATTTACAAATAATTAATCACAAAAAAAGACTGAAGGATTTATAAGGACGTAAATGTTATAAATAAATGAATTTCTCTCTCATTTTTAGAATTAATTGCAAATGTGTAATTTTGGTGTCTTCATGAGATGATTGTTAGCGGCTCAGTGCCGACTGATTGCACGATTGGGATGAGAGTCGTTATAGTGATGCTTTTGCGCACCTCGATAGGTTTGCTTTTATTTATTTTTCTGATTATCTTCTTTGTTTTATGCTCATGGGTTTTGGTCTAGTCCCCCTATGTTTTCTATTCTTTTTCTCTTTTTTATCAATAAAATTTAGGGGAAGTACTCTTTCTCTATTGGTGCTTTTTCCCTAAGGAGGGTTTTGCATCAGAAGGTTTTAATGAGGCTCCATATCCCTTTCTTTTGTTTAAAAAAAATTGAAAATGTCTATTTACGTAATTTTATATTTATAACCTAGTTCAACTGCTAATTTTACCAAAAATTTAAATTCAATCTACTAGTTCATCCGCTATCCACTATTTTTTTGATAAGCAATGAGAATCCACTATCAGGCGCACTGGGGTGCTCCAATCCCATTTATAAAGGCTTGAGGGGAACCCGCGAGGGACCCCCCAAGGGGCCTCGTCAAAACCTCCCAAGGCCAAAACCTAGTGAGAAAAAGGCTTGGAAGAAAAAAAGTACCAAACTAAACAGATAACATACATCCCAAAGGACAATTCATCCAGTCACCAAAACAATAATTTGTGTTCCTCCCCTTCCTAGAAATAAACCATCCCCAAGAAACAAATTTAATATTCATTACAATCCTATCAATATTAAGGACTACCCCTTCAAATATAATCTTGTTTCTCATCTGCCACTTGTTTTTCATCCGCTATCCACTATAAACTAGCTTATCCGCTATTCACTATTTTTGCAAACGGAGCCATAACCTTCAATGCGAAAGGTAAGCAAATCGACAAAATAGTTTGTAGTATGATTATTGTCAAGAAATAGAGTAGAATATTATATTAATTTATAAAAGACATAGATAAGTTGGGTCTTGAGTTTTTTTTAGATAAGCCAAAATGTCCTGAGTTTATTAATGTTCGAGAAAGCCTAATGAAAACAACATTTGTTTGAATCTTTTTATAGTTATGTTAAAAGTCCCACGTCGGATGTGACATGACCTAAAAAAGAGTTTATAAGTGGGAAACATCTCTCACCTTATGTGACACCCTTAATTTCATAAGACATAGCTACCAAGTATTCAGCTTAACACATGAGCGTTTTAGGATTCATTTAGAAGAATTTATTTTACTTTCAAAATATACATACAACATAAAAATCTAGCTTTACATAACTACCTTAGCTAATAATAAACTCCCTTAAAATCTAGGACTTTGATTGTGATCCGACAACTGACACTCTACATTGGACTACTGACGAGCAATCCAGATATACTTTTCAGCTTTCCAATGTTATCTGTTACCTGGAAACATAACCCCAAACATAGTGAGTTTTACAACTCGGTAACAAAGAATATATTAAGAAAAATAAATTACTTGATGTTTCCAGCCATATCCGTGTGCGGGATATGGAAAATTCTCTCTGCAACATAGAAAGTATAAATCACATGCAAATGTTTTTCATTCAAAAACAGTTCCCGAATAATAACGAAAGACGCACAATATAGGACAATAACCACGTTGTATCAAAAGATCACAATAACATTTCGAGCGATATATCATAGATATCACAAACAAGACACTTGCTATACTATGTGCACATAGACCACATTATCTATTCGTCATGGCAAACGGTAGTCATAGGCCGTATTATGTCTTTGTCATGGCAAAAAGGTAATCATAGGTCATATTATCTCTTCGTCACAGAAAAATGTTAATCAGAGGCCGTATTATCTCTTCGTCACGACAAAACGGTAATCTGAAACGACTATAAGAATGTAACTCATAGGCTGCATTATCTCTTTGTCGCAGCAAACGACATTCCACAATAGCAACAAATCGAATACATGAAATTAAATGTTTCACTTACTAGATTAGCTACTCACATAGTCCTTTATACTAAATGTAATTCATGTAGCCATCAAGTTTGGTTAAAAGTAAACACAAAGAAGTCCATTCTACAATTCAAGTATCATTTTACTCATAATCTTCTAAGCATTTTTTTTCCAACTTGGAACTATGTTTCTCCACTAGTACTTCATCAAAATTAGAACTTCCAAAGGCTAAGTAGTATATAATTATGTCTATTTTCTACTAGCACAATTCAGTAGTTGTACAAAAAGATAATAATACCACAACAATGTCAAAACAAAATTTCAGTTTTTTTGTTTCTACAATCAATACTTAATGTAATAAATAAGTCATTTCACGGTCTATTTTATTTACAATTTTGTCTAGTTTCCGATGGATCATAAATCATTTTGAAAGGATCATTGTGGAGGAAGATATAAGTAAAGCACCAACAGAAAGTCAAAACTGGATTTGAGGGCAGCAGTGAATAATAATAATAGGAAATAAAATGTCAAACGAATTCAGATAATTTTTCCAATTTTACTGGAGATAGCCAGCTCACATACCAACGTGATACAATTGGCCCCATGTCAAAATTCAAAACCAATAATTTAGGAAAAATCACGCACCTAGACTGTGTTATGCAGTATTTTTCAAAAATGTAAAATCACCTCCCATACAACTTTAAAGATCTTTTTTCTTCATCCAAGTATATAAGTACCCAAAACTTCAATCAATGATAAACCTTATTCAATCCTTAAGCTAAACAAATATGAAAAATAAAGTTCACTCTATACATATTTACACTCAAGATTAACAAGCAACTAGTAAATGTACCAACTTTGAGCAAAAAAAATCAAATTAACATACAACAACTCACACATCACTTCTAACAAACACCTTGTAGGCAATCCAACAAACCACTTTCCTCGAACAAACATGCAAAACCATTTCTTTATCCTCAATCATTCAAAATCAACACAATCATCATTCATAATATCATAAATAGAAACCCCCTATTCTTTTTTTTTTGAGCTGAAACCCTAGCCATCTTCCTAAGCTTCAATCTCCATCTTCTTTCTTCAATAGCTTGAATCTAGGATTGAAACATCTTCTTTCTTCAAGCTCCACCTTGTATTTCAATCTCCCTCTCTTTGTATTTCTCTCTCTCTCACGTTCTCTTTCTTTCTCTCTCTTTTTCTTCTTTATTCTTTTCTCTTGTTCCTTCTCTTTTCTGTTTCTAGTTCCTTCTGTTGAATTATTTAACCCTTTTATTTTTGTTTTCCTCAAATGCCTGATATTGAGTAACGATGGGGTGTAAAGATGAGATTGTTGTAGCCCCAATGATGCAAGCCCAGTCCACTGGTCTTAACCTACGTGTTTTGATCTGAGTTGAATCAACCTGAAGCCTCGATCTTCACTTCTCACTTCGCGATACTGAGTTTGTTCTGAACCTTTGAATCTATGCTTGATTTTCACAATCAAGCTTTAATCGAAGGTAAAACACACTCAGAAACTTCTTTTCTACACCTTTAAACCGTTTGATTTTGCAAATCAAGAATTAGGTTAGAAACCCTAATTTCTTCAAATTGTTTTGCAGGTACACAATCCTTCAATTGGAGCTTCAAAGGCACAATCTAGGTAAAAATACACCACTTGTGATTTTTCCCTCTTTGTTTACTGTATTTGTACTGAAATCCTAATTTGACTCTTGATTGTTTTCTGCATGTACAATATCTGTTTTCTTGAGGATCAACTTCCTTCAAGATTGTTGAGTCAAAACCCTTCACGTACTCAGAAAGGTAAACTACACACCACTCTCTCAATTCCTTCTTTCTCTTTTATTTCAGTCACTAAAATAGTGCTCTAATCAGTTTTTTTACTTGTTTGCAAGGTACAACCACACTATTGCAATTTTTTGCAAAACTAGAAAACTAGAATGAATGGGAGCTTACAGTAGAACAGGGAGTTAGGGAAAGTAGTGTAGAGAATAGCGTAGAAATAAACTGTAAACTGTGTAAAACTTTTATTGAATGATTTTTTCTGTACATTGATTGTAAATTGAATTGATATATATACACTAGGCACTACTCGAAAGCGGACATGTCGGTTAGAAGGTAGTTAGATAGAACTATGACCTTCTAACCGAATAAACCGCGTTAGGCATAGGATTCACTTATTGAAGTGTAACAAACTCCAAGCTGTTTGTAACCAAAAGCATTTGTTTTTGAAATTAGTTGAAGTTAGTTAGTACTTACATTTGTGACATTTGTGGACTGCCTTTTTGTTTGATTTGTATGATAGAGGCGATTCGCAAAAGCAGTTGTTGTTAGTTTGGATTACCAAACACAACACCTTCCTCTTCTTTTTTTCAGCGTGAACAATAGGGAAAGGAAGTGAGGAAAAGTGAGGGTGCTAGGATGGGTTGTGAGCAAGTGTGGTGTATGGTGGGATGTAAGGCAAGCTTTGTTAAAATACTATTACTCAATGAGCCTTTATTTAATATTCTAATTTACTCTCTAGTCCAAACAAGAACCTCAAATAAATTAGTCAATTAAATACCAGTCGTAATTAAATAGTACCACATTTTCTTAGTCCCAGGGTAAAATTACCGTTCTTCCTCTAATAGCTAGATTTGCTCTAAATCACCAAGTTAAGGAAATTTTGGGATGTTACACCTTACAAGCCTGTTTGTAAGGTTGAGTTAGGCCCAACCCAAATCTAAGATGGTATCAAAACCTATCCAAGATCCATTTGGACCACTCGTCGTTCGGCCACTCGAGTCACACTCTAGTTGTCTAGTCCTAGGTGTGAGGGAGGTGTGTTAAGAATCCCACCGATATGGTATGACCTAAAAAGAGTTTATAAGTGGGAGACATGTCTCACCTTACAATCCGGTTTTGTAAGATTGAGTTAATCCCAACCCAAATTCTAAGAAGATAGAGTAAAATATTATACTATTCAATTCAATACATAACATTAAATTAAATTCTGTCAAAAAAATCATTCAATTCAAATATTGACAAAATAATTGATAGAGTATTATCATAAATTAAAAAACAATAAACTTCAAGCGATTGCTCTAGTGGAGAATGACAGAGTCTCGTATCTAACAAAGTTGCGGGTTTGAATCTTCACTACACGCCTTGAGGTGACACATTGCAAATGCTCTTTGAGCCCAAACGTATGTTGGGGAGTCGGGGGAGCACCGGGAGAAACAACGAGCTAGCCAATGAACCGAACTACCAAGAAACTTGAACACCACATCTCCACCCAAAACCTTAAGGCATTGAGAATATGGGCCACCTCTCTTATATATCCTTCATATAGCTCATTCTTAGTCGATGTAGGACTAACCACTCACACTTGAATACTCAACATTCTCCCCCCTCTGATATACCACTTCCACTTGTTGGGGAGTCCGGGGAGCACCGGGAGCAGCAACGAGCTAGCCAATGAACGAATCACCACTAAAAGACTTGGACGCCACATCTCCACCCAAAGCGTTAAGGCGTCAGGTATATGGGTCCCATTTGTTATATATCCTTCATATAGTTCATTCATAGTCGATGTGGGACTAACCACTCACACTTGAACTTTCAACAACGTATACATTGTCATCGATTAAAAAACACACACACACAAACATATATATATATATATATTGCCTTTTTTAAAAAAAGAATAGAATAAAGAACTTAAACAAAGTAAATGCTCATAAATAATACAAAGAATTACAAGTGACAAAAACATACTTTTTGACTAAAGAAAAACATATTTTTAAATTCACATATTTTTTTGACGGATTAAATTCACATATTTTTTTTAATGCATATATTTCAAATCTAGTTGTAATATTTTTTTTTATTAATGCATGTATGTCAAAATGAGATAATAGAATAAATAACTTAAACTTCAACAAAATAAATGCTCTTAAATATTACAAAGAATTATAAGGAAAAAACATATTTTTAAATTCACACATTTTTAAAAAAACAAAAAATGAAAAGCTTATTTGGTTAACTTGTTTTGTAAAATTATTTCTTATTTTTTTATTAAAACTAAAAAAATCAAAATAAAAAATTTATTTTTAACAAATGGTTTTTCAAAACCATTTTATAAATTTATTTTTAAAAACTAAAAAACCAAAACAAAATCAAAGAAGCCCAATTAAAACATTACAACAAGCCATAAAGCTGAATAAATACGTAAAAATTTGGGAGAAATAAGAAAGGATTTTGAAGGGTGGTTGTTTGGTTATAGGGAAAAAAGTGTTAGGGATTGAGATAGTGTTGACGCGGGAGAATGGAGATAAAACAAATCTCAATCGCTTTTGAATTTTTTTTGATTAGGTCTCCCGATATATAGCTTATAAATACAGACACTACTCTTATGCTTCAGTGTTTACACAACAAAGTGAAAGCAGATCAGAAAAAGTCCCGAAAACTTCTTCTCCGGCACAAGCAAGATTTCAGATTTGTAGATCCGGTATGTATCCTCTTCCCTTTACTCTCCATCATGTTTTTATTTCACACATAAGTGGGTAAATCTAGTTGTAAGCATGCTTATTTTCTCATGGCATTTCTTTCATTTTTTTTTTAAATTAGGGTTTTGAGATGTGGGTGTGTGTTTTGAGTCTCTGTTCCACCATTCTTACCTTCATCTTTTAGATAATTCACTACATCTAATCATCTAAGTTTTTGATCGTAAAATTGATGCTTTAACTAATTTGACAATTAGGTTTTTTATTTGTCAAAATTGAAAGGAAGGGTCTGTCTTTGATTTTGATAGAATTGAATGTCGACAAATTGGTGTGAAAAGAATTGATTTTAAAAATTTATTATAAAAAATATATTTGTGTTTTATAATGAAGTCTTAAAAGTGAGTTTGAAACATTTGATTGCATTTGAAAGCCAAAAAAAATCACTTTTGATGTGCAAATCATAAGAATAAATTATCGATTACACTTATAATTAGTTTTCTTCAACACTAGATCTATATAACTCTTTTTCACATATCTTGTCCTTGAGAAAAACCTCAAATCTCACACCCTTTTCAAAAAGCAAAATAATCTGAGAGCGAGAAAAGGAAAAAGTGATAGATGTAAATGTGAGGGAAAAATCTTGTGTGTATTATTGAGAGTGTAATTCACACTATATAGAGTTTTACAGATACAAGAGAGAGAGAGAGAGAGAGAGTTGTTATTTTCAGTTACAAACAGAAAACTAACTATGCTAACTAACTCAACTAATGCAACTAATTATATTTTTGTCATAACATTTCCCTCCCTTAAACTGAGTGTACACAACAGACAACTCAGTTTACATCAGCTAAGCTCAACATCCCTAGAGCATTCCTCGGTTGAACAAACATTGCTAGGCTCAAAGGTTTTGTCATCAGATCTGCTAATTGTTCTTTGGTTCCACAGTGTTGCAACTGTATGCTTCCTTCCTTAACCAAATCTCGCAAGAAATAGTATCTCACTTCCATGTGCTTTGTTCTACCATGCATGATAGGATTTTTGCTCAGTTTAATGGTTGAAACATTATCACATAGCAGAACCGCTGCTCCCTCTTGCGTTTCCTCCAGCTCACCCAGAATTTTCCTCATCCACATTGCTTGACATGCACAACTCGTGGCTGCAACAAACTCAGCCTCGGTTGATGACAAGGTGACAATGGGTTGCTTCTTAATTACTTGCCCAAGCAACTGCACCTCCAGCAAGTTTAAACAGATACCCTGAAGTACTTTTACGGTCAAACAAGTCACCAGCATAGTCTGAATCAGTATATGAAATCAACTCCTTGGTCCCTCCCTTCATATACATGATTCCAAGATCCTTAGTGCCTTGAAGGTATCTAAGAATCCTCTTTGCAGCTGCCATATGAACTTCTGTAGGTCTAGACATAAACCTACTGATGAGACTCACAGAGTACATCAGATCAGGACGAGTTGCTGTGATGTATATGAGGCTGCCAACAATTTTCTTAAATTCTGTTTCATCAGTTTTCACTTGTGGTCTTGTTGAGTGAATTGTTGTCAGGGCACCATTGGGTTCTTTCTGACATTACAATCTTTCATACCAAACTTCTCAATAATTTCCAAGGCATACTTCCTTTGGTGAATGAAGATTCCTTTGGATAATTGGTGTACTTCAATTCCCAAAAAAAACCTCATTCTTCCCAAGTCAGTCATGTCAAATGTGCTTTTCATAGAGCCCTTGAAACTTAGTATCATAGCCTCACTGTTGCTAGTATATATAAGGTCATCTACATATATACTTACAATCAAAATGTTACCTCTTCATCATGTTTTGAAAGCGAGTTTGCTCATTCCTGCTCCTTTGAAATCCTTACGATATAAAGAATTCTTCAATTACGCTAAACAATGCCCGAGGGGCTTGTTTCAATCCATACAAAGCCTTTTGTAACTTGTATACCATGTGTTCATCGCCCTTTTTGATGTATCCTTGTGGTTGATCAACATACACATCTTCAAGCAATTTCCCATGAAGAAATGCTGACTTTACATCAAGCTGATATACAGACCAACCTCTCTGTGCTGCAACAACAATAATCATTCTTATAGTATCCATTCTGCTTGTCGCGCCCGAAAAAGTCCCCGAAGGATTTTCTTCGTTTACAACTTTTAAAACAATGAAGTCGCCACCAATATTTTTTATAAGGAAAATATTGAAGAAAAACCTTTTTGGGAAGGCAAATGGTCTTTTGGAAAACCGGGAGATTTGGGTTCGGGGGTCGGTTAGGCATGGGGAAGGTATTAGCACCCCACACCTCCTTTCTACTGAAAGGGAACCTTTAATTAATGCGTGGTTCTGCGTGTTGATTTGAAAAGTACTTTTGTTTGCCTCTTTTGAAAAGACTTAATGAATTTTTATTTGCGGCGCTTGACGAGAGTTAGCCGCTTTGGGTTTTTTGAAAAGAAAAAATGTTTTTAGTTTATTGTGCTTGACGGAGGAGGATCCGCTCCTCACGTATCTCAGTGCGATGGAGAATTCAAAGCTACGTAGTTCTAGGTAAAGTTTTTATTTTTATAATTGTGTGAAAATTAGGCATTCATGATGATCAATTGAGCAAAAGGCTTCAAGTGATCACCACTAGTACCTCATTGTTAATGATTATGCAAGCAAAGGCTTCGCATGACCACTAACAAAGTTTTGATTTATTGAAAAAGTTTTTAGGAAAATTAGGCATTCATGATGATCAATTGAGCAAAGGCTCCAAGTGATCACCACTAGTTCCTCATTGTTAATGATTATGCAAGCAAAGGCTTCGCATGACCACTAACAAAGTTTTTGATTTATTGAAAAAGTTTTTTAGGAAAATTAGGCATTCATGATGATCAATTGAGCAAAGGCTCCAAGTGATCACCACTAGTTCCTCATTGTTAATGATTCATGCAAGCAAAGGCTCATAAGACCGTTAACAAAGTTTTGATTTGATGAAAAGTATTTAGGAAAATTAGGTATTCGTGATGATCAATTGAGCAAAGGCTCCAAGTGATCATCACTAGGTCCTCATTGTTAATGATTTAATGGAAGTCTTTAGAAAAATTAGGCGTTCATGATGATCAATTGAGCAAAGGCTCCAAGTGATCACCACTAGCTCCTCATTGTTAATGATTATGCAAGCAGAGGCTTCGCAAAACCATTAACAAAGTTTGATTTAATGAGAAATTATTAAAAAAAAACGAGAAAGAGGTGAAAATTGCAAAATGGGGTGCGCCATTAGTCGCAGGGTTATACTATCAAGCGAGTGCAGGAATTAAGGCCCGGCTTTTTTTTTTTGGTTGTGGGCGCTAGCCCAAAAAATTTGAACATGGGCTTGTGGGGAGAGGACACGTAGTAACTTGGGGTGCAAACAGTAATCAGAAAAATAAAAAAAAAAAAAAAAACTTTGGATACCCATATAAGCCTAACCCTAAAAAAAAACCTAAAATCTTATTCCCCTTCTCCCCTCCTTAAGCTGCGCCGCAGCTCCTCTCATTCAAGAGAGAGAGAGATTTGCGGAGTGATTCGCGGAAATGAGAGAGAGAGTCGGAGCAGAGAGAGATTCGCGGAGTGGAGAGAGAAGGGCGTCGGGTTTGAGAGAGAGAACACGAAGGAAGGGAGAACGCGAAGGGAGGAAGAACGTCACGGCGCCGGTGGTGGAGAAAGGACGACGGCGTGGATCGGTGAGGGGGGGTGGTTGCGACGGTGAGGGCGAGGTTTACGTTGGTGTTGGTGGTTGCGATGGTGGGAAGGCAGTGGTGGTCGCGATGAGAGGGAAGGGACCGGAGGTGGGTGTGGCTCAGTTTTGGGTGGCTGCTGGTTCGGTTTTGTGGTGGGTCTCGTGGTGGCTCGCCGGAGCTTCGCCGGAGAAGACGAAGTCTCCGGCGGCGTTTTAAAGGTCAGCCTTTTTTATCTTTTTTTTGGCTTCGGTTCACTCCCCTCTCTTCTTCTCTCCTTGTTTCTCTTCTCTTTCGAAAAAATTTCTTATCCGTTACTCTGATTCATGCTTGTCTTATGAGTTTTTTGTTGTTTCATATGTATATTATTTTGAGAACAAAGTATACCCGTTGCTATAAGCCAATATGCATTCTGTTTTTTTCAAACTTACAGTGATACCCTTAATAAAACATCTTTGATTCAAACACACAAAAAACCGAGAGAGAAGAAACACAACATCGACTTTGATTCTAAAAAACAATATCTGGATCTCGTTGGTAGTGCGTGTTTTTTTATTTGCTGCTTGATTTTGGTTTCCAGAACAATTGTTTCTTTCTTCGAAATCTGTCCTCTTTTCGACTGCTCAGATCCCAAACAACAGTGTTTGTGTGATTAGGGTTTTAGTGTAAAACCCTAATCTTTTTTTTGGTGATTTTTTATCTCGAAATTCGTGTCCTTTTCTGCTGCTGTTGACTGCTCTTTTATACTAGAAAACTAGGTTTAGCATTTAATTTTGTTTTCCTTGGGCTTTGACTAACTTTGACCCTCCTTGTTTTTGGATCTGCACGACCAAATCGGCGGTTGGAGAGCATTTCTTTGGAACCCCAGATCTCCATTATTCTCGCTTTGCCTTTTATTATTTTTTGTATTTTCGAATTTATTTATTTTTGTATGTTTTGTATTATTATTTTTTGTATTTTTTGGACATTTGGACATTTGGACTCTCCTAAGTTGTAATAAAAATTAAATAGTATTTTTTTGACATTTTTGGACTATTAAACCCTTTTAAATTGTAAATAACACTAAATAGGATTTCTTGACATTTTGGACTCTATATATATTCTCAAATTAAATTAAGCGCACAAGAAAGAATAATAATAATAAAAAAAGAGTCGGCCAAATACAAAGACGAACGGGCGGACTAGGCGAATACGCTAAAGCGAGACTCAAATAGAAGAAATGAGCTCATTAACTAAAAACACTACTTATGTACGACTAAACCCAAATACGAAGATTAAATTGAAGAACGCATACGAAAAGATTGATCATTCGCGCTGCGTGCGCTTAATTTAAACAACGGTATTTCGATTTAGTTGAGTTCGATGATTGAAATTGGCTTAAGTTAAGGGACGGACAAAATTAGGGTATTACACTGCTCACAGGAGCAAACACTTCATTGTAATCAATGCCTTGCTTTTGGGAGTAGCCTCTTGCCACTAGTCTTGCCTTAAGCTTATCTATTTCTCCATTTTCCTTTAGTTTTGTTTTGAAGATCCACTTCACACCTATTTTCTTTGCACCAGTAGGTAGGTTAGTGAGTTCCCATGTACCATTCTTTTCTATAGACTTGATTTCTGAGTCCATTGCCTGTCTCCATTTCTCATCTTTGGTGACTTCTTCATATGTTCCACGGATCGAGTGTTCTAGCACAAGATTGGCTATAGCATCATCGAGGTCATCCCCTGTAACAAAATCATTAAGCCAGGCCGGAGGATTTCTTTCTCTGGTATTAGTCTCATCAGTTCTGCCAGTGTTCTGTTCTGCAGATGCATTCCCTTCATTAGAGTTTTCTGCAGTTAACACATCAGTACTCACCTCATCCCTTGGCTGGCTCTTATCATCTTCCTCATCACTATCAACATGTATCTCACCCCAATCCAGATTCATCTGCACCTCTTCTTGATCACTACCTTCCCAATTCCAATGAGCATTTTCTTCAAATTTCACATCTTTACTTATGATAATTCTTTTAGCTAGAGGATCATATAATCTATACCCTTTGGATTCATCACTCATTCCAAGAAGTACACATCTATGGCTCTTATCATCAAGTTTAGTTCTCTTTAGATTAGGAATATGAACATGACACACACATCCAAACACCCTAAAATGTTCTACAGTGGGCCTCACTCCACTCCACACCTCTTCTGGAGTTTTATTCTCTAAAGCAACAGTAGGAGCCCTATTCAGCACATACACAGACCACCTCACAGCTTCTGCCCAAAAACGTTTAGGTAGCTTCTTATCCAGCAGAAAAGACCTAGTCATGTTCATTATAGTTCTATTCTTTCTCTCCACAACTCCATTTTGTTGTGGAGTGTAAGGGGTAGTCAATTGTCTCCTTATTCATTCTTTCTTACAGAACTCATTAAATTCCATTGATGTAAATTCACCTCCCCTATCAGTTCTAAGACATTTTACAGCTAAACCGGTCTCTTTTTCTACACATGCTTTAAAGGATTTAATCTGAATAAATGCTTCTAGCTTTTCTGCAATAAAATACACCCAAGTCTTTCTACTATAATCATCTATGAAGCATAGATAATACCTTTTTAAACTGCTGGATGAAGGGGAAATAGGTCCACATATGTCTGCATATATCAGTTCCAGCTTCTCCTTGGCTCTCCACTGACTTGCCTTTGGAATTGCTGATCTCTGTTGCTTCCCACCCATGCATTCTGTACATACATCTTGTGGAAGATCAAACTTTGGTAGCCCTTTCACCATTTCTTTTTCTTTCAACTGTTTCAAGCTTGTATTGCTGATATGCCCATATCTACAATGCCATAACCTCTCATTCTCTTCTTCTGTTATATGCAGACAATTATCTTTCTTTACATCAACCTCAGTAGGCATGATGAACATTCTGTTAGTCTTCATTCCACATTGAATTATAAGACCCTTTTCTGGATGATAAATCTTGCACATGCACGATCCACCTTCAAATTGTATTGTCAAACCCTTCTCTATCAATTGTCCAATACTCAAGAGATTGTTCTTGAGATCAGGGACATAGTATACATCCTTGACCACATGAACAACTCCTTTGAAGTTGAATTTCACATCACCCTTCCCTTTAACCTCCAACCTAGAATTGTTTCCAAGTTTGACAAACTTCTTGTAATTTCCATCAAATCTACAAAACCATGTTCTCTCCCCACACATGTGGTTCGAGCACCCCGAATCAAGGAACCATTGACTCTTCTCTTGACTATCTTTCTCTTTCATTTTCTGGCCATGAGTGATTGCTCTTCTTCAATCACGACCATTAATGCCATCTCATCATCGCTTATCCGAATGTTCTTCATTCTCCTTTGCCATCGACCTAGTTGATTCATCGGTGATTTCTTCCTCTCCTCCGCCATCAAGACCTTATCTTCATATCCATCTTGTTCCACGTAGTTCACTTCCTTGTCCCACGGGGACATTCATTCTTGTAATGTCCAAGTTTTTACACTTGAAGCATTCCACAGTAGCACGTGGTTGGGGCTGTATCCTCCCCCTTCCTCTACCACGACCTCCTCTACCTCTCCCTCTACCTCCATTTTCTTCAACTACCGTTTTCAGAACATGTTCTTCTTCTTTTACTTTCTTGAATTTTTGTTCATGAACAAGTAATGAACTGTGTATCTCATCCACAATCATGTTTTCAGTATCATGAGATTCTTCTATGGAGACTACAATATAATTCCATTTTTCTGTCATCGATCTCACAATTTTTTCAACTATAACCCCATCTTGCAAATTTTCTCCATAGTTCCTCATCTTATTTGCAATACACATTATTCTAGAAACATAGTCTGTGGTGGACTCACCTTGCTTCATTTCTGTTCCTTCCCACTCCTTCCTCAGACCTTGAAGAACAGATTTCCTTACACGAGCAGTCCTTGAGTACTTCTTCTTCATACTCTCCCATATCTTCTTTGAAGTATCTTTATCCAAGATTGTCTCCAAGATAGGGTTCTTTACCTTGAGGTCTTTTAACTTCAATTCATCGAGACACTTTTTCTCTGAATCAGTTAGGGTTGTTGATTTCCCCAATTCACCAAATCCATCTTCAATTATGTTCCAATACTCCTTGGAACGCAAAAAATTCTCCATCAGCATGCTCCAATGGTCATAGTGACCATTGAAGAGAGGAATTGATGGTTGAGCGTAGAAGTCCTTCATTCGCTTTTCCTTTCTCGTTGTTCGCCATTGATACAGTTTCAACAATGATCGCAGATTGCTTCTCAGGCCCCGGTGATGGAGCTCTGATACCAAAATGATAGATGTAAATGTGAGGGAAAAATCTCGTGTGTATTATTGAGAGTGTAATTCACACTATATAGAGTTTTACAGATACAAGAGAGAGAGAGAGTTGTTATTTTCAGTTACAAACAGAAAACTAACTGAAAACTAACTATGCTAACTAACTCAACTAATACAACTAATTACATTTTTGTCAAAATAAAAAGTTCAACTTTTCGCCTCAAAGTTTGTTCCTTTTACAATGAAATGAAATTTACCATAAATAAAACCCTAAATGGATGAAGCCTGGGTAGGATCTGCAATGGTCATCCCATATTTGTTTCCCGATGAATATTTCAGTGTTATTTTTAAAAGCTCAAAAGTGTACTTCAACCTAACTTATGAGCTGTTAGATAATGACTTATAATACTGTTGAAAAAAAATTACTCACATTTGAACAGAATCATCTTTTGATGTGACTCAAACCTTGATGATGATTTGGATTAGGATTAAAGACATATTTTTTGTATTCTAATATCGCAATTCTGAACTCTACACAGTGGTGGATCTACAAAATTGGGTCAGGGGATGCAATATTTTTTAAAGACATACATCACTATAAACTTTAATAAAAAAAATTAACATAAATATATTTAAATATATAAACTACCCAATGTTGCATATATGAAAATAGATTTTAAATTACTCCAACCCATTACAACATCAATCCATTTCTATATTACTAATACTACCAATTTTTCTAAAAATATTTTATATGATTTTGAATAGTATTCAAAATCATATAAAATATTTTTAGAAAAATTGGGTTATTTAAAGATAAACGCATAATATATTTATACATGTACAATGTGACTATATTTATATGATGTGCTCTATTTAGGAAGAAGCGGAGGACCTAATGAAAAAAATCTTCAAAACCAAAGAGAACAGTATGTTGGGAACAACAATGAGGTTATAAATCTTGATTTAACATTAGGCATATCTACAACACCAGAAAATTACGGTGGAGACATTTCTTTGACATTAAATGAGGAAGCAAGAAGAAACTTGGTTAATGGTCCAGAAAAAGTTTGTGGCAGCAGCATAAAGACCAATGGTAAGAGTACTGTGATTTCACCATTGAAGAGAAATAGACGATTTTTAATGAAATGAAAGAAAAAGCCCAAGAAATTCCAACGGGCTTGGAAAGTGCCGTTAATTGATTTGTTTATGCCCAAACCTAATTGGCTAAAAACAAAAGAATGATGTTATCTAGCAATTGAATTGAATAGGAAGCTGCAGCAAATTAGAAAAAGGGTTTTTTTTTGGACCCCCACCCTATCCCCATAAGCCCCCACCCACACTGAAAACCCCAAAATGCCCTTCTGAAAACGTATTTTTTTTTAAAAAAATTATCAATCATATATACACACGGGGGTATATATACGACCCTATTTTTTGGGCATCGATATACACCCCTAAGGCGTATATACGATTGGCACACCCCCACCATAATCGTATATACACCTTGGGGGGTGTATATATACGATGGCCAAAAAATAGGGTAGTATATATATACCCCCTCGGATGTATATACGATCCCCATTGTATTTTTAAATTTTTTTAAGTCAAATAAAAATTATATAAGTCCCGAAAATAGGTTTTGTGTGTAGTTCGTTAAAACGCGTGGCGATGTTATACGTCGAGCGAATAATTTAGGCTAAAAAATCGGTTTTCGGGCAACATACTCCGATCGTAATGAAACCACAGCTATTAAATCCGAAAAAAATCAAAAATCAAGACACCTGTAGAAGAAACTTCTTGCGGGACTACGGCCTCAAAATTCCAAATTCCATCGTTTACTATTTTTACGATTTTTTTAATTTTTCATAGTCTCCAAAAATCTAAAAAAATTTGTATAGCCTTATTTTGGTTTTGTTAGATTTTTAGTGGTGTTTTTATAATTTTTTGGAGTAGTTTTGACTATTTAACAAATTTTTAGTAGCCTTTTAGTAATAAATATTAAAAACAAATTTGTAAAAAAAATAAAAAACCCATCGTATATACCCCTTTGAGTACGTATATACGATTGGACATAAAATAGCCAACGTATATACGTACTAAAGGGGTATATACGATTTCTTTATTTTTTTTAAAAAAAATTAATTTTCAAAGGGCATTTTGGGGATTTAAATTTGGGTGGGGGTTTATGGGGATTGGGTGGGGGTGGGAAAAAAACCCTTAGAAAAAAGGCTGGTGGAATTGAGTGATGTGTGGCCCAATATGTGGAGAAAGTGAAGCCCACAGTGAATTATTGAAAATAAAGAGACTCATGGAGGGTTTGGCGGATGAAAAGAAATGATATAAAAAGGGAAGCACATGCTGAATTGAAAACACGCTACCCTAGGCAAGAGTGAGAAGAGAGGATACACAGTAGCCGTAATTAGAATAAGCGCAGCCGCACAAGAAGAATTGAAGAGGAGCCGCACACCACACATACAGAAACACGCACAGTCACGTAATGCAACTGAGAAGAAAGCTTTTGGGTACTCGTTCTTGACACTGTGAGAGAGCTTTGGAGCAGAATTCAAAGACCGAATACAGGATCAGAATTTACTCAATCTCCGGGTTATTTTTATTCTGTAATTCATGACTTTTAATTTGATTCCAATGTTCTTGAACACTATGGATAGCTAAATCCTTTTCGGGGTCTTTAGGTGAATCTTGCTTGATTAAAGACCTTTTTATGTTTTAATTTATACTTTGAATTCCCAATTTTTATTTCAATTAATATTATCCTATTGCTTTATCACATAATTAGGATTGACAACCCTTTGGATGTTTATAATCAATTAGTTGATTAGCGGCCGCATATTACAACTAGTTGGTGGACCTATAAGATAATTGAGACTATAATTAATGAATGACCAAACTTTAATTTAGTCTTCCAATCATTCAACCTTTTTGTACTTTATGCTTTCCTTAAATTTAAATTCTAGCATGACCAAACTAGGGTTAATTTAGGGAAAAGAATATTAATTGTGAATGACTAAACGGGTTAATATCTTTAGTAAAAGGATTGGTAATTGAATAAAATAAGGGGATTCAGGTAGGATTAGACATAGAGGAATCGAACCTTGCAAGTGAAACCGTGACCCTAGGCTTCTCTCCATTGATCAAACTTTACAATTTAAATTCTTGTTATTTTAGTTTTTACAATCACCAAACATTTGTTCGTCTAAATAATAACTAATCTTAAGTAGTTTGGTACTTATTAATTAATCCTTGTGGAGACGATATTTTTATACTATTTCCGCGATAGAGTACACTTGCTCTAGGTGTGTCTTTGACGCAACACTCATCGTATATAGGGTCTGCTGGGCGTATATACGATGCTTACTCTTTAACTCGTCGTAGATAGGGTCTGCTGGGCGTATATGCGAGTGGCTGAAATCTGGCTAATCGTATATATGCCTAGAAAGGGGTATATACGATGTGAAGAAAATTGTTGATCGTATATAGGCTTGTGGTGGGGTATATGCGAGTGGTGGATTTCAGGGCAATCGTATATACGTCTCTGTGGCGTATATTCGAGTGGCTGGTGGTCAATCGTAGGTAAGACCAATAATGTGAAGGAATTGTGATTTTGTAAAAAGCGCAGGGTATTTTGGTCTTTTCACAGGGTGGGTGGGGGTATAAGGGGAGAGGGTGGGGTCCCAAAAAAAACCCTTTTTCAAAAGGTTCAGGTTATATCATTGAAACACTGGGCTAAGCCCAAAACCGAGAAACAATACAAAGCCACAGAGGCCCAATTGAGTTTACAAACGAAACACCATAAGAAACGGGTCAACCCGGTTACAAATAGACCTACTTCAAATCTCTGCACAAATTTCACTGCAAAAACCTTTGATATCCTCTCATGCTTTGAGAACCTACTTACGATAGACCTACCTCAATTATTTCTCTTGGATATTTCTCTGCACAAATTTCACTGCAAAAACCTTTCTCTATTTCTCTTGGATATTTCTCTTGGATAATTGAGGTAGGTCTATTTCTCTTGGATATTTCTCTAAACCCGGATATCATGCTTTGAGAACCTGCTGCTGCTACAGGGTTAGGGACTATGGTTGCCTTGGATATTTCTCTAAACCTCTGCTTGATTAGGATAATTACCTCCATAGGATTAGGGTTTTAGTCTTCAAAAGCTTTACGATTCTCTCCTTCTAAATTTCCCACAGGTGATATAAAGATTAGCGCTCTGTGTTCTTGGGAATTAGGGTAATCACTATTTGAGGGATTAATGACTTTATCAAGCCATCTATCCAAACTAGTGATGTTGGTCAAGTAGGAACCTCACACACCAAGAGTAAACAAAATAGGTGAAGTCAATGGACATAGCAAAAAGATATGCTCAATAATCTCAACTACCCCATCACACATAGGACACCAATAATCTCTTTTTAGTCTCTTATGGAGATTTGCTTTAGAGGCAATAACGTTGTGCTTTAACCTCCACATGAAGTGCTTGATTCTTTGGGGTATATCCACATCCCACATTTGGTATATACGACTACGTATATACGATTTCTATTTTTTTTGGAGCTAAAGATATTTTGGAGTTTTTAAATTTAGTGAAGGGTATTTTGGTATTTTTCGTAGGGTACATGGGGGTAGATGAGGAAGTGGTGCGGGTAAAAAAAAAGGCCTTTTTGTTTGTACCCGTGTTGGCATCTATTAGAGTTTGGGCCTTAGATATTTCCGTCCTTGTTTGCTCCTACAGTTGGTGCCCTTGTGTGGGCCGCTGGCAACTTACTGTTTGTAATGGTTTGGGCCTTCCCCTATTGTGTTTTTTTTTTACTTTTTTTACTTAAAAAACTACTCCATTTGTCATATTTTAAAATTAAAAAACAAAAACAAAAACAAACAGGCCAGCCCGAAGCCCATGGGCTAGCCCCGATCCGCCCCAATAATATCATCGGGTCAATTGGGTCGGGCCAAAAAACATACTATTCATTTTGGCTACTATTTTTAGAGCCCAAGCCCAACCAAAAAATTGGCCCACTGGGCTGGGCCCAAATTGACAGCTCTACCGTCAACCACCAACAACCACTACTCCGATCACCGTCGACCACCACTATGGCCACCTAGATCACCATTTTATCCACCTATGATCTTCAACCTGACTAGTATCGACTACCATGATGACCATCACTAGTCACCACCATCGATCACCAATACGACCACCACAAGTCACCATCATTGACTACCACTACCACCACCACCACCACCATCAATTACCACTCCGACAAGTGTCTGTCGACAACTACTATCAATCATTATTATTAAAATTACTACTAAATAAATACATTACATATTTGTAATATTTTAATTCAATTTCGAACCTAATGTTATATATTGTTTTAATTAATATTGTTATATATTGTTTAAATTTTGAAACTGGTTTTGATTTTTGAATATTTCTTAACACAAAATTGAATCTGATTTTGGTTTTTGACATTTTTAAAACTCAAAATAGAAAATGGTTTTACTTTTTGAAAAACTGAAAACAAGAAATCACCCTAAACGGGGGCCTTAGGTTCTGAAATAATCAAAAAAACTAATTTTTCCAAAACATTAAAAAAATCAACATTCCAGAAAAAATTACTTATTATTTTTTTAGGTTTGATAGGATAGGGAAGCATTATATGATAAGTCTATCATATCCTGTGTAGTTCAATGTTTGTTGAGCTAACATCATATGATAATTTAATCCTGTGACTTATCCTATATATCCTGCCTCTCTAGTTATAATTTTTTCATGAATTTTTGCTAGGTTAGAAACCAATAGGATAGGATAAGAAAGTAATTTACTTATTTAACCTTTTTAAAATATAAAAATATGAAATCTAATAAAAAGTAAAATAAAAATAAAAATAAAAATAAATGTTAAATTAAAAATTTAAGAAATAAAAAATAAAAAATATTAGTACTTAACTTCAAAAATAAATATGATTTTATGATAAAGGCAATTTTTTCATTTTGCATAATCTAAAAACAAAAAATATATTTAAATTTAAAAAAACATTAATAAAAGTGATAAAAAATTAAATTATTATTAAAATTTATAAAAGTAGAAAATGAATTTAATTTTATAACAAATGAAATATAGTTGTTACAATGATAATTTTGTCATTAACATATAGTATATATCATATTTATTTATTAGCTGACTTAAAATATATAATAAAATAATATATGCTATATATACTAAAAAAAGATATATTATCTTATTTATTATCAGGTGTTGTACATCAAATACAAGATATAATAGTGTTAATCATATCCTACTTTATATTATCTCTTTCAATTTCAATGTGGTGGTCTAATCCACTTCAATACTTAGAAGGGGGATTTTGTCAAAAAAAAAATACTTAGAAGGGGGAGAAACTGTGGGTTGACATTCACATTGTTAGCAACCCAATTCCGTTCTGAGGTACTCTTTTTCCCTGCTTGAGTCTTTTTCCTATTCGATTTTGGCTCAGGGATGTTTTGAGGAGCGGCCCTCCCCCTTTCATTAATGTATATGGGATTGGTGCACTTTTCTAGTCTTTTCCCATCAATACAATTTTTGCTTATCTAAAAAAATATCCTCACTATCAAACAACTCTTAAGATTTTTGATTTTTTTTTTCAGGCTTGCCACTTTTGCAATAGACATATTTTCTTAATTACCGATTATTTACGTCTCGTTTGTTTCTTATTTTTTGATTATAGTTACGTGTTGATCTCGTTTAAACTTAAATTGTCGAGTAGAAATTAAAATCACTCCCAGTTACGTGTCAATTATATCAATTTCCACATGAAGTTTATTCTTTTGACAAATATGTACATGACGTGAGGGATGCTATATTGTTCAGTTTCCACGTGAAGTTTATTCTAAGACCTATATTGTTCAGTTTGAAAACTAAAAGATTTCCACATGAAGTTCACTTTCCACATGTACAATTATAGATTAATCTTTTAGTTTCTATATCAATTTCCACGTGTTAGCTATATTGTTCAGTCTCCACGTGAAGTTTATTATTATATGTATATTGTTCAGTTTGAAAACTAAAAGATTAATCTATAATTGTACATTACGTGTTAACTTGCCTATTATAATATAAATATAATAATAATTAAATAGTTTCTAAATTAATTTTTTTAACCAATAATCCTAAATCATTTTAAATCCATCACATTATTTTCTTAAATACTCTCTTAAAATAGAAGAGAGAATAATGATAATTCAACGACTAATATAGTGAATTTAAAATAGGTTAGGGACTATTTATAATTTGTCTAGGACAAATAAATTGAAAAGAAAGTGATAGTTAATGGACGAAATTATTTATTCGAAGTACGCAGAAGATAAACTTGCCTATTTTGTTCAGTTTGAAAACTATAAGATTAATATATAATTATACATTAAGTGTTAGCTTGCCTATAAATACCACATGAAATCTCGAGTAGAGCACAACACACCTTTTCAAATTTAATTGCTAATTAATCAACCTTAAGCCATTGTGACAATAGCTACCATGGCTGCATACAATAAAATTTCATTGGCATTGCTCTTCTGCTTTGGACTGTGGGTTGTTCAAGTCACATCTCGCACTCTTGAAGATGCATCTATGTATGAGAAACACGAGCATTGGATAGGTCGCTATGGCAAAGTGTACAAGGATACTCAAGAAAGGGAAAAGCGTTTCGAGATATTCAAAGAAAACGTGAATTATATCGAAACTTCCAACAAAGCGGGTTCTAAACCTTACAAACTAGGTATCAACCAATTTGCAGACTTCACAAATGAGGAGTTCATAGCACGTAGAAATGGATTCAAAGGGAATACGCGCTCCACAATCACGAAGACAACTACTTTTAAGTATGAAAATGTTACTAAATTACCATCTTCGGTGGATTGGAGGAAGAAAGGAGCAGTGACACATGTGAAGGATCAAGGTCAATGCGGTAAGTGTCTATATGACTAATACAATGAATTTCATATATAGGTGATTAAGATTGAATTGTTATCTAATGCTTCTTGGACTTTAATCATTGTAGGATCTTGTTGGGCGTTTTCTGCAGTTGGGGCAATCGAAGGAATTCATGAGATTAAAACTGGAAAGTTGGTCTCATTATCAGAACAAGAAGTTGTTGATTGTGATATAAATGGTGAAGATGAGGGTTGTGCGGGTGGTCTAATGGATGAAGCTTTTAAATTCATCATACAAAATAATGGACTTAGCACTGAAGCCGAATACCCCTATCAAGGTGTTAATGGAACATGCAAAAAGAATAAAGCAAACAAACATGTTGTTACTATTACTGGGTATGAGGATGTTCCCGCTAATAGTGAACGCGCCCTACAAAAAGCTGTGGCTCATCAGCCAATTTCTGTAGCTATTGAGGCTGGTGGCCTTGACTTTCAGTTTTACGAAAGTGGTGTCTTTAATGGTTCATGTGGAACTGAATTGGATCATGGTGTTACTCTTGTGGGTTATGGTGTTAGTGATGATCATACTAAGTACTGGTTGGTTAAGAACTCCTGGGGAGCAGAATGGGGCGAAAAAGGATACATTAGGATGAAAAGAGGGGTGCATGCTTCAGAAGGACTATGTGGCATTGCAATGGAAGCATCATACCCTACTGTTTAAATACCAAAACCTATACTTATAAGCTCCCTATGTATCTCAAGCGCTCGTTTGGATAAATAGCTTAATTAAGCGCTTATGACATAAGCACTTATTATAGAAGTGCTTATGCATAAAATGTGTATATAATAAAGGATTAAATAATGTTAAACTGTTTTTCAATAAACCGTAAGCTGTTTTCATAAACTATCATTTGGAGCTTATGGAAATTTGTTGAAAACAACTTGTGAACATGTTATAAGCTGTTTTCATAAGCTCTTCCAAATAGTTTCACAAGTGCTTATGCCAATAAATAAGCCTAAATAAGTCGATCCAAACGGGTCCTAAGTTATGTGATTGTCTCAGACATTATTAGCTACATATATCGTGGTTTTTATTACTAGTGTGTATTTTGTACCTCTACTGGTACACTCAAATTAATAAAATGAAGAAATTAAGTGTAAGTCCTGTCATTTAACATTCTCAATCAGTAATTACATTTTATTACCTGTTTTTTTTGTTTGTTCCTAAACCACACAAATCTTCTTTATAGGCTTTTGCTTTTCCCACACCCTTTGCTACTCAAAACACACCCCCTCACCCTACACATTTACCAAACTAACCCCACTTACAATTGAATTCCCCCCTCTACCCCTCTCCCTCTTCTTCTCCTACAACACACCACACTCCCTCTAAAACCCCAAACCTCCCCCTCTCTCCACTCCAATACCCACTCATCCTAACCTTCATCATTCACTCCCATTCAACTACCCAAGATTGCCAATTAGTTCAAGGTAATAACCCTACCAAACTTTTTTCATTTTGGTTCTGTTTTGAGTTTTGACGCCATTTTTTTTCGCTCGCAAGCGCTTCGGTTCGAACAGGTCGTTCGAACATGTTCGCATGAACGTGTTCGAACGGGTGTTAAATCGGATGTGAATTTGCTTTGTTCGAATAGCCTCATTCGAACTCTGTTCGCATAAGGCCGTTCGAGCAGCGTATGACAAAGAATCGTGGTAAGTTGCGGGTTTTATCTTGAGTTTTTGTTGGTTAAATGGATGAAAATGAGGGTGCATCGGAGCGATTGAGTTGTCAATCGTAGCGATTGAGATGTCAATCGTCGCGATTGACATATCAATCGACGTCGTAGAATCCTAAGACTTTACTAGTTCGATCAAAGCGATACGGTAAGAATGAATTAGTTTTTTTAATTTTAGCGAACTAGATCAAATTATGTAATCGACACTTAGTAATTGAATTTCGCTTATTTCTACTCGTGAGGAGTCGCGACTTGGAGTGCGTGCGGTTGGAAAATCTCTTGGGATGGTGATTGTTATAGGAAGATCGACGGACGACGATCGGGTAAACAATACTGCATGTTGATTTGTGATAAAGCGGGATCTTATAAGACAAATGTTGAGGAAGGCACAAAAACTAGAAAATGTTGTTGTCCGTTCTGACTGAAAGGGAAATTTATTAAGAAGCTTGGAGGATGGATTTTGAGGGTTATGAATGGAACTCATAACCATGGTATGACTACTTATCATGATAGACGTCCGTACATTGGTAGGTTAACTTCAGAAGAGAAGGAACTAGTGGCTAGAATGACTAAGAATCATACTCGGCCTAAATTGATCCTTAATGAACTGAAATTGATGAAGCCTGATGATAACTATACGGTTGTGAAACAAATATACAACTGTCGTCAAAGGCAACGGTCGGCTATGCGTGAGGGTAGGACTGAGCTCCAACAACTGATGTTTTATTTGCAACGCGATAATTATGTTTACTGGACTCGACTTGCAGAAGGAACTACGGTTGTGAAAGACATCTTTTGGGCACATCCAGATTCTATTGAGCTTCTAAACACCTTCCCAATTGTTTTGTTGATTGATTCCACACTCGACTGTGGATTCCGGTGTATTGCAGCATTTCTTGGAAGGGGTGAGGAGGCTTGGCAGTCAGTCAGAACTGATCTGATGGAGGAGCTTAACCAATACAATGACTTCTACACTCGACTGTATGGTGGTACTAGTAAGGTCACATTTTTGATGAAGGCGTTGTTGAGGGCACGTCATGGGAATAATGTTGAAGATAATTGGATGACTACACCAGATATGGGGTATCTAATCAGTAACAAGTACAAAGTCGTCCTGACTTGTTGGTCACCTAATTATTGTTACACAATTTTTCCCTTCAATGTTGCACCATTCAGAAGTGCCCGACAGTTCAACATTCTTTTGGTACCAGAACACAAACACTTTGTACAGGTAAAGTGTCTTCTATTTAGATTCAATGTAGTCATTCGAAAACATTACATAACATTATATTTTTGTTGTCTTTTTGAAGGTCTTTATGAAGCCTGGAAGTCCAATGCCCCTGCCGGATTTGATATGGAATACTAATAGGGCACTCATAGCAAAAGGTTGGGACTCGCTTTTTATTGGCCGGATGCAAAAGTGGAAGTCTTTGCTCATACAATCTCAACCCCCCATCCCCTTCCTTGTGTAGATTTAAGTAAAGATACTGATGGTAGTCAATGTTAAGTTAGATTTATAATTTTGGTACACAACGTTGTATATGACTCTTGGTAGACAACTTTTGAAATCACCAAAACTGTGTTTCTGGTTTATTAAGTTTCTGTTTCTGTATAACACTAGTTTGAATGATACCATTCGAACGCCTGTTCGCACGCATCCCTTCGAACAGGTTCGAATAACGCCATTCGAGGCAGCATAAACACACCCTCACACCATCAGTTGGCAATATTCCTTAACACGCGTGAGTTTATGCGAACACGTTCGAACGATGTAGTTCGAACAACAAAAATTCCTTAACACGGACAACGTCGTTCGAACCTGTTCGCACAACGTCGCTCGAACAGTCACTTAAACGTGCTGCACGAGCATCCGACGCGAGGTCATTTTTAGAAAAAATAAATTTAGGGGTGTGCGATGAGTAGGAAGGGGTGTGGGAAAAGCAATAACCTCTTTATAATGTACAAAATGCTCCATAAGTGTCTTGCCATGTCTCTCTTACAAGTCTTAATTGCCTTTTGAAACACTCAAATCTCCTCATTAAAATATCATTGATTTAGGTTTTTCGAAATAAAAGGTTAAGTAAAACAGGTAAAAGACACTTGTTCATATATATTGATCCAACAAGTTGCAGGGAAGAACTATAAGTATATAATTAATATTGATTCAACAAATATACATGTATTTGTTTCATACTGTCATCACAAGACATAGGAAGTTTTTTGCAACTTTAGGCCCAAAAAATATTATTTCAAAAGAAAAATGCCTCATAACTTATTTTTGTGCATAGTTTGATAAAATATGGATTAACTCTTCAATTTAATCTCAAAACTAACAGTATTTTCTCTCCTATTTGGCCCCTAAACTATGTGAAAATAATAAATCATCACCATAAATTGTAAAATCTATTACAAATGTTAATTAACTATCAATCCCTTTGTTGATAAAAAAAGGCTAAATAACACTTTTGGTTTTTTATTTTTGACCAAAGTTTCAGTTTGGTCCTTGATCTATTTTCCCCACTTTGGTCCTTTGCCTTTCATATCCGTGTTAGTTTGGTCATTTATCTTTTTTTTTCCTTTCTCACTTTGATCTTTTATCTTTCATATCAGTTTTTGTTTGGTCCTTTATCTTTCATAATGGTTTCCGCAATTGGTCTTTCTAAACAAAAACACAGAAAAATGAAGAACATTGTGAATGTCTTCAAGCACACCAAGGTCCCTTCGATTTCTTGTTTCATGAATAACTCGTGCAATACGCGACAAAATTGGATGAAATTGAACTCTAATTTGAATAAAATTTCACAAGAAATTCAATAGAACCGAAGTTAAACTCAGAAAAGTGCATTTGTGAAAAATCACTTCTGGAACCGTAATCTTGAATTTGAAGTTCAAAAAACCTTCAATCTCAACAATGGTGATTTTGCTATTGAGCACCAAATTGAACGATTCTTAAGCCTAAAATGATCGAAATTCAACAAGCAATCAGAATATGGAAAACATTTTGTTTAGAAAACAACTGAAATGCAAAATACTGTGAAAACACAATTCATATCTCTAAAATGTGTTTAGGCCCTTATTTGCTCATTTCTGAACCAGTTTGTGTCAAACCAACTGCGTTCAACTCGTATTGAGTGCAAAAAATAAACTATAGCGAAAGGTTTCAAAAAAAAATTATGCAAATTTGAGAACAATGTGAAAAATAGAAACACGAATGAAAGTTTATGTTTTTCACATTGTTCTCGAATTTGTATAATTTTTGTTGAAATCTTTTGCTATAGTTCGATTTCTGCAATCAATATGAGTTGAGCGCAATTGGTTTGATGCAAATCTGTTAAGGGAGGGTGTTACATATGATCAAGAAATTCAATGCAAGGCTAGTCAACTCACTAATGCCCATTCAGCAGAAGCCTAGTCAGCACTCAAGAACTTAAGTAATTGCAGCTCTTGTGTATAGTAGATAGCATAGCAGTAATACATAGTTTGCATCATGATGAGATTTTAGCCTTAGCTTTACCATTAGGTTTTCAATTCTTCTTAGTTGATGAGCTTTAGGTAAGTTAGGTATTTGGTTGATTCAATTGTACATCTTCTTTTTATATATATGCGTTGTCACTACTGCGCACTTTTTTTTCTTTTTCTTTTCCCTTTTTTCCTTGCTTTTTTTCTTTTTTTTTTTCCTTTTTTCATATTTTATTGTTATGTATTTCTTTCTTTTTCTTACTTTTATATTTGAGGACTACTTTCTCAAAAAAATTTACATGTTTAAATATGCGAAGTTTGCTCTTCAATAATCAAATCGGTGAAAAAGAGATTTAATTTAATGACAAAATACGAAAAACGAGATGCTAAATAGTGTGCTTTGGTATACTTTATGGTGAAAGAATAATAACTTCGTGACAAAATACGTAAAGTGTGATGCTAAGCAGTGTGTGTTTCTGCGGTACCTTAGGGTCTAGAAAAAATTAACATGTTCAATTTACACAAAGCTCATTACTCAATAACCCATTTGGTGAAAAAATATAATTTCACAACAAAATACGTAAAATGCAATGCTAAATAGTGTTTTTAGGGTATTTTAGCATCAATTTGTTTTAATTATTCAAATATGGGACACTACAAGAAAATCACTGATTTGCCACGGACATTTCCGTCGCAAATGTACAAATTTCCGTGGCAAAATAGCATTTGCCACGGATTAGCCACGAACCAAAAATGGTGGCAAAAACGCTCGTCGCAAATCGTTTGCCATGGAATTGTCCGTGGCAAATGTTTCCGTCGCAAATCCGTCGCTAATCCGTCGCAAATATTCGTGGCAAATTCGTCGCGAATTTCATCGCAAATCCGTGGCAAATCCGTCGCAAATATAAAAAAAATTAAAAAAAATATTAAATCATACTTTGAATTCTTCAACCTATTATGCCCAAAATATTACTTTCAGAGAAAATGAAAATCTAAATACTATTGATCCATGGTCTACTCTGCTCCTAAGCACGATCTGAGACTTAAACCTAACAATCACATAGCCTAACTTCTCTCCACCCTTTCGTTTTTGTCCTTGTAACAAATTTCAAACTTGCAGGTACACTTGCTAAAGTGGAAGACAGGGATGTTTGAACTTTGCACAAATGCCGGCTCTAAAACGACATCTATTGAATATGAAAAATGCTTAGAGAATCTCCACTACAAGGGCAGATGCACCACCTCCTCCATTGCAAACACCACCAACACCGTATTTCCCATTTTTCTGCTTCAATACCTGCATGCAGTGACTTTTTAACTAACTGAACAAAAAGGAACTTCCCAGATTATCGAAGATATTATTACATGAATGATTGCAATTGTAGTAGTTGCTTAAATGTCACATGATGTCATGATGATCACTTAAAAATTTGATTTGACTTTATGCATACCATGCAAGATCTAATCAGTCAAATGAAGGGATAAAATGGTACATGAGAAAACTTGGGTGGACTTCCGTTGTTGCTATGCTATTAGTGTTGTTTTCCAATCACGATGTGACCCATTACCTGTTTATCCATTATATTTTTCAGTATTTAAAAATAAACAGTTTACATGTCATGTTGTTATTGGAAAACAACACCAACATTTATTGAACTGCACTTAAGTTCTCTCCAATAGTGTAATACCTCAATTAGTACTATTATTTGAAATGATTAACTCTGGATAAATAAGCATAGCAAGTTTATTTAGTTGAACAAAGAATTCTAGATTAACTCTGGATAAATAAGCATAGAACTTAAGTTCTCTCCAATAGTACTTAAGTTCTCTCCAATAGTGTAATACCCCAATAGTGTAATACCTAAATCAATTTACTGAAAACCAAATAAACAAATTAAACCCCCAAAACTAAAACCCAACAGCTACTACTGATACCCCCCAAATTCCCCAAATCAAATCTAAATTAAACCCCCCAAATTCAATATATTGTCATAGAATCCACAACAACAACTAATGAAACCTAAATCAAACCCTAACAACTAATGATTGCAAGCCCAATCAACAATAAAACCCTGAAAAATATGCTTGAATGCTGCAAAATCGAATTGTTTTCTCCAATAGTGTAATACCCCAATAGTGTAATACCTAAATCAATTTACTGAAAACCAAATAAACAAATTAAACCCCCAAAACTAAAACCCATGACTACTACTAATACCCCCAAATTCCCCAAATCAAATCTAAATTAAACTCCCCAAATTCAATATATTGTCATAGAATCCACAACAACAACTAATGAAACCTAAATCAAACCCTAACGACTCTCGATTGCAAGCCCAATCAACAATAAAACCACGAAAAATATGTTTGAATCTTTGCAAAATCGAATTGTTTTCTAGATATTCAATGTCTTGTTTGTGTTCATCTTCAACTTCAAATGACACTTTAACTACATTCTTTTCCAATAAGGACATCGAATTTAAACTTGCCATTACACTATCAAATAGAATTCCAATAACAAATTCGAATTTAGAATTCCACAATCAAACAAACAATGAACAAACATAATTCCAAAATCGAATTAAATTTACAAAACAGAATTCCAAAATCGATATAAATAAAAAACGAAATTCAACTTAACCTTGGTATCAAAAATCAATTGAAGAGGAAGAAGGAGAATCAAAGGTTTCTGTTCATGCAGTTCGCCTTTGGATTTATAAGAATCGCGTAGATGCACAACGGTTCCTGATTAAGCCGATTCGCGTGGGTTCTTCTTCTTCTTTGGCTCTGCGTGGGTTTCTATTTTCTAAAGAGGAAATCGATCGAAGAAAGAAAGGAAGGAAACGGGAAAGGAAGAAGGAGAATCGAAGGTTTCTGTTGTAGAATCGTGTGGGTTTCTGTTGTTGAAGATGAAGAAGAAAGCTAAGAGGAAGAAGATGACGAGTAAGGAAGCTATGGGTTTCGATTCGCGAGAGAAAGGAAGCGTAGCGGCCCGGCGCGTGTGTGGTGAAAGAGTAGAACGGAGCAGAACGGGTTGTGGCTGTAGAGAAGGCTTATCGACGGAGGAGTGTTGCGTTAAAAACACACTTAGAGCAAGTGTACTCTTTCGCAGAAGTAGTATAAAAGATTATCGTCTCCACAGGGATTAATTAACAAGTACCAAACTAATCAAGATATTCTATTGTTTAGACGAACCAATAAAGTTGAGTGTTATAGAAACTAAAATAAAAAGATATAAATAGTAAGAATTAAAATACAAAGTTTAATCAATGGAGAGAGACCTAGAGTAACGGTTTCACTTGCAAGCTTGATTCCCTATGTCTAATTCTACGAATTCCCTTATTTTATTTAATTACCAATCCCTTTACTAAAACTATTAATCCGTTTGGTCATTCGCGATTAATATTCTTTTCCTAAATTAACCCCGTTTGGTCATGCAAGAATTTAAATTCAGGAAAAACATAAAGAGCAGAAAGGTTGAATGACTGGAAGACTAAATTATGGTTTGGTCATGCCCTAATTATAGCCCCAATTATCATATAGGTCCACCAACTAATTGCAGTACGGTCGCTGATCAATTAATTAATTAAGAACATGCAAAGGGTAGTTAATCCTAAGAATGTGATAAAAACAATAGGACAATATTAATTTAAATAAAAATAGGAATTCAAATCAGAAATTAGAACATGAAAGGTCTCTAAATTGCAAGATCCACCTAAGACCCTAGAAGAGGACTTAGGTATCCATAAGTATCAAGAACAATAAACTAGAAATAAGATTCATGAAATACAAAGATAAAGAATAACCGGTAAATTAGAGAAAGTCTTTATCTATGTCTTCAATCTCCTCTTTCAGCTCCAAAGCTCTCTCACGGTGTCAAAAACGGATAAAGTCTTTATCTAAGTCTTTATCTAGGGTTTCGTGCTTCTCAATTCCTTTCTTTTTTTCCACGGCACTATTCCTTTCATGGGCTGGCTAACTACAATTTTTCTTTCTTCCACCTCCCTTTATATATATATATATATATATATATATATATATATATTAACTATATAAATTATTTCCTTTCTTTTTATATTTTCTTTCTTTCTGCCAAAATAGAATAAATTAAGTTAGTGATTTATATAATTGCTAATAATTACTCTAAAAAAAGACTCAAATGTATCTCTAAAAATGCACCAAATTAGAGTTTATCAACTCCCCACACTTGACTTTTGCTTGTCCTCAAGCAAATTTCTTAACCAAATAATTTTTCAAATAAGTAATAGAGATAGCCAAATAAGAGACCCAAAATTAGAGCACAATAACAGACAATATATAATATAGAACATATGAGATGTCAAAAGGTTGCCCAATTAGAGGCTCATGTCTCTCGAAGATTACATTTACGTGAACAATGGCACTCGCTCACAATCTCTCTAAGTGTTTACACTACGCTGATTGGCTAAAAAAGCGCCACCATAAGCGGCGTTTTTAATAGCGCCACCTATAGATGAAAAAGCATAGGGAATATTCAGCGTTTTTGGAAAAGCGCTACGTATTTGGATGGCGAGAAGGGTAATATTCAGCGTTTTTGGCAAACGCTGGTTATTTGGATCAAGAGAAAGGGAATATTCAGCGTTTTTGGAAAGCGCTGCGTATTCGGATGATGCGAAGAAGGAATATTCAGCGTTTTTGTTAAACATTTGCTTATTTGATGACGAGAAAGCCTAATATGCGGCGTTTTTAAACAAACGCTGCCCATAACACACGCAATAATACTCAGCGTTTTTACACAAGCGCTGCCCATATGTCGCAGCGTTCTCACCATATACTCAGCGTTTCTTTAAAAACGCCGAGTATTGCTTTTTTTTTTTTTTTTTTTTTGCCCGTTCGTTTTCTCTCTTTTTCATTTCCTTCGCGCTTGTCTTCTCCTCTCTCTCTCTCTCTGCGTCACGTTCTCTCCTCTCTCACGGTTCTCTTCTCTTCTCCACACCCAAAAACCCCTGAACCTCATCTCTCTCGCTCACGTCTCTCTCTCACGGTGGTTCTCTTCTCTCCTCACTCTCATTAGCTCTTCCTCTCTCAACTTTCCCTCATTCTCGTTCTCTCTATCCACACCCACAAACCCCCAAACCCACAAACCCATAAACCCACAATAACCCCCAAACCCACAAACCCCCAAACCCACAATAACCCCAAAACCCACATTGCTTGTCTCGATCCTCTCTAGCACCCATAGTCCTCATTGCTTGTCCTCATCTTCTCTCAAAGGTTAGTTCTCTATTTTTTTTTTTTTGTTTTTAGGTTTTTGTTAGGTTGGAGATGAATATGTAGTTTGATTGGAATATGTTGAATGTGTGAAAAAAATATTTGATAAGAGAGGAATATGTTGAATGTATTTGTATGTGTTTGATATGTGTAAAATTAGTTGAATGTGTTTGATATGTGTAAAATTAGTTGAATGTGTTTGATAGGAGAGAAATTAGTTGATATGTGTTTGTTGCTTGGTTTTGTTGAGATTTTGATTCTCAAATGATAGAGTTTTTAAGCAAAGTGTGTGTCATCTATATTAGTAAAATCAAATATGCCTAAATCGAATATGCAAATTGTTTGTTAGGTTTTGGGAGTTTTTTTGTCGGAGCTTGGCGATCGTTGTTCAATTTGGTTGGATATTTGTCGAGTGTTGCTTCCACTTGTTCGAGTACTTTTTTGTTCTTTTGTTTATTTTCTATGAAGAATTAATGACTATATAGAAGACATCAAAGTCTTTGATTTGTTTAGTTGAAACTAGCTAGCTAGTTGATTGAATGTCTTAGCTTCAATAAAATTGTAAATTCTCTTATCCGAATTTATTATAGATATTGGGACATTATGGATAGAAAGTGGATGTCACTTGATAAATGCGTCCAAGGAATATAGAGATGGAGTGGATTATTTTGTGAATTTGTCTTTGTTCAGCGTTTAGGAGATCTAGTAATATGATATGTCCTGTTTACGTTGTTGCTATGTAAAATCGATTAATGCAGGAGGCGAGTTTGGGGACATTTAAAGGGTAATGGAATTGATCAAACTTACACTTGTTGGACAATGCATGGTGAGGAAAGAGTTGAATCTTGAATATGGGTAATAGTCTTGAGAGATGTGCACCGGTTGACAAGAAATACCTACGTTTGTTGGGGATGAATTTGAAGAGATGGCAAAGGCTTTTGAAGACGATCTTAATGGCCGTCCTCAAATGTTTGAGAAGTTGATAACGGATGCAGAGACGCCGTTGTATGAGGTTATCTTGAATTCACAAAATTATTGCATTTGTGATAAAGTTGTATAACTTGAAAACTTGCCACGGATGGGCGGATAAGAGCTTTCTTGAATTACTCACACTATTGAAAGAAATGTTGCGAAGGATAATGTGCTCCCTTCTCGGACGTATGATGCAAAACAAATGTTAGGGTCCATTGGCTTGAACTATGAGAAGATACACGCTTGTCCCAATGATTGCATTCTATTTCGGAATGAACATGCATTTTTAAAGTCGTGTCATAAATGTAATGCATCGCGGTATAAAAAGAAAGATTACGCTCGAGAAAAGGTGTTGTGGTATTTTCCCATAATTCCTCGATTTAGGCGTATGTCGTAGTAGTTCGGAAGATGCAAAACACTTGACATGGCATGAGGATGAAAGGATTAAAGATGGCATGTTCGACGACACGCAGATTCTCCATGATGGAAAAAATTTGATATTGATTATCACGATTTGGGTTGGATCCAAGAAACCTCGACTTGCATTGTCTGCCGATGGTTTTAACGCCATACGGTATTGAGTAGCTCCCACGATTACATGGCGTGATATTAGCGATTTATAACTTACCTCCATGGCTTTGCATGAAACGCAAATATATGATGTTGTCTTTGTTAATTTACAGGCCCAAGCAGCGGGAAATGATATTGATGTATACTTGGCTCCTTTAATTGAAGACTTGAAGCTAATGTGGGAGAATGGAGTAGAGGTGTATGATGGGTTCGGAGAAGAAAGTTTCAACTTGAGGGCTATGATTTTTGGCACAATTAATGACTTTCCAAAGATACGGCAATCTATCTCACAGTGCGATGCGAAGGTCGGTGTGCATGCCTATATGTGAAGATAACACCGATTGGATGTGGTTGGAACATGGTAGGAAGAATATCTACCACGGTCATCGTAGATTTTGCCATCTACTCATCGATATCATTTGTTAAAAAGGCATTCAATGGGAATACCAGAAACCAGTAAAGCTCCCACGGCTTTGACGGGTGAACAAGCTGTTTGAAAAGGTGAAAGATTTGAACATTAAATTTGGGAAGCCATTTGCGGGAGAGGTTGCCAAAGCGGGGTGGAAGAAAAAGTCGATTTTCTTTGACTTGCCATCTTGGAAGTCATTATATGTAAGACACTTCATTGATGTGATGCATGTTGAAAAAATGTCTTTGAAAGTGTCATTGGTACCTTACTCAATATGCCGGGAAAGACTAAAGATACCATCAACTCGAGGTTGGACTTGCTTAGTATGGGGTTGAGACCAGAGGTGGGTCAGATAAAGAAGGGTACACGTACATATCTACCTCCGTGACTCATACTCTATCTAAAAGGAAAGGCGAGTGTTTTGTAAGTTTCTTCATGGAGTAAAAGTTCGGAGGGTATTCTTCAAATGTTACAAACCTTGTATCCATGAAAGACCTTAAGTTAAAGTCTTTAAAGTCCCATGATTGTCATGTTCTAATGGAGAATTTGCTCCCCGATTGGTATACGATCCATTTTGCCTAAGAAAGTGCGCGGGCGCTAACCAAACTTTGTTACTTCTTTAAGGCGATTTGTAGTAGAGTGATTGACCCTAGAAAGTTGCCATCATTGCAAAGAGAAATTCATGTCACTTTGTGTGAGCTTGAGATGTATTTCCCACCTTCATTTTTGACATAATGATTCATCTAACGAGTTCATTTGATTAGAGAGACACAATTGTGTGGCCCGTGTTACATGAGATGGATGTATCCGTTTGAGCGTTACATGAAGATATTAAAAGGATATGTGAAAAACCGATCACGACCCAGGGTTGTATTGTTGAGCGCTACATAGTTGAAGAAATTTGTTGAGTTACGCACCGCCTATCTATCTAGTCTTGAATATTCTGCGGGACTTCCAAGGTCTCGTCACTTAGGAAGCATTACTAAAGGGATGTCGGGATATAAAATAGTTATGGTGTCGAGGAAGAACTACATCAAGCACACTTATATGTTTTGCACAATGATAGTGAGGTTGATTCATATGTTGCCAAGCACATGGACATACTTAAGAGTGATTACCCATATAAGAGTGAAGTTTGGTTAACAAAGGAACACAATCGGAGTTTCATAGTGTGGTTAAAAGACCACATTGATTTGAGTTTGTTATGAATCCTACTTGATTTCAAAAGATTGAGATGGTTAGCAAAAGGTCCAAATATGCATGTTTTCTCTTACACCGACTATCTAATTGCTGATTTACACGTTCTATACAAAAACCCATGATGATCGAGTAAAATGCAAAATAGTGGGGTGACTCTTGTTGCTCAAGCTATGCATACATCAAGTGCCAAAAAGAGAGAATCCCGTATCGCGAATATGTCATACCGGGGTCATTGAACAAATATGGGAGTTGGATTACACCATGTTTGAAGTCGTGTTCCAATGTAAGTGGGTTGACAATAATAATGGTTTCTGATTGATGAGTCGGGGTTCATGCGGGTGAATTTCAAGAAGTTGGGATATAAAGATGAGCCTTTTATTTTGGCATCCCAAGCTCAACAAGTGTTTTATGTCAGCGATCCGATTGATATCAATTGGTCTATTGTTTTCTTGACACAAAAAAATTAGTGAATTACATTTATGATCAAGAAACCAATGATGATGGTATCGAGGGCGACCCTTTCTTGGGGACATCACTAGAAGAGTAAAGTACTTATAGAGAGGATGTTGTGTATGTTAGAAATGATCATCTTGATGGAATTACGATTCGTCAAAAACAAAGTACCAAGGAGCGAATTGCAAAAAAATTGTATCGAAAAAAAGGAAAAGGTAAGCAGACATAGATGTTATTTTATAGACATGGATCTTATTTTCATCTTCTTTGGTGATTATTTATTTTTTTGTTGGATGTTTTTTTAAATGGATAAATATAACAAACAATGATTATGTTTTATTGCGGGTAAGATGGCGGATCATAGTGATAGTGGGCATGACAGGTGAGAGGCGGTGATCATGATGTTACAAACTATATCGGGAGCGTGCTCCTCGTGGAATAGTGATTAAAAAGATATCATCAACCGGTTAAGTAAAGGAAAAGAAAAATTAAGTGTAAGATACTAATTAATTGCTAATTAACTTCATTCAATACTAAGTTTTAATTGTTTGTGATCTAATTTACTATTTATATAATGCGAGTCCAATGGAATGTTAAGGAGTACGCCAATTGGAGAGAAAACGACACTCATTTGATTACTTTCCTTGGTAGTAAGGTAAAACAAATGATACCAATAACAATCACTACTTGGGTTCACACAAAGAATCCGTTTTGGAGAAACAAAAACATGAGTTGTGGGTAACAATACAGGTATATAATTTTAGATCTTTTGGTAATCTTATTTAGTAATTTTGTAGTCCCATATATATATATATATATATATATATATATATATATATATATATATATATATATAAATTTATTTATATGATTTTCATTTAATGTGCATAAGCGAAATATTTTGATGTGGATGATTCTAAAAAATTTGGATAATGAAGGAAGCTAGGAAAGTTACATAAAAATTTGAGCGACATTAACAAAAACTTGGCTTAAAGATGATAATGGAAACATCAATTGGAATCCTCCACCAATATATAGTGGGTTTATTTGAGAGGAGGATTGGCGGACATTTGTTAGGAGGCACGACTTGAAGATCCAAAATTCTTGGTTAGTGCTACTATCTATTAAGTTATAACATATTTTTATATTTGACAATTATCTATTATACATTAATGTATACTTATCTCTCTTAATAGAAAGCAAGTGAGGTGAATCGAAAGTGTGCTTACATTTGTGAGTATCCTTATAGAGGCGGTGCTACTCCATATCAACATATTGAAGAGAGATTGGTAAGGCACAATAAGCTTGATTTTTAGTTTCATGAAACTTTTTATAAATAGTTTCTTAATATTTGGTAAATTTAAATATAGTTGGTGGAGAGTGGGAAAGATCCTACTAAAGAAGGTGTTGAGCGACATGTTTTGTGGGTAGAGGCTCGACTAAACAAAGAAAAGGAGATTGTTGATCCTAAAACTAAGGAGGTGTCGGAAAGAATTGTAAGTATTTCCTAAATTCAAGCTCACTTGATTTTAATTGTAACTTTTATGATTTTTATAATGTATTATACTTTTGTTTTGTGAATCGGAAGCCATATCACGATCGAGTGTCACAGGAGAGCTCAGCGATTGCTCACGAAAAAGAAATCCTTACACGTGCCTTAGGTAAAGAAGAATACTCAAGGTCGCCTGAGGGTCTTTGGATTTGGAGTAGCACCAACCGAGTACTTTGGACCAAAGCAGAAAGTCTATGATGAGAATCATATTTGTCCACCACCGAGAAAGATGATGGCATTGTATGAAAGTTTGCAAGCTCAACTTAATGATATGCGATCACTTTATGGCCATGTTATGCCACAGCACCAACCCACTGCTACACATAGCGATTGCAGAGATATTTGCACCATGCCGTCAACTAAGGTATTAATTGTTTTTATTATTTTGTGGTTTATAATTGATTTATTGTACATATATATATATATATATATATATATATATATATATATATATATATATATATATATATATATATAACATCAAATAATGTCTTTATTATTTTGTGGTTTATAATTGATTTAGGACAACAATGAGTGTGAGTGTGAATTGTATATCTCAAACCCACATGAAATGGTTGCAATTGGCTACACATGTAGCAATTGGGTCCTTGATGCACAATTTACCCCTACCTCCAAATCATGTTAGAGTCGAGTTGCGGTACCATTTAGGGAGGATGCACCATTGCTGTTCCAATTGTGATATTGATATCTTTGCGGTGTCCTGATTGGTACCTTTGTGGCATGGCCATCCGCCCTTGTCGTTGTAAGTGGCAATATATTTGTAACTAACTAATTATAGTTTTTGTCATATAATTTGTGCTAACTAAGTAATTATTTTTGTTTAAACATAGATGCGCCAAAATGAAAAATCTAAGAAAGTGTCTACCAAGCAAGAAAAGGTCTCCTTTGAAAAGTCTTTGGCAAGGAAATATCTATTGGCAAGAAAGTGTCTCGATCCACCCCTTCTACAAAAGTGTCTCAGTCCACCCCTTATGTAGAAGTTTCACACCTGCCTCTCCTCCAAAAGTGGTGATCACCCTCCTCTTCTCGCCAAGTGACTCATCCCCCCCCTTCTCCAATTGTGTCTCGCCCGCCTCTTCCTCTTCCATTGAAGCTTATATGAAGATTGGTGAGGCCGCCGCAGCGTCTGAGAAATACATGATGAAAGACAAATTGCTTATCGTAAATTTTGATGAAGAAATTTTGGAGTTGGCATGCCTCATATAGTCGGACGTGAGGATATCCGTCTTTGTATGTGATGCGGATGAGGCAATAGGTATGGTTATGAATATATATGTCGGGTACTATGTAATTTATTATTTGACATTGTCGATTTAATTTTATTATATCGTTAATTTAATTATATATATATATATATATATATATATATATATATATATTTATATATCTAAATGTAGGTACTTATGCGAGGACATTGTGGTCCCTTAGAGCAGAGACACGAGAGATATTTGTTCTTGAGTCAGGAAAGTACAACCTTTCATCAAGTGAATCGACTGCAAAATTATCAATCACTTGTGGAACAAAACCATTTCTTTGTTCAAACTTATGTCAATGACAGCTTAATTGAAGCTCAAAATAGAAGTGATGATGATGTCTTACTTCTAGCTTTTAGGTTAATCTAGGGTAGAATTTTTACTCATTATTTCTTATATAACATGCATTTTTTTAATAGTAGTCAATTACTTATTCCTAAATTTTTTTGTAGGAGACATTGGGTTTTGTATGCAATTAATCCTAGGAAAAAAACCGTGTATTACCTTGACTCACTTCAAAATCATTACAAAAACCACATGGAGTTTGTGGAGCTTTTTAGCAGTGTGTTTATTTTGTGTCATTCTGCATTTCTTACTTTTACTTATATATGTATATATTGTTATTAATATAGTTATATGACATTCTATTCGGTTTAAGGACATATTGGGAGTGGATAAATTAACGGTCAAATGGTTACCAATAGTTGTAAGTTTCTAACTTATACATTACATTATTTTGTCAAAAAACTATATTCAACTCAATTTAACAATTAACTAATCTAATTATGTTTTGTAGTGTCCTAAACAATTGAATAACATTGATTGTGGGTATTACGTCATGCAATATATGAAGGATATTATTACAGAAAGAAAAGCGACTATCGACAAGGTATCTACTTATAATATATTTTTATATGATTTCGATTTAATAGTGGTTCTTTCCAATATTTAACCATTTCAATTCTAATTTTATTTATTTATATAATTTCAGTATTTTAGCGATTGTCAAAGCAACACATACTCTGTTGAGCAGATTGCTGAGCTTAGGGGAGAATGGTGCGATCATCTCTCCGTTTTTTTAAAGTTTCATTTGGATACAAATAAGTTAGCCTAGCTAGTTTTGGTTCATAATATTGTAACTTGATAGCTTGTTTTGGATACATATGAATTAGATAATGAAACTTCTTAGCTATTTTGTTTTGGTTCCTCTTATGTAATTTGTTTTACATTATATGTAATTTGTGTTCCTCTTAGCAAATTGATTACATTATGTATTGGATTGGATTGGTATCATGGGTAATTTGTAAATATAAAAAGGAAAACACACAAAGCAGAAAAAATTAAAAAAAAATTTAGACAATACTCAGTAGCTTTTGATGAAGCTATTTGGGTATTTAATAACACAAATAGGCAATACTCAGCGCTTTTAATAAAGTATTTGGGTATTTAATAACACAAATAGGCAATACTCAGCGCTTTTAACAAAGCGGCTGGGTATAAGAGTAATATTCAGCGCTTTTAAAAAGCGCTAAGTATCTGGGAGGGCGCTTTGGATATATTAGCGCTTTTTAAAAAGCGCTAAGTATTAGGAGGGCGCTTATGATATATTCAGCGCTTTTTAAAAAGCGCTAAGTATTAGGGAGGGCGTGTTTTGCAATGGGTGGCGTTTTTAGGAAGCTACCCATTGTTGGAGTGAATAGCTTGGCGCCACCTTGTGGCGCTCAGCGTTGCCCATGGATAAAAAAATTTGCCCATCTACTAGATGCATTTGTAGTGTTAGGAATTTGGTGAAAATATACACTCAAGTTTCCACAAAATGCACATTACCATATGTTTGTAATTTGACCAAATCTCCACTAAATAGTTCACATGCATGCAAAAGATGGGGTTTCATGGGTTGTAATGGGGCCAGGGTGAATTCATGCAGGGTAGAAAATAAGAAGAGTGAGATAATCAAATGGCTAAAAGAACAAACAAGAAACAAATAGTAACTATTGAAACCAAATATGGAGCTCCTATCTATTTTACAATTTTTGTCCAAACTCGACATTTCACTTTCATTCTTCCCTCTTCTTCTATTGAATCAGCTCTCTTTGATTTACCTTCTCTCTTGAGTAGACCCTTTTTTTTGGATTTGCCCTTTGGCTCTTTCATTCTTTTGATGTGTATTTTCCTCCTTTACTCTTTTTTTTTTTCAAATTATCTTTCTATATTTTTTCATTTTTTTTTTCTTAGGAGGAAAAGGTAAGTACATGATAATTTCCATTTTGTTTCCTTTGTAGGAAGATATTCTTGTAAGCACATGATTCACTCTTTTTTTTTTCATCCTAACAAGATAGACAACTAAAGTAGGTGACGAAATTTCAGTCCTGAAAATATAGACCACTAAAATATAGGACGTAATTGTAATTTTCAATAGTTGCTCCAAATTCAATCTCAATTGGTTACCACAAAAAACAGGAAGAAAAAAAAATTATATCTGGGTACCAAAGAAAAAAAATATCAAATAGGCTCAAAGGGGGCAACTAAGGGATAAATTCAACAAACAACTCTGGGGCCAAAAAAATACCTAAATTCCCCAAATCTTTTTACATGATGCAAATCAATTTTCGCCTTGAAATGGTCAAAAGACAAATTCTAGAATGTAGCAAATTGGGAAACACACTCATAGAAAGAAAAGGGGTAAAAATTTATGATTTAGTATCAATCCCCTTATGAAGGCTCGGATCTCACATTTAGAAGCTAGTTCACAAAAAGTACTCAAGAGGGACAAATGCTAATTATCAGCTTCCTAAGGACATCCTCACAGTTACAAATAAGCACAAGTCTGTCAAGTAAATTAATTATGGGATCCCCTAAAGGCATAATCTCTATTTTTTTCAATATAAGCATAATTCATACAAAACAAGCCAGAAAAAATGCTATCAACATATGTAGTGGGTATATGCATTAATAGAGATCAAGTGACTAAATAAACTCTCCTCCCCCACACTAGCATGAAGCATGGTCCTCAATGCAAAATATCAAATTAGCACAAAAACAAATAAATGAGAGAAAGTAAGAGCGACTTCCCTGAGAGAGCTTGCAATCTGAGCTTATTCCTAAAATCAAAAGAAAACAAAAACAAAACAAAACAAAAAATGAAAATAAAACACAGGTTGCCTCCTGCGAAGCGCTTGTTTAACGTCATGAGCCTGACGATAATTGGTGCTCAATCGGTGGCTCTCCAAAACAAATTTTACATCTAACGCGATTGCACCTTCTTAGCTTTCTTATCATGTGGTTCACATTTTTCTTTCTTTTTCCACGTGGTGGATGAACTTCAAATGATGGTGATATTTTCTTTGTATCTCCATCCACCACTATACTAGGATCTGCATAATAAGAACTTTTTCAAAGGTCTGCATCTTTAGATCACGAGAAATATTAGTTTCAACCACATCATCAAAATAATGAGAAGTTAAAGAAGATAAATTTGCATTGAAATTTAAAGCTTTAATAACATCATCTTCTTTACCACTCCTTAAAGTTACTTTCCCCTTATTAACCTCAATAACAGCATCACCGATGGTTAAGACAATTTGGCCAGAAATTTGGGTTTTCTCCTCTTTCTCCAAATCAAGAACACTGTTGATCTTTCTCATTCTCCTCATACTTAGCTCTCATCAATATCATCTTTTATTTCAATATAACTCCCTTGATAGGAGCTATTATTTTTATTTGACTCCACTTGGTAGGAGTCTCTTCATCTTTCTCGAGAACTTCTTCCTCTATATTATCTTCCATGGAGAACTCTTCATCACTCCTAAGAATATTTTCTTTGTATTGCTCAGTTTGTGAATAAGAAGTTTCTTGGACCTCTTGAGATAACATAGCAATGATACTTGATAGTTGACCATTCAAACTTCTAAATTCGTTGTTCATGGTTCCAAGTTGGCCCTTCATGTAGTCAAAGTTTGCTTTTATCTGCTCAAATACATCATTGGTGTATGGTATCTCCTCATCTTGCCTTTGCACGTGTAGTGTCTCGTGATTATCCCAGTAGGAGGAATAAGGAGGTGGCTCATAGTCATCACAATAATCCAAATGAGGGTCATAAGGAGGAGGAGAAATTGGAATTTGGCATTGAGGCATATACCAATATGACTTCTCTAAATTTCTTTGTGCCTCTGCCTCTCTAATATAATCTCCAAAGGTCTTAACCATGATTTAGACTTTTATCTGCAAAACAGGTGAACTGCAACAATCTCTTTGGAAAGTATTAGCAATTTTTTTTAATAGGATAAATAAAAAAACAAAATTAAAATAAAAGCATAAAAAAATGTCTAAAGCAATAAAAATCTTTTTTGTTTAATATTGTTAAATTAATCCCCGGCAACGGCGCCAAAAACTTGTTGCGTTAAAAACACACTTAGAGCAAGTGTACTCTTTCGCAGAAGTAGTATAAAAGATTATCGTCTCCACAGGGATTAATTAACAAGTACCAAACTAATCAAGATATTCTATTGTTTAGACGAACCAATAAAGTTGAGTGTTATAGAAACTAAAATAAAAAGATATAAATAGTAAGAATTAAAATACAAAGTTTAATCAATGGAGAGAGACCTAGAGTCACGGTTTCACTTGCAAGCTTGATTCCCCTATGTCTAATTCTACAGAATTCCCTTATTTTATTTAATTACCAATCCCTTTACTAAAACTATTAATCTGTTTGGTCATTCGCGATTAATATTCTTTTCCTAAATTAACCCCGTTTGGTCATGCAAGAATTTAAATTCGGAAAAGCATAAAGAGTAGAAAGGTTGAATAGTGGAAGACTAAATTATGGTTTGGTCATGCCTAATTATAGCCCCAACGGATTAACCCCGTTTGGTCATGCAAGAATTTAAATTCAGGAAAAGCATAAAGAGCAGAAAGGTTGAATGACTGGAAGACTAAATTATGGTTTGGTCATGCCCTAATTATAGCCCCAATTATCCTATAGGTCCACCAACTAATTGCAGTACGGTCGCTGATCAATTAATTAATTAAAAACATGCAAATGGTAGCTAATCCTAAGAATGTGATAAAAACAATAAGACAATATTAATTTAAATAAAAATAGGAATTCAAATCAGAAATTAGAACATGAAAGGTCTCTAAATTGCAAGATCCACCTAAGACCCTAGAAGAGGACTTAGGTATCCATAAGTATCAAGAACAATAAACTAGAAATAAGATTCATGAAATACAAAGATAAAGAATAACCGGTAAATTAGAGAAAGTCTTTATCTATGTCTTCAATCTCCTCTTTCAGCTCCAAAGCTCTCTCACGGTGTCAAAAACGGGTACCCAAAACTCCACTCTCTCACTCCGCGTTGTATCAGGTGCGTGGTTCCCTCCGTTACTGTGCGGCCCTTTTCTTCAATTCACGTCTGCGGCTACTCCCTAATTAACATGCTTGCTGGCTATTTATAATAATGAAGCCTAGGGTTTCGTGCTTCTCAATTCCTTTCTTTTTTTCCACGGCACTATTCCTTTCATGGGCTGGCTAACTACAATTTTCTTTCTTCCACTCCTCCTTATATATATATATATATATATATATATATATATATATATATATATATATATATATATATATATATATATATATATATATATTAACAATATAAATTATTTCCTTTCTTTTTATATTTTCTTTCTTTCTGCAAAAATAGAATAAATTAAGTTAGTGATTTATATAATTGCTAATATTTACTCTAAAAAAGACTCAAATGTATCTCTAAAAATGCACCAAATTAGAGTTTATCAAGGAGGCGGAGGAGGGCGAAGGAGGAGAGCGGAGGAGGGGCGAAGGAGAGCGAAGGAGGAGGTCGTGGGTGGGAGAGTGAGGTATGCGTATTGTTTGAGAGAATCGTGGGTTTTAATTTGGGATTTAATATTTGCCACGGACTTGCGACCAAAATGTAAAGTGGCAAATTAGCGACCAACATAATTTCCGTGGCTAATTAGCAACCATTATCATTTCCGTGGCAAATTTGGCGGGATTTTGAGCGCCTTCTCTAGAAATGCCTTTTCGTCGCAAATCCGTGGCAAATTTGCGACGGCCAGTCTTCCGTGGCAAAGTTTGGTGGCAATGCAAGCTTATTCTTGTAGTGGGAACTTCGTTCCTCAACTTCAACTTTGTATATGTTATTATATTTTATTAGTGGTTTTAAATCAAACTCTGCATTATATTTACCTATGTGTTTCACTTTTAATTGTGTTGTCTTCGTTTCTCTCTAATTATGAGTTAATTTTTTATATTGGCATTTGATGAATATCGACAACATTATTAGAAAATCTAGACTTTTTATCTATGGAAGATCAATTTCAATTTCAATTTCAATTTTTTTTCTAATCTTCTTATCTAATTTATAGTTATAATTTAATTTTTTTCACAGCTACTTCAGCCACATTTACAATAGAAATCTCCATCATATTCTTTGAACTTTGTATACGTGCTTCTATTTTATTGGTGGTTTTCATCCAACCTTGCATGATACCCACGTGTTTCACTTTCTATTTGTATTTTCTTCTTTGATTTGATAATTTTGCACCAACGAGTATTAGAAGCATATTTAAATTGGTGTTTATATTTTTAACTTTCCTTTATATTTGAGAACCACGTCATAGCATTTACTATCACGAAAACTTGCAGCATTTACCCCGTGGGAATTTTAGCCACATTTACAATAGAATCTCCATCAACTTCCTTCAAATTCGCATAGCTTCTTCTATTTAATATGATACTCATGTGTTTCACTCTCTAATTGTGTTGTCTTCTTTTCTTTCTAATTATCACTTACGTTTTTACATTTACATTTACATTTGATGAATATTGAGTATGCTATCAAAATTCTTTAGACTTTTTCTTCTTATTATCTATGAGTTTTCAATTTCAATATCTTTGTTAAGGCATCTTTTTAATCCCAATATTAGAAGCATATTTAAATTGATATTTATATTATTATCTTTCTTTTACATTTCAAAACAGCATTGCAACATTTACTCATATGGAACTTCAGCCACATTGCTTCATTTTTTCATGTTTTCATATTTTAGTGAATGTTTATAAGAAGGTTTGCTACAACTTTTTATTCATCATGTAGCTTAAATGAAATAATCTCTTATTTCATTCTACTAATTTGTTTCCAACCGTTTGATTTACACGTGTTGGCACTTGGCATACATACACACATCACCTCACTAATTCAACATTTTCTCATAATAAAAAAAATTGTTTTCCACCAATCACTCTTGCTACTTCAACAATATCATCTTCCATTACAATATCCATCATTTACTTACATCATTTTCCATCTTCATATCAACACTTTCATTTACAAGGTCTGCAAGAAGGTGATTTTTCTGTCATAGTTCGCCAGATAATTATTTTATCAGATTTTTGAGATGTGTATTTTAAGGTATTTTTTGAGTTCAAAAAAAATTGTTATTGTTCAAATAGACGTAGTTCAATATTCAGTAACCGGTTTGGTGAAGAAAAAATAATTTTGTGATAAAATACATAAAGTTTGATGCTAAGTAGTCTATTTTGGAGTACTTTAAAGTCTATATTAAATTTTAGATGTTCAAATATGGGAAGTTCGTTCCACAATAACCGACTAGGTGAAAAAAATTCATGACAAAATACATAAAGTGATATTCTAAGCAGTGTGTTTTTGTATACTTTAGAGTTTAGAAAGAAAAAAATTTAACTGTTCATATATGTGTAATTCGCTCCTAAATAATTGATTTAGTGATGAAAAAATAATTTCGTGATAAAATATGTAAAGTGCAGTGCTAGACAATGTGTTTCCATAATTTAAGGAGTACTTTACGGTCTGAAAAAAATTAGATTGTCAAATACGCGACGTTCGTTCCTGAAAACCGATTAGGTGAAAAATTAATTTCATGACAAAATACTTAAAGTGAGATGCTTTTTTTTACAATACGTAAAGTGAGTGCTAAGCAGTGTCTTTTCCATTACTGTAGGCTTCACAAAAAAATTTAACTGTTCAAATATTCAAATTTTGTTCTTCAGTAACCGGTTTGGTGAAAAAAATAATAATTGTGACAAAATAAGTAAAGTGTCATATCCTAATTGGTGTGTTTTGGGGGTACTTTAGCATTTGGAAAAAAAAAATTATCTGTTCAAATACTCAAAGTCCGTTCCTATATAACTGGTTCGGTTAAAAAAAATTATGTGACACTAACCCGTGCAACTCACCCTTTTACTAATTTCACCACTTAAAAAATAAATTTCATTTTATACTTCCTCTATTTATATTTTTTAGAACAATATTTTTCTGAACATTTTAAAAAAAATAAATTACTTTTATACTTTTTTTCCTAATATTTTTTTAGAACCATATTATTGTGAACCTGAAATATCTATTGAATCCATTTAGTTCGATCACTATCACATCACAAATGTATTTCATAATTTTTTAGGATTTACGATTTATATGATTAACTTCTCTCTTCGTGTTTGGTTGCATCCTCATTCTTTTGAGAGTTGTGTCTATTTCTTGCAAAATATAATATATAATAAATACCTACTCCTGCAAGAACTTTAACTATATTTACAACAGAAACCCTCATAACTTTGTTTTAGGTACTTCTAACGTTCTTTTTAAATTTTACTATCTTCTTATTAATTAATTTATAGTTATAGTTTAATTTTTATTCACAATTATTTTATTATATATTTTACAAACCAACACCATTGGCCCACTAGCATAAACTACCTTGGAACACAGGTGTTAGCCTGTATTTTCAACAGACTAAATAAATGCAGTCAATAAGGTTGACTTAGGTGCTTTAAAGAGAAGATTGGTGGCCTTCGACGCTCAAGGATGATTTTCGACCATCACAAAGACTTGGTGAAGAGCGAAGACATGAAGGCTACGATTCGACAAAGAACTAAAAGTTAGAAGTGATTTCGCGCAAGGGAGACACCGTCGAATTGTGTTTTGAAGATGCAGTCGAAGGGCGTGATTTTCACGTTGTCGAAGCACTGGGCAGTTTATTTGATCAGTTATTGTTTTTAAATTCAAAATTGTTCAGTTACTTTGTTTCCCTCGCTAATGGCAATTAGCGACGGAATTGGGCCTTTTAGCCACTGATATTTCCCTCGCCAAATCCAATATTTTTTGTAGTGAATGTGATCAATTTCAAAATAAGTTTTGGAAGAAGTATTACACAAGAACTAAAGTGCACACACTACATAAAACACATTAACTTGCTTATAAGGCTAAAGCGCAGTACATTCCTAAGAAGGATAATATGAAGTCAATTAGCGCTGAGCATGTTGACCATGAGACTGTATTCGACGTTGGCCCTTCCAAAGCGCCACAACTCAAAGATCTTCATGGGATGGGCTCAGATGCTTTCGTGGAGGAGGATAATGATCTTAATCGTTTCAAGAGTATTAATACTATTAGTTTATCACCTGAGGAGGTTGCTGAAACCCCAAACCCTCTTCTTGGTATAACAAAAAATATTACTCCTGTAGAGTTTGAAGAAAATCCAAATACTCTTCTTGGCGCAACAAAAGTTATTGCTACTATGGGTACTGATACACAAGCATATTTGCCTCTACCGGTTGCGCCTCATGTCCCTCATGAGATCTCTCCCTCCGTTGGACACTCTTCAGTGAATACTCACAGTTTGGACGAGATGGTGGTTCGTTCCTCAACAAATACGTCTCCAAATCAACAATCACATGGGGTAGATTCATCATCTACTCAATCTCCCACGCCTCGGCTAGATGCCTCCTCTTCTAACATAGTGGATACAACTGACATGAGAATTGTAGGGGAGAATTGGGGGGATGTCTCATGGGATGAAGATGTACCTGCTGCCTCAGAATTCGTTGCTACATCGAACCTGGTAGTTGAATCTGACATGAAAATTTTAAGAAAGCTTTGGGGTGAGTATTCAGACGATGTTGGTGATCCTGTGACTTCTGATATCCATGGAGCAGTTGCGCGACATGCTTACTTTGAACTTGTGGTGTGTAACACCCCCTTTTTAATTACTACTATTTAGTTAATTTTAATTAAAATCAGAGTTTTCAAAACTTTCCACGCACTACAAAGAGAGTGCTACATTTAAACAGAACACCTTACATAACTCTCAAACAGTGATTAAAATAAAACTCCAGTGTATGATACATAGCACCAACACGTCTGAGGATAAATAGTACAACAGTAGAAGATAATAACTTAACATATTAGTTCAAAACATAATGAAATAACAACTACTAAATAATTCCCCCGGTGCTACGTATCAGAGCCGACACGACCACACTAGAAAGAGGATCTCTAAACGCCTTTAGTCACCGTCACTGCGGAGTTCTTGCGGCATACGAGGCAACACGCGCGATGAGGTGAGTCTCAATACATAGATAATAATAAATAAAACAAGAAACCACGATAGAATAGGTACACGAGAGATACAATCAATTCAAATACACCATCAATACTGGTTACACTAGGAATACGATTTACACCAAATCTGATTTACACCAAACACGAGTTTAGTTCATGAACACCCCATCAATCACGAGCATGCATGTAATGTATGAAATGCAATATGCATGTGGATCCATCACCATCGCTATAAGCCTCAAGGGCACCCATCGCTTTGGCGAAGCCCCGTATCGCTTTATATGTATGATTTATGTGACACCATGACAATGCACCACAACACAATGCATTTACCACAACATTCGTTGACTCATCGCTTAATCATCTCCACAACACAACCCGTCACTTTGGCCGAAGTCGCTTTGGCCGAAGCCTACCACATCGCTTAATCATCACACCTGACACCCCACACCTCATATTGGACTATATGTCACACCAAGGACTAAACCCACACCTAAGGACCGAATCACCTCTTAAGGACTAATGTGACACCATAAGGACCATTTTAGCACTTAGGGACTAGTTTAACACCTCGGGGACCATTTTGACATCTAGGGACCATTTTGACACCATAAGGATTATTTTAGCACTTAGGGACTATTCCAACCAACTCTAAATCAAACAATTTATTAAACACCCAATAACACCAATATTTCTCCTAATCAATTATGTCAATTAACACCATATTATCTCATTATTATTCAACACCTATTACACACCATATTGCATTTAATTCATATAACTCACCTTAACACCCAACCAAGAACAACATGTACATGTAAACACCACACCATACAATCTTATAAAACATATTCATGTTCATTCAAACATATCATCAAACACCTAGCCATCACTTCAATTCTATTTATTATTCTTCATTTAAACATCATGTCATAACACCATATTATCAACCATCAATACAATAACATTTCAATCTCCATAGAACAATTAATGTAATCACATATAAAAAAATCAAACAAACACCCAAACACTCAAATAATTCATGAATCAAATTAAATAGCTACTCTAACACCTACTCTCCATGATTTCATGGTTTATAAATTATTAACTATGAAAGAGAGCCCCCATACCTCAAATTTGACAAACCCAAGAGAACCCCTCCACCAATAACTCAAGAACCACCACTTAATGGCTTTTCTCCTACACTTGAGCTTCAAGCCCATCCATGGAAAAGAGGAAGAGGGACAAGATTAGGGTATGAATCTTATATTAAAAATATTACATTGTGTACCGGACTTATCTTATTATATATACAAAAATACATTTTATTTTCTTCAAATATAGTTTCTTTTCAAGGCTAACCATAAAATAAGGCTACTCCATGCGTTGAACAGATTGTAATACTAAGTCTCATAATCATTATAATAACAATACATTACTTTTGAAACAATCCCCAAAACATTATTTTAATGAAAAAGTCCTAGCATGATTGTGATTATCATAAGGATGAAGCAATGATGTAATAGGATGCTCACCAAATTAAAACGTAAGCTTGCGTAAGTCTGGAAGGAAAGTTGCAACAACATAGTGAGTCCTCTTAAGGCTATAGCATCGTGCACATGAGAGAGGAAAAGACTTGAGGGTTTTCTTTGTGGTTAGGATCGTGAATACACAAGTAGGACGGAACCACGGTTGAAGGAACAGAGGTCGGATTCGGGATCAGCGGCGGATTTCGTGTGGAAAGTCGAGTTTTTGAGGCTGGCCGTAGCTTGTAGATGAAGAACGCATGAAGGAAGTTGCTTGGTAGGGTTTTTACTGGTTTATGCGTGTTGCAGCTAAGGTGAAGAAGAAGCTTGGGCAATCGGGCCTAGCTGTACTCATGGGCTGAAGTTAAATGTGCATGGGGTGCGTTTATCAAAGCCAAGGGGGTGTGTGCAAATAAAATGACCTAGAGTTCATTTTAATTTAAAACTCAACTTCACTACAACTACTATTTTAACACCTTAATAGCCCAAGATAATTTCAAAATCAATAACATCTAGAATAACAACATTTTATAAAATGAGGTAGTCAACTAAAATACTACTTAATTAAATTAGTCAAATAATCACTTAATTAAGTTAGTTAAATAATCACCTAATTAATTTTGGGGTGTTACATGGTGTCCAAGACTCAAAAGAAAAAATTACGCCTAAAACAAAAGAAGTTGGTCGTTGGATACATTACTCGTTCAAAAGCTAATTCTGTTTCTGAATCCTTTTGATCTGGGTTTATTTTATTTTATTTTTTTATTTTTTTTGTGCTTTTGTTCTTTTTTTTGCCAGTTTTGCTCTCTTGCCTTGGGTTTTGGTCTAGTCCCCCATTGGTTTCTTTTTGTCTTCGATTTTCCTTTTTTAATAAATTTTTCTCTGGTTAAAAAAAAATCATTATAAGGATACAACATCTCAACTAAAGGAATTTAACACATATTACTCATTATATAATAGAGAGAATCTGTAAGGAACATGTTAAAATGAGTAATATTACAAAAGAACTCAATAAGATAAAGATTACACAAGTAGGAGATCTTTTGCATGAGATAGAGTTGTTCACCAATTCCTTGTACTAACTTCCTCTAAGTAGAAGTGAAGGAAGAAGGCGTCAAGTCCTTCCTTACCTTCTTACAAATCAGAAACTATCTAAAAACTAAGCCTAAAACTAAAATGTAAGAACAATTCTAAGAGAGGATGAGATATGGGATGATTTGAAGTGAGGAGTAATGCATCTTTATATAGGCAATGAGCTTTCCTTCAAGAGAAGGTTTGCTTGGCGCCAAAGTTAACCAAGATCAGTTAACCATGGTTACTTTTCAGACTCTCCATAAGCAAGTTGATCTTTCACATGGTATCACATGGGGAGGTCCAATAGTGAAGAGACACATGTCCTTGAGTGAATGATTTCTCCAAGCTAGTCTCCAATAGTAGCGTAGAAATTTGCAAGTTTATGTGCTCCTCGTGACTAAGCATAACGTCACATGTAAAATCAAACAATTAATTAAACATGTCTTTTTATGTCACTTTACATTTATCAATTTAGTTCAACCGCTAATTTTTACCAAACGCTTTATTCGCCATCATTTAACTTATCCATTATCAATTTATCCATTGTAAGCTATCTGCTATCGATTAGCTTATACATTATGTCTTTATCACTAATTTATACATTATCCGCTCTTTTTGCCATCTGGAGGCTTAGTAAAAGATGAAGTGAATGCCAAATTTTTAAAAAAATAGTTTTTGACACCTGGCATTGGTTACAGTCCTTATATTAGTTAGTTACATGTTATGTTAATAAATATTTCATGTACCCAAATACCTTGATCAGTCACGGGTCGCCAGAATGTCACCTTCATAGACCAAAAGATGGACCAAGTGGAGAATCCTTATTAGAGCTAAAAAAACCATTTAATTGAATGGGAAATGAGTTTTTTAAAGCACCTTAAATTCTAGCTAGTATATACTACTAGCATTTCAGTTTACGTATTTTCTTCTGAAAATAATTTTTTTCCTATCAAATCTGTGCAAAACACATTTTTGTTTAGCATCTCACTTTACTTATTTTCTTACGAAATTAAGTCAGTTTTCACTGAGAATTTGCATATTTAAACATGTAAAAAATTTCGAGAATGTAAAGTACCTCTTAAAATATAAAAAAGAAAAAAAATACAAAACTTTAAAATATAAAAGAACATTCGATGTGATAAAAACTCTGTTGGGAGAAGACAACCACACAGACTGACAAAGTCGAGTACTCGTGGCCAAGCATGTTCTCCGGTGTAAATTAATCATCGATAAAGCCGATGAAAATTGTACACCAATTACATGATAAAAAAAAAGTAAAAGAAAAACCGATAGAATTATGAAAAGAGTAAGCACTGTCACGATCCATTGGCTCATAATTTTCGGAATCGAAATAAAAATATTCAACCTGGAAAACATTTATAATTGCACAATTTTTTTACTCAAATAGAAAAGCGAGGAGGTGGACACGTATTTACAGACCACAACTAAAGGGAAATGTGTTTTTATTGAGAGGGACAAAATAAACCAGAGTATTTGGCGGGAGCGTAGCAAAGCGCATACATTCAAAAGATACATATGCGTTTCATAATCATCAATTTTTGCATCCGTTTTGTTTTTATGATTATAATATATAAATCAGTTTCAGTCGAATGCGTTAGTTCCGGTTTTTCTTGATGATCATAATATATGATTACTATGTGCAAAACTAATGAATAGATATATTGTTAGTTTTGGATATATAAAAAGAAGTTTTGGAACTAAGATAGAGATGCATATGCGTAAGTTTTAAAGCATCCGAAAAATAACTTCTTCTCTTTAATTTATATTTCTGGGTTCATCTCCTGTCACATAAATTTTTTGCCAGTTCGGAAACTTTGATCGTTACTGTGATTGAAAATGACCGGTTGTATCTTGGAGAATTTGCGTTGTAAATAGGATAAATTCTTACGGGCATGACTACGAGCGCTTAGGTTCACGTTATTTTTCCTAACATGTTTTGTCTTCGCAGGTACTCACTGTTGTTGTTGTTTTAAAGCGCATATTACTACAACTCAGACCAAACAAAGCCTAGCTCGGCCCAACCTATTCCCGCCCTTACTTGTATTAGTGTATCATAACATTTTGGCTTTTAATTTTCATACCCCCCTCCTTGCCTTCCATACCCCCATAATACAATTTAATACCAAAATACCCCTCTCATTTTTACCAAAAATCACAGCAGACCCAAAAATTCGCGTTGTTTCGGATTTATCGAAGAAAGGTAAATCCGTAGTCTTAATTTTCAATTTTCCCGGATTTATATATTTAGATGATTAGTAGGAGTTTAAGGTTTTGTTTTTCGGATTTATGTTAAAGACATAAATCCAGGGTGTAAAATAACACTCACGGATTTATGTCTTTAACATAAATCCGGAAAGTATCTGATTTATCTATCAAGATAAATCCGTAGTATTTATTTTTTTAATTTATTTAATTAGTTAATTAATTAAGTTTTCAATGGTTAATATATCGTACAAATATGGCTATGTCGGATGGGGCGCTTCCCGATTGCATTGATCTATCGGATGCATTTACAACAAATGAGGTGGGCATTTATCATTAATTATTTTAAATAGTACTTAGAATTTAGTCTAATCCGATAATTGTAAATTATTTGTAGATTTTTCATACCCGTGATGATCTCATACGTTGGGCTAGAGAGACGGGGATAGCCAACAGAATAGTTGTTATCATCCGCAGATCCGATAAAGCAATTGGCAAAAGTGGGAGAAAAAATGTGATTGTTTTTGATTGTCCATTCAAGCTAAAAGCTAAACCTCTGAATCCTCCAGTTGATGATTGGAAGGTAGAGGTTAGGTGTAGTGTACACAATCATAAGCCATCTCCATCATGTATCGGACTTCCAATATTTGGGCGATTCACAAAGGAAGAGAAAAGTATGTTGGATGAGCATACATTGTTAAATGTCAAAGCAGAGAAGAGTCTAAGTGCATTGAAGAAGAGATTTGTGGGGAACTTGAGTACTATCACGTAGTTGTATAAGCAGCACCGGATGTTTAGGACGAGTCGTAGAGGTTCTAGAACTGAGATCCAGGAGCTTATGAGGTTGATAGATTCTGAACACTATGTGTGTTGGACTAGAAGAATTGAGAACTCTGATGTTATTGGTGACATCATGTGGGCACATCCTGAGTCTATCAACCTATTGAGGATATTCCCTAGGATATTGATTATGGAAAGCACCTACAAAACCAACAAGTATAAACTGCCTCTCTTGGAGATTGTTGGAGTGACTTCAACAGAGTTGACATTCTCGGTTTGCTTTGCTTATTTGTCAAAATTTATACTACGGAAACATCGACGCATGATGAATCCGTAAATATTTCCAGAAATACGTATCAGCAGCAACTACGGATTCATCATAAGAAGATGATTCCATAAATTTTCCCAAAATTCCTTCAAAGTTGCAGCAGCAGCAACTACGGATTCATCATGCGTATGATGTTTCCGTAAGATTTCTACTACGGATTTATCGTTTAGGTGATGTTTAAAGTAAAATTAGGAGAGAATCTTACTCTTCAACTACGGAATTATGAATTATGAGATGATTTTGGTTTTGTTTTTAGTAAGGGATAAATTTGGAAGTTTTGCACAAAGGGGGTATAGGGTTTAAGGAGGGGGTACTAAGATCAAAAGCCTAACATTTTTAAGCCTGAAAACACTTTTAGAACACGATCAGGATACTTTTTTCCCAATACCGAAGTTCAAAAAAAAAAATTGCGTGTGATAATGATGTCTTAAAAGTCGGTTTCAAATAATTGATTTCATCTGGGTGATAAAGAAAATCATCTTTGATGTGCAAATCATAAAAAAAAAAAAAAAAGTATCGATTACACCCATAATTGAATTTTTCAACACTAAATCTATAGATCTCTTTTCCACATATCTTGTCTTTGATAAATACCTCAAATCTTGCACCATTTTCACCGAACAAAATAATCTGAGGAGAGAAAGGGAAAAAGGTTCTACTTTTTGCCTCAAAGTTTGTTGCTTTTATGATAAAATGAAATTTACCGCAAACTAAACTCTATATAGATGTAACCTAGGTTGGATCTGCAATGGTCATTCAAATTCTTGTCCCAATGAAAATTTCAATGCGGTTTTCAGAAGCTCTAGAGTGTACCTTCAAGCTAATATCATGTCCTCGTTGTGATTTCACCAACCCCACACGCCTTGTGACTTTGGATTACGTCAGCTAAGCCAGAGTGTTTAGTGATGGTCACTAAATTAATAGTAGTGTAGTAGGATGATCAAATTTTTAAATAAATTGCATCTAATGGTTATAGTTTAATAGGGTATTATTATGGTACTCTCATATATTTATTGTATTAATTAAATTAAATTAACAAATATTACGATTCCTATTTTCAAGAGGATAGTTTTAATTCACACTTAAATTGCTTTAATTATTGTTCCTATTATTTCTTCTTCTTCCTTTTTTCTCCTTCATTCATTCATCAGCGTTGGTTCCTTTTTTTTTTCATCTTCCTCACTGTGTTATTTCTATCATCATTCTTCATACTCATAGTTTCATTGGTATATATATATATATATATATATATATATATATATATATATATATATATATATATATATATATATATATATATATTCATACTCAACAAAATTCTTATATTTATGGTATATTTATTTTTGTAAGAGAAGTACCATAAGTGTATTATCGTTGATCATCATGCGTTCTTCTTTTTCCAAATTCTTACTTTTATGGTATAAATATTTTAAGTAAGAATTTGACTTCCTATATATTTAAAGTTAGCATTTCATTGGTTTTTAAGCGTTGAACTGTTTCCATTGTTGAAGCAAGTCACTAAAGCACGCTATTCGGTTTACGCCATTGATGGCTCACTCTGAGGTTGATGAACATGGGACCAATATCGAGTTTTACACAATTACTTGTACATAAATCTTTTCTTTCTCATTGGTAACCATTGTTGTTCAATTTTGTGCTTATTAAACTCTATATAGACAACTAACCATTGTTGTTCAATTTCGTGGTTATTAAACTTTATAACGATCCGTTGCTTACTATATATGAATAACCAAAGCTCTGTAATTGGCGGCTAGAAACAACTAACGAAGCTGTTTGATTACGTGGCTAGTAATAAACTAGCGCAATTAAGTGACACCGTGGTTAGGTCATGGATTCATTCACTTTGCTTGCCTTGATAGTATGCAACATTGATTCATATCAATTCAATCTAACAATTTATTTTCTCAGTTTTTAGGTCATTATGTTTGTATTCATTTACCTATTGTCTTGCGTAGTATGCAAGATTGAAGTTTATGCTCTAGTCTATATATTTGTTCTCTCTTTGAAAAAATATGATAAATAAGTGTCATACTATTTGCAGTACAAATAATTAGAGATTGATAATTAGCACTTTATATCACTTTAAAATTTTAAATCACCTCTACTTTGATCTTACTACTACTTTGATCAAATTAGAGACTTGTTTTTAATGACTGATTAATTAGAGATTGATAATTAACAAGATTTTGGCGTGAAAGAAATATATACATGACATTAAATATATAGAAAAATTCATATAACTTTGATTTTAATGTATAGAAAAAAATCGAATATATCCGATCAATTTCCTATTTGATATTAATATCGAAGCCTGTAATTTGATGGCTAGAGCAATCCAACCAAAATTGTTCAATTACGTAGCTAGTAGTAAACTAGCGAAGTTAGATGACCGTGGTTAGAATTAAAACTAGCGAAGTTATGTGACCGTGGTTAGAATAACCAAAATTGTTTTATCTTGCTTTTTTACTGCGATTCGGGATGGTTAGGTCCAGGATGAAATAGTTGCTGTCCAGAATCTGTTTCAAGAAAGACAAAAAACGAAAGGAATAGGAATAGGTAAGGAAGATGAAAAACAAGATCCGGAAACAAGCAAAACTGAAACAATAAAGAAAAAAACCAAAAACGCACCTTGCGATGGGTAGAATCCTGCGTCTTTTCTCTTCACTCTTAGTCGCTCCTTTTAGTAGAAGATGGTCCTTCTTCTTCGTTTCTTCTGCGTTGTAGCCGTTTATTCTTCTTCACTCGTTCACTAGTCATCTTCTTCGTTCATCTTCGTTTCTCTTCACTCTGAGCGACTTTGTTTCTTCTTCTTCGTTTGATTTGAAATCCTAGTCGTCTTCAACCTTGTGTTTATGGGTTTCGGTGCGTTTTACCTTCGTTCACTTTCTCCTTCGTTCACTTTCTCACGGGTTTCGTTCACTTTCTCCGCCGTTTATTGCCGCCGTTTATGTGTTTTTCGTTTTATTCTTATTCGTTTAGGTTTTTCCATCGTTTCTTGGTTTTACGCCGTTTACGAAAAAGCGTTTTTAGCGTTCAATTGTAGTGGTAACTCCTTCCTATTTTGTGGCATAAATCAAGCACGTTTTTTTAATTGCAGTCAATATTTAATGGCTAATAACTAGGAAATCCAAAATTTATTTAATTTGTAAAATTATGTTTTTATTAATTGGTAGTTGCCCAATTTGCCCTTTTAGTGATGGTAACTAAATGGTCTATTTAGTTACCTAAACTATACTCCCCCACCGCCATACCCAAGGGTTGCATATTTTCCAGGGCTAAATTTGAACACAAGAATTTTAGCTAAATTGTATGAGACCCAAACTATCTCATTCAAACGTTTTTGGCTTCTTCTCCATCTTTTTTATTTTATAAAATAGCTTTTTAAGTTCATTTATTGAAGATATCATTTTTTATTTTGGAATAAAACATAACCTATTTTTAATTTTGGAATAAAACATAACCTATTTTTATATTTAAAATAAAACACAAGATATCATTTTTAAGTTTGTTGTATCCAATTAATCCTTGCCTTTTGAGCTAGTAGTCCTTCTTTGTGGTGTACGGCTTTCCAAAACTCCGTGTTTAAGCCTTTCCATCTTTCATTCTCCCAATCGTCTTCACACTCACCTTCATCTTCCATAATGCTCATCTCTTTGACAATATTCTCAATGTTGAGATCTAAAATTTCGTACACTTCTCTATTCCATTTCTTTCAAGTACTTGAGTTTCTCTTTGACAATATGAGCCATCAACCCTGTACCTTGAGCTCCTTCCACTTTTCTTCAATAAAAACCTTCCCATCCTTATGCTCAACCACCCATTGATGAACTTAAAGGTTTTGGACCCCGATTTTGTTAGAAGATACCAACCACCTTTGGGCGATGATTTGATACATCTCTATCCCCAATCCTTTGAGCTCTTACCTTCCATAAGTCTACCAACTCTGAGAAATCATGATTCTATCTATTACGCTTGCCATTTGGACCATTCGGTTGAAACCAAGTGTATTTTTTCCCCAAACACAGCAGTTCTACTACCCCATCTCTACCATAAAATGCCAAAAGTCATGACTCTCCACATTGCTAAACCTTACACTTCTCCCATTTCTATCATATTTGTTTATTCTTTGTGTTGAAGTCTCCACCTATTACCTAGCTTCCAAGACTAGGCCTTGCCTTTTACGAGATGAGACTTGACCACAAAGCCCTCTTCCTTCAGTATAGCACACCCAAAGTAAACATTGACAAAATATACTATCCTACTATCCATCTGCACATGAAGCCAATATAACCAAAAGAGAAAAGCAAGTTAAATATACCTTTGCGCTAGATTGTGAGATTTCCCGGATAACCCGTTGGAAGGCCCGAGCAAGCCACTCAAAATCATCCCCTCCCCCAATCGCGAGACAACTCGGGTTTAATTTACCCTCTTTTGGTTTTAGTAAAAACTCACATCAAATCCTTCCTTCACAAATAGTCACCTTATCATTTTTGCTTGGCAATACTACGAAGCCCCCAGTATTCAAAGCGGCAATCTTCATTTACCATTGGCTCTTGTCACCTCCGGTTCTTGGCAAGCTTTGTGTCTAGATACCATTTCTTGCATTCTTTGGATAAATATTTAAATGCTGGACCAGTGAGACCGATTTATTTTGCAAATTTCCACATTTTCTCCGCCTTAGATAAGGTTTTACACGCCCCAAAGTGTGCGATGTCTTCCACCTCCAAGTTTGAAAGCGGGCGTGCCATTGTCGAGCACGGGGGTCAACATAAGGTTGATTGCATCCTCTTTGCAGCGAGATAAGGATAAGTTGAGATTTGGGATCTGGGGAATGGGTGGGAGATCGATCACAAGTGGATTGCATGTAGCATCATCACAGACAGGGTGGTTCAAGGTGAGCGAATCTGAAGGGATAGAATCGCATGAACGGGAGGAGTGTGTCAGCTCTACTGGTTGGGGTACAGTAGGTTCATAACTTGAAAGGAAGATGGGCCAGGATATGGAGTTTGAGTTGGGGTGAGGAGAAGGAGCCACGTTATTTGGAGACACTTGAGACACTGTATAAAATTACCAGCGAATGAGAGGCATGCCACAAAGGGTTCACAAAAAGAATGGTGAGATGGGCTGGGGTGAGAAGGGCTAAGTTGGGAAGCAGAGGGTTGGGGATCTCATGAATTGGGCCCGGGTGCTTCGGTATGAAGATTTGGGCCAGGGTGACTTGGACACTGAAGAGAAGTATTGGGTTGGGTTGTATTAATTGGGCTATGGTGGGAAACAACAGGTTGGGGGTCACAAATAATTTTATCGTCTTTGATTGTTACTGCCATTGAGTTGCAGTTTAAAAATTCCACTGTGTCACTAAAACCACCATCACGCTTGCATTAATTGTGACTTTTCCTTTTCCACTTTCATGTTCTTTCACATGACCAACCAGCGGGATTTCATTGAAATTTGGCGTGTGCATGCATCGTCGCGTCCATGTGTGCCGCGAATTCAAGCGATGTCCACACCTTCAATCATTTTTACATGTTCTCTGGAATTCCTAAAGTCAAGTTGCGACTCTTTGCCTTCTACACCAGAAATGAGGTCCACATCGTCGCTGTCACTTAGATGTGCACCACCGTCCACATTTGAATCTTCGCCAGTCTCGCTATCAGAGGAGGGGAGTGTAACCACAATTTGACTTTGCTTATTCTATTGGAGTAGTACATACCAATCCTCCACCACTTTTATGACGAACATTTCGCCATTGATCTTCAAACTTTCCACGAAGTTGATGATATCATTCACCTTAGTTTTGATTAAGACCCTTGCCACGTCTAACGTTTTCCTTTTCTCTGTATTCTCGTCCACTGCGACAAACTGTCCAGTTCCAAAGACTACAAGCCTAAAAGACTCCTCGTTCCATGCATGAACCGGCGTTCCGTAGCATCTCAACCAGGTGAGACGTTCGTTATCAACTTCACTAGGGCTCCACTTTCTCAAGTCTGAAAACCAAGTTGCTAACTAGTCTTGGGCCCCTTTGATTAACGCTTCCATTTCACCTTCTTCAATACTTTCAAGAAAGACTATGTTCGACCCCAAAGTTGTGGCTCTCATAGAGAAATATCCTTCTTGAATGTTGTAGGACATACCAGGTTTTTCAACCACTCCAATATATGCATTGGCAAACTTCTGGACTTCCGAATCCACTACGTTGAAATAACATTAAGCCCAAGGTTTCTTAGTCTCTGAGGAGGTTTGTAGTTTGGGTGATTGTCAACTTGTGTTTTGTTTGTCAGGGCAGGGTTGATATTTGAGGGGGTTGGGTTAAAGGGAGGGGCATTCTGGATAGTTTTAGACTGTTTGTTGCGGATGGGGGGGTTAGGGTCACTAGTGAAAAAAAGGCATTTTGAATCGGTTGTTTGGCACATTTGGAATCGGTTATTTTTGGCGATTCAAGCGTGGCGATTCCTAAAGTAGGCGTTTTGAATCGGTTATATAAGCAGATTCATAATGAGTTATTATGAATCGGTTCTGTAAGAACCGATTCATATTGACTTTGATAAAGCGCTTAGTCGACACACTTTATGAATCGGTTATATAAAGATAAGCGATTCCTATTGTTTTTTTTTCTCTTTTGCAACTTCCCTCCTTGTTTTTTTGTAATTTTTTTCCACCTATTCACCAATATAATTTCAGCAATTGACCAATTTACATATAACTCATAATAATTCATAAACTTAGTTAAACTTAAAAGTACTATAACCACAAACACCAATTCATAAACTTGAAATTCATAAACTTGGAAGTATACAAAATTACACCAACTCATAAACTTCAAAGTTATACAAAATTCCACCAATTCATACTTAAAAGTAGGTGCATGTTTCTTTCAAATCATAACAAAATACTTCTATCAAACTTGTTAGTCAATCAATGACTTCCCTTTGGAATGAATCTTCATATAGAATTCGCATGGCGCTTGCGGGCCTCTAAAATTTCCTCATGAGTGTATGCTTTTGTGTTATCAAATACCTACAAATGTCCATACAAAAAACTCGGCTAATGAGAACCAAAAAGACACATACACCAGCCAATACCATGTTGCAACACCAACATAAATTTAAAATAAGAAAATGTACCTCCTCCCGGCTATACGTGATCTTTGGCATTCACAATCGTGAGCATATATTTCATCACAAAATATCCACGGTGATACCTATTTTGTTGTCGTGCCACCTACACAAAAATAAAGTTAGCTTCACTTATACAAATGTAGCAAAGAGTAATGAATGCGGTAAATTATAGTTAATTACAGCCGGGAACAACCATCTAGTGTCACACGAGACTCCATTGCACTAAAACCATCATGTTAATTATAGTTAATTATAAAAAATTTATCATATATAGTTAAAATATTACAATGATAAAGAATTATATAAAAACTTACTTGTTAATCATCTCTTTGATTTTTTGGTTGGTTTTTACTTAGTGAACACATCCGGACCACATAATTTTGCTCGGGGACCAACACAATCGGTTGCCAATGGCCTCTGTAGCATTGGTAAAGACAATAAGATATAAGAAAGAAAGAAACAAAGGAAAAATGTATTATCAATTTGTTCAAATATACAATTACGTACTCATTGCAAAGGGAGCCAAATATACTTTCTTATTATTGTTGACCACCTGTTTGAATATTTGCGAGAAACAATGCTTGAGAAGCCAGCCCTCTAAGGTAATCTTATATGGACACATAAATCCGTATAAGTCACTAAGACTCCTTTCGGCAGTGATGTAGATATCTAACGACATGTAAAAATAAATTTATCAAATTAATATATTTAGAAATGTGAGAAATTTAATTATGAAATAAATTATACTACTTACGTGCACCATAAAGCCAAGTGGGATAACTCAGAGGCGGTCATCACCGGTAGCCATGTCATTGAGTTCTCACGAAAGAGATATAGCAATAATCATCTTCATGCTCCAATTTTATTTGGAGGTTCCCATCATCATACCCCCTTCACGACTATCTCTCTCGGTGATCGGTTTTAATGGCTCCTTCATATGAGATGGTGAGCAACTACCCTTAGATCCAGAGTGCTTATGTGAGAGGGAACGGGCAATTGCATTTTGACCGCAATTTCCGTGACCATTTCTTTGTGCATGTCAAAACCAATTGAAAAAACAAATATATATCGACCACAATATTGGAAAGCCCAGACAAGCCACATAATCATTTAACGACAAGTAGTGTAGAGTGCACATCGGTTGAGTACTTCATTGGTGTGAAATCTATTAAATTCAAAATAGGGCTACTAGCGGCTTCCACATAATTCAATTCAAAATATAACTATTATTCATAGCAACACGGATATACCTTTGCCACCTCGATCCTAACTTTCGTTCTTCCAATTTCTTCTCAAACAATTCCATCATCTCCATTGGAAATTGTGAGCGGCTCGACTCCCACGAGAAACACCTCCAAAGAATTCTTTTAGCCCAGCGCCTCTTCCCGTTGTCAGAAACACGACCGGGATGGTCGGGGTTTTCGATGGCGACACTCAAAATATCATTTTTTCCTCTCGGAACAAAGGATCCTTGGCTTCTCAAATCCACAAATTCATCCTACAACAAATGCTTGTTCGCGTGTTAGAATTAAATAAATTAAAATAGAAAGTCGGTTGAATGTGATTAATTGAGATTTTTACTTACTATCTTAGATGCAAGTGATTCGACTCCTTGGTTACATAAGAACCAGGACTTCTTTTTATGGGCGGCGACCTTCCACGGCTCATGTCGCTCACGGAGATCTAGGCACCACCTCCAAATCGGGATCACCGGACTCCTCCCGCACTTTCTTTACTTGATCTTCCTTCATATCTTGCTTCAACTTTTTATAATAGTCATACTGTTGTGTGGTAGTATTTATTATGACTTTGACTTTTCTTAGCAGATTCTCTTTTCTCCTGTTACAAAGGACACCCACCATCACATTGAGGACAATATCATTACCATATTTATAACTACAGAAACTTTGCTTGCCAAGACTGTTACAAATGAAAACAATACCACAAATTCGGAGTAAAGCGACTTTTAACAAAAGCAGTCCATGTCTCAGTAGATATACTGCTATACTTGTGAAATGGGGTTGTTTCGCCAGTCTTATCCCCCTTACCAAAGACATATGTGTTCGTGAGTCTTGTCTTGAATTGTTTCCAACAAAGACCTATATACGCCCACCACCTTTCCTTGAATTCCTCATCATCGGGAACATCAAATATTTCCTTAACACAAAAATAAGGTGGCGTTAGCACAAGAATTTAGTAAAGATGAATTAACACAAAAATTCTATCATTATTGTATATACATACCAAAACTTGATCCCAAACAAGCTTCTTTGTATATCGAATCCATACTGTCCAATCCATCGACAATATGCTCACTTTTGTCAGCATGACCACCCCTAAATAGCTCTTTAATTTGTCATCATACGGACAAATTGGGTCGCCTTCACTAACAAAATCGACTCTATACCTATGACCAGCTGGACGCCTACCAAGGAACCACTTTAATGATGTCGATCGCCTAGTCCTCTTCTTTTTTGGAAGGTCGTTGTTGGAGTCACCCATGATATCTCACATTGAACATAGGTAAAAACACAAATATAAATAACCAAATACAAATATCATCGGATAAGCAAGTATAAATATGTATTAGATAAACAAATATAAATATTAATCAAATAACCATGTATAAAAATGAACTAGATAACCAAAGAATAAGATAACCAAGTATAAATATGATTTAAATAACCAAATATATGTACCCATACTTGTTCATGGGTTAATCAAAACTTCATCGCATAAAATCCCTTCATTATGATCATTGCGAGTGGCATGTACATCGTCAACAACCGTTATCATCCATTAAAGTAGGCACTTGTGCTCGAAAGAAGGTGTCTCTGAAATTGCAAGAGTTGTATCTTCATTTTCATCATTACCTATTTTTCCTTGTAGGACCACCCACCAGTTTTGTTAGAAGGATCCTTGATATAGAAAACTTGTTTTGCATGGTCGACCATGATGAAAGGGTCATTCTTATGACCTACCTTGTCAAAGTCTACTAGTGTATATCCCGTTTAAATCGATCACGTACACCACCGTTGTTGTTTACCCATTTACATTTAAAAATGGGCACTTTAAATTTAGTGTAATCAAGTTCCCAAATCTCTTGATAACACCAAAGTAAGCCTTGGATGCTAGTGCGGGTTTTTATCTCTTGAACTAGAGAAGTGCATTGAAGAAGCCATGACCATAACACCATTATTTTGCACGAGTACTCTTGTCATCTTGCGACTTTGTGTAAAAGGAAAAATTATTTATGTCGTGCCGTTCCAACAAAAGACATCAAAGCTAGGGTCATTTGCTAGCCATCTCAATGTATCGGAGGTGCTTGCATCTTTCTTAATCTCGATTTAAACCACTCGATGAATGTCTGTTATGCTCCTTCAATAACCAATATTCATCCGTTTAGGATTTTTGCCTTTACTAGCTTTTGATGAGAAGTCACGTAAGGTTCTACTTGTTTGTGTTATTCAAAATATAAAAATGTGCTTGAAGCACCTCCTCTCGACCCATGCTCTTAATGTTTATACCTCTGCCCTTACCACGACATCTCCACGCATATCGAGACTTTGGTAGCCTACGGGTTTTGCTTACGACAAGTAGTGCGAACAAAACTCAATAACTCTTACGTGGCGTATCTTTCGACAATGGATGCTTGGGACGATATTGATTCTTCACATATCCTTTCAAGATCTTCATGTATCGCTCATTGGGTACATCCACCTTAAGTAAGCAGGACCACATAATCTAATCTCCTCACTAGATGAACAATTAGATGAACCATGATATCAAAGAATGAGGAGGAAAAAACATCTCCAAGCGACACAAGATAATAGCGACCGACTTCCGACTCGTCCAATTTTTGAGGGTCGATAACTTTACCACGAGATAGTATTGAAGAATAAACACAACCTAGTTATAGTGCGTCGGAGATCTTTCGGCAAGATGCCACGTATAGCCACGGGTAGTAGTTGTTGCATCAACACATGGCGGTCATGAGACTTCAAGCCAACTAATTTGAGATCTTTCATTGACACAAGACTCTTTACATTTGAAGAGTAACCTTGTGGCACTTTGATTCCATAGGCACTCGCAAAGCTTATTTTCTCTTTTTTGACAAGGTATGACATCTTTGGAGGCAAATATGTACCTTTACCTCTTGCCCTTTGGATGTGCTTTGTTCTCTTATGCCCATATCAAGCAAATCCAAGCGAGATTTTATACAATCCTTTGTCTTGCCTTTAATGTTAGAAGCGTCCCAATGACACTATCACGGACATTTTTCTCCACGTGCATGACATCAAGACAATGTCTTACATCAAGACTAGACCAATATGGAAGATCAAAGAATCACGACCTCTTCTTCCACTTGCAATTGCTATTCTCATTTGGTATACGCTTTTTGCCAAATGTCACATCAATGTCATAACCGCTTGATAGACTTCTTCACCGGTCGAGGCATTAGGAGCAATGCCATTTTCACGGCACCCATTAAAAGCTTTTTCAACCTACGATATGGGTGATTACGTCGAGAATTCACGATGCCCAAGGTGAGCGGTTTTCCTTCCATGTTTTAGTTGATGGTGAGTGCGTGCCATACGCACAAATAGGACAAGCTTTATGTCCCTTAACACTATACCCGGACAAGTTTCCGTATCTTTGGGAAGTCATTGATCGTGCAAAAAGCATCGCTCGTAGCTTAAAGGTTTCACGAATACCCATCAAACACATCCACGCCTTCATCCCACATTTTCCTCAAGTCTTCAACCAGCGGGCTAAGATAAACATCTATGTCATTACGGTTGTCTTGGGCGAGAAATCATCATGGATAACATGACATACTTGCGTTTCATGCACAACCAAGGAGAAAGGTTGTAAATTATAAGGAGAAGCGGGCCACGAACTATGATTTGTACTTAAGTTACCAAATGGATTCATCCCATCCGAAGAAAAAAAGCGCGAGCCTAAGATTTCTTGGCTCACGAACCAAAATCGAGGATATAAGCGATCAGCGTTCTTCCGCTGTAGAGAATCGGTAGGATGGCGAAAGCGATCGTCGCATTTCCTCTCATCTACATGCCATCTCATGTTCTTTGCGTCTTTTGCATTAGCAAATAAGCGCTTAAATCAGGTATTATTGGAAGATACCATAAAACCTTTGCGGGAGAACCTTTTGTGACATCATCATCATCACTATTAGATTCACGGTCTTTACTTTGTATCGCGAAAGATTGCACGTGGGACACTTGTGCAAGTTCTCGAAATCATTTCGATACAATATGCGATCATTGGGGCATGCATGTATTTTCTTATACCCCACACCGCCGGGCACAATATCTTCTTCGCATCATACGTTCGATTCGGCAATGTGTTACCCGGGAAGCATGTCTTTCAACAACTCAAGTAATTCGGTGAAGCCCTTATCAGTCCACCCATTTATTGCCTTGATTGATCAATCTTATCGTCGCATGAACAACCGTGTGAATTTATTGCATCCCAATCTGAGAGGCTCTTCGTTGTCTTTGCATAGAGTATCATACATATGCGCCCGCTTGAAAGACTCGGGACCGATGTCACGAATCATATCCTCCATTCGGTCGAGTCATATCCTCATTGACTTTCTCTCTTCTAGACACACTTGGGGTGTCTCACGATTCACCATGCCATATCCATGCGGTATAACTCATGCAGAATCAGTGAACAATGAGATGGTCCTTTATTACGCTAAGTGGTTGTGGTGTAAGATTCACACACATAACACAAGGACAAGAATGATTCACAACATTGGGAAGCTTTGATTTAGCAAAATTTAGAAACTCTTCAACTCCTTTCGCATACTCATCACTCATACGATCACTTTGCATCCAACTACGATCCATGGCTATGCTCCAAAAATAATAGACTAATTTGTGGAATCGGAGCATGTTATTTATACAACTATAACACAAACATTAGCTAATGAAAATGAAATTGAGTAATGGTAGAACCCAAAAATATAAGCAAAGCTCAGCTCAGAGCAAGGGGATATTTTATGTTCTAAGAATTTATGTAAGTTCTCAAAAACTAAATAAGAAGAAAAAAGGGCACATATATTACATCATTCAAATTCACAAGGCTATTTTGGTTTGATCTTGATCTTGAGAAAATGAATCTAGGATACAAAATCTGCTTGGCTACTAAATTTATTTATACAACTACCCATGTTTGCCTTGTGAGTAATTATAGCAGTAGTAAGCAGTATGTTAGACCATTCTAAATGGTGAAGAAGGATCTAGAAAATCCAAGTAAACAAATCGGATGAGAAGCGGATACCCAACAATACACTATTAATTGATTGAAGCAGATAGTGTGCGGCTCAAAATAAATAAAGCATCGAGTCAAACCACATTACCAAATGGATATTTTGGTGAAGCTTGTCACGGAGATCAATAAAGGCTGTTGTATCTTGCTTTATCAAAAGTTAAACCTCTTAATACATATGGACGAATCGAGAGATGTCTACAATGAGATCAAAAGAATCACAAAATCAAAACCCAATACATACTAAAGAAAACCCTAGAACATTTGCTCCTATAAAATCAAACAATCCATGTAAAAATAGAATGAATACATACTAAAGAAAACCCAATCTGAGAGAAAGAACTCACTCTTTAAAGAAAACCCTAGAAGCGCGAGATGGAGGCTCGTCGGAAGCAAGGCAGCGCGCGGAAACGACGAGAGATGGGGGTGAGATAGGTAGAGACGACCAATGGCGTGATGGAGGTGAGATTGAGCGAGATGAAGGCCGCGTGAGTGTGAGAAAGGAGAGTCGTGAAAGTGAGATTGAGCGAGATGAAGGCGCGTGAAAGTGAGAAAGGGAGAGTGTGGCGCGAGAAAGCCCGCGTGAAACTTTTAGCCTTTTTTGATAAAATAACTTTACGAATCGGTTATGTATAAAAGACCGATTCCAAAGGTCTATCTCAGATACATTATGAATCGGTTCCTTAAATAACCGATTCCATATGTGTCAAAAATCTCTAAAACTTAGTTTAATTGCAAAATTGCCACCGTGTATGCATTTGGAATCGGTTCCTTAAACAACCGAGCTCTAATAGTGCTTCTAAAGCGAGATGGGCGAGGATATGGAGTTTCAGTTTGGTGAGGAGAAGGAGCCATGTTATTTGGAGACACTTGAGACACTGTATAAAATTACCAACGAATGAGAGAGGCATGCACAAAGGGTTCACAAAAAGAATGGTGAGATGGGCTGGGGTGAGAAGGGCTAAGTTGGGAAGCAGAGGGTTGGGGATCTCATGAATTGGGCCCGGGTGCTTCAGTATGAAGATTTGGGCCAGGGTGACTTGGACCTTTGAAAGAAGTATTAGGTTGGGTTGTATTAATTGGGCTATGGTGGGAAACAACGGGTTGGGGAGTCCACAAATAATTTTATCGTCTTTGATTATTCTTTGCCATTGAGTTGCGGTTTAAAAATTCCAACGTGTCACTAAAACCACCATCACGCTTGCATTAATTGTGACTTTTCCTTTTCCACTTTCATGTTCTTTCACACAGCCAACCAACGGGATTTCATTGGGGGCTGAGCGTGTGCATGCATCGTGCGTCCGCAGCGCCGCCGAATTCAAAGCGATGTCCACACCTTCAATCATTTTTACATGTTCTCTGGAATTCCTAAAGTCAAGTTGCGACTCTTTTGCCTTCTACACGAAATAGAGGTCCACATCGTCATTTGTCACTTAGATGTGCACCACAGTCCACATTTGAATCTTCGCCAGTCTCGCTATCAGAGGAGGAGTGTAACCACAATTTGACTTTGCTTATTCTATTGGAGTAGTACATACCAATCCTCCACCACTTTTATGACGAACATTTCGCCATTGATCTTCAAACTTTCCACGAAGTTGATGATATCATTCACCTTAGTTTTGATTAAGACCCTTGCCACGTCTAACGTTTTCCTTTTCTCTGTATTCTCGTCCACTGCGACAAAGCGTCGATTCCAAAGACTACAAGCCTAAAAGACTCCTCGTTCCATGCATGAGCGAAGCGTTAAGTAGCATCTCAACCAGGTGAGACGTTCGTTATCAACTTCACTAGGGCTCCACTTTCTCAAGTCTGAAAACCAAGTTGCTAACTAGTCTTGGGCCCCTTTGATTAACGCTTCCATTTCACCTTCTTCAATACTTTCAAGAAAGACTATGTTCGACCCCAAAGTTGTGGCTCTCATAGAGAAATATCCTTCTTGAATGTTGTAGGACATACCGTGAGTTTTCAACCACTCCAATATATGCATTGGCAAACTTACGGACTTAGAATCCACTACGTTGAAATAACATTAAGCCCAAGGTTTCTTAGTCTCTGAGGAGGTTTGTAGTTTGGGTGATTGTCAACTTGTGTTTTGTTTGTCAGGGCAGGGTTGATATTTGAGGGGTTTGGGTTAAAGGGAGGGGCATTCTGGATAGTTTTAGACTGTTTGTTGCGGATGGGGGGGTTAGGGTTTGAGGAATGAGGGTGACCTTGGTTGGGGATCCCTTTAGCACCCGAGGAAGGTTTCGATGGACCCTGGCTCTTTTTTTCTAAAGGTCTCGGTGATTTGTGAGGGGCTTGAAGATTAGTCTTCCTGGGAGAGTTCCTGCTGAAATGAGGGAGGTTGACTGTGAGTTTTTCACTTCCAATTAATGATGATGTTGTCTAGCCATACTGCGAATCTCTCGGGTTTTATCACAGTGACAGCTCTTGCAAACCCGAATCTTTTGCCAAGTTTATCTCTCTTTGCCGGAATGACGACCCCCTCGAAATCGCCATACTTGAGGAAAGCTGAAAGCATGTGCTTAGCTTGGAATTTTGGTGAAAAAGTACGATCCGTTGTGCGTTCTTCAGGGAGTACGAATTGTTTCTCGCGACATCTGTACGAACTTGTACTCGCTCAGTCTTCCTTCTACGGACTTCCTGCCAATATGTAGCATCTGCATGCTTAATCTCAAAGTCTCTCTCGCTAGTTTTTCCTATACTCCTCGCATAAGTAATTCGTTCTCTCTCTCTCTCTCTGCACTTCTCTCTACCTCTCGTTCTCTCTCTCTTCCTAATATAATTAAGTGTTCTCTCATTCTCTCTCAGTTATTGCTGTTGTTACTTTTTCATAATATTTTATACCAAAAGTATACAAGCATGTGAAAGCATTATAAATTTTTTATGTATGTGTTTGTGGCATCCATTATCTAGATTATTAATTAGTGTTTGTTTTGCATTAAAAAGAAAATAAACAACAATTAGCCTATTTTTTATTTTGGTGAATATGTGAAATGTAAATTTAACTATATTAATTTGTTCAATCACAAATTATGAAATGCTAATAATCTATTGGGAGGTTTATAAGAAATGGAGTAGTGTTTTGAAACAAACCTCGAATACACTCAAGACCAATTTTACAAGCGAAACAAACTATTGTGGAAATGCTTATCTAAAAAAAACTATTGTGGAAATATATTTTTTAAAATATAACATTATTTTATTAGAGTAGATACATAACCTTCAATTCAAATATTACGAAAATAAGTAGATAATGTATCTTAAAATAAAAAACAATATAAATACTCTATATGCCTCCTGTCAAAAGAAAAAGACTCTATAATATGCCTACTGCAATTATTATTATTATTATTATTATTATTATTATTATTATTATTATTATTATTATTATTATTATTATATTGTTATTATTATAAAAAAGAAATCATTTATTTTGATGCATATATTTAAACTTTCAATTCAAAATTGAGAAAATAGAATAGAGAACTAGTATAATATACTCCCTCTAGATATATTTATAAGTAAAAAAGTACCAAAAATTTTAGACTCAAATATAAGCAAATATCAACTAACTCAACTTCATTTAATGTTATTATCCTACAAATACATTTTTTTGGTATAAACCAGGTATCATCTGCGTGCAACTGCATGCAGAAGTCTAATCCGTCGAGCCAGGTAAGACCATAATGTGCAGCAAAGCTCTTCCTCAAGAGATTTAACACTGCTGCATGTCCAAGAGTTGGATTCGAACCCAAGACATTGGTTAAGCTAGAAGAGACTCTTACCATCTCATCCAAGTGCTATTGGGTTCCTACAAATACCTTTATTTTTAATTATACATTTACTACTAAGATTTTTCCTCAATCCCAAGAAAATGAGGGTATACTAGTAAAATCAATCTATTTTTTTTATGCAATCAATAACATTAAATGATTATAACAACGTTAATTTGTGTGAATTTACGTTTTTTTTTCTTATAAATGAGTCAATAGGAGTAATTAATACTCATTAACAACTATCATCAAAGTCAATGCTCATTAATTATTATAATAAAAAGTGCAAGGGATAATACATATATACTCAATGTACAAAATTTTCAAAATATTTTGGTGTTTTTCGCCTTTTATTTTTGTTTTAAAATAATAGTACTTTTAAAAATTCAATGTACAAAATTTTCAAAATATACCCGTTCTATTTATTAAGTCTTTTGAAGGATGTCACTGTCTGGTTCCGTAAAAATAAGCGTCAAGATTTGATATAGAGCTGGCACGAGAGAATCGAGAAGTAAAAACACCTCAATAGCTTTTGAATAATTCGTCAGCAGGCTTTCTTGATAGCTTATAAATTAAAACAGTTTTATATGCCTTATTGTATAAAGAAGGAGAACAGTGAAAGTAAGTTACGATAGCAAAAGTGACCAATTTTTTTCCAACAGCGACGAGTTCTGAAGTTTGTAGATCTGGTATTATCTTCTTCCCGATCTCTCATTTTCTTTTTATTTCACATATATAAGTAGGTTACATCAATTGTGAGCTTGTCTATCTTCTCATGGCATTTTTAAAAATTAGGGTTTTGAGATGGGGTTGTGTGCCTTGTTTCACTCTCTCACTTTATGCATAACCTATTTTTAGAGTTATAATCTTCATCATCTCTCATAGGATTTATCATAGTTAATGATCTCAATTTCTTATCTACTAACCGGTGATCTAAGCACTGGGTACTACTTTTAGGGCTTGCTTTAGATTTTGATAGAATTGATGTTAATAGAGTTGATTTTGAAAATTTAAGTTCAAAAAGAGATGATTTGCATTCGGTGATGATGTATAAGTTGGTTTGAATTGGATGATAAAATAAATCACATCCATGTGCTAACTATAAAAAATCGTATATATACACAAAATTTATTTTATTCAAACCTAAGTCTATAGTTTTCTTTTTCACATATCTTGTCAATCTCTAACGAATAACCCAAAGCTTGTACCTTTTGCACCAAACAAAACAACTTGAGGAGAGAAAAGGCCAAAGCTTTTACATTTGCCTCAAAGCTTGCTCCTTTTATATTAGGCCATAATAGGGATAGAAGGACGGTAGGAGAAATTTGATGGGATACAACGATGGATTGGTTGGGAGAACTATAAAATACTTTCATATTAGGTTAACAGATGGACTTGTAGGCGATAAGCTAACAAATTGAAATCAAATAGTTCGGTAAAGTTAGAGATTTAATTAACCTATAAATATAAAATGACATAATCAAACATTGTTAATAAATGAGAGAGACTACAAGATTTAATTAAACATGTTTAATTTTAAACTTCTTATGGTTGCAAAAACAAGAAATGCTTGCACTACTTATGTTCATATATAATAGAAGTGGATGAAGATATATCGATTACTCAAAATTGGGTCTTGTTTGTTTGGTCGTCCACTCTTGTTCTTGATTTGTTTAGATAAAATATACAATCCTTGATTTGACTTCACTTAACTTTGATAATGATTAGGAATGAGTTTGACAAGAATATTTCAATGTTAAACTCTACATACATATAAGTTATATTAGCGCTTTTAAATAATATTATATATGATTTTGAATAGTTTTCTTTTGTTCTCACGTAGGTTTAGTGACTCAAAGTAGCACATTCCAACAATGAATCGTCGAGGTGAGAATGAGATCAAATATTTCTCTCTATCTCTCTCTCTCTCTCTCTGTGTAACATTTTACATTCAGCACTATCCCATTTTAACTTAAACACGTGATATATATTGTTTTCACTGTTTGACTTATATGTATTGTTTCCTTAGGTGGAAGTGGTGGAGAAAATATTCTTCGAAGAGAAAATATGGAACCTGTTGATACAATAAATTTGCCTGTTGTCCATTGTAGTTTTGCTGCTAATGCTTATGGACGAATACCTCAAATCAATCTGGGTGAACGACATCATCGTCTCATTCACATGTATATGTCTACAATGAGACTAGTGAGAAACCCCAGTGTTCTAACAATTTCATTCCCTCAAGGTTTCACTGGGATTGGCTTTTCACAAATGCGCCTTAATTTTTGGGACCTAATGCTAATGGTAGTGTCAGTCTTATTAGAGCAGATTTGGAAGCTCAGGTACGTATATAATCTAAAAATTACTCTCTTATAAGTTGAACTTTAGATGAATTTTTCACGTGGATAAAACCCAAAACCGCCCACAGCAGCCCGTTGAAGCTCTGTTTTTCTCAACCATGAAACCGACCACCGCATCAACCCGCCCGCTCAACTTGTTTTGACCACGGGCATGTCGGGTTTCGGGTGGATTAAAATTCTTGTCCAGCCCTACTGATAACTGGTTACTTAGTTTTCTACCCCCCCCTATAAGGAAATCAACCCATGAAACACTTTTAGGTTACCTATGATGTCATGTCATTCAAAACAGCCTTCGTCCAAGAGGGTGTAGCAATTATAGGAGGTATCATGATTGTTCATCAGATGTGCTGTTTTGCTTCACTATCACTAATTGAGCTGTGGGTGGGGATCACAAAATGTAATAGATGTGAAAAGGTGTTTTATGTATGACCAAAGTATTCTATTAGGGGTATTCTTTTTTCTCCCTGAGTCCTTTTACAATAGATTTTGGTCCTGAGAGGTTTTAACGAGACCCGACCCCAAAAAATTGTACGGGTTGGAGTTTTGTGCTCCCCTTAATAAATTTTTGAGTACTTATATAAAAAAACAACCTTTGTGCCCTCAAGCAGATAGTGACCGAGATTTATCCATGGGTATAGCAGCATTAACTATGTTGGTAAACGAATTGAGTTTCTATTTTTGATATTTTTTTTAGTGACAACAAAGGAAAACCAATTTTGTTGGATATCCAGGCCCACAACACCCCCTCCCCCCCTAATATACAAATGTCTCAACTTTTGATCCATTTTGCTTTTAGGCCCTCAAGACTCTTAATAACGCTTCATGACTTTTAATGACATTTTTTTAAGTTTAATTTATAAGCGCTATTAAAAAGTTTTGGAGCGTTGGCAGGTAGAGAGGTCCTTGTTAAATCAGTGGCCCAAGCTATCCCAACTTATTGTATGAGCACATTTCTCATCCCCACACCCTAGGGGAGGAAATGGAGCGCATGATCAATTCTTTTTGGTGGGGTACAAACAGTGGTCAAGGTATAGAGGTATCAACTGGTTAAATTGGGATAAGTTGTCTATGCGCAAAGAACATGGAGGTATGGGTTTTCGCTATTTTCAAATCTTCAACTTGTTAATGCTAGGGAAGCAACGTTGGAAAATTCTCACCAATCCGGATACTATAATTTCAAGATTTTCAAAGCTAAATATATATTTCCCAAGAGGGGATTTTTTGGGGGCTTCCGTAGGGCACAACCCAATTAATTTCGTCTGGCGTAGTATCTGTACTTCACGGGTAATTATCAAGAGTGGAATGAGATGGCAGTTAGGTGATGGTTCTAAAATTAAAATTTGTGATGATCCTTGGCTCCGTAACCCGGACAATGCGTATGTTTCAACTCCCAAACCTTCATACTCAAACCTGTGTTATGTTTCAGACATTGTTCTTCCGGACACAAATGCTTGGAATGCTATCCTTATTAATTCCTTGTTCTCTGCCACTGATGCACAGACTATTTTACACATGCCTAGAGACATTGCTATTTGAATTGATATGGGATTTAAGTAGGAGTGGCTCTTACTTCGTTAAATCCGCATATTACCATGCCATGGAGAACCTTGTGGATTCATCCCACTTGCGTGTGGAGGAAGATTGGATTCATCCCATGGAGAGCCTTGTAACGTTCGATATTGCCACGAGAGTCACGCTTAGTCTTAAAGACCCATTTAGACCCAACTCTCTTACATCCTTCGGGCAATTCCACAAGGTCTCACACACATTACTGTTCCATAGATTTAAGTTCACCTTTCATAGTATCTAACCATTTATCAGAATTATCACCTTTAATGGCTTCTGAAAATGAAGCTGGATCATTATCAATTCCTAAGTCATTTTCTGACTCTTGTAGATATACCAAATAATCATTTGAAATAGCAGATCTCCGTTCTCTTTTGGGATATTCTTAATGCTATTTCACGTGGTTGTACTACTACTGAGTTCATTGTCACTTTCGGGATCATTAAATTGTTGTTCTTCCTGATCATTGTGCAATTGAGCACAAGGAACGACAATAGACGAAGTAGAAGTAGTACCAGTTAAAGGAACTTGTACTCTAACTTCCTTAATCTCCACATTTTGTGGAGCTTCTCTCCCACTACTTTCACCATTTTCAATGAACCGAGCATTCCCAGTTTCAACAATTCTTGTACTATGGTTAGGACAGTAAAACCTATACCCTTTGGATTTTTCTAGATAACCAATGAAATCCACTGATTGTTCTTGCATCCAGTTTCTTTTATTGTGGGTTGTATATCCTTATTTCTGCCTGACAACCCCAAACATGCAGGTGTCTTAAACTGGGTTTCCTTCCAGGCCACAATTCAAAAGGTGTCTTTTGAACTGCCTTACTAGGAACCCTGTTTAATAAATACATGGCAGTTTTCAAGGCATACATCCACAACGATACAGGTAAAGATGAATTACTTAACATACTCCTAACCATACCCATTAAGGTTCGATTACGCCTTTCTAACACACCATTTTGTTGTGGTGTTCATGGCATTGTGTATTGAGCACAAATACCACACTTTTCAAGGAATTTAGCAAATGGACTAGGGTGTTGTCCTGATTCGTCATATCTTCCATAGTATTCACCACCTCTATCTGACCTAACAATTTTCACCTTTCTGTCTAATTGCCTTTCAACTTCATTTACATAAATTTCCAAGGCATTTACTGCTTGAGATTTCTCATGCAGTAAATAGACATAACCATAACGTGAAAAATCATCAATAAATGTGATAAAGTATTTTTCTTTATTGAAAGAATTGACATCAAAAGGTCCACAAATATCTGTGTGTATAATTTCAAGAAGCTGAGTACTTCTTGTGGCTCCTTTCTTTGTGTGTTTTGTTTGTTTTCCTTTAATACAATCCACACAAATATTCAGATCAGTAAAATCTAAATCTGGAAGGATTTCATTCTTTACTAATCGCTTTCATTCTTTTATGGGAAATGTGTCCCAAGCGCTTATGCCACAAGTAAGCAGAATGTTCATTCACTAAACCACATTTAGTGCCAACATTATGATGCAGTGTCATAAGTGTTTCAGCATATAAATTATCAAGATTCAATTTATATAAACCATCACAAAGTATACCATAACCAATCATAAAGGTATTCTTATACAAGCTGAAACAACCATTACCAAAAGTATAAGTGTATTCAGCAACATCAAATCTAGAAGTTGAAACTAAATTCCTAGAAATATTAGGTACATACAAAGTTTCAAATAAATCTAAATGATGTCCAGTGTCCAAGATCAAACGATAAGTCCCGACACCTTCCACTGGAACCTTCTGTCTATTCCCCACGAAGACAAATCTTTCATTTGGCTTTGTGGTTTGGATCGTAAGGAATCCCTGCATCGTATTAGAAACATGAATTGTACATCCAGAATCAACCCACCAAGTATTATGGGGAGCTTCAGTTAAATTTGATTCGAAACATACATAAGCAATAAGCTCACCTTTCTTTTTGAACCAAGCCTTACGCCTTGGGCAATCCTTCTGGAAATGTCCGGATTTCCCACAGAAATGGCACTTCATGCTCTTTGTTTCTTTCTTCTGGATATTGACAGAGGACTCAGCAATCTTTAATGGTCCTTTGCCCTTTCCATGCTTCTTTTGATATTTCTTTCCAGCCTCTTGATGATTCACTAGATGAATGGAGTGATTCCCCTGATTCTTGAGTCGGGTTTCCTCTTGAACTAACATACTGTGCAGTTCATGCACATTCCACTTATCCTTTATAATGGTAATGAACTCAATATGAATTGCACAAGGAAACCTTCATCAACTGCCATTCCTAGTGACCTAATTCTTCTTTGCAATATTTGTCATTTGTTGACATGTTCATGCATGGTACGAGAACCATCAAACTTCATGGTGGTTAAAGCACTCATTAATGTCCCTGCAAGAGACTTGATCAGTAGTTTGAGAGCATTCTTCCACAGATTTCATAAAATCCTTAGCACTTTCAGTTATGGGAAGACTTGACTTCATGTTATTTGCTATGATCATTCGCATAAACATCAAACTTAGTCTGTTTGACTTTTCCCAAGCCTTGTAATGAATTTTCTCTTCATTGCTACTATCATCATTAATAGCAGCGGGTTTCTCAACTTGAAGAGCGAGATCAAGATCCAATACACCAAGGTGAAATTGAATTTGTTCACTCCATTCAGAAAAATTCAATCCATTAAAGACCGGAACAAACATAGCTTGTGAATGCAAAGAAATAGGGACAGATACTGCAATTAATACTTTGAGTTATAAATAAACATAAGGTTCAGACAACAGAAACATTTTATATGTATACTAATATTCTCCTTTGGGAGATCCACTAATACACAAAACAAACATAATGATGCTATTAATTTTAAACATTTATTTGGCATGTCATATGCATCAATCAGAAATATTTACTATCTTTGGATATATATAAATAAAACTAACAATGCACACACATTACCACAATAATATTTAGTTATAAAAACAATTATAATCAACCTTTGGGTGATCCAGAAATGTCTTATAACAATGAACTTCAATTTACTCATACATAAACAGTTATTAAATTTTAGCATCCATACTATGAGTAATTAAAATAATAATTTCATTATTTTACATAAGTGTACACCTGACCGTGGTTCTTTTTGCCAGAAAATCCATTTGGCATCGTACCCACAATCACAAACTTGCACTTAACGCTCAGGAACGAAACTACTGGATAACGGGACAATGAATTTGAATCCTTAATTACGTAATAACATTATTTGTAAAACAATTCGATAACTTTAGGAGCATTTCAAAAAACAGCGGAAGACATAAAAATCCCAAAATACATAATTAGGGTTCATAATAATTTTGGGAGAGAAATTAACAATCATGGAGATTCACAAAATTCCATAACCTAATTCTCTGATACCATATGTAAGTTGTAGTTTTTCTAGGGTTCACATACAAAACTACATAAGTAAGATCTTAGAATTCATGATTCTCACATAGGAAGAAACACTAAACTTTGTCCATGATAAAGACAATTCTTCTTCACTTGATGTCTTCAATGGAAATGACAATCTTTTCTATCTCTTCCCTTACTTTCTTATGACTCTCTTTATTGTTGGGGTTTAGAATCATACTATCATAGGTAGAGATAGGGAATGTTTAATTCCTTCCTTATATATATTGTTTCCATCAAACAATATATCTCTTCACCAAACAATGTACCCTTTCATTAAATAACTTCTCTAACTGTCACATTTATTCATTTAAATATAAACCAATAAGTCATTTTCAATTAATTATTAAACCACAATATTATTTATCACACATGAGACATAAAATTTCTTACAATATGGTCCATCAAAGTCCCAAACAAGCTAAAAATTCTGATTTGGAGAACTGCTCGGAGGTGCCTTCCAACGCGTAGGAGGTTGCAACCAAAGGGAGTATAATGCACAGCTTTATGTCCGATGTGCAATGAGGCACCGGAAAATGAGTGGAACTTGTTCTTTGGATGTAATAAGGCTCAACAGGTTTGGCAATTTTCTGGTTTATGGGATAGAATCACAGATGAATTCAAGATAGCTGAAGGTGCATCAGAATTAATTTGGAAGCTGCTGAACAGTCTCGATCAGACAGGTAAGTCTGATTTTGCAGCTGTGGTTTGGTGTTTTTGGCAAAGGAGGAATGATGTGGTTTGGAATTCCATCAAGAAACCTATTATTTTGGTGCTCCACGACGCTCGAATGGTTGTGTTTGGGTAGCTGCAGCATCACCGTTAATTATCGGCTGCACAACAACGGACAGCAGCTGCATAGCAGCAGCCAGCAGTGGAATCTGGCCGAACAGCAGCAGTCAGATCTGTCCCTGCACAGCAGTAATGGCTCAAACCAGCAGCGGGTCGCGTAAAATGCAATATTGACGGTGTTTGGTTCCCACAAGAAGCGAGCTTTGGTATTGGTATATGTCTTTGGGATCATATTGGCTCATTTATTTTAGCAAAAACTGTCTGGCCGAACGGCTTTTTAACACCCCCGGAAATTGAAGCGTTTGGGTTGTTGGAAGCTCTTCGTTGGATACACCAGCTGGGTATTCAACAGGTGGATTTCGAGCTAGATTGTAAACACGTAGTGGATGCCGTCAACAACAAACTCAAATTAGCAACGGAGCTTGGGGTTCTTATCTTGAAGTTCCAGGACTTTTTTCATCTATTTAATCAGTGGCGGATCCACGACCCCCGGGTCGGGGGTGTCAAATTTTGTAAATACACAATTTGATAAAAATTTATCAATTTGATGACATTTTTCAAACACAATATTAATACTAATTAGAATTAAGCTAATACAATGTACCAAAAAAATAATTAAGCTAATACAAATTAGAGACTAATACACACTATTAACTTAACTACTTTTTCTTGAAAAGTTTTCTAAAACAAGCTATAAAACTAAACAAAGAGCAAAACAGTTTGTTGTTCAAACATTGATCATATTAATGAAATTCCAACTTTAAATTATATGCTAATATTTTCAACAGAATGTTGGTATTTAAAAAGGTCATTGCCAACAACATGAAGCTTCGTATATCTTTCATCCTATCCTAATGGTAGAGAACATATTTTAAAATTAAAAATAAAAGTCAAAAGAAAGAAATTAAGCAATTAAACAATTAGGGTTACAAATTTTCCCCAAATCAGAAATTAAACAATTAGGGTTTTCAATTTTCCCCAAATCAAAAATTAAACAATTAGGGTTTTCAATCAAAGAATCAAACAATCACTTCAGTAGATTAGACTAGAAAAAAGAAAAAATATAACTTGTTTTAGTGTTTTTGAGAGTTGAATGAAAAAGAAAAAGTTGTTGCTACGAGAGAAGTACAGAAAATCTGTGAGACTGAGTGAGAGAGAAAGAACGGAGAAGCCAGATCCGTGAGAGAGAGAGAGAGCGTACAGAGAAGCCACCGACCACCGTGAGAAGAGAGTTAAGTGTGACAGCTCGTAGAGAATGTGAGAGTCTGAGAGAGAGTTGTTCGTGTGTGAAACAGTGACTGTGTTGCGTTTTGGGTAAATTAAATTTCTTTGGACTATTGGTGCAATTTAAAATATTCAGGTGTGTCAAAAAGATATTTCTATAGAGTGGTAAGCCAAAAAAAAAATTGGGGGTTCAATTGAACCCCCTCAACAATATGTGGCTCCGCCACTAAATTTAATAACTTTGTGTTCAGTTTTATTCGGCGACAAGCCAATTGTGTTGTTCATTCTCTAGCTAGGGCGGTTCGTTGTTTTGCTAGTCACCATGTTCATGATTTAATTCCCCATTGTATTGCTACTATTTTAATGAATAAAATGGCTTGAGTTTGTTTGCCTCAAAAAAAAAAGTCTTGGAGCGTTATTAAAAGTTGTGAGGGAGTAAAAGCAAAAACTCAAATTTTATACAGATCAAATGGTGGTGAAAAACTTTGAGAGACTAAAAAAATCCAAATTTTATAAAGACCAAAAATATATTTAATCCTAAATTTTAGTATCACATTATACTGAATCTATTTATTACAATTACATTATTTTATTTTTTGTACAAAAGATCTACACTATATGCATTTGGCTACTAGTACTAACTTACAAATACTCGGGCATGTGACGAGTCAATTACTCTAGTGATATTCATGACTTAAAATACGATATTTTGAAAATAGACAATATAGAAATAAATGAGTACGACAAAGAAATTGTTAATATATCGAACCTTCAATGCAAGAAATAGAGAAAATAGACAAAACGGTTAGCAAAAAACAAGATAAATTAAATTCAATATTTTGAAAATAGACAGTATGGAACTAAATGAGTAAAACAAAGAAATTGTTAATATATAGAACCTTCAATGCAAGAAATTGAGAAAATAGACAAAAACGGTTAGCAAAAAACAAGACAAATTAAATTCAATATTTTGAATATAGACAATATCGATATAAAAGAGTACGACAAAGAAATTGTTAATATATCGAACCTTCAATGCAAGAAATAGAGAAAATAGACAAAACGGTTAGCAAAAAACAAGATAAATTAAATTCAATATTTTGAAAATAGACAATATGGAACTAAATGAGTACAACAAAGAAATTGTTAATATATTGAACCTTCAATGCAAGAAATTGAGAAAATTGACAAAAATGGTTAGAAAAAAACAAGATAAATTAAATTCAATATTTTGAAAATAGACAATATCGAAATAAATGAGTACGACAAAGAAATTGTTAATATATAGAACCTTCAATGCAAGAAATTGAGATAATAGACCAAAACGGTTAGCAATAAACTAATTAAATTCAATATTTTGAAAATAGACAATATGGAACAAAATGAGTACAACAAAGAAATTGTTAATATAAAGAACCTTCAATGCAAGAAATTGAGAAAATAGACAAAAACGGTTAGCAAAAAACAAGAAAAATTAAATTAAATATTTTTAAAATAGACAATTTAGAACTAAATGAGTATAACAAATAAATTGTTAATTTATAGAACCTTCAATGCAAGAAATTGAGAAAATAGGCAAAAACTGTTAGCAAAAAACAAGATAAATTAAATTCAATATTTTGAAAATAGACAATATCGAAATAAATGAGTACGACAAAGAAATTGTTAATATATAGAACCTTCAATGCAAGAAATTGAGAAAATAGAAAAAAAACAAAATAAATTAAATTCAATATTTTGAAAATAGACAATATCGAAATAAATGTGTACGACAAAGAAATTGTTAATATATAGGACCTTCAATGCAAGAAATTGAGAAAATAAACAAAAACGGTTAGCAAAAAACAAGATAAATTAAATTCAATATTTTGAAAATAGACAATATCGAAATAAATGAGTACGACAAAGAAATTGTTAATATATAGAACCTTCAATGTAAGAAATTGAGAAAATAGACAAAAACGGTTAGCAAAAAACAAATAAAATTCAATATTTTGAAAATAGACAATATGGAACTAAATGAGTACAACAAAGAAATTGTTAATATAAAGAACCTTCAATGCAAGAAATTGAGAAAATAGACAAAAACAGTTAGCAAAAAACAAGATAAATTAAAGTCAATATTTTGAAAATAAACAATATGGAACTAAATGAGTACGACAAAGAAATTGTTAATATATAGAACCTTCAATGCAAGAAATTGAGAAAATAGACAAAAACGGTTAGCAATAAACAAATTAAATTCAATATTTTGAAAATAGACAATATGGAACTAAATGAGTACAACAAAGAAATTGTTGATATATAGAACCTTCAATGCAAGAAATTGAGAAAATAGACAAAAACCGTTAGCAAAACAAGATAAATTAAATTCAATATTTTGAAAATGGACAGTATGGAACTAAATGAGTACGACAAAGAAATTGTTAATATATAGAACCTTCAATGCAAGAAATTGAGAAAATAGACAAAAACGGTTAGAAAAAACCAAATAAAATTCATTATTTTGAAAATAGACAATATGGTAATAAATGAGTAAAACAAAGAAATTGTTAATATAAATAACCTTTAATGCAAGAAATTGAGAAAATAGACAAAAACGGTTAGCAAAAAACAAAATAAATTAAATTCAATATTTTGAAAATAGACAATATGGAACTAAATGAGTACAACAAAGAATTTGTTAATATATAGGACCTTCAATGAAAGAAATTGAGAAAATAGCCAAAAACGGTTAGCAAAAAACAAGATAAATTAAATTCAATGTTTTGAAAATAGACAATATCGAAATAAATGAGTACGACAAAGAAATTGTTAATATATAGAACCTTCAATGCAAGAAATTGAGAAAATAGACAAAAACAGTTAGCAAAAAACAAATAAAATTCAATATTTTGAAAATAGACAATATGGAACTAAATGAGTAAAACAAAGAAATTGTTGATATATAGAACCTTCAATGCAAGAAATTGAGAAAATAGATAAAAGCAGTTAGCAAAAAACAAGAAAAATTAAATTAAATATTTTTAAAATAGACAATTTAGAACTAAATGAGTATAACAAATAAATTGTTAATTTATAGAACCTTCAATGCAAGAAATTGAGAAAATAGGCAAAAACGGTTAGCAAAAAACAAGATAAATTAAATTCAATATTTTGAAAATAGACAATATCGAAATGAATGAGTACGACAAAGAAATTGTTAATATGTAGAACCTTCAATGAAGAAATTGTGAAAATAGACAAAAACGGTTAGAAAAAATCAAGATAAATTAAATTCAATATTTTGAAAATAGACAATATTGAAATAAATGAGTACGACAAAGAAATTGTTAATATATAGAACCTTCAATGCAAGAAATTGAGAAAATAGACCAAAACGGTTAGCAATAAACAAATTAAATTCAAAAATTTGAAAATAGACAATATGGAAAAAAATGAGTACAACAAAGAAATTGTTAATATAAAGAACCTTCAATACAAGAAATTGAGAAAATAGACAAAAACGGTTAGCAAAAAACAAGAAAAATTAAATTAAATATTTTTAAAATAGACAATTTAGAACTAAATGAGTATAACAAATAAATTGTTAATTTATAGAACCTTCAATGCAAGAAATTGAGAAAATAGGCAAAAACGGTTAGCAAAAAACAAGATAAATTAAATTCAATATTTTGAAAATAGACAATATCGAAATGAATGAGTACGACAAAGAAATTGTTAATATGTAGAACCTTCAATGCAAGAAATTGTGAAAATAGACAAAAACGGATAGAAAAAATCAAGATAAATTAAATTCAATATTTTGAAAATAGACAATATTGAAATAAATGAGTACGACAAAGAAATTTTTAATATATAGAACCTTCAATGCAAGAAATTGAGAAAATAGACAAAAACGGTTAGAAAAAACCAAATAAAATTCATTATTTTGAAAATAGATAATATGGAAATAAATGAGTAAAACAAAGAAATTGTTAATATAAAGAACCTTTAATGCAAGAAATTGAGAAAATAGACAAAAACGGTTAGCAAAAAACAAAATAAATTGAATTCAATATTTTGAAAATAGACAATATGGAACTAAATGATTACAACAAAGAAATTGTTGATATATAGAACCTTCAATGCAAGAAATTGAGAAAATAGACAAAAACAAAATAAATTAAATTCAATATTTTGAAAATAGACAATATCGAAATAAATGTGTACGACAAAGAAATTGTTAATATATAGGACCTTCAATGCAAGAAATTGAGAAAATAAACAAAAACGGTTAGCAAAAAACAAGATAAATTAAATTCAATATTTTGAAAATAGACAATATCGAAATAAATGAGTACGACAAAGAAATTGTTAATATATAGAACCTTCAATGCAAGAAATTGAGAAAATAGACCAAAACGGTTAGCAATAAACAAATTAAATTCAAAATTTTGAAAATAGACAATATGGAACAAAATGAGTACAACAAAGAAATTGTTAATATAAAGAACCTTCAATGCAAGAAATTGAGAAAATAGACAAAAACGGTTAGCAAAAAACAAGAAAAATTAAATTAAATATTTTTAAAATAGACAATTTAGAACTAAATGAGTATAACAAATAAATTGTTAATTTATAGAACCTTCAATGCAAGAAATTGAGAAAATAGGCAAAACGGTTAGCAAAAAACAAGATAAATTAAATTCAATATTTTGAAAATAGACAATATCGAAACGAATGAGTACGACAAAGAAATTGTTAATATGTAGAACCTTCAATGCAAGAAATTGTGAAAATAGACAAAAACGGATAGAAAAAATCAAGATAAATTAAATTCAATATTTTGAAAATAGACAATATTGAAATAAATGAGTACGACAAAGAAATTGTTAATATATAGAACCTTCAATGCAAGAAATTGAGAAAATAGACAAAAACGGTTAGAAAAAACCAAATAAAATTCATTATTTTGAAAATAGATAATATGGAAATAAATGAGTAAAACAAAGAAATTGTTAATATAAAGAACCTTTAATGCAAGAAATTGAGAAAATAGACAAAAACAGTTAGCAAAAAACAAGATAAATTAAAGTCAATATTTTGAAAATAAACAATATGGAACTAAATGATTACAACAAAGAAATTGTTGATATATAGAACCTTCAATGCAAGAAATTGAGAAAATAGAAAAAAACAAAATAAATTAAATTCAATATTTTGAAAATAGACAATATCGAAATAAATGTGTACGACAAAGAAATTGTTAATATATAGGACCTTCAATGCAAGAAATTGAGAAAATAAACAAAAACGGTTAGCAAAAAACAAGATAAATTAAATTCAATATTTTGAAAATAGACAATATCGAAATAAATGAGTACGACAAAGAAATTGTTAATATATAGAACCTTCAATGTAAGAAATTGAGAAAATAGACAAAAACGGTTAGCAAAAAACAAATAAAATTCAATATTTTGAAAATAGACAATATGGAACTAAATGAGTACAACAAAGAAATTGTTAATATAAAGAACCTTCAATGCAAGAAATTGAGAAAATAGACAAAAACAGTTAGCAAAAAACAAGATAAATTAAAGTCAATATTTTGAAAATAAACAATATGGAACTAAATGAGTACGACAAAGAAATTGTTAATATATAGAACCTTCAATGCAAGAAATTGAGAAAATAGACTAAAACGGTTAGCAATAAACAAATTAAATTCAATATTTTGAAAATAGACAATATGGAACTAAATGAGTACAACAAAGAAATTTTTGATATATAGAACCTTCAATGCAAGAAATTGAGAAAATAGACAAAAACCGTTAGCAAAACAAGATAAATTAAATTCAATATTTTGAAAATGGACGAGATGGAACTAAATGAGTACGACAAAGAAATTGTTAATATATAGAACCTTCAATGCAAGAAATTGAGAAAATAGACAAAAACGGTTAGAAAAAACCAAATAAAATTCATTATTTTGAAAATAGACAATATGGTAATAAATGAGTAAAACAAAGAAATTGTTAATATAAATAACCTTTAATGCAAGAAATTGAGAAAATAGACAAAAACGGTTAGCAAAAAACAAAATAAATTAAATTCAATATTTTGAAAATAGACAATATGGAACTAAATGAGTACAACAAAGAAATTGTTAATATATAGGACCTTCAATGAAAGAAATTGAGAAAATAGTCAAAAACGGTTAGCAAAAAACAAGATAAATTAAATTCAATGTTTTGAAAATAGACAATATCGAAATAAATGAGTACGACAAAGAAATTGTTAATATATAGAACCTTCAATGCAAGAAATTGAGAAAATAGACAAAAACAGTTAGCAAAAAACAAATAAAATTCAATATTTTGAAAATAGACAATATGGAACTAAATGAGTAAAACAAAGAAATTGTTGATATATAGAACCTTCAATGCAAGAAATTGAGAAAATAGATAAAAACGGTTAGCAAAAAACAAGAAAAATTAAATTAAATATTTTTAAAATAGACAATTTAGAACTAAATGAGTATAACAAATAAATTGTTAATTTATAGAACCTTCAATGCAAGAAATTGAGAAAATAGGCAAAAACGGTTAGCAAAAAACAAGATAAATTAAATTCAATATTTTGAAAATAGACAATATCGAAATGAATGAGTACGACAAAGAAATTGTTAATATGTAGAACCTTCAATGAAGAAATTGTGAAAATAGACAAAAACGGTTAGAAAAAATCAAGATAAATTAAATTCAATATTTTGAAAATAGACAATATTGAAATAAATGAGTACGACAAAGAAATTGTTAATATATAGAACCTTCAATGCAAGAAATTGAGAAAATAGACCAAAACGGTTAGCAATAAACAAATTAAATTCAAAAATTTGAAAATAGACAATATGGAACAAAATGAGTACAACAAAGAAATTGTTAATATAAAGAACCTTCAATGCAAGAAATTGAGAAAATAGACAAAAACGGTTAGCAAAAAACAAGAAAAATTAAATTAAATATTTTTAAAATAGACAATTTAGAACTAAATGAGTATAACAAATAAATTGTTAATTTATAGAACCTTCAATGCAAGAAATTGAGAAAATAGGCAAAAACGGTTAGCAAAAAACAAGATAAATTAAATTCAATATTTTGAAAATAGACAATATCGAAATGAATGAGTACGACAAAGAAATTGTTAATATGTAGAACCTTCAATGCAAGAAATTGTGAAAATAGACAAAAACGGATAGAAAAAATCAAGATAAATTAAATTCAATATTTTGAAAATAGACAATATTGAAATAAATGAGTACGACAAAGAAATTGTTAATATATAGAACCTTCAATGCAAGAAATTGAGAAAATAGACAAAAACGGTTAGAAAAAACCAAATAAAATTCTTTATTTTGAAAATAGATAATATGGAAATAAATGAGTAAAACAAAGAAATTGTTAATATAAAGAACCTTTAATGCAAGAAATTGAGAAAATAGACAAAAACGGTTAGCAAAAAACAAAATAAATTAAATTCAATATTTTGAAAATAGACAATATGGAACTAAATGATTACAACAAAGAAATTGTTGATATATAGAACCTTCAATGCAAGAAATTGAGAAAATAGACAAAAACAAAATAAATTAAATTCAATATTTTGAAAATAGACAATATCGAAATAAATGTGTACGACAAAGAAATTGTTAATATATAGGACCTTCAATGCAAGAAATTGAGAAAATAAACAAAAACGGTTAGCAAAAAACAAGATAAATTAAATTCAATATTTTGAAAATAGACAATATCGAAATAAATGAGTACGACAAAGAAATTGTTAATATATAGAACCTTCAATGTAAGAAATTGAGAAAATAGACAAAAGCAGTTAGCAAAAAACAAATAAAATTCAATATTTTGAAAATAGACAATATGGAACTAAATGAGTACAACAAAGAAATTGTTAATATAAAGAACCTTCAATGCAAGAAATTGAGAAAATAGACAAAAACAGTTAGCAAAAAACAAGATAAATTAAAGTCAATATTTTGAAAATAAACAATATGGAACTAAATGAGTACGACAAAGAAATTGTTAATATATAGAACCTTCAATGCAAGAAATTGAGAAAATAGACAAAAACGGTTAGCAATAAACAAATTAAATTCAATATTTTGAAAATAGACAATATGGAACTAAATGAGTACAACAAAGAAATTGTTGATATATAGAACCTTCAATGCAAGAAATTGAGAAAATAGACAAAAACCGTTAGCAAAACAAGATAAATTAAATTCAATATTTTGAAAATGGACAGTATGGAACTAAATGAGTACGACAAAGAAATTGTTAATATATAGAACCTTCAATGCAAGAAATTGAGAAAATAGACAAAAACGGTTAGAAAAAACCAAATAAAATTCATTATTTTGAAAATAGACAATATGGTAATAAATGAGTAAAACAAAGAAATTGTTAATATAAATAACCTTTAATGCAAGAAATTGAGAAAATAGACAAAAACGGTTAGCAAAAAACAAAATAAATTAAATTCAATATTTTGAAAATAGACAATACGGAACTAAATGAGTACAACAAAGAAATTGTTAATATATAGGACTTTCAATGAAAGAAATTGAGAAAATAGCCAAAAATGGTTAGCAAAAAACAAGATAAATTAAATTCAATGTTTTGAAAATAGACAATATCGAAATAAATGAGTACGACAAAGAAATTGTTAATATATAGAACCTTCAATGCAAGAAATTGAGAAAATAGACAAAAACAGTTAGCAAAAAACAAATAAAATTCAATATTTTGAAAATAGACAATATGGAACTAAATGAGTAAAACAAAGAAATTGTTGATATATAGAACCTTCAATGCAAGAAATTGAGAAAATAGACAAAAACGGTTAGCAAAAAACAAGAAAAATTAAATTAAATATTTTTAAAATAGACAATTTAGAACTAAATGAGTATAACAAATAAATTGTTAATATATAGAACCTTCAATGCAAGAAATTGAGAAAATAGACAAAAACGGTTACCAAAAAACAAGACAAATTAAATTCAATATTTTGAAAATAGACAATATCGAAATGAAAGAGTACGACAAAGAAATTGTTAATATATCGAACCTTCAATGCAAGAAATTGTGAAAATAGACAAAAACGGTTAGAAAAAATCAAGATAAATTAAATTCAATATTTTGAAAATAGACAATATCGAAATAAATGAGTACGACAAAGAAATTGTTAATATATATAGAACCTTCAATGCATGAAATTGAGAAAATAGACAAAAACGTTTAGAAAAAACCAAATAAAATTCATTATTTTGAAAATAGACAATATGAAAATAAATGAGTAAAACAAAGAAATTGTTAATATAAAGAACCTTTAATGCAAGAAATTGAGAAAATAGACAAAAACGGTTAGCAAAAAACAAAATAAATTATATTCAATATTTTGAAAATAGACAATATGGAACTAAATGTGTACAACAAAGAAATTGTTGATATATAGAACCTTCAATGCAAGAAATTGAGAAAATAGACAAAAAACGGTTAGAAAAAAACAAGATAAATTAAATTCATAATTTTGAAAATAGACAATATGGAAATAAATGAGTAAAACAAAGAAATTGTTAATATAAAGAACCTTTAATGCAAGAAATTGAGAAAATAGACAAAAACGGTTAGCAAAAAACAAAATAAATTAAATCCAATATTTTGAAAATAAACAATATGGAACTAAATGTGTACAACAAAGAAATTGTTGATATATAGAACCTTCAATGCAAGAAATTGAGAAAATAGACAAAAACGGTTAGAAAAACAATAAATTAAATTCAATATTTTGAAAATAGACAATATGGAACTAAATGAGTACAACAAAGAAATTGTTAATATATTGAACTTTCAATGCAAGAAATTGAGAAAATTGACAAAAATGGTTAGAAAAAAACAAGATAAATTAAATTCAATATTTTGAAAATAGACAATATCGAAATAAATGAGTACGACAAAGAAATTGTTAATATATAGAACCTTCAATGCAAGAAATTGAGAAAATAGACAAAAACGGTTAGAAAAAAACAAATAAAATTCAATATTTTGAAAATAGACAATATGGAACTAAATGAGTACAACAAAGAAATTGTTAATATAAAGAACCTTCAATGCAAGAAATTGAGAAAATAGACAAAAACGGTTAGCAAAAAACAAGAAAAATTAAATTAAATATTTTTAAAATAGACAATTTAGAACTAAATGAGTATAACAAATAAATTGTTAATTTATAGAACCTTCAATGCAAGAAATTGAGAAAATAGGCAAAAACGGTTAGCAAAAAACAAGATAAATTAAATTCAATATTTTGAAAATAGACAATATCGAAATGAATGAGTACGACAAAGAAATTGTTAATATATAGAACCTTCAATGCAAGAAATTGTGAAAATAGACAAAAACGGTTAGAAAAAATCAAGATAAATTAAATTCAATATTTTGAAAATAGACAATATCGAAATAAATGAGTACGACAAAGAAATTGTTAATATATATAGAACCTTCAATGCATGAAATTGAGAAAATAGACAAAAACGTTTAGAAAAAACCAAATAAAATTCATTATTTTGAAAATAGACAATATGGTAATAAATGAGTAAAACAAAGAAATTGTTAATATAAATAACCTTTAATGCAAGAAATTGAGAAAATAGACAAAAACGGTTAGCAATAAACAAGATAAATTAAATTCAATATTTTGAAAATAGACAGTATGGAACTAAATGAGTAAAACAAAGAAATTGTTAATATATAGAACCTTCAATGCAAGAAATTGAGAAAATAGACAAAAACGGTTAGCAAAAAACAAAATAAATTAAATTCAATATTTTGAAAATAGACAATATGGAACTAAATGTGTACAACAAAGAAATTGTTGATATATAGAACCTTCAATGCAAGAAATTGAGAAAATAGACAAAAACGGTTAGAAAAAAACAAGATAAATTAAATTCATTATTTTGAAAATAGACAATATGGAAATAAATGAGTAAAACAAAGAAATTGTTTATATAAAGAACCTTTAATGCAAGAAATTAAGAAAATAGACAAAAACGGTTAGCAAAAAACAAAATAAATTAAATCCAATATTTTGAAAATAGACGATATGGAACTAAATGTGTACAATAAAGAAATTGTTGATATATAGAACCTTCAATGCAAGAAATTGAGAAAATAGACAAAAACGGTTAGCAAAAAACAAGATAAATTAAATTCAATATTTTGAAAATAGACAATATGGAACTAAATGGGTACAACAAATAAATTGATAATATATAGAACCTTCAATGCAAGAAGTTGAGAAAATAGACAAAAACGGTTAGCAAAAAACAAGATAAATTAAATTCAATATTTTGAAAATAGACAATATGGAACTAAATGAGTACAACAAAGAAATTGTTAATATATAGAACCTTCAATGCAAGAAGTTGAGAAAATAGACAAAAACGGTTAGCAAAAAACTAGATAAATTAAATTCAATATTTTGAAAATAGACAATATCGAAATAAATGAGTACAACAAAGAAATTGTTAATATATAGAACCTTCAATGCAGTAGACAAAAACGGTTAGCAAAAAACAAAATAAATTAAATTCAATGTTTTGAAAATAGACAATATCGAAATAAATGAGTACAAGAAAGAAATTGTTAATATATAGAACATTCAATGCAAGAAATTGAGAAAATAGACAAAAAAAACAAGATAAATTAAATGTTGGACTCACTATAATTATGAAGAGAGAGAGCGGGGGTGGGGGGGGAGATCTAAAATGTTCACATCGACAAAAGAGCTTAATGAAGATATGAGATAAATCTTACCTACATCGTGTGCCACAAGTAGTAGATATTTGGATTCATTAACCATTTGGTTTTGAGTTCAACCCTTGACCGGTGTGTATGAAAAAACATTTACTGGGAGATGTCAATCTTTTAAATGGATTTCTGATACCTCGAAAGATTAGTCTCCACAATCATCGTGGAGGATACCACCTGGTTAAAAAAATTGCAGTATGACTATTGTGAAAAAAACTGAGTCAAATATTATTTACTTTAGAAAAACTATAGATTCATTAAATTCTAAGAGCATCCTCAATGGAGAAACCACTAATCGAGTTCTTAAATAGGTCCCACATTTACACGTCACTTGTTTATAATTTTTTAATATAGTACTTATATAAGAACTTCATGTCTCCAATAGATCATTTCAACAAAATTTACTAAATGAGCCCCAGTAGTAATTTTTATTAATTTTTTATTAAAAAGTAAAAGTGTAGGTCATGCAAAAGAGGAGAGAGATGACTTCCTATTTAAGAACTTCATCCCTATATATAGGTACTCTTTTTTGAGTTGTTTTTTATACCCCACCACATTCCTCCATACCCCCACATTTCTTTGAAAATCCCAAAATACCCTTGAAAAAAGGATTTTTTTTTTAAAAATAAAAATAAAACCAATCGTATATATGTATTTAAACATATATACGACTCAAAAAAAATAACAAATCGTATATACATCACATGGTGGTATATACGACTTGTTAAATTTGTACCTCCACGGTATAAAAAAAAACAAATCGTATATACACAAGTGTGGTATATACGATTTGTAATTTAACAAGTCATATATACCCCTCCCATATGTATATACGATTTATTTTTTTTAAAAAAATTGTTTTTATTTAAATTTAAAAAAAAGGTTACAAAAAGGCTAAAAAAAATTTCGCTAGAAATAGTGATTTCAATTTTGATCTACAAATTAATGTTTGAATAAAAAGAGAGAGTAACAAGATGTAGTGTTTAACACTTGTAATTCAAAAACATAATATAAAAATGATGATCCAAAAATATTTAATAGTTTCTCATCTTGACTAATAAAAATAATCATTTATAAAAAAATAATAATATTCATGAAAATAAAATATAAAAAATAATTATTCTGACAATGTGTAACGTTTCATCGTAGGGAATCATAAATTATGAAATTATAGCAATGGGGAATATAAAGATTTAAGTAATGATTGTTTTGATTAAATAGATTTTAGAAGAAATAAAAAAGGGACTTTGTAAATGAGTGATTTGATTAAATAGATAGTAGTTAGTTTGAAATGAGAATAGAGAGAGAACATACAGAAACAAAGTTGAAAGGGGAGAGAAAGAAATTTTTCGGTAAACGTGCAAAGTGCCCCATGAAAAAGACAATACATCTGAGTAATTTTATTAATAGACTATTTCACCCTCAAATGTAATGATGTGGCCAAAAATAGCAATGGATAAAATTGAGAGTCTGGTAGTGAGTTGTTTAATTAAAGAGATAGTAGGTTTTTAAAAATGAAAAAACCAAAACAAAATTAAATCCCGCTTCAAACATTTTTTTAAAGAAAAGAATCTTGCTAAAACCTTCTAGAAAACCCTCCTTAGGTATAACTCCTCATAAGAAAAAAGAAAACTCTACTTCATTTTATTAAAAAGAAATAAAAAGGAGCACATGAAAGATTAATGGGGACTAGGGTGAAACCCTTTCCAGAAAATCAAACAACAAGTGAAACAAGCAGCACTATAGGCCAAAAAAAAGAAAACTAATGAGACCAAACCCCAAGGTTAAATCATCTAAATCTGAAAAGGAAGATCGTGCCTATTACGACAAAATTCATCTCACATGAAACTTTGGGGGCAAGCTCCGCCAAGTATAAGTTCTACTTACTACACCAAAAGCAACTAATTATCTGCGCAATTATTTCCTTCTCTAACAATATGAGAGACAATAAAGTTCATATCCGAACATAGCCTCAAGGTGTTGCCCCAACGATTTCTCAATCTCTAGGGGACAATACCAAGGTTCTTAAAAGCAGTAAAAACAGATGAGGAACCGCATTCTGGCAAAATTTTATGCCACCTCTTTTCATAAGCGGTCTCAATAGCTATCATGGTTGCCAAAAGCTCAGAATCAAGGGTAGCGTCATTGCCCGAAAAAGACACGAAACAACCAGCAATAGAGGTTCTGTCACGAAAAATGCCACCACAAGAAGAAGGGCCAGGAGAGCGTTTAGAAACACCATCAGTGTACATTTGAACCAACGACAAAATGGGGTTTTCCAACCAACTTGAATAATATATTGAGCATTCCTAGCTAGGGTTTCCTTTGACACGGAAAGAGCTCAGTCATAGTGATGTACATGTGGCCATGGAAGGAGGAACCCGAGAGAGAAGTGGAGGTCTTGATCTGATGAAGAAGGGATTGAAGAGGAATAGCTTTATTATCAAAGCGTAATATATTTCTACTCAACCAAATCCTAGAGAGAACATGAATAACTGCAGCAACTAAGACATCCAAGAGTTGATTACTCGATGATCCATTTAATACAGAAATAAGAGATAAAATACTAAAAGTATCAATAAATCAATTGATAGAAGATTGGAGCTATTGGCAAAAATTTTGAGCAAAAGAACAACAAAGAAACAAATGAATGGTATCCACGGTTTTTCCTGAGACGAGGAACAAGGTATAGCGCCTGTAGCTTGCGTGTTGGGTATGGTAGTGGAAGATATGGAGTCAGAAAACACATCCTCTAAGGCAAAAGCATGAGTAACAGGTGAGGCTGGAATCTCTTCACAGTCAAATACACTCGAGTTATCTTCCAGAGCGACCTTTCCCTTCAAGATAGAAATTTCTTTAGGGGTTTGTTCTTGAAGAACCGGATCACGTAGCTATAAAGTTGAAAAAATATGTAACAATATGGGTGAAATAAGAAAGATTATGAAGGGTAGTTATTTAATTACAGGGAACAAAGTGTCAGAGATTAAGATAGAGCTAACAAGAAAAATGGAGATAAAACAACAACAATGTTATATAGACATATATATTTAGACAAAAATCGACAAAAACCAACTTACAACACCAATTAACCAAGTTTTTTAGACTATTAGCCAAGTGATCAATTAACCAAGTTTTTAAACAACACCTCGAAAACTGTGAAAAAACAGGTTGGCTAATAGTCTAAAAAACTTGGTTAATTAGTGTTGTAAGTTGGTTTATGTCGGCTTTTGTCTAAAAATCTATGTCCAAATAACATTTTCCATAAAACAACACCTCAATAGCTTTTGAAAAATTTGTGACTAGATCTTACGATAGCTTATAAATACAAACAATATTATGCTTTATAGAATACACAAAAAACTGACTGAAATTAAGTAACAAGGGAAGAAGTCACAAACTTTTCTTCTCCAACACATACTATGTCAGAAAAGCAGAACGACGGCGGTTGGAATCTAGACCGGCGGTGGTTCTAACCGCCGTTAATAGATGCTGGCGGCGATTCCTGATACGCCGTGGTTTTGAGTGTCGGTAGGTGTGGTTTGCGGCAGTTCCAGTAACCGTCACACAAACGGTCGCGAGTTTAGCGGCGGTTCCTAAATGTCGCCAACTGATTTTCCCACTTGTGGTTAGAGGCGATTGTAACCGCCGTAAGTTATTTGAATTTATTATTTTTTATTTAAATTTAGAGGCGGTTGCAACCGCCGCAAGTTAGTTAATTTTTTTTTAAAATTAAGATTAGACGTTTTTTTTGTAAAGCAATTAAATTTATTGAATGTTTATGTATCTTTCTTTTACAAAATTTATAAATATACTTATTAATTATATTGATATGTCAAGTATTAGTAGTTCATAACATCAAAATAACTGGAACTTAGTTCATAACATCAAAATAACTGAAAGTAGTTCATAACATCAAAGTATAACCAACTAGCAAAATATTCTAATGTGTTTGTCATGTTTGTGTTGTTCATAACACTAAAATAGAATCATCTATCTAGATATCCTGCGGGATGGTCACTACAAGAAACACGGGGATTAGCGAGTGAAATATCTGTCGCTAACAGGCCCATTTCGGTCGCTAATGTCCATTAGCGAGGGAATTAGCGAGGGACCAGTTCGGTCGCTAATTCCCTCCTCGCTAGTGGCATTTAGCGAGGGAATATGTGTCAGTCGCTAATTAGCGAGGACCGAGTCCTCGCTAATTCCTCGCTAATCGCCGACAAAGACGCAACCCCGATCGATTGGCACGCTTATCAATTTGAATTTATTATTATTATTATTATTATTATTATTATTATTATTATTATTATTATTACTACTGTTATTATTATTATTATTAGTATTATTATTATTATTATTATTATTATTATTATTATTGTTGTTGTTGTTGTTGTTTGGATGTGGTGTGGTGGTGGTGGTGGTGGTGGTGGTGGTGGTGTGGTGGTGGTGGTGGTGGTGGTGTAAAGAGAGAAGAAGAAGGAGAAGAGTAAGGGAGAAAGAGGGTGGTGGTGGTGGTGGTGGTGGTGGAAGAAAGACAGTGAGAGAAAGAGGTTTGTGGTTGTGGTGGTGTGGTGGTGGTGTGGAAGAAAGAGAGAGAGAGAGAGAGAGGTTGTGGTTGTGTGGTTGAGGAGAGAGAGGAGTGAGAGTGGTTGTGGTGTGGTGGGGGCGTGGTGGTGGTGGTGGTGGTGGTTTTGTGAAGAAAGAGAGAGAGTAGAGGAAGAGGAAGAGGAAGAGGAAGAGGAAGATGAGTGGGTATTGTGAAAGAATGGGTATTGTGAGTGGTGGTGGTGGTGGTGGTGGTGGTGGTGGGTTAGTTTGTAGGTGAGAGAGAGTAGAGGAAGAGGAAGAGGAAGAGGAAGAGGAAGAGGAAAGGAGTGGGTATTGTGAAAGAATGAGAGAAGAGTGAGAGAAGAGTGAGATAATGGGGTATTCGGTCAAAAAGACGTGTCAATTAGCGAGGGACGTGCCAATTCCGTCGCTAAGCTAATCGATCCGCATAGTCGAGCGGCATCGCATGTCAAATCAGCCAGGACGTTCAGACATTAGCGAGGGACCTACAATTCTGTCGCTAATTCCCTCGCTAATGTGACCATTAGCGAGGGACCTACAATTCCGTCGCTAATGTCAGTTTTTTGCGAGGGACAAAAATTCCCTCGCTAATTCCGTCGCTAATTCGCGTTTTTTTTGTAGTGGGTGTCGCTTCATGATGTCCTATGTGACTAGATCCGGAAGAACGTCTCAAACCATCTTGTGATTTCAAGTTAACCGTCTGGAAAAAAAAAGTCATAAATAAAATTAGAACCAATACATCTTCTTGATATTTTGCATCACATCCTACAGCTACTCAATCTAAATTTCATTGATGACACTACAAGATGTATGCCTTAAAAGCTCTGTTTACTTCATGAGCATGTTTCACAACTGCACTAAATTCCATTAAAATGGACAACCTTTAAAATACCAATTTTTCTACCAGTATACCTAGATTCTGCATCTTTCTTTTCATCTTTATGTCTCTTGATTTCTAGATTCTGCATACAATTGATTTTGAAAAGCTTGCATTTTAGGGTCTGACTTCATTTCTCAACTGGAAGCGTGCGTTCAAAGGGAATTATAGCTATTCATATAATTGTAATCATACTGAAAATAGTTATGTAACTGCATACTTTTCTATTGTCCCTAAAGCATCAAGCTGCTTATTGCATGTCATGTTCATTAGATAAATGCGCCACAACTAGCTCCTTTTTTTGTAGTGTACAAATGAGTTCTTATATTTGTGGATCTAGTATGTATCCCCCCCTGTTGATCTCTCTATATTTTTTGTTTGTTTCACATACAAGTAGTGATTCTAGTTGTAAGCATGTCTATTTTTCAATGGCACTTCTTTCTTTCTTTAAAATAGGATTTTGAGATGTTTGTGTGTGTGTTATCAGCATGTCTCTTTCGCTGTTATTATCCTCACTTTTTATTTGATTCCCAAAATTTAATGATCTCAAATTTTATCTACAAGCTGATGTTTGATTAAAAAGAGAGTAACAACATATAGCTTTTCCTAGTTGTAACACAAAAGCGTAATAAAAAAATAATTATTCAGAACACTATTTCTCATTCAAAATTAGCGAGGGCAAAAATTAATCATTTACAAAAATTATCATTTACAAAATAAGTCAAGAAGAGAAATAATCATTCGCTTTTAGTGTGAATGAGTAACAACATAATTTTAGATTCTCTTCTTGACTTATAAAAATAATCATTTACAAAAATTAAAGATATTCATGAAAACAAAATATAAAAAAATTATTCTGACAATATATAATGTTCAATAGTAGAGAATCAAAAATACTAAAATTATAGCATTGGGCAATATATATAAAGATTTAAGTAATGAGTGTTTTAATTAAATAGATCGTAGAAGATATAAAAAAGTGATTTTAGTATTGAGTGATTTTATTAAATAGATAGTAGTTAAAATTGAAATGAGAATAGAGAGCGAATAGAGGAAAACAAAATTGAAAGGGGAGAGAAAGGATTTTTTTTTTGTTAATATGCAGCGTGCCCCAAGAAAGACAATACATGTGAATGATTTTATTAATAGACAATCTTACTTTCAACTATGTTGATGTGGCCAAAAAATAGCAATTGATAATAGAGAATTTGGTAGTGGGATTTTATATCAACGAGATAGTAGACATTTAAAAACTAAAAAACCAAAACAAAATCAAAGCTCACTTAAGACATTACAACTAGCCATAAAGTTGAATAGATAAGTAAGAAAATGGGAGAAATAAGAAAGGGATTTTCAAGGGTAGTTATTTAATTACAAGGAAAAAAGTGTTAGGGATTGAGATAGAGCTAACAAGGAGAATGAAGATAAAATAACACCTCAATAGCTTTTTAAAAATTTGTGACCTAGCTAGTCTCACGATAGCTTATAAATACAAACAATATTATACTTCAGTGAATACACAAAAAGCTGAGTGAAAATAAGTAACTAGAGTAGAAGTCACGAACTTTTCTTCTCCAACACTAACAAGTTCTCAGATTTGAGGATCTAGTATGTATCCTCATGTTGATCTCTCTATCCTGTTTTTCTTTCACATACAAGTGGATGATTCTGGTTGTAAGCATGTCTATTTTCTCATGGCACTTCTTTCATTTTTCTAAATAGGGTTTTGAGATGTGTTTGTTGGGAGCATGTCACTTTCACTGTTCTTATCTTCACAACTTTAGAGGATTCACGATATCTAATTATCGCAATTTTTGATCAACAAATTCATGTATGATTAAAAAGAGAGTAACAACATGTAGTATTTTCCCGTTGTAACACACATGCATAATATAAAAAATAATTATTTCGAAAATATTCAAGTTTTCTAATCTTGACTAATAAAATAATCATTTATTAAAAAAAAACTATTCATAAAAAACAAATATAAAAAATAATTATTCCAACAATGTGTGGTCCATATTAGGGAATCAAAAATAATGAAAATGATGAAATTAGAGCAATGTGTAAAATAGAGACTTAGGTAGTGAGTGTTTTGGTTAAATAGATATTAAATTTGAAATGAGACTAGAGAGAGAATAGAGGGGCGAAAGTTGAAAATGGAGAGAAAATAAGTTTTCGATAAATGTGCAATGTTCCCCATGAAAAAGACAATACATGTAAATAGTTTTATTAATATAAAATTCTACCCTCATTTGTAGTGATGTGCAAAAAATAACAATGGATAAAATAGAGATTTTGGCGGTGAGTAATTGTATGATTAAAGGGATAGTAGACTTTTAAAAACTAAAGAGTAAAGGCCCAAATTCATCCCCGACAATTTCTTCGCTGGACAATTTGGTCCCTTACAATTTTTTCGAGACACATTAGCCCCTGACAATTCCAAAATGAGACACAGTAATCCCTCTGTCCATTTAACAGTTAACAACACAGTTAACGCCTCCTACGTGGCACTTAATGTACCACGTTGTCACGTCAAAAGTCACGTAAGTGGGTATTTTGGGGCAAATAGGTCCATTGGGACAATTATGACAAATAATTTCCTAACGATTGGACTGACTGAAATATGTAAAATAACATAAGATGGAAAAATTCTTGCGTGTAGGTATGGAGCTAACAATTAATACTTACAAACAACTAATGAAATTATTACTAGTAATTACATTAAAATTATTAATAGCTTAAATAAGGAAAATGGACCACACATTAAATAAGTATTAATTATAAATAATATTTTAATTATTTAAATAATTAATTATAATAATTTGATTAGTTGTTTAAAAAAGAATTAATGTTTGGTTGACTCCTATATTAGAATTTCTCCATAAGATGACGTTGTTAATAAATGTGAGAGACTGCAAGATTTAACAATATCTAATTTCATTTAATAGACAATATAATGAAGTTGGGAGAGGATTGTTTCCTATGGCGGACTTACATACTAATGAGGGGGTGAACCCCAAAAAAAAACTCTGCTTACCACCCTATGTAAAAAAAAATTGACACTACTAAATATTTTCAATTGCACAAATAGCCCAAATACCAATTCACACCAAAGACCCAAACTCCACTTACTTAAACACAACACACTCTCAGACTTCTCTCACACTCACGCAACTTCCTCTCTCGCGACTCTCACTCACTCAGTCACAGACACACTCACGACTCTCTCTCTCTCTCTCTCTCTCTCACTCTCAGACTCAAGCCTCATTCTCAACGCAATCTCTCCTCTCCTCTCCTCTCAACGACTCAACGCTCTCAGCGTCTCTCTCTCTCTCTCTCTCTCAAGCTCTCAGGTCTCCCTCTTACTCTCGCAATCTCCTCTTCTCTCAGCTCTGAATAGGTTAGATTTCTTCTTCTATTTGATACTTTGATTGTTTGAAACTTTGATTGTTTGATACTTTGATTGAAAACCCTAATTGTTTAATTTCTGATTTGGGGAAAATTGAAAACCCTAATTGTTCAATAAAATTGGTTCTGAGCTTATTATTCAACGATTTCAGAATGTGAAATAACGTAGAAGACATCTATGAAATGTATAATTTACTAATTTAAATATATTACAATTGTGTTTAATTATATTTTTAGCGAATTGAGATACGAAACACACCCACCAGATTCTACTCTAGCTTTGTATCAAACACCCACAGTCTTCTGATCAAAGTGAAAAAAAATTGGCCTCCATCATTGTGAAAAAAATCAATTTCCATCTATCGTATACGGTGTTTGGAAATTCAGAGAAGGAAAAATATGGAAGATTAGAAGAATGGGGAATAAAGTTTGGTAAAGATTGGAATAAGAGAAAACTCTAAAATTGAGTGTTTACGAAATTTTTACTGTTAGTGGGTGATTAGAATGAAGCAAAAAAATTCTACAACTTGGGTGGGGATTGATTTGGAGAAGATGGAAGTATCTCTTTCAAGAAAGAACGTACGTGAAAAGGGAGGGGGGAGAGCCAGAGAGAGAGAGAGATAATTCATTTAATCATAGTTAATCTCTTTTTAAAAATAATCGATGGTTTTAGATTCAATCAATATATTTTGTCCATTTTTTTTACTGGAGACAATATTCTCCCATTGTTTGACTCAATTAAGCGCCAGCCTTTCCTTCTTTATAAAATATTATCTTCCCAATCATCTTTGTTGGTGTAAATTATGTAACGTCTGTGCGAAACTGTATTCTCTTCCCAACTGGTTTTTTACTTAAAAAAAAATTATATATGACTTTGAAGAGTGTTTTCTTTTGTTCTCAAGCAGGTTTAGTGGCTCTATATATATACATAGGAAAGCAACAATGCAGCACCAAGGTGAGAATGGCATCACCTATTCCTCTTTTGTAACATTTTATATTGAGCACGCACATTCTTGTACAATGTGACTATATATATATATATATATATATATATATATATATATATATATATATGTGTGTGTGTGTGATGTACTAATTAATTAGGTAGAAGCGGTGGTCGACAAGAATTTTGTGGCAGCTCATCAAGCAGGGATGCTCATCAAGCTGCTCCTTCTTCTGCAAATGATATGCCCAGTTTGCCCTTTGTCCATGGCACTACAAACTTCCTTCAAAGTCATAATGCTTCTGGTTTTGGATGGGTCCCACATCATCCTATTCCCATGCGTATGCTTGCAGTGACAAATCCCCATGTTCAAACAATGTTTTACCCTCAAGGCTCACTAGGTGCAAGTTCTTCAATTATTCATCATCCTTTTGTTCAACCTGGTAGCAGCAGCACCCAATTTGTGCCATTAATGCCTGTTATTCATCACCCCCTTCAATTTACACCAGATTGGTATGCTCGGGTACGTTATTTTCTTATATGTTGAAATTCTAGATGAATTTATGGTTACGTACACATATGCTCTTTTGGATTATTCCTAATTAAATTTATTCTAATTAATTAAAGCAGACAATCAATATATATAGATGTGAATCTATGATAGCATCTATTGCTGCAAAATATCCTTTATTACTTTCCGCAATTAGAGTCTTGCTTGGACTTCATATTTCAAAATCTTTCAGTGTCCCCTAGCCCCAAAATCCGTCTTCTTTGAAATTAAAGAGAATGAGTTTCCCTAATTCATCGTGTTTAATATAACATTCAATATTTATAACAGCTTTTATATATAGATGCAAATGGTTGCTAACTAGTCACACATTTTCATGTATAACAGGCTCAAACTTTCACACAACATCTTCTAAATCTAAGTTACCAGGTAAATACTTTCACATTAATTCCTCTATATACTTGATAATATTAATCCAATTTGCTTTACCCATCCACGGCTAATCATGTATAACTTGATCTGTAACGCCTAACACAACTGGCTGTTAGGTTGGATATTTTTCATGTCTATCGGCTTCGAATCTCGAATTCCATTTTGTGTGTCATATAGGATATCTTAAATTGCAAATGTGTCATATAGGATAACCTAGTCCTCCACCACAAATTTTGTAAACACTCATGGTCATAATGAGTTGTTCAACATGGTGTATATTTGATGTTTCCAGTTTAACTTCTTTTTCCTTTTTATCTGTTTTTCGTTCTCATTATAACACGTTCTTACTTCTTACACTCTATCTTTCCTTTTTATATTTTTAATAAATTCTTCCTTAAAGGAAGCATTGCATTTACACTTATTTTCTTGTAAAAAAAAAATTCATGGGATTCTTAGTGTAGAGCAAGAGTAATTTTTGTTCCTATATAAATGACTAATAAAAAGCTCAAAGTAAGTTGAAACAATAAGAAAAAATGTCAATCTTTGTGTTGAAGACATTTTTATCTTAAACTACAAGAACTTTCTTAGACTAATTAATTATTTAATTTTAACTCAATGTTGTTACGTAAATAATGGCTTTGCAGCAACAAAGGATGGGACAGTTTATCCAACAAATTGAGGAGCACAATAGAGGACTTTCTCAGGAAGTTATATCAAAAAACATCAAACGTGAAAAGTTTGAGCTCATTGGTCAAGTGACTTCTGAAAACAAAGAAGTATGTGTCATTTGCCAGGTGAGATTGCAATCTTTTTGTTCATTTGAGGATAACAACAAAGGATTTTTGGGAGTTGTTTATCTCAACAACGCATGATCACTTTTTAGCGATGGTTGTGAAAAGTATTTTGTTTCTTTTTATAATTTCTCAAATTCATACACTATTTCAAGAATGTAAGTAACAGTTTATCTATAATATTTTTAGGAGGACTTCATCACTGGGGAAGAAATTGGCAAGCTGAACTATTGTGTGCATAAATTTCACATTTGTTGCATTACACAGTGGTTGGCTGAAAAGAATGTGTGCCCTATTTGTAAAAGAACTGGATTATGTCTTTAAATTAAACAACGAAGATGGAGACTAAAACTCTCCATGGTATAGGATGTTTATGTATATCAAAAGCAAGTACACTCCATACTTCATGTCTGATTCCATCTAGAGCTTTTGTATAATTTTTACTAATTATTATTGTTAAAAGTGAATGTACGTATTTAAATGTTGTTGGGACTTGGCACTTGGGACAACATCATAGAGATTTATTCGAATGAAACTTCTTTTAGGTTGCTCCATCATAATATGAAAACTTCGACCCCTAATGTCTTAATTGGCATTTTTTTCTCTAACAAAAGTTCACCTACGCTTCTTTTTCTATAAGGTTAGCTATGTGTTTTGACATTATTTTAGAAAAACCTGAAAGCTAACACCAAAGTTTTGGAACAAGTATCGATTTTACGTACTAATTCACTATCTTTTTGAATTGATAAGTCGTAGATGAATTTTAAAACTTTGTTCATTATCTAACAAATGCATGCGGCTTAACATATATTTACAATGTTGCGCGGGAATGATTTTTTGTTATCCATCTCAATTTTTTGTTGTGCTACTTCGTTGCTGATTTGGTTTATTCCCCTACGTCATATTATAATTTAGGCTTAATTGCACTTTTGGTCCTCCTATTATCACCCACTCATGATTTTGGTCCTCCAAGTTTTTTTTCCACGATTTTGGTCCTCCTATTTTCTCAATTTCTAAAATCATGGTCCCTTTCAAATTTGGTCAAACCAGAGTCTGATGTGGCACTCACTTAATTGATGTGGCAAGCCATGTTGGACTACCACTTGGATTTTTTATTTTAAAAATATTATTTTTAATCTATTAAATAAATAAAATATTTTTAGTCCAATTATTATTATTGTTATTCATGAGCTTCAGCTTCTTTTTTCTCTTCTTTCATCGCAAATGATTTTTCCAGATTCACAATTTCCCCTTCCCCTTTATCAGCTTCGTCTTCTTCCCCCACACCTTCTCCCTCTCCTATTTCTTCTTCCCTTCCCCTTCGTCACTCTCATCTTCTCCCACATCACATCACCATAATAACAACATTGAATCAAATCAACTAAGTTTTTTCACTCACAACAAATCAAACTCAAATTAACACAAATAACAATAATCAATCTCCATCTCAATCGCTTCCTTAAACCTCTTCCATCTCAATACATCAGATTTGAAAATCCAATAGAAGATGAGTGATGAGTGGTTCCCCTAACAGGAAACATGAAACGTTCCAAATATCCATATGAAATCAACAACCCCTAAACTTCCAGAATCGAATCCAAAATTCGAGAACCCTAACTCACGATGAAAATGCAATAAAAATAAATTTCTAGAAATTCTAATGGCACACAGATAATTAAGAGAGAGAACGAGAGAGATGAGGGCAAAAGAGAGGTTTAATTGCATTCCTAATTGTCTTTTTCATTCTCTTGGCACCCATTATTCTTGTATTTGGATGAATTCCTAGTTGTCTTTTTCTTTCCACTGCTTTCGACGACACATCAGGTGAGGCAAGTTCTACGGGACGTTGAAGACTTGTGTTTTATTTTTTAGTTATTTAAAAAACAAATGTTATATTAAAAATAATATTTTTAAAATAAAAAATCCAAGTGGTAGTCCAACATAGCTTGCCACATCAATTAAGTGAGTGCCACATCAGACTCAGGTTTGACCAAATTTGAGAGGGACCATGATTTTACAAATTGAAAAAATAGGGGGACCAAAATCGTGAGAAAAAAACTTAGGGGACCAAAATTGTGAGTTAGTGATAATAGGGGGACCAAAAGTGCAATTAAGCCTATAATTTATTTGGGCATCAAATTATCAGCAAACTAGAACCAATCAATTTTTCTTAGTTCTATCTACCACATTCTATACATACACACCCTTCGTTAATCAATTTAAATTTTACATCTTCATTTTTACTCTACTTATTTTTTTATCATGTAATTGGTGCGCAATTTTCATCGTCTTCACGGATGACTAATCTACACTGAGCAGTCTGGCTTGCCAACAAAATTTTTACCACATCCAAAGTTTTTCTTTTATGTTTGAAGGTTTTCTTTTTTTTTAATATTTTAGTGGGTACTTTACAGCCTCGAATTTTTGGTGAAAAACTATTTAATTTCATGACAAAACACTTAAAGTGCGATGCTAAACAGTGTACTTTGGTGTAGTTGATAGGGAAAAAATCATTTTGTAACAAAATGTGTAAAGTGAAATATTAAGCGGTGTGTTTAGGGGTACTTTAGTGTTTAGAAAAAATTTATATAAAAATTAACCTTTTGAACACCTTTTTTTCTCTTCATTCATATAAAAAAAATTAGGCATTTCATTATACATTCACATAATAATAATAATAATAATAATAATAATAATAATAATAATAATAATTGAAATACTATAAAATTTCAAATACCAAACAAAATTACCTTTTTGAACACCATTTTTTCTTTTCATTCATATAAAAAATTAGGCATTTCATTGTACAATTATTTTATCATTTATTTGTTAGTTTATAGTAGTTAATGAAAGAAGATAAATAACACTAAAATTAATAATAATATTAATAATAGAATTATTTCCAAATAAGTATATTTATTACGGGTATATGCATTCATGTGCACGAGAACCTCAAAATCTGGCCCCGACCCGTTTATTAACGGGTAGGCTAATTCTGTTTATTCAACTCGCGGGTACCCGTTAAACTAGCCGCCCCGTACCCATCGTAGGTAATACCCGCGGGTAACCACGGATGTGGGTATTTTTGCCATCCCTATGCTAGGCAGTGTGTTTTGGGATACTTTAGGGCCCAATTTTTTTTTTACATGTCCAGTTTGGTGTTCTCTTCTTTATTTTGATAATGTCACACAAACGAGTATTAGAAGCTTACTTCTGACTCTGATGCGCAAACTGGATTTATTAAAGATGCTCCAATTGTTATTGATTAGACTGTTGTTTATGTTATGACTTTAAGTTGTTTGTGTTATGATTTGAACTAAAATGTTTGACTTATGTCTTAAAGTGTGATGTCTTTATAATATACTTAGAATTTATATGATATTGTTATCTAATGATGTTTTTGTCTAGAAATAATTCATTTAATCAAGAGTAAAACTTTCCGTCCATTGGACGGGTCGTGAGGCTAGTTGGCATCCTAACAATGCTTATGAATTTTGCCCATATCTTCTTATGTAGGTATCAAAAGTTATGAACTTTATATCATCAAAAATCTAAGAATTATGACCAATTTCATGGAATTTCGATGGTCGAATCAGGGTGTTGTTCGAAATTTTGGACTAAAATAGTATATGAGTCATATGTGAAGCTATATATAGAAGTCAAATCTACTTTGGACCAACCCCATTTGAAAGAACACTCACTTGGAAACATCTTTATTGAGATCAGAGTATCTACCGCCGAATGCAGTAATTAATCCCCTCGCTAGATTGGAGGCATCTCGAAGAGTGGGATAGTTGGCCCAGGGATTTAAAGGCTGCCCATACCTCCAAGCAGCGAGTGATCGAACTCTCGACACTTGGTTAAAGGAGGATGAGCCACAACCGCTCAAGCACACCCCATGGGTTCTTGGATACATCTTTTATGAAGACCACTCATTAAATAAATGAAGTTTTGGTGGTGCTTTTCATCCTTGGAAAAGAATTCATGTACGTTGGAGTATTTGGGCCTAACTCCCTCATTTGTGGCCAAATTGAGAAATTTAACTTCCGGTTCATTTGAAGGTCCAAGGGGTATTTTCAGCATTAATTACTTATCTTTCCTTCTTTTCGCTAAGACACTATCAAGAATTTGTCTATCGGATAGTACTAGAGCTGTCAATATGACCCCAAGCCCCAAGCCCAACCCCATTGGACTCCTATTAAGCCCCATAAAATTTCAGCCCCTATAAGTGGAATTTTTTTGGCCTCATGCTTCTTACACACCCCCTCCTAATCAACACCCACTACCCAGACGCGTGAAAAGACGGAGTTTCCTTTAATGAAACACATGCATTTTAAATTTTTTGCGGGATATGGACGGTTCGGTTTCTAACTATCGAGTACGTTAAATGGTCTGATACACCCCCAAAGTTGTTCTGAAATGGTTTGATGGTTAACAACCGAACCGGTTCGATTTTTATGCGCCGAACCACTGTTAAATTTGACAAATTATATATGATTTTTCGACGACTCGGATTCCACCGTCCATGACCATCAACGGCTTAAAATTAGTCAAAAAAGCAGTCAAACGTGGTAGAAAAATGAGTGGCTAATATTTCCATTGGAAATTGTGCCCTAACGGATAGAATTCCAACGGTTATATGATCGTCTAAAATCAACGGCTCACGTTCGATCACACCTATTATAAATAGGTTATCACATTTCACTCAGTTTCACACAAACAGTCTACCCTACCCATATTTCTGCTTAATTAAACATTTGTTACAACACTCGCATCATCATCACTCCCATCATCACCAGATACATAATCGACAAAGAATCTCGGGTAATCAGGATCAGTAGAGTCAGAACTAGCGTCATCTTCCTCTCCTGGCAATAATCTGGCCAGATTGAAACATCCAATTGGAGTATATGAAATTCTTACTTTAACACTGGCCACACCCCCACATACATTGCATATTCCTTAGTTTGCAGCTTCTCAATACGTTTGACGACAAAAGCAGGAAACATAATATTGCCAACATCCGGAATTACGTGGCAACCAATAGGCAGTGTATTCCCAATTTGCTGATAAATATGGTGTGGAATTTGGTTCCTCTCAGCATTTCGTTCGATGACAGTTACAAATTTCATAGCTGCAAAACAAACCATTGGTCAGGTTCGGATCTCGTCCAAATGAATAGATTCGGCAGTAAATCGTCGAACAGGTTCACTAACAAACCATCAAACCACGTCAATTTCTGAGGAAAAAAGCGAATGAACGAAGTGGAGGAGAAGAAATTCATACCTTTCTTGGACCCAATGAACGAAAGGGAGAGAAATTAGCAACTGAAATGGAGGTGGGGAGCAGGAGGAGAGAGGATTGATATGGAGCTTAGGAGAAATTTGGGGAAATGGGTTTAGGGTGAAATGGGGCGTGTGGAAGGAGAGGAAAGGAAAGGGAGTATGATGGTGTGAGTGGGAGGGCATTTTCGAAATTTTGGTGGGTGGCTAAGTAGGGGAGGGCGTAAGAAGCATGGGCTGATTTTTAGCCCAGACCACACTTTTACATGTAGGGTGTTTTTTTGTACCCCACCCATTCCCTAACACCCCACCCACACTTTGTAATTCCCAAAATGCCCTTCAAAAAAATCTGTTTTTTCAAAAAATTACACCCATCGTATATATCTTTTGGGAGCCTATATCGATGGGTACAATTTTTGACATCGTAGATATGTTCGTTGGGCGTATATACGATTGATGCGTTTTAAGTCAATCGTATATACGCTGAGGAACCTATTTACGATGCGTTAAAAATGCACATCGTATATATGCCCCAAACGAGATATATACGATGGGCTTTTTTTTTAGTTATGATTACATTTTATTAATGATTATAATTTCTGATCTCGTGATTTGAATAAGCGCGTACATATATTGGATAAAATAAACGCGTATAATTACAAAAAGCGCGCTATAATCATATATACACGTGTAATACAAAAAATGTGTGAATCTATCTACAAGTCGTCAATAGAATCATCGGCTAAATCTATACATCTAGACGCATCGATGTGAGTGAGAGAGGTCGCGGGAGGACACATAGATCGCCATAGGGTAAAGCGTCAGGCATACGGATGCAACCATGAAGCAGACTCGGTAAGTAGTCTTTGGTACCAGCGTGGGGCAATAGGAGGCAATGGACAAGTGGGAGAGATTGAAAGATTCAACCAGTGTACATTTTGCTCGTTCGTAAAGCAGATATGATTTTCAACTTAGATGAAGCTCAGACGCGTGCCTCTCAAAGGCGGATAAGTGAAATTCATAGATAAAGAAAATCGAACCAATGCAACATTATACCTGGTTGCAACCATATACCCCATCTCGAGCAAATCAAACCACTTTGACTCGGTGACGTCCGTATGACTCAATAGTTAAAGCTTTGCGAAGCTCTAACGATCGGTTCTTCCCAAACATGCGAATACAAGGTTTCCACGTCCTTTGTTTCTGAATCAAAGCTTGCCTAATCGAGAGGCGGGAGTCCTCACCCATGTCAAGTCCAACCCATCGCTCTAAAACGCGATTCTATCGTCACCTTCAACATCAACAATTTTTTCAACATAGTTGCGCACGTGTCTTTGGAAGAAGCGGTAAGTGGATTTTAGTCTCGGTGTCTGTGATAATACTCTAGAAGCACCACGAGATAATTTGGTTGGATTTGTGTAGGAATTTTGGAAGCCCCGGTTTCTTGATCTGTTTTACCCTCTCATCCACGTGCTCCCACCCGGAAGGATCACGCTTAGCATCAAAAATTTCCCCTTTTTCTTCTTTGGTGCACCTTTCGTTCGACTTTTGATTTAGGTGCAACCATAGAAGAAGTAGAAGGAAAGCTATCTCGTTCATTCACCTCTTGATAAGAAATTTCTCTCTCCTCATTCAATTTGCCTCTTGACAATGACTTTGGCCCACTCCTCCACTGACTGTCGTGTAGAAAATATCTACAAAATATATAACTTACTAAGTACTTAAGTAAATTAATTCCATTTACCAAACTTGAGTAACAAAATTATACCAGTATCCGTCGTGAAAGTCAATGTAGTATCAATATCAACGATCGCCAACCGAGAGTCGGCATCTTCTGCTTTGTAGGCGGGTCAATATCTGTTCCAACAAAGCAGATATCAACTCGATAAAAAAGCGAAAAAAATAGCCCGATCGTATATACCTCCTCAACCATGTATATACGATGGGTATTTTTTCACATCGTATATACATGGCGGATGTATATACGATTGGATCTTCAAAGCACACACTCGTATATAACCTATATACGATGGGTGATCAACGAAGCATTTAATAATGCAATCATATATATGCCTTGAAGGACATATATACGATGGGTAGTCAACGAAGCATTTAATAATGCAATCGTATATATGTCTTGAAGGACATATATACGATGAACATTTTTCCAGGTCAGCGTTGATTAATTAATGTAATCGTATATACCTTCCATGGAGGTATATACGATGCGTTAACTGTGGGTCGTCGAGTGAATTAATTGAAAGTCAAAATGTAATTTATGGCAGGGGTATAATCGGTATATCACAATTGGGTGGGGGTGGGAGGGGATGGGGTGGGGGTATTAAAAAAAACACCCTTACATGTATTACGATCAACACTTGTTGGATGACCCCAAGTTTTTTTGGCTCATTCTTTTTCCACCCCCACTTTCATTCTTTCACCTCCCCTCCCTTTTCACCCTCACTATCACCACCACCTCCTTCTCCCTCTCATCACCACGACCACCACCATCACCACCTTCCACTCACCACCACTATACAACCTTATTTTCTCTCTCACAACTATCACCACTGTCACCCACTCACCACCACCACCTCTTTTTACCTCTCACCACCACCACCACTACCTCTTTCTCCCTCTCACCACCACCGCCTCCTTTTTTTTCTTTCTTTGAAAAACTGATTCAACTTTTTTACTTTCTATTATATTATATACTAACCGATAAAATACATGTATTTTACATACTACTGACAAATTCAGTCAATGACAAATCAAAATATCAGAATAACTAAATAATGACACTAAAAAAAATGAAGTAAAAATAAAAACACACGCACGTATAGTAGATTTTCCTCGTACATGATCAATAAGTGAATTGGTGACTTTTTTCATGGTTTCTATTTTGCTTTTTTCTTAACAATGAAACAAGGCGCCAACAACATTATAGTAACTTTTCTTTATATAATATACTGGTTTTTTATTTTAAAATTATATTTATCTGCTAAAATTTGATAATCGTTTAAAATTATGACAGTTCCTTTAAAGTATATACTATTTACAACATTTAATTTGTTCTCTCGACACCACAATGATCTGAATCTTTTTTTTTTATCACTTTTCTGTCAAAACGTGTGGATTTCTTGTAATATTTTTGTCTTAGGATTTTTCTTATCAACATCTTAATTTTAGTTTTTAAGATTAACGAATGACAATAGAAGGCTTGTAATTTTCAGTATTTTGTAAAAAAAAAAATAAAAAAATTAAGGCCCATGGGTTGGCCTTTGTCGAAGCCCAATAGGTTTGTGGGTCTTTTGGCCCTAGGGCCATGTGGGGCTGGGCTGGCCTATATGGGCCAAACTGACAGCTATATATAAAGGTGATTGATTTTCCCACGCCCCCTCCTACTCAAAACACACCCCACAAGAGTGTGAAATGACCAAAAGGCCAGTCAAAACTTCTTTTTTTTCACGAAATTTCACTGCTTGAACACGGTCTTGAAGCGAGTTGAACGACATCGTCGAAGTGTGTTAAATCTTGACTTCACACCTCTCATGCGCAATTTCGCTCGAATGTAGAATACCGAATCGGTTCGGATAACGGCGTCGTCGACGTGTTCGGACTAAGTCATCCGAACAACCAAAAGTTGGTTGCTTCCGTCTTGTACGTGCTTTCCTAATGCAAAGTACACTTTTAATTACAACTTGGTCAAGTCAAGACTTTCTTTTCATATCACTGACTTTGGTTGGGGTGAGAAAGAAGTGATTTTGTTCCTTTCACGTGGTCAAGAAAGGAGAAACATTAATGTTCTTCTTGGTTTACCTACTCCTGTCATGAAGATCTTCCAAGATTTGATGCAGATATAGCGTGTGTTACGTTACGTTTTATATTATATTATAAGATTATATGATATGATGATTATGTTTTTTTTTATTTTTTTAGTATATGGTTCTGTCATTTTCTAAAAGCACAAGACAGAAGCAACCAACTTATGTCTGCTATGTTCGGATGGAACAGTTCGAACCCGTTTGGATGACATTGTCCGAACGGGTTAAAATCATAAATTCTTAACCGAGGGTGATTATGGAATATTTTAGGTTTAGGGGTGTGCGCTGAGTAGGGAGGGGTGTGGGAAAAATAATACCCTATATAAAACAGATGTTTGACACAGAGAAATCACAATACCCAACAATTTTTTTTGCTATTAATATAATGGTTTTCATTAGTAACCAAAATTATTTTAAATATTATTTTATTTGTTTTTCCAGGATTTATAAAAATATATGTAATAGAAAGGAATAAAAAATTCAAAATGTGTTTGTCCAAAAAAAATCGAAATTTGTATACTAAGAGAGTTAATACGAGTTAATAATTTTTTGGGTTTTATTTTTGGTACCCCCCTCATCATCTACCACACCCCCATAATATCCCAAATGGACAAAAATACCCCTACTTTTTCCCAAAAATTACATGGTTTGTTAAAAAAAAAAAAATTGGAATTTCGGAATTACCTCAAAAATGAGGTAATTCCGGTTCACATTTAATGAACCGGAATTACCTATTTACGAAGTAATTCAAAATTACAATAATTTTTATTTTGAACGAATAATTTAGGCTAAAAAATCGGTTTTGGACAACATACTCTGATCGTAATGAAACCACAGCCATTAGAAGCGAAAAAAATCAAGAATCAAGACTCACTAAGAAGGGACTTCTTACGGGACTACGGCCTCAAAATCCCAAATTCCATCGTTTACTATTTTTTACGATTTTTTTTAATTTTTCATAGTCTCCAAAAAATCTAAAAAATTTGTATAGCCTTATTTTGGTTTTGTTAGATTTTTAGTGGTGTTTTTATATTTTTTTAGAGTAGTTTTGACTATTTTTAGTAGCCTATTAGTAATAAAAATTAAAACAAATCGTATATATATACGCACCGCCTAAAATCTGGATTGGCGGGATGCCTAGATGTCGCCTAGTTCACCTACTTCACGTGCTTATTTTCAGTCATTTTTAGACATTTTAGACCCAAAAAAAATTAAAAATTTCGGAATTACCTTTTTTAGAGGTAATTCCGAAATTTTTCATGATTTATGAACCGGAATTACCTTTTTTAGAGGTAATTCCGAAATTTTAATTTTTTTTTGAACCGGAATTACCTTATTTTGAGGTAATTCCGAAAATTTTAATTTTAATTTTTTTAAAACGCAGGGGTATTATTGGCATTTTTTGAAATATGGGGGTGTGGTAGATGATGAGGGGGGTACGAAAAATAAAACCCTAATTTTTTATATCATTTAAATAAAATAACAAAAAAATGAGGGAATAAACCTAAACTCTACTTAGATAGCATATGAAAAATTTAGTACTATAGGCTATAAGTTCGAACCCACTAGGTCATTGGTTCGAGCGTCCAAACCATTGGTTTGACCTATTGGTCGGAGTAGCAAGATCACCAATTCAACTGCAAAATCGATTGAATGACACTAGATTTGTGACATGTGTGGTGAATTGGACCGGTCAGTGAACTGGTGAAGACACTAATTATATGGTATATTAAGTGATAAATTTTAGATATAATTAAATTATAAACTAAGATAAAATAATTTTTTTTAGGGAACTAAGATAAAATAATTATTATATATATTTCATAGGATTAAATATTAATCAAAAGGATAAATAAAAAAACTATGCATGTGTAATTTTATAACTTGACATTGACCTTTTATTTAATTAAAACTAAATTTTTCAATTTAAAACTATATTTTTTTAAATAGACTGGTTCAACTCGGTTCCACTTATCCGATTTTCATTGATTTAGTCTCAATTTAACCGGTTCTTACTCGATTCCTGCCGGTTTTGAGCCATTCCGATTTTGTGAGTAAACTGAACCTATTTCTAAAATTCCGGTCTAACCGGTCGGTTCAGTTCTCTAAACACCTAATTATACACATCCTTTTGGCCGCCGGCTAGACCCACCAGAGATAATAAACATCAATCTTTAGTTTCTTTTTGACGCAAAATCTTTAGTTTATTATATATCTGCTTATTAGCATCAGTAATTTAGTATGGTGCAAGCTCCAAAACCTTTTGTCAGGAAACACAAGACTCCAAAACCTTATACTAAAATATTCCCCCTCAGTTTTAGTTTTAACAATTTCTTTCTTCTAGTCCAACAAACACGACACTTTCACCTAGAAACTAAGCATTACCAACCAACGAACCTGACTTTGATTTTGATATTTATACTTATTTATTATTATTGTTACTATACTACTTGCTCTGTTTTTGTTTTTAGGCAAAAGATTGCTATGCAGAAATGTATTTCTAAATTACCTCCATATACAGAAAAGAAAGCTTTGAAACCAAAAGTTGCAAGCATCCATATGAAGCAATAAATAAGAGTAAGTTTGGTATATTAATTAAAAACTAGTATCCTAACCCGTGCGATGCACGGAAATTTTTTTCTGAAAATTTATATTGAGTAATGTATCTTTTAAAGATATTGTAAGTTAAAAATGTTATTTTTAGTAACATAAAAAAATGATTTTAGTTGATAAATAATTAAATCGAATTATATGATATTATAAGATTTTAGAACTTAAAATTTGCACTTGTAACATAAAAATGACTTACGGTTCCATTGAATTGAAAGACATTGGTATGCTTTATATTATAGTACTAAAATACTTTTGTACATGTAAGAATCTACTAATTTTATTTAAGATTGTATTCACAAACTTTTTAAATAAATTTACTTACATAAGAAAATTCTATTCATAAAGAATAATGAGAACAAAAAAAAAAGCAAAATCATATATAATACGTAGGCCCGTGCTACGCACGGTATATAGTAAAAAAACTATAAATTTTATGTTTTTTTACTCAAAAATATAAATTCTATGTTAAAATTATATTAATACGAAAATTGATAAAGATACTTAGCAAATTAAAGAGTACTAAGTTATTGTCAAAAAAAATTAAAATGGTATGTGTCTTATATATAAGGTGAAGGATCATCAAAGTCACTCATTGGTGTGCCAATATGAAATCCTATAGTGGTTGAGACGGTATCTACCAATATGAAATCTCAATCATTCATAACATTTTAGAATATATCATACGGTCAATTAATTATTAGTACACAAATGAGGACATAGTTGATCCATCGCCTAAAATCCTCCTAAATAGTGTCTGATATGACGTACAATGAAGAGTATATACTTAAATAATGCTAATAATGAATAGGAATGGGAAAAACTCGATAATATGTAGATCCACCATGCGTAGTGCTACGTACATATATAGTGTGTAGCAATAATATAAATTTTATGTTTAAAATTATATTAATTAAAATTCTATTAAGAATATACCTCAATAGTAAGTTAAATAGTAATATTAGGTCCTTTAAATTATGTCTAATTTAATAAAATTATATCTCTATTTATAAGTTTTTATCAAGAACTCCTTATAACATATTAAAGGAGAAAATAATAGATATTAAATATATCATAAATATTGTATTCGAATGTGCTTCATTATATCTTCCGGGGAAAATGACTTTATATCATGAAGATTGATCACATAAATAAGTTTAGATACTATGGAGATCCCTAAACTATTGGAAAATTCTAAACAAATGGTTAAACTAAAAATTTGTCATTGACTGGTCATTGAATTTAAAAGTCCAATTTCTTAATAAAATGACTAAAAAAGAAAAATGTGCTGCTTGTTTCATGAACATGATATAGTCAACAGTTTATCCTATGCCCCGATGCTTCTTAAGATATGCAAATTACTTCCTGAAATTGTCCACAACACTATTCAAAATATATGTTTGGAAAACATAGGGGGAAATCATAGTTTGACCTCACACACTATGAATATTTCATGCAAAATGAAACAAACAAAACTAAAATAAATCTATACAAATTAAAACACGTGCATGAAAACGACAAATATTGCATGAAAATAATTCTATTCAATGTAAAATGGATTTGAAATAATGCATGCAAACCTTCTAACCTACAAATAGCTACTTAACTTTTGCATTCAAATCCACAGAAGTTAATTTAAAAAACGAAAGTCAAGTGGATTTTCACCAAACAGATAAACGAGAAAAGACAGAGAGGAAGCTGCATCAATAAATTTTTGAGACAAAGGAATTTCCTTCTTCAAGAACTATAAAACACATAATTTGAGATGCATGCCACACTAAAAATTTAGAGTGTTTGACAATTAAAAAATAAAAAACAATATCATTGATGAAAAAGGAAATAACATTGAAAAATTGCACTTCTTCATTCACACAGAGATTATATTAATTAGGGATGATATATGGGGTTTGAAAAAAATTACTTCGTTTATGGAGGTAGTGTCAGAGGAGGTAATCATAATAGTCCTTCTGGCTATGGACTTGGCTAATATGAGCATCCCAGGCAAGTTGAGATTTTCGGTATTGAAACGCCTCGAACTCATTGGGTAGATTCACACATGCTTTTATCCATGTCCTTCACTCCACTCATCAACTTAACAAAATGAGAAGTGAGGAAAATATTTACCAGGAAGAAACAAAAAAATGTAAACACATTTTAAATGGCAAGATTCGATTATATAAAAATGTAAACCCATTTTGTCTATCTCTTTGTAATTATATGAAACAGAAAAATATTATATCTTAACTAAATAAATTTCTAGAAATAGGTTCAAGAAATAAAAATTTATTAAAACTTTGTGAGTAATTTTTTTCATTCAAAATTACTTATGAGTATTGGCAGAAAATAGGAAAATTGTTGGGTCCATCAAATAAAGTATATATGGCTTTATTGCTCTGAGCATTATTATCGGAAAGTACCAAAATAGCTTGTTTACATTTCACTAAGGTCTTGTTCTGAGTCCTCAAGAATGGTTTGTGTGGTTCATCTTAAACGATCGAAAATTAAAACTCTAAAACAATAAAAAGTTTGCTATAAAATATCTACTACATGGATGAAATGAAAAATGTTACAAAAATATAAACCAAAGCTATATATCAATTATGGCTACTTCCTTGAAACAATTATGATGAGGAAAGTGTTGAGCAAGTTGAAAGAAATATATTTGTCTTCCATTTAGGATCTGCAAGTACAAAGAAAAAGAAAAAATAAATCATTATTAAAACCTAAGATGGAAGGGAGATACTTCAACATTTAGAGACCACAACCTGAGAGGTTGGACTTGAACATTTGGAGATTAAAACCTAAGAGGGAAGGAAAACGTCTCCCCTTCCCCTTGATCTAATTATCATGTTCTTCTTTCAAAAGGCAGATGACAAAAAGAGGAAGTCATCCTCGTCTTTGCAAGAGTCGGTCGATAGTATCCAGTTCTGGTCTGTGAAGCACGAGAAACAATACAAAATAAAAAATCGTTACAACTCTGTTCAAGAGAGAGCGCTGGCATAGGAAGCAGAGGAATACCCAAGATATGGGAAACATACAAATTTGGGGTTGGGAAACCCTTATCTCTTACTCCCATTAGATTGTCAAGTGCTACGTACTAAAGGAATATGAGGATACAAAGTTTGTGAGTATTCAAGTGATCCTCTACTTATTTCCAGTTAAAGTAGTATTTTTTAAAGGACCAATTAAAGTAGTGATTAAAAGTGTAGCAAAAGCTTTTTCAAAAAAAAAAAGTGTAACAAAAATTAGTAGTGATTAAAAGTATACTTTAAAGCATTCATTGCAACAAAAGTATAACATTTTCCTCTTCATATTGTTTTTGCTTTGAAGAATCAATTGTAAAATTCAAGGAGGTTATCCTATTATTTGCTTCCACTTTGACCATAGATTCTCATTGAAGATTACAATATGCCTTTTATTTGAGTTTAAACATTAGAAAACATATGTGATTTGAAAAAAAATAAGAAAAGAAACGTATGTGAATTTAATACAGAATTATCAGTTTTTTTACTGGGAATTATTAGTTTTTTAGAACACCAATAATTATGAGAGTAATAATTGTGCAATCAGTTATGTCTTCTATTGTTTTTTCTCAATTAATTTCTCGAGTCTATATGTATATTTTGAATTATTTTGAGTTTTAAGAATATGGATATTAATGCAAGATGATTGTAGAACTGACACGTATAAACATAATGAATGAAATCATTTTTAATTGTTAGGTATATAGATGAGTGTTGAACTTTAAAATAAACCGTTATTGTCAAAAAAAAAAACTTTAAAATAAAATGACGACCAAATTCAAGAGTTTTTATTGGCTTTAAACCACTATTAATAGTTATATATAAAATATAACTAAATAAAGCATACAAAGTTAAAGTTTGAAAATAATGCAATAATTTGATATGAAATAACATAAGACATAACATATTGATATTATAATTGAGATAAAAAGGAAATGTAACGGTAAAATGAATTCTTATTCAATTAATTAATTTGAAATAATGTAAAAACTTGAAGACAATGATATAAATGCTTAATTAAAATTGTAACTTACGGTTTCACAAAGTGATTAAACTCATTTTTTACTAAAACAAATTATTTAATATAAATAATTAAATATATAAAATATATTAACTTTTGAAATATTACAACAAAAATAAACAAAATATATGGCCATTGCTTGGACGAAGAAGGAAGAGACAATCTGACAACACAAAAAATACACAACTATTAATCAATTATTAAATAGGAATAGAAAATGAGCAGAGGAGAAAACCCAAAAAAAATATTTAAAAATACATAAACCTCTACCCATTTCATTTCTTTCGTTAGTTCTGCTTTTCAATTTTCGCTGAGGTTCCTTCCAATCCGCTTCCTCTATATGTACCGTAATATTCTTCGATTTTAATGCAAATTCATGATTTTGTTCGCCGGTTGCCCTCTCGTTCTTTTTGGTTTATTTGATGTTGTGCATTGCAGTGTCTCCGATCTTTTATTGACATCATAGTATTCATGTTTTTTGGTTTCTTGAATATGGCTTGAAATCTATATTATCCTTGGTGGGAGGTGAAACAACTACATGCATTGAAGTGAAGCAATACAAATTTGATGAGAAGAGGCAAAAATATAGAGTTTAAGGGAAGAGCATTGAACATTGAAGAGTGCCTTATAAGTTTATGATTGTCAAACAATAGATAGTGGATCATAGAAGATAGGTGAAAATAGTATTGATTGAAGAATACCTCCAAAAGCATTGGGTGAGAGAGGAGAGAGAGAGAGAGAGAGAGAGAGAGAGAGAGTGTGTGTGTGTGTGTGTGTGTGTGTGTGTGTGTGTGTGTGTGTGTGTGTGTGTGTGTGTGTGTGTGTGTGTGTGTGTGTGTGTGTGTGTGTGTGTGTGTGTGTGTGTGTGTGTGTGTGTGTGTGTGTGTGTGTGTGTGTGTGTGTGTGTGTGTGTGTGTGTGTGTGTGTGTGTGTGTGTGTGTGTGTGTGTGTGTGTGTGTGTGTGTGTGTGTGTGTGTGTGTGTGTGTGTGTGTGTGTGTGTGTGTGTGTGTGTGTGTGTGTGTGTGTGTGTGTGTGTGTGTGTGTGTGTGTGTGTGGATTGTATTGTGATTGCCCTTATAAGGTGTGCAAGAGAAGTGATCACCTCCCAAAGAATTAAGTAGAAAAAGAAAAAAAAGTGTGCATTAGAAGAATTATTAAGTCTGTCTTAATTGCTAAAAAACTTAGGAGATGACATTTGACAAATAATTTAATGAAATTATTTGCAAATGTTAATAGTATAGATAGCTTCGACATTATTATATTTGATAATATGAGTAAAAGGATGTTTTTACTTAAAAATGATAACATAGGAAAAATACTATCACTATAACTATTACAATGAAAAAGGCTAATGTCTACCTCTCTAACACACTCTATTTAATGCTAAAAAATTTGACTATTTTATTGATTAAACTTCGTATAAGTCCCACCAAATTTCAACAAATAAGAAAGTGTAATTGGTAGCACTCATCTTACTACTACTATACTATGAGTTAATAGTCAATTTGATCTCTCAAATTCAAGAAAAAATCATTCGAATTCCTAACATCAATAATATTCTAAATTAACCTCTGACATTCCAAACATTATTTAGTTTAGTCCCTAAAGTTCTCAATGTAATGTTTAGTCCCTAAATTTTACAATTTAATATCAATTAAGTTTCAGACTTCCACAACTTAAGATCAGTTAAGTCCCTAATATGTGGTTTTTATCAAGGACCAAATTGATACTATATTGTAAAAGTCATAGTTTAATTGATATTAAATTATAAAAGTTAGGACCATGTGACATCGATATTCGAGAATTTAAAAGAGGAAATTGAATAATGTTTGAAAATGTTACAGTTTTATTAGGAATATTATTTGTCTGGTGTAGGAACTTAGATGAGGTGGAGATGGCTTCAATCGACGTATCTTCCGAAGTTGCGAGTGTGCGACCAATGTGGGTGTGGTATCTACACACACTCCAACGCCTAAGTCAGTATGGTGAAGTTTGTGGTGAGATAAGTTGTGAGATCGTACCTGGGGGGCGAAGGTGGGTCAGTAATTATAGAGTAGCTCGTCTTGCGGTTGGAAGCGAGTTGATTGTGACCCTTGATCCTGGCATGGCACGGGTCGCTATTCGCGCCTTGAGCTGGTGATTCTCTTGAGGCGTGCCTTGGTGTGCACAAGACGAGATGCCTTGCCCGATCCCTTGAAGTCGGCTCGCGGCGGACTTCAGCCCAGAACATTGTTAATGCAAGATAATAAACTAAACTTTTCTTGTTTTAGGATTTTATAAGACTTTTTTTGGGTAGGAAAGTCTATTTGTATTCAATCAAGACATTCTATCACTTAAAAACAATCCCTTGGTATTTGGTGCATGGAAATCACATACACTTGTGTGCAAGTATACACTGTCCAAAAACAAGTAGTAAAAAGATCGAACCCACAGAGATTGAAAAACTCACTTTTAAAATCAATATAAAGTAATAAAGTGTAAAGTAACAAAGTAACAAAATAATTTTGGATTTTGTTTGATGATCACAACTAAGTTAGAAAGCAAAGTAAGAAATGTTGATAGTGTAAAAGAGAAAAGCTAGTTGGAATGTCTTCATCAAGTAATTTACTTATAAGTGTTTGATGCAGTATGTGATGCAGCTGCACTGAATGTTGTTGCATTAGCTATGTGCCTTTCGGTCACTTTCTTCAGAGTATCATTATCAGCTCTTATGATCCTTGTTCTATGCGGTAAAGAAAGGGGTGTCAATGCCTATCTTGTCTCCTAACAATTATCCAATTTGCTTAAATAAATTCACTTTTGTATTTTAAGTACCCACAATTATCCTATGGACTATACTATCCTATCTCTAGGACTTAGCATGGTTTTCACAAAGTTTTCTTTATGTAAAACACTCACCCATATTAGTTCTTGAGTTCTTAATTGTAAGCCATTTCTGGTCATTTACAAATCTTACTTATTCTAAGTGATCAAGTTCAAAATAAGTATTGAAAAGATTATCAAGCAAGAACTAAAGTACAAACATACATACATGCATCATACTTACTTAAAAGCTCATTAAATGATTAGAACATTCCAACTAAGAGAGGTTTAGCTAACTATAGACATTGCAAGATATATATAAACTGAATAGACCATGTTTTATATATATATATATATATATATATATATATATATATATATATAGAAATCACAAAAGAGAACAACAAGAGAAAAGTTACAAATGTTGAAACACTTTGTATGAAATCTTCTAGCAATGCACTAGCATTACTCCTTAGCACTATACAAATACTATGAAAACGAGTTAAGGAGGATTTGTCAATTCCTTCCTCTTCCTCTAAAAATATAGAAACTAACTATGTATATTGGAATTTTGATCTAACTTATAGATTGTGATATATTTCCAAATGAAGATGTGAGGTCCTTTTATAGCCTTCAAGTGAGGTGCTTCCTTTCTTCATGTTGAAGTAATCTTGAGTGGATCATAGCTGTATTTGCTTTTCAGAGGTTTATCCCAAGTTGAAATCTTTGACTAATCACATAGGGCGGTTCCATGATGATAGAACATGTGTCTCTATGTTGGTGACTCTTCAAAGCTATGCCTATAGCTATGTGTGAATGGTAGGCGCCTACTATACAAGGTGGGATGGCATCAGAGAACCGTGCAAGAGGTCATCAATTGCAAGTGGGTGCATATGAAACAGACTGCTTATTCATTAAGTAGTGCAGATTTGATGCAGGATCAGTGCAGGAGCATTTGATGCAGTTAGCATTGAGACTGCACTAAACAAAAACATCAAACATACCACAATATATCCAAAATGGCCTAATAATAACTATAACCATTCAAATCACTCAAGTTATCATATATCACACTAAATACTATATAAACTCTTTATTATACTTGAAAGAGATCAAATACTAAGTTTAAACATATGAAATACTCTATATAAAATAGAGTTATCACACCCCCAAACTTAAACCATTGCTTGTCCGCAAGTAATGACAAAGACAAACTATAAAAACTAATATTTCTAGAAGATAGATCAGCTTGATATTTTTGGATTTTTTATGAGGAGTTCCCTATGAACTTCATTTCTCAACAATTTTTCTTGTGCCTTTATTTCTTCAAAACTACCAAAGCTATTCAAACTCTTTTGTGTGTGTGTGAACCCACTGAGTTGAGATTGGTTCCAAGACTAAGTAAAAAAATTCCTCCTAGCCTTTGAAAGGATATGTTCATCTTTGGTCACACCAAAATATTTTTCAAAAGAGAGATTAGACTCACAAAATTTTCTCAAGTGTTGGGGAGTTCTAAAATCAAAGGGCTTGGTTGAATCTTTCAAAGCTTTTGAGCCAATGCATTTTTCTATTTTTTTTTGTGTGGATCTTTTGAGCAGATGCAATACTTCTTTGAAGTGATTTGTGCATTGATTTTTTTCTGCATTTTGCTTTTTTCTTCAGTGCAGTTTGCATTGATGCTTCTGCACTGATGATGCTTTTCTTTTTCTAGCTCATATTACCTTCCTCACTGACCTCCAGATGCAAATGCACTTTGGCACAGGTCTTTGACCTCCAGATGCATATATTTTTCTTTGCACTTTGCATGAGTTGCTTTTTGAACTATCCTCCAGATACATTTATTCTGCATGGCGCAGTGTCTTTGACCTCGGATGCATTCATGTACTTAGGCACATGTATAGTTTCAAAAGATTCAGGGTATGGCTTTGTCCACATTTTTGTATTCTTTTTCTACATTGTTTACTCTTTATACTTTTGAAATTCAGCCTTTGTTTTCATAAAACACCCCCAAACTTAATTCTTTAAGCTCTTCTTTCTTTTTAGTAAAGCTTTGTTTTGACCTAAGCTTACCAAAAATTCCCCTTGCATCAGATTGATCTTTAAATAGCAAGGTTCTTTTCACAAACTCAGTTTTGAAGTGTTGAAGTAAAAATAATTTTGGTTTTTCTAAGAAATAAGGCTTCTTTTTCTCTTTTTCATCATAAAAATTTCATCCATAGGGCTTTCACCATATTTTTGAAAAACTGATATTTTCTACTAAAATCTTTAGATACTACTTTGTTAAGTACATCTAATATTAAAACAAACTATAAACTACTTAAAACATATATATTTACTATATAAAACATATTAATTAAACACACAACATACTAGATAAAAACAAACATATTTAAACATAACATGCAAATCCCCCCCCCCAAACTTAAGGGGTAGCTAGTGTCCTCACTGCTAATTTGTTCAGAAAATACAAACCATTTGATCAAAACAGGGGAGAGGGATTAAAAACAACCAGGGAAATAGTTTAAACATAATTAACACAAGCTATAGTAGTAGTAGGTGAAAGCTTGTAAATGATACTCATTTCTTGGCTTCACTCCTAATTCTGGTGCTTTGCCTGGATGGAGGAGTGTGTTTCACCTTCTGCTTCTTCTCCTTGGGTGGCTTGCTTGGTGTTTCTTCTGTAGGTGCAGATGCACCTCCTACTTTTGGTACAGTTGCAGGAATTGTTTCTTGAACTCGATGCAGTGCATCGATCGATCGCATCGAGTTTCTTCCTTTTTGGTGTTAATTTTTCCTGCCTACCTGCAGGTTGTTTGAAGAACTTCTGTGTGTTGTGCAATGCATCTCTCTTCTGTTTAGCCATTTGCTCCAGAACAAGCTTGATTGTTGCTTCATCATGCATAGTTGTTGTCTGTTGTGATGCAGCAGCAAGTGATGCAGGAGCATCACTCTGCATCTCAATAGTTTGAGCTACAGGCTCCTGTGCAGATGATTCTTCTTCTTTGTCTTCTTTGTTGAGTCCTTCTTCTTCTCTTTCCTGCATAATCTCTTTCTCAAGAGCAGAAATAACATTAGTAGTAATGTTGTTTGGGTCAGAAGGTACTGCTTGTTCTGTTTGCATAACAGGGGTTGTTTCTTCTGTGAGAGTTGTTTTCTGTGGTTCATTCCTTGGAGAGGGTGGTGGAGGGGTTTTTTGTGGTGGTGATAGGACTGGTGGATCATTGAGGGAGGGTAATGGTGATTTTGGGATGGAGGATGATTCTTGGTTTGGTGAGATGATGGGTGTTTTGGTAACTGGTGATGTGATAGGGGTTTCTTGTTGGGCTTGTGGTGTTTGTTTGGCATATTTCTGCCTAGCAATTTCTTCTAGGATTACACCCCTAGCTTGCTCTTCTTCTTCTACATCAACTTCCTCATCACTCTCTTCTTCTTCTTCTTCAACTTCTTCTATTTCCTCATCCATTTGTTTCTCTAATTCCTCATCCTCAGAGTCAGAATCATATAAATCTTCAACCACAGGTTCTACCACAACCTTCTTCTTACCTTTTGATTGTTTCCTAGCTACCTTCTTCTTGGTACTAGGTTCTTCCTCTACCTTCTCTTTACCTTTCCCTTCTTCTTCAGCCTCTTTCTCTTCTTCTTCCTCTCCTTCAGCTCTTAATACCCAACTTGGAAATTCAGGGGCATTCACTTGGCCCACAAGATCAAAGATATTGTCAAAAACCAATTGAAGCCAATCATGTTGGACATTCATAAATTTCCATACTGCCCTCTACTTCTGCATGTAATGCTCTTGCATTGCAGGTGCAGGGCCTCTCACATTTCTCAATTTCTCCTTCAATTCAGCACTCAAATTACCAGGGGGAAATTTTCTTTGTTCATTAGCAGCTATTGGGACACCTTCTTTCATGCATAGTTCAGTAATAAGACAAGGGAAAAACATAAATCCCTTTGATTTTGTTGAGCATGCAAGAATTTCCCTAGCTATCAATCTGCCTATGTCTACATTTCTCTCGGAGAGAATTGTATCTAACAAGATCAATCTCTCTTTGGTCATTGCATATGTGTGTGATGTAGGCAGAATTGAAGTGGCTATGAACAAATGCCAATTACCTAATGCATCTATCAAGTAATTACTTCTAAGTTTGATTTCATTAGGTGTAAATTTTTCCCAAACAGACCCTGGTATAGCAATTCTACTTCTCAGTTCTTCCATTTCTTTTTTAAAGGCCTTGGCCACTTTGTTTTCAAAATCATTTCCATTATACTTCAGCATATAATGTTCATTCAATTTCTTGGCATGGAAGTGTACAAGTTTACCTCTCACCATGGAAGTGTAGGAATGTTCTATTCCTTCTTGTGGTGTGATTCCAGCATAGAATTCTCTCACTATGTCTTCAATGTAGCCTCCTCTTGGTAGCACAAAGTGGTCCCAATTGAGATTGGCCACTGTTGACATGAATGATGGGCTAGCCTTCTTCAAATCATACCCTCTCTCGGGTAGTAGATGCATGTTCAGAAATGAACATTGTCATCATTTCTTGCTGTTGATTCCTTGGCTTTACCTTTCTTGATTGATGATGATGATGCATGCATGACTTTCTTCTCTTTCTGAGGAGTTTTGGCCTGCTTGCCTGATGATTCTGTGCTGATTGCTTTTTCACCATTGTAATTGCTTTGAATTTCTAGGTTTTTGATTATTTGTGTGATTGAGAAAAATTGGAGATGAGAATGTGAAGGGTGGTTTGTGTTTCAGATGAGAGAAATTTGTGAGATTTTGCGAATGAAAGGGTAACGGTAACAAGGTTAAGGCTTTATGTTTCAGGAAGAGGGAAGTTAGTGGAGTTATTAGGTAGCCGTTAGCAATGCGTGTTACGCATGCATCTTGCCATGTGTCATCATTGGTTACCAATGCTTCATTAACCTTGCTTAACTTCCCTTTGATCTTCCTGAAGCCTTAAGAATCACACTTAATCAATTTCTTCAAGTTTCTGAAATTTTTGATGCAGGGCACATTTTCCTTCAATGCAGGTGCATTTGATGCAGCTGCATTAGTTTCCTGCATTTCTGCAAAACAACTAAAAACATAAAATTGCACAAAATAATTAAAAACAATGGGTTGCCTCCCATTAAGCGCTTGTTTTAAGAGTCTTGTCAGCCTGACTATCTCTTTTTACTTAGAGATTTTGCAAATGGGTGGTGGTTTTATCTCTCACCACATGTTCACCATAGTACATCTTAACTCTCTGACCATTTACTTTGAAGACAGTATTTGAGGATTCATCAAATAAGTCTACTGCTCCATGTGGATAAACCTTTATCAACTTATATGGTCCTGACCACCTTGATCTAAGTTTACCAGGAAATAGCTTCAACCTAGAGTTATATAGCAGAACTAGTCCTCCTTCTTTCAATTCTCTTCTGTGAATTTGCTTGTCATGCCATTTCTTAGTCTTAGCTTTGTAGATTTCAGCATTCTCATAAGAGGTTTGCCTAATTTCTTCTAACTCATCAAGCTCTAACATTCTCTTTTTACCTGCCTTGTTCAGATTGAAATTGAGCTTCTTCATAGCCCAATAAGATTTATTTTCCAATTCTACAGGTAAATGACATGCTTTTCCATAGACTAATTTGTAAGGGGACATTCCTAAGGGGGTTTTGAATGCTGTTCTATATGCCCATAAAGCATCATCCAAATGTAAAGACCAATCTTTCCTATTTGGACTCACCATTTTTTCTAGCATTCTCTTAATTTCCCTTTTGGATAATTCTGATTGTCCACTAGTTTGAGGATGGTAGGCTGTAGCTATCTTATGCTTAACTCCATACTTAGCTAGAAGGTTTTCTATGATCTTATTGCAAAAGTGTGAACCTTCATCATTAATGATAGCTCTAGGAGTTCCAAATCTAGTGAATATATTTCTTTGCGTAAACTTACTCACCGATTTAGCATCATTATTAGGTAATGCTACTGCCTCTACCCATTTGGACACATAATCAACAGCTACTAAGATATATAAATTGCCAAAAGAGGGTGGAAAAGGTCCCATGAAATCCATGCCCCACACATCAAATAATTCAATTTCTAAAATATTTGTTCTAGGCATTTCATGCTTATCAGAGATATTTCCTGCTTTTTGACATTTATCACAATATTTGACCATAAAGTAAGTATCTTTAAATAAAGTAGGCCAAAAATAACCAGACTGTAATACCTTAGCTGCTGTTCTTGTACTTCCAAAGTGTCCTCCATAAGGTGCAGAATGGCAATGCGATAATCGCTTGTTGCTCCTCTTCAGAATGCATTTCCTCATTAATTGATCCAGGCACATCTTGTAAAGGAATGGATCATCCCAATAGTATTGCTTGACTATGTGGAAGAATTTTCTCCTTTGTTGATATGTCATATTCACCTGGTACTACTTTGCTTGCAAGGAAATTTACAATATCACAAAACCATGGTGCAGATGCATTGATGCTCCTGCATTGCTTATAGCAAATGCGAGTTTCATGTTTTGCATTATTTGTGATTGCCAATAGTTTCTCATCCGAAAGCTTTCCTTGATTTCTTCTCCTTGTGTACCAAGTGATTCTCCTTCAATCCTTGATAAATGGTCTGCTACTTGATTTTCTACTCCTTTTTTGTCTCTAATTTCAAGATCAAATTTTTGTAGGAGTAGAATCCATCTTATCAACCTTGGTTTTGCATCCTTCTTTGAAATTAGATACTTAATGGCAGAGTGATCAGTATAGACAATAATTTTAGTGCCAACTAAGTATGATCTGAATTTTTCAAATGCAAATACCACAGCTAATAATTCCTTTTCTGTAACTGTGTAGTTTACTTGAGCTTCAATTAATGTCTTGCTAGCATAACAAATGGAATGAAAAACCTTGTCATACCTTTGCCCTAGGACTGCTCCTACTGCAAAGTCACTAGCATCACACATTAATTCAAATGGCCTACTCCAATCTGGAGTTACTATCACTGGTGCAGTCACCAATGCCTTTTTAAGTTTGTCAAAAGCTTCTATACAAGAGTCATCAAAGATAAATTCTACATCATGTTGCAAAAGCATGCATAATGGTTTTGAGATTTTTGAAAAATCTTTGATAAACCTTCTATAGAAACCAAAGATGGCCTAAGAAGCTCCCGATACCTTTAATTGTATTGGGTGGTGGTAAATTCTCAATGACATCAACCTTAGCTTTGTCTACCTCTAGACCTTTCTTTGAAATTCTATGTCCTAGCACTGATGCCCTCTTGTACCATGAAATGGCACTTTTCCCGATTTAAGACTAAATTTGTTTCTTCACATCTATTGAGAATTTGTTCCAAGTTTGCTAAACAAACTTGAAATGTTTCTCCAAAGATAGAGAAATCATCCATGAATACTTCCATTGATTGCTCAATGAAATCTGAGAATATAGACATCATGCATCTTTGGAATGTAGCAGGTGCATTACATAAGCCAAATGGCATCCTTCTAAAAGCAAAGGTTCCATAAGGGCATGTAAAGGTGGTTTTGTGTTGATCCTTAGGCTCAATGGTATTTGATTATAGTCTGAATAGCCATCTAGGAAACAATAAAATTCTTTTCCTGCTAGTCTATCTAACATTTGGTCTATGAATGGTAAAGGAAAGTGATCCTTTTTGGTAGCTTTGTTGAGTTTTCTGTAATCCATATAGATTCTCCACCCTGTGACAGTTCTAGTTGGTTTCAACTCATTCTTTTCATTGGCTATTACTATCACACCCCCTTTCTTTGGTACACATTGGACAGGACTTACCCAAGCAGCGGCATGCGATATGGGGTATATGATTCCAAAGATCTAGCCACTTAATGATTTCTTTTTCACAACCTCTTTCATAATAGGATTTAGTCTTCTTTGACTTTCTATGCTATTTTTGGAATTTTCTTCCAAAATGACTCTGTGCATGCATATAGAAGGACTAATTCCTTTGATATCTGCCATTTGCCAACCTATAGCTTTGGTATGCTTCTTTAGAGTACTAATGAGATCACTCTCTGTTTTGATGTTAAATCGGAAGCAATGATAATGAGTAAAGTCTCATTTGTTCCTAAGAAGGCATACTTAAGGTGTTCAGCAGATATCTTCAATTCTAACTTAGGAGGTTGTTCTATTGAGGTAAGTTCTTCTTGAGAATTGGATCCTCAAGATTGAGTGGTTCATAAGTCCTAGCCCATACTTCCTTACAAGAGTTTTCTATTGGCGATTTTCTTTTCTAGTATTTCATCATCTAGCAATGCAAATTTGCATCTAATGCATCCGCATTGGCTAAGTGATCATACCGCTTGTAAACTGTTTTTCTACCAATTGATCTAGAGAGAATAAGGATGAACACTCTTACGTATCCTCTGCAGGATACTTCATAGCATTCATTACATTGAATTTTATCTCTCGATCATTCACTCTCATAGTGAGTTCACCTTTCGTACATCAATTATGAGTTCACCTAGGATAATAGGCATTTCCTTATCTCGCATCAAAGTCAAGGATAACAAAATCTACAGGAATACAAATTTATCTACCTTGACTAGGATGTCTTCTATGATACCTTCGAGGATAGGCTATTGATCTATCGCCTAATTGAAGTGTCACTCGTGGTTGGTTTTGCATTTCCAATTTCTAAGCGGTCAAAAATAGATTTAGGCATCAAGTTGATGTTTGCACCTAAATCACATAAAGCTTTACCAAGATAGGATTTTCCTATAGAAAATGGAATTGTAAACTACTACTGATCCTTCAATTTCCTAGGGATCTTATTTTGCATAAGCAAACTACAATCTTCTGTCATGCAAATTGTCTTTTAATTTTCCATGCTAGCGGTTCGCAATTTCTCAGCATCCGTCATTTTTACTTTCATGCTAATCGTTCAAACCACAGCATTTGTCCTTTTAAATTCTATGCTAACTGTTCACTCGCATTTGTCCTTTTAAATTTCGTGCTAACGGTTTAGCCTCGCATCATTTACTTTCATGCTAACGTTTCACAGCATTGTTTTTATATTTCGTGCTAACGGCTTACTCGCATCGCTTTTACTTTTCATGCTAACGGTTCATTTACTGGCATTTGTCTTTTAAATTTCATGCTAACAGTTCACCTTGGCATTTGTCCTTTTAAATTCTATGCTAACGGTTCATTACGAAATGGTCTTTTAAATTTCGTGCTAACGGTTCAAATTTCGACATCGCTTTTTACTTTCATGCTATCGAGACGCGCTACGACATTGTCTTTAAATTTTTCTCGCTATCTGCCCGCCCTAGCATTGTCTTTAATTTTTCTTGCTATCTGCCCGGTTCCATACTGGCATTGTCTTTAATTTTCTTGCTACTATCGGTTCCGCTGGCATTGTCTTTAAATTTTCTTGCTTGCTCGGTTTTCGCTGGCATTGTCTTTAATTTTCATCGCTATTCCAGTTACGCCTCGGCATTGTCTTTTATTTTTCCCGCTTATCGGCCTTGCCCCGGCATTGCTTTTATCTTTTGCTATTCGGCCTCATTCGACATCGTCTCCATTGTAATATAGCCACGACATCGCACTTTTTAGATTTAATGGTTCTCGATTCGCCTCGACAATCAAATATTTCACCGATTAAAATTGAGGTTCGTTCAAAATCTTATCTCTTCTACTTTGATAATACAACAAAACATGGAGAACATGGTTTTGTGTATTATATCGTAAGAGAGTAAAGCTGAGAGAGGCAATCGTGAACACTCAATTTTTAACGGTATTTTTGACGCTTTTTTGGAAAAATACGAAAATACGCTGCGTTTTTACGTGTTTTGCGTGTTTAGTCGTCGAATATGTCATTTTACTCGTTTATTTCACTTTCGCGCTTATTTTTACTCTTTTTCAACGAAAAATATATATAATTCGAAAATTACAAAAAAATAGTATATTTAATTAATTGTCTTACAATGTTTTTTTACAACAATCCCACATAAACCTATCCAAAAATAACAAATAGAAATTAGGGTGCTTCAAACTGCTCCAAGTTGTTAATGGCCTAGTACCACACCGCAGATCCTGAAATACGATCAAAGCTCAGTCAAACAGATCAAATGAAAATTAAATGTCTGACTAAAAGTTTAGGTTTTTTTCTTCCATACCCATTTCAGAATTGGGTGGGATGACACTTATAAAAGAAAATACTCATCGACACCTTTTTTTTCTATTTAAATATTTTAAAATAAAAATAAATATTGAACTTATTTCATTTATTTTGTCTTGAAGGTATCATACCCACCCAACTTTGGAGGGGTATGAGAGTAATCACCAAAAGTTTAATATAAAAGCACAGTCAAGGTCAGTCAACAGGGGGAGCCGATTTCAGAAAAAAAAAATCACCCAGATCAGAATTCTCACCCAGAAAAAAAGGGAGAAACCAGATCGGTCAAAAAAAAAATGTAGAAGCAGCCTCCTCTGCTCCCCACACACCATAACCACCACCACCGAACCACCCCTAAACTGAACCATACTACCTCCATCGCCCCAAACCAGGCCACCACCGCGAGCTCTACTCCCCCTCACAGCCACCACAACTTGTCATCCAATCACCATAAACCGTCCTCTCTCCCTCCCACAATCACGAAACCATCTGCTCCACCAACCACCCAAAACAATCCAGCAACCGATCTAAAAAACAAGAACCATAACAAGCCTAAAAAAATAGAGTCGGAGAAGATGAGGAAGAAAGAGAGAAAACCGAAGCTAGACAGAGAGAAAGCCCAAAAAAAATACGAACCCGAAGGTCCCGTCACCATCGCCGGTGAGAGCTCCGGCGACAACTTCGTCTTCTCCGGCGATAACTTCCGGCACCGTCACCCCCACTCCCTTCGCGTTTTCCCCTCTCCCTAAAAACCCTTACTCCGTTCGATTTCTCCCTTTCTCCCACTCTCTCATCAGATCTCCCTCTCTCTCTCATGCGCTGGTTTTGTTTTCTCCCTCCTAGGAGCAGCGGCTGAGAAAATGGAAAGGGGGGAGAGAGATTTAGGATTTGTGATAATTGTGGGTGGGTATCTACACCCCCACGTTTTCTGCCTTTCTTTTTTTAATGTATTTATTTTAATCTGTGGTGCTTTTTTTTGTTTTTCTTTTGTTTCCTTTGTCTTTCAATAAAAAAAAAACAATGTTAACTGGGCCTGCTTCCCACACCCCATTTACTATTGAACACCTCACTTCGTTTTCTTGATATTTTTATTATCATTTCTCAATTTTCTCATTACTAATATTATTATATTATTATATTTATCGCCACTAATTATTTATTCACTTTAAAAATGATAATTTAGGGTTTGACTTGGATGTACATCCTATCAAACCCACAATTTTGATTTAAGTGTCTTTGGTTGCACAACTTGGACCTTAAATCCAAGTTAAAATAAAAATCACCAAAAAAACTCACAAATCAAATATTGATATTTAACACCTATTTTTTTATAAAAATCCAAATATAAATGGATTCGATTTGGATGTACATCCCATCAATCCTTCAAAATTAAAATCAACCAACCAACAAATTTTTCAGAAGAACTATGTGACTTTTGAGTCTCTCATCGCACTGCAGAAAGACGTGAGGCGCGTGGTCTCCTCACAAAGTCAAACTAAAATTTTCTTAATTTAGTCCTTATATTGTTTTCTTGTATATAATTAATGTTTTGAATATTATCTTGGGGTAAACAAATAAATAAGCAATTATTATTGCGCAACCAAATTTAAGAATCTGTCTTTGGTGACGGATGTGTTAGCAGAGTGCAAAGTGAAATTAGGTTTTCACCCCTTCCTTCGCATAATCGACTCCGAATCCGACCTAGTTACGCAGACTCAAATAACTTAAAATTAGGTTTTTCTCAATTTTCCTATTTTTAATAAATTGGGTGGCGACTCCTCAAATAATCTATTTTTGAGCCGTCAACGTCGGGATCACTGGCCACGACAGATGGCGATCATCTAGGGGATAGTGAGAGTCAAGCCCGGTATGTTTGGTTGTGCAAAATGACTATAAGGTACGCTTTGTTTACCCTTCTTAGTTTCTTTTTTATTTATTTATTTTTTTCTTTCTTTGTATATATTCACTTTATATTTATATAATGTGCTTGATATAAACCCTAGGCTAGATGACATGTATTATTTGTTGTTAGGTTGTATTCCCTGAAATAATTTGTGATTTTATTTTATTTTCAAAGTTTGAGGTTTGTATGTTCCCTTCATACACTACACTGTGAGCACACAGGATGAGTTGGGCTTATACCGGAGCCTAAAGAAAAAACACTTAGATTAGAACGAGGTTGTGTAGTGGTAGTCATTTTGGATGTACATCCTGATGTCTACCATGAATTCCTCATCTAGAGTACGATTCTCCCCTGCGGGTATTCACATTTTGGATGTACATCCTGGTGTGTTTAACCTTTCTAGGAGGATACTTGACTCTAGAGACCTGAAATCTCTGTAGGTTATAGCTGCTAACCCAGTGAGTGCTCACAATAGAAATGCAATAGATCCATAGGGTTCAAAGTCCAATAGCATGGACCAACCAAATTAGGCACAAAGGGAGCTATCACTACAAGAAAAATGGGATGTCTTCCTTAGATAAAGTATAATTGGCTTTGGGTTTCAATGTCCTAGTACCTTGCTCAACCAACAACAAATCCTTTCGTCTACAATAATGAGCTATGTCCTTCCTAGCTTTCTCATTGTCTTTCGTTTTACCTTTCACGTCCATGACAGTGTTAAATATGTTATCAAAAAAAATTCTTCTCTGTATGCATTACATCCAGATTGTGTCTCGAGAGATTATCTTTCCAATAGGGAAGTTCCCAAAAGATACTTCTCTTTGTCGGTTGTGCCATTGACCATAGCCTTACGGACGAGAAACAACACCCGCTACGACTTCCATTGGAGGATGTCTTTAAACATCGCCCCAAACTTCCTCTCGTGTCAAACTATGAGGAGGTCCACTTGTTTCAACATGTCCTTGATGAATGCATATTTACGCTTTCTAAATGGGTGACCCATAGGTAAGAACCTACGATGCGAGTCAAACCACGAAGTTTTCCTCCGTATTTAAGAGTGAAAGCCCTTGTGTCAACCATGCAAATCGGACACGCCATCTTACCATGTGTTCCCATCCGCACAACATTCCATAGGCGGGAAAGTCATTAATTGTCCACATCAAAGTCGCCTCATTACGAAATTTTGTTTGCGTCTTCGCATCATAAGTTAAAACACCATGCCACAACCTTTTTAGGTCATCAATCAAAGGTTGCAAATATATGTCAATACCATTTGTTGGATTGCTTGCCCGGAATAATAGCATTTAAAAACATGTATGGTTTAGACATACACATTTCTCGTGGAAGGTTGTATGGGGTGACAATAATCGCCAACAAGAATACGGTGATGCCGATGCTTGAATATAGGGTGTGAAACCATCGAGCATAAACCAAGCCGAACATTGCGTGGATCACCGGCAAAATGCGGATGAACACGATCAAAATGCTTCCAAGCTTCACCATCGGATGGGTGACGTAATTCACCGTAATTGTTTCTATTTTCATGGTGCCACGTCATTTTTGCGGGTCTCCATTGATGTGAACATCCTCTCGTAGCCTTCGTATAAGCGGCGAGATAGAACATTGCTTTTCGTGGAACCGGTTTGCTGCTCGCTGCTCGTCCTTTCTCGCGTACGCGGTAGCGTGGCTCTCCACACAACTTGCATTAGTCAAATTTCCATCATTTATGCCAAACTCATTATTATAATAGAGCATGCAACAGGACACACAACAATCAATTCTTTTAGATTTTAAGCCAAGCTTCGATGCAGTCTTTTAGCATCATAATAACTTCTGCGGCAAAAGTCCCTTAATAGGGGTTGCATCCAACATCATTTTGGTCATATATTCCATGCACAACTCGGCAACATTAAATTGAGACTTAAGACCCAACAACCGAACACACATTGATAATTTTGAGTCTTTAGATCCTTCAAATAATGGTTTATTTGTCTCACTCAAATACGTGTAAAACAATTGCGCTTCCTCATTTGGAACTTCTCAAAGATCATATTCCGGTTCTTCAAAATCCAAATTTACTCCAACGGCATGAGATATCATTCCCGATAAACATCTAACGCGGGTTGCATGATTTGGCGGATCCGGATGTGGAAGCTACTTCTTCAACGGAACATTAGTACTTGAAAGATATACTTCAACCGGAACATTAATCGCAGAACGACTACCGCACCACCCTGTGTGCTACTTCGTGGCGACTCCATATCCAATAATCGCCTAAACCCATTATTGTACAAATGCATTTCGACTTCATCTTCATTTTTATAAATCGAATTGAACATTTCGCGCCACGGACATCTAATTCCCCCTTCTCGCGCAAATCCTTCGTCACGCTTTAGCACACAAAAAATAAACTCTTCTACTCCTTCTCGCAAATCGTCTCTTTAAACCGCTTCTTCCGGGATATAATCGATCATACATCCAACTACGATCCATGTTTTCTAAATCCTAGTACTACGTGTGCTACAATAAAAATTATCATAAACAATAACTAATTACTTTTCATTTCATAAATATTAGTCATTTTAACTAACACTCTATTAACTAACAAAAATATAACATTTTAACAAATACATAACAATATTTAAAACATAGATTTTATTAATATTAGTCATTTTAACTAACAAGTCTATCAATTTTATTATTAACAATAAATTACATATTATCATAATTATTTAGAGTAAATGAAAATATAAAATAAATTACATATAATAACTGTTTAATGTAACTATTTAAATGAAAATAAATTACATATCATAATTCTTTAATATATTTAATAACTTCGAAAATATAATAAAATTTAACAATTTAAGCAAAAAAATGATAATATAATAACTTTGAAAATATAATAAAAGTTAACACTTTAAACAAAAAATGATAATATAATGACTTTCGAAAATATAATAAAAGTTAACACTTTAAACAAAAAAATGATAATATAATGATATTTAAAAATATAATAAACTTTAACAAATTAATAAAAATAATTATATAATGCATTTTCGAATAATTACTATATTATTGTATTTAGCATTCATCTAAAAACTTTTAACATCAAATAAAATTTTTCTTTTTTAACTACTATATTATTATATTTCGAATTTTTAAATAATATTAATGCAAATTAAATTTAAATCAATATTTTAATATTGTATTTATGTAATATTTTTTAAAAAATATTAACATAAATTAAAAAATAAGCACATCAAATAAGTTTAATATTGTATTTATTTGGTACGAATTTATTTAGTAATATTAACTAATATATTATAATTTTTCATATTTAATTATTGAAGAAGTATAACTACTAACATCAAATAAGTTTAATGACAACAAATAATTTCAATAACTAACCGGTAGTGCCGAGAAGACTCTGACTTGATGCTAAATCGGAATCCTTTAAACACAAAGAACAAAGATCACCAAACACAAAGAACAAAGATCACCAAACACAGCAACAAAGATCCTAAACAAACAACACCATAATTAGTAACAAAGTATAAGTTAAAACAAAATATAAGTTAAAACAAAGTCTAAATTAAAACATACCTTCAAAACAAATTTGAGAGAAGTGTTGAGAAAGAGTAAAGATTGAATGTGTGGATTATTAAGAGAGTGAAGTGTTGAGAGAGTGAAGTGTTGAGAGAGTGAAATGTTGAGAGAGTGAAGTGTTGAGAGAGTGAAGTGTTGAGAGTGAAGTGTTGTTTGTGAAGTGTAATCAGATTTATAAGAGGAGGAGCGAAATAGCCGTTTGAATCATCATCATTTTCGGCGGAATCTGTGCTGTTTTCGGCGGATTTGTTGAGGTGTTTTGACCGAGGTGTTTTGACCGTTTGAATCATTTTCGGCGGAATATGTGCTGTTTTCGGCGGAATATTTGCCTTGGGAAAACGAAAAACATTTGCGGCGGAATCGTTGACTGTTTCGGCGGATTAAAAGGCAGTTGGAATGCCTGGAAAAACGCGTGGCATTTGCGGCGGAATCTTAAGCCATTTTCGGCGGAAATTTGAATTCAAATTTCCCTCCTGATTGGCGTTTTGAATTTTCGGCGGATTGTGAAGCAATTTTCGGCGGATTAATTTTTTTTTTCTGAAACTTTTTTGTTCCCACTTTATAATCCCCCACAAACGTAAAAAATCCCCCACAAATGTCTAAAATCCGCTTAAAATTTTACGGTGGATTAAATCCCACAAATGTCAAAAATCATAGGAAAGTTTGTGGGGGATTAAAATCCGCCAGAAAGTTTTGCCTTGAATTTTCAGTTTTTCTTGTAGTGTATTTTTCCTCTTATCCTTTGTTTGATTGTATATATATACATATATATTCTCGTTAGTTTACACACAGAAAAAATAACAAAAAAATCGTATCGCATTTCATGCATAAAAAAAAACGTCAATAAAAATAATATTGCATTTCATGCATATCAAACAAAAAAAAAAACCATATTGCATTTCATGCATGAAAATCATGTTGCATTTGAAAAAATGCATTTCATGTAAATAAAGAAAAAAAACAATCAATCTTGTCATAGAAAATGATACATACATGTGTATTTATTATTATTTTATTTTTTTTATTTTTTATTTTTTTTTTGCATAAATTCTTAGGAAAAAGAATATTTTTTAGCCTATAGAATGCATTTTCATAAGCTAATACAAAAAAAATTTGCATTATTATTCATCATTCATCCTTTTCACTTACCAGAATCATTCATTCATCATAAAACAAAATTATGTTGCCTTTTGAGGTACTCATAGCATATTCCCTTCAAATGGGGCAAAAAAAAATCATTGCATTTTTTGCATAAAAAAAATAAAAATAAAAATTTACAAAGCTAATGCATGTTGCATCTTAGGATGAGTGATTGCATTCATATCATGCATTTCATAACATATTGGTTTATTTGACCCATTTTCATGTAGCATTTTTTTTCTCTCTTTAAAGAAAATCAATAAAAAAAAAATGAGTTTTGAAGAAGTCATTGACTTTTACTCATGTTATCTTCCCATTAATAGAAACAATAACATTTTTGCGCTTGCGTGAAAGTGGATACCAATCAAGCTTAGACTCATGGAATTGGATCCTTCTCTTGAAGAGTTGTTGGGAACCATTAGAGGGTTGGAGAAGTCACTTGGGAGGAAGGACATCTTTGGGGCACTGTCTGAGGGGGCATATTGGGAAAGATGAGTGAAAAAGGGAGGCATAAGGTTGGCAATCAGTTCTTGGATAAAAAGCTCAAAGCTAAAAGGGAGAGAGGAGAGGATTGTCGTTAGCACTTGTTTAGCTTGAAACCAAGTTAACTTAGTTGAAGCTTTACACTAATGGATTTGCATGGATTTAAAAACTCACTTCCATCATCTCTCACCCACGTTCCCTTGAAACACTGACCCCTTTTCGAGTTCTTGCCTCAAGTGATAATTCTTAATGCCCTTTCGACTGTGTCATTCAAACATGAATCAATGAGAGAATATCATATCTCAAAGGTCCATTTCCCAAAAAAAAAATGAAAAAAAAGCAAAAAAAAAAAAAAATCAAAACAAAAAAAGAGCAAGGAATGTGTAAAAGAGTGAATGTTATTTTTAAATTTTTTGAAAATATGGAATCATGATTTCAAATGAAGAGTGGCCATTTTATTCCTCTATCCCATAAAAAGAACCCTCATTGTCCCCTTTAAGCCTGTAATACCCTTTCACCAAACCCCGGACAAGGATCGACACTACAATAGAATTTAGTGCATTCAATTTTCCAAAGTTATGAAATCAAGGAGATAGGGGAAAAAGTTCAAAAAAAAAAAAGAGAAAAATGAATAAAGCCCGCAAGACTGAAAGCAAATATTGTCAGTCTTGGCAAAAGTTAGGGCACAAAAGAAAAAGTAATGAAAAAGCAGATAAGTGAAAAAAAATTAATTAAAAAAAGGTGAATGATTTGAGGATTGGGGAACACAAGAGGAAGCTGAATGCACTAAATCCATTCCATAACCCATTACCCATACCCGTAAGACATTTCTCTGAACCTTCTACTCCTTTCTCCTCCATAACCCATATCCGAAAAACATTTATTTAAGCCTTATAACCATTTTTTTCCCCATAACTCATAGCCCATATCCATAAGACATTTCTTTAGCCCTCCATTCATTTTCCTTCTATAAACCATAACTCAACCCATAAAGCATTTCTTTAAGCCTTCTAATCACCTTTCTTCCATAGACCATAACCCCTACTCGTAAAGCATTTCTGGGAGCCTTCTAATCATCTTTCTTTCATAACCCATAACCAATAGCCACATTACAAGCCTCCAAAAGCCCACTCTGATCAATTAATGATTGTTTTCATTTTCGTAATGTTAATTTTGAAATAATCATTTGCTTCTTTTAAGCTATCTTTTTCTCTAAAAAAAAAAGAAAAAAAAAAGAAAAAAAAAAGAGAGAATCCCGCTAGATTGAAAACCCGAAAGGGCGGTCTAGGCAAATATTAGGATAATAAAAATAATAATAATAAAGCCGCTTATATTGAAAAACGCAGCAGCGTCTAGGCAAAAATTAGGGCACAAAAAGGGAATGAGACTTACAATGAGAAGTTTATGTAGTTCATTGGAGAAAATTTACGCTACTTGGGCCAAACAAAAGTGTACATTGGGGCAATTTGTGGAGGATAAGTTTGAGAGTCTCGAGAGACCCCACACTGGGCAAACTTTAAGTAAGTCAAAGGTTTCTTGCTACACCATGTAGTATTCTCTCAGTGGCAATGTCTTTCACTAGAATGAGGCAAAATTCTTACCGCACCTACATCTATCAAACTTTGTTTGCCACACTGATGCACTCTTGTGAGCAACAACTTTTATCAAGCAAAACACTGCAAGACCCGTCTTGAGTCAAAATTTCTTTTCCATACCTGAGCTGTTTGAAGCAAAATCTTTGCAGGTCCCCTCCCGAGTCAAACTTTGTTTGGCACACCTGTGTAGCCTTCTCTTGGGGGCAATACCTTCTACAGACACGGGGCAAAAGTGTTTGCATAACCGTGAGTTAGATTTTGCTTGCTACCTCTGGTAGTCTCTCCTGTGGTAAAACTTGTTTCCAATACCCAGCCAATTCCCCGCAAGTCAGACACCTCAAGTAAATGGAGTTCCCAATAACTCGAGGTTGCCATAACAAATTTTTCCTACCATCTTGTGTCGTCTTTGTCCTCCCTATGTTTTCCCTCCAAAACACCCTCTACTTTCAAACCAAAATCCAGAAAAACAAAAGCTCCCAAATACCTGTGAATCCATGCATGCTTATTAAGTAATGCTTCAATGAGAGTCAACTTGGAATTTTTGATGTGACTTAGAGAGTTAATGACAATCAAGAAAAAGAGAAGGAAAGGGTCAATTTTGAGGGTGTTTTGCATTGGAAGGTGAGAAGTGACCTTAAAAGAAAATAGAAAGCTTGAAAGGGTGACGATAACCTTCCATATGAAGACAAGTTTGATTGGTTTAAAATAAAGCCTGCACAAAAAGAAATTCTCAGTGAATCCATCTTTCAAGACAAATGCATCTCAATTTCAACTCAAGATTCATGCATAATTCATGCATTTCATGTCATAGTTTGCATACATTTTCATCTATGCATTCCACTACATAACTAGAAGCATACATCTATGTTCAGTACTTTGTAAATAAAGTAATAAAAAGAGTCACCCAAAGCAAGGCGTGCATTGCATGCTCTAAACTTTGTGCTAAACTGGTTCACTGCACTCGCTGCTTTTCTTGTTCATGCTAATCTGTTCACTCAGCATTGTCTTTTATATTTCGTGCTATAGCTGCTCACCTACAACGCATTGTCTTTTAATTTTCATGCTAACGGTTCACCACAGCATCGCTTTTTACTTTTCATGCTAACGGTTCAATTTGGCGCATTGTCTTTTATATTTCGTGCTAACTGCTCATTACCGCATCTTTGTCTTTTAATTTTCCATGCTAACGGTCAAATCACCGCATCCGCTCATTTTACTTTCATGCTAACGGTTCATTTCGGCATTTGTCCTTTTAAATTCTATGCTAATCGTTCACTTACAGCGCATTTGTCTTTTAAATTTCGTGCTAACGGTTTAGCCCTGCGCATTTATTTACTTTCATGCTAACTGTTCAATTACGACATTGTTTTTTATATTTCGTACAATTCGCTCACCGCATCGCTTTACTTTTCATGCTAAGCGGTTACTTTCGGCATTTGTCTTTTTAAATTTCATGCTAACTGTTCACCTTGGCATTTGTCCTTTTAAATTTATGCTAACGGTTCGCCACGGCATGGTCTTTTAAATTTCGTGCTAACGGTTCACCGCAGATCTTTTTACTTTCATGCTATCTCCAGATGCCCGACATTGTCTTTAAATTTTTCTCGCTATCGGTTCCCCCTAGCATTGTCTTTAATTTTTTCGCTATCGGTCCGCCCTGGCATTGTCTTTAATTTTTTGCTATCGGTTCATACGACATTGTCTTTAAATTTTCTTGCTATCGGTTTCGCGCCTAGCATTGTCTTTAATTTTATCTATGCTATCGGTTACGCCCTGGCATTGTCTTTTATTTTTCCCGCTATCGGTCTTGCCCTGGCATTGCTTTTATCTTTTGCTATCGGTCTCGCCCTGACATCGTCTCCATTGTAATATAGCCCTGACATCGTACTTTTTAGATTTAATGGTTCTCGATTCGCCTCGACAATCAAATATTTCACCGATTAAAATTGAGGTTACGTATCAGATTTTATCTCTTACTTTGATAATACAACAAAACATGGAGAACATGGTTTTGTGTATTATATCGTAAAGAGAGTAAGACGGAGAAATCGCTAATGAACACTCAATTTTTAACGGTATTTTTGACGTTTTTTCGGAAAAATACGAAAATACGCGCTTTTTGCGTGTTTTGCGTGTTTAGTCGTCGAATATGTCATTTTACTCGTTTATTTCACTTTCGCGCTATTTTTACTCTTTTTCAACGAAAAATATATATAATTCGAAAATTACAAAAAAATAGTATATTTAATTAATTGTCTTACAATGTTTTTTTACAACAATCCCACATAAACCTATCCAAAAATAACAAATAGAAATTAGGGTGCTTCAAACTGCTCCAAGTTGTTAATGGGCCTAGTCCACAGCTGCAGATCTGAAATACAGTCAAAGCCCAGTCAAACAGTCAAATGAAAATTAAATGCCTGACCTAAAAGTTTAATATAAAAGCACAGTCAAGGTCAGTCAACAAGGGGAGCCGATTTCAGAAAAAAAATCACCCAGATCAGAATTCTCACCCAGAAAAAAAAGGGAGAAACCAGATCGGTCAAAAAAAAATGTAGAAGCAGCCTCCTCTGCTCCCCACACACCATAACCACCACCACCGAACCACCCCTAAACTGAACCATACTACCTCCATCGCCCCAAACCAGGCCACCACCGCGAGCTCTACTCCCCCTCACAGCCACCACAACTTGCCATCCAATCACCATAAACCGTCCTCTCTCCCTCCCACAATCACGAAACCATCAGCTCCACCAACCACCCAAAACAATCCAGCAACCGATCTAAAAAACAAGAACCATAACAAGCCTAAAAAAATAGAGTCGGAGAAGATGAGGAAGAAAGAGAGAAAACCGAAGCTAGACAGAGAGAAAGCCCAAAAAAAATACGAACCCGAAGGTCCCGTCACCATCGCCGGTGAGAGCTCCGGCGGCAACTTCGTCTTCTCCGGCGATAACTTCCGGCACCGTCACCCCCACTCCCTTCGCGTTTTCCCCTCTCCCTAAAAACCCTTACTCCGTTCGATTTCTCCCTTTCTCCCACTCTCTCATCAGATCTCCCTCTCTCTCTCATGCGCTGGTTTTGTTTTCTCCCTCCTAGGAGCAGCGGCTGAGAAAATGGAAAGGGGGGAGAGAGATTTAGGATTTGTGATAATTGTGGGTGGGTATCTACACCCCACGTTTTCTGCCTTTCTTTTTTAATGTATTTATTTTAATCTGTGGTGCTTTTTTTTGTTTTTCTTTTGTTTCCTTTGTCTTTCAATAAAAAAAAAACAATGTTAACTGGGCCTGCTTCCCACACCCCATTTACTATTGAACACCTCACTTCGTTTTCTTGATATTTTTATTATCATTTCTCAATTTTCTCATTACTAATATTATTATATTATTATATTTATCGCCACTAATTATTTATTCACTTTAAAAATGATAATTTAGGGTTTGACTTGGATGTACATCCTATCAAACCCACAATTTTGATTTAGTCTTTAGTTGTACAACTTGGACCTTAAATCCCGTTAAAATAAAAATCACCAAAAAAAACTCACAAATCAAATATTGATATTTAACACCTATTTTTTTATAAAAATCCAAATATAAATGGATTCGATTTGGATGTACATCCTGTCAATCCGGTCTAAGGATCTTTAGTTGTACAACTTGGATTTTAGACCTTTCAAAATTAAAATCAACCAACCAACAAATTTTCAAAAAGAACTACGTGACTTTTGAGTCTCTCATCGCACCAGAGAGTACGTAGGCGCGGGGTCTCCCTGTCAAAGTCAAATTAAAATTTTCTTAATTTAGTCCTTATATTGTTTTCTTGTATATAATTAATGTTTTGAATATTATCTTGGGGTAAACAAATAAATAAGCAATTATTATTGCGCAACCAAATTTAGGGTAACTGTCTTAGGACAGATGTGTTAGGGGTGCAGTGAAATTAGGTTTTCACCCCTTCCCTTCGCATAATCGACTCCCGAATCCGACCTAGTTACATGAGACCAAATAACTTAAAATTAGGTTTTTCTCAATTTTCCTATTTTTAATAAATTGGGTGGCGACTCCTCAAATAATCTTTTTTTGAGCCGTCAACGTCGGGATCACGGTCACGACAGTTGGAGTGCTTCTACTAAGGGAACATTGATGTGTAATTGTTTAGTAACTCTAAGAATTTACCAAACTGCTTCTCCTCATGTGCTTTTTTCAGTCTTTGAGGATAAGGAGGAGGAGGGTATTCAGGTACTAACTTAGGTAGTGGACTTTGAACTTCTTGTGATGTAGGAGCACTAGATGCTTCTGCATTGGTTTCTTTTTGATTTTTGGCTTTTTCTCCCTTTTCTACACTTTCCTTCTCAGTTAATTCTACCAAATCCTTACCACTTCTCAATGAAATAGCCTTAACCTGCTCCTTTCCTTTGGTTTGGGAAGGAGTAGCTTCAGATTTGAAGGTAAGGCACCTTGTGGCCTTTGACACTGAGTGTGGCTAATTGACCAACTTGATTCTCTAAGTTCTTAATGGAAGCATCTTGAGTTTGTCTAGCTGTTCTAGATTCACCTATGAATGTTTTGAGCATGGATTCTAGAGAATTCTCAGTGGTAGGTTGAGAGTTTCTTTGGTTATTTTGAGCTGGGAATCCTGGTGGTGTAGTTGGTGTAGTTGGTGCAGTTCTAGGTGCAGGTGCACTATTATTGCTCCATCTAAAACTTAGGTGATCTTTCCAACCAGGATTATAAGTGTTGGAATAAAGGTTATTCCTATTATAACCTACATAATTTACAGAGATAGGATTGCTAGAACACTCCTCATACAAGTGACCTCCTCCACAGTACACACACCTAGGTGTGCCTGGAGGTACTTGTTCTCTTCTTTACTATGATCTTTGTCTGGTGATGTGTTGCATTAGATGCAGTAGCATTGCCAGAAGTGAAGTTTTTCATCAAATTAGCTAGAGTGGCTACTTGAGCAGATAGGTCAGATATATCATTAACTTCATGTACCCCTGATGGTTTCTTTTGGGCACTTACCCTCTCAGTAGGCCAACTAGAGCTATTAGCTGCTATTCTATCAATTAATTCACATGCTTCATTGTATACATGATTTAATAACACTCCACGGATGATGCATCAAGCATTATTACGGTTTGAGGTTCTAAACCATTATAAAATGTTTCCATTTGAATAATACTTGAGTAAACCATGATGAGGACATTTTCTTAAAAGTTCCTTCCATCTTTCCCATGCTTCAAATAAAGACTCAAACTCTTTTTGTCTAAAAGATGTAATATCATTTCTTAACTTTGGCATTTTTGATAGGTGGGAAATATTTTCCTAAAATTTTTTCACCATTTCATTCCATGAATGAATAGAGTTAGGCTCTAAAGAATTTAGCCAAGCCTTAGCTCTATCTTTCAAAGAATAAGGAAATAACCATAATCTAAATGCATTTTCACTAACACCAGGTATAATAAAATTACTACATACTTCTAGAAATTGCCTTAAATGCAAATGAGGATCTTCATGAGGAGTCCTCCAAATTGACCAATAGTTTGAAGCATTTGAAACATCATAGGCTTAAATTCAAAATGCATGGCATCAATATGAGGTCTATTTATGCTAGTTTGCATATTTTGATGATCAAACTGAGCATAATCCCTCATAGGTCTATCTCTATTATTAATCATACCTATGTGATCCATGTGGATGAGATTTTCTCTATGAACTTCTTCTTGATAGCATCTTTGTGAACCAGGGCCTCCTCTCACTGAGTGTGGCCTTGAGCTTTGTTCTTTACTGTAAGACATGTTGCTAGCTTGTTGATTCATTTTCGAGTCTTAGCAATCTCCTGAATTTTCTTTCTATTTACGGATCTAAACTATATTCGGAGTTCGTTTCAGTTCGTACATATACCAAGTACCATGTACTTTTGTTGACAGAAACTTTAAAGACCATAATTTATATACAACACTAAATTACTATATATCAGAATTTTAAAAAGAATTTACTTCAATCCCCGGCAACGGCGCCAAAAACTTGGTGCATGGAAATCACATACACTTGTGTGCAAGTATACGCTGTCCAAAAACAAGTAGTAAAAAGATCGAACCCACAGAGATTGAAAAACTCACTTTTAAAATCAATATAAAGTAATAAAGTGTAAAGTAACAAAGTAACAAAATAATTTTGGATTTTGTTTGATGATCACAACTAAGTTAGAAAGCAAAGTAAGAAATGTTGATAGTGTAAAAGAGAAAAGCTAGTTGGAATGTCTTCATCAAGTAATTTACTTATAAGTGTTTGATGCAGTATGTGATGCTGGTTGCTTTGAATCTTTGTTGCATTAGCTATGTGCCTTCGGTCACTTTCTTCAGAGTATCATTACCAGCTCTTATGATCCTTGTTTTATGCAGTAAAGAAAGGGGTGTCAATGCCTATCTTGCCTCCTAACAATTATCCAATTTGCTTAAATAAATTCACTCTTGTATTTTAAGTACCCACAATTATCCTATGGACTATACTATCCTATCTCTAGGACTTAGCATGGTTATCACAAAGTTTTCTTTATGTAAAACACTCACCCATATTAGTTCTTGAGTTCTTAATTGTAAGCCATTTCTGGTCATTTACAAATCTTACTTATTCTAAGTGATCAAGTTCAAAATAAGTATTGAAAAGATTATCAAGCAAGAACTAAAGTACAAACATACATACATGCATCATACTTACTTAAAAGCTCATTAAATGATTAGAACATTCCAACTAAGAGAGGTTTAGCTAACTATAGACATTGCAAGATATATATAAACTGAATAGACCATGTTTATATATATAGAAATCACAAAAGAGAACAACAAGAGAAAAGTTACAAATGTTGAAACACTTTGTATGAAATCTTCTAGCAATGCACTAGCATTACTCCTTAGCACTATACAAATACTATGAAAACGAGTTAAGGAGGATTTGTCAATTCCTTCCTCTTCCTCTAAAATATAGAAACTAACTATGTATATTGGAATTTTGATCTAACTTATAGATTGTAATATATTTCCAAATGAAGATGTGAGGTCCTTTTATAGCCATCAAGTGAGGTGCTTCCTTTCTTCATGTTGAAGTAATCTTGAGTGGATCATAGCTGTATTTGCTTTTCAGAGGTTTATCCCAAGTTGAAATCTTTGACTAATCACATAGGGCGATTCCATGATGATAGAACATGTGTCCCTATGTTGGTGACTCTTCAAAGCTATGCCTATAGCTATGTGTGAATGGTAGGCGCCTACTATACAAGGTGGGATGGCATCAGAGAACCAGGCAGGAGGTCATCAATTGCAAGTGGATGCATATGAAACATACTGCTTATTCATCAAGTAGTGCAGATTTGATGCAGGATCAGTGCAGGAGCATTTGATGCAGTTAGCATTGAGACTGCACTGAACAAAAACATCAAACATACCACAATATATCCAAAATGGCCTAATAATAATTATAACCATTCAAATCACTCAAGTTATCATATATCACACTAAATACTATATAAACTCTTTATTATTACTTGAAAGAGAGCAAATACTAAGTTTAAACATATGAAATACTCTATATAAAATAGAGTTATCAGTATTCAATCAAGATTTTCAATTAAAGAGTCTATCAACATCCTATTGCATTTATTTCAGATTTTCTATCACTTAAAAACAATCCACTAGTATTCAAAAACATAAAGATTTTAAATGATTATTTTATTAGATGATTTTGAGGGATTTTTTAGGATCTACACTATCTACATCTACACTATATCTACACTATATTTATACATCTAAACCACAACTAAAAATACCAATTAAGCCACTTTAAAATATTGACACCTAGATTTTTTAAGGGCAAATAAGTCAATTACATTCAATTCATTTATTTTTATCTGTTCCTAACTATTCCCCTAGAGTAGGGTTTAGTAAGAACATAGAATATAGTGAGTAGAGAGTAAAAGTTCATCCCCTTTCATTGGCCTCATGGGCATATATTTATATTACAAGGCGTCATTAAAGCTCATAAATGCTCATAAAGATACATGAATGCCGCGAGATCTCAGGCGAGATTCTCGGGCTTGCCTAATATGTCTAGCAGGGCTTTCGCCTGAGGCCGAGCCTATCAGAGTCGTCGGCCCTTTGGCCGGGAGATGGTCTACGCGTCGGCCTTGGTGTGTCGCCGACGGATGCTTCGGTGGTGAGGGAGCGGTAACCTTGGTCTTCGTCTTCTAAGCCCAGATGAGTCGGCTAGGAGGCGTATCATATCCGAGCCTTCCTGGGTGATCGGCTGGGAACACAGTCCCTCGAGCGGCGAGCACTTTGTGCGAAGGCGTTCCAAGGTGCTTTGACTTATCCTTAGTTCCCATAGTCCCTCATTCTGTGTGCTGAGGTGACCCGCCCGTGTTTGCATTTAGCGTCTTGGGTTCTGGTCTTGCGTGGAGTTTTGCGCTCCCCTTAACCTGGTCAGTTTTTGACTCGCATGGGTTTCTGTTGCATCATAAGCGTGTTTCCTTTGACTTGGTTAGTTTGACTTGTACGGGTTTCCGTTACATCATAAACGTAACCCCTAGAGGTTTTCGCTCCTCCCTTGTATAAATAGGGGTTCCTCGTCGCTTTGGTTGTTCATGGCTTGGTTGCGCGCGCCTTCCTGTTGTGAGGTCGCATCCCCTCCTTTGAGTCTTTTGAACAACCCCATCTATCGCAGGTGTGTGGGGGTTGTCAAGAGGCTCAAAGTGGGGGTTATTGATCTTCGTGAGCTTTGGCTCTTTTCTTTTTGCAGATGGCTTTATCTCTGAATGTTGGAGTTGTTCAGAAGACTCAAAGAGCGATCGGCTGGGATATCTCGCCGACCGTTCGTGGAAGGTGACACCTCGGCCATTTGATGCGGGGTCTCGTCATAATTGGCTGGCAATCCTCGAGTGGGCCTTGGTGTGAAAGGGGAGGTCGTCCTCCGTTCCTGTTGCCTGGGTCCAATTCAGAACATCGGATGTAGCAATCAGGCCAGGAAGCTCATCAGGAGATACTTCAAAGTTCGGTGGTACCTGCGAGAAACTCGTCGTTACCAAGCACACATTAGTAGTTCATTCTTTTGTAGTGATTTTGAATTCACGCTGCCATTGTAATGTAATGTAATGTAATGTTGTATTGAAAATAAACAGACTTAATTAGTACTAAAACCTTCCCTCTTATTGTTGTTTTCTGCTTGTCTGGCTTTTCTTTTTGCCCCGCGACCGATTCTTCCTGTTCTCCGAACTCTTTCCTAGCCGATGGCATTGTGGCTCCTCCGACTTCTCTTTTGGCCGACGGCCTAGGGGCCGATGTCTATTGATTGACGCGATGTGACGTGGCGTTTGATTGATTTGATTTTTGTCGGGAGGTGTCATCATGACGTTCTGGGGAACTGTTACGTCTTTTAAGTGCTCCATTGGTGGCAAGACACGTGTCACGACCCTACCGCCTGGGATTTGAACCACTTCGAGTCTCCACCGTTGATTTTCTTGGTGGGTTTGTGAGCCGTTGGATCATCTTTACTCCGAAAGGGTCTTACCTTCGTGCCTCTTCGCTTGATTTTCTTTTCCATTTCACTTCCTCTCCATTCCTGCGCACCGTCTTCTTCTCGCATCCTCTCTTCTTGTGCCTTTCTCTTCCTTTTGGTGGTGTTCGTGGCTACCAGCATTTCTTTCTTAAGGTGCACGTGGCTTTTCGCATTACCTCTTATTTTTACGCTTTGGCGTGTATAGTCATTTGCTTTTTCCTGCTTCTCTTGGGTTCACGTTTGCTGCTAATGTTTCCTGCAAAAATAGGGATGGTTTCGATAGTTGAGATAAGTAGCGATAGTGAGAGTGAGGTGACCTCTGAATATAAGTGTCCCAATCCCAACTGTGCTGCCTCCGTTAAATGCGCCTCTGATTCATTGCAAGAATCGTATCGTCGAATAATAAGGAAATAGGCGAACTTTATAATGATGATTCCCTTACGATTCGCGCAGATCGGGTGATTATGTCTGTCATGGCGAAGATGAGAGTCCTAGCGGCGAACGATCTGGGAGCGAGGGGCTTTCCTGGGTGGATCAAGAGGTGCTTGGTTCGTACTCAGAGCTTCGCACCGAGGCCTCCCTTGCTAGCATTCGGCAGATACTTTGTCACCCCTCGGATGAAGATCGGCCACGGCTAGTCCGGTTTCCTTGGAGGAAGCCGTTTCAGATGAGTGCGTTCCAGGAGATGATGTATACACTTACGCTTACCAGACCTGGTTTGAGATTTGGGGGTTCGGCTGCCTTTCCCCACCTTTTACTGCCAGGTGTTGAAGATGCTCCACGTGGCTCCGACGCAGCTTCATCCCAACGGGTGGGCCCATATGAGGGCCTTCGAAATCCTTTGCGAATGCCTTGGGGAAGAAGTCTCGGCTTGCAAGTTTTTGTATTTCTTTCGCTCGTCGGTGAAGGATCCAATGAGGTGGATGTCTCTATGTAACCACCAGCGCCGCCCCTTTATGGCTTTGTATAAGAGTAGCTATAAGTACTTTAAGCATTCTTGGTTAGTTTATCTCGGGGCGAAGTGTCCCTATTCTTTGGTTGATGAGGCTGGTGACGAACGGTTCCCTTTGAGTTGGACGAGGAATCCCAAGGATAAGTTTTCCGTTGAGAGAAGGGCGCTGAGTTCGGTTGAAAAGGCAGAGGTGGATCGGCTGGATGGTTGGGTTAAGTCTTCGGGCATGCTGAAATCTTCCCTGTTGCTAGGTCTAATGGATGACGCCGAGTCGTTGATTGACTATTTAAGTAATTCTCTCGGGCATCTTCCCCTTTTTTTTGACGGTGGGGTGCTTCTCTTTTCAGGTGGTTTTGGGATGTCTACACTTAGTGTTGCTGAGCGCAAGAAATACCGGGAGAGGCAGAAAAATAAACAAGGGATACCTTTGGAGCCTTCTCCTTCATCGGTTGTAGTGACGAGCCCCTCTTACGCCGAAGTTCTTCACGCCTCGAGAGCAGGCAGCTAAGGTTTTGCAAGATTCGCTGGGGTCGAAAGGTGCAGCCAATGCTCAAGGCACGAGTAGTCCTCGTCCCCCTCCCTTCTCGGAGAATCCTGCTGCAAAGAGGTAGAGGACTGGTGCTGCTATTGAGATTGGTTTGTCGCAGCGCGGGGAGGGGGTTATTGACACTGCTTGGAAGGACGTGTTGAGATGTCGGAAGAGGGCCGATGGACTGCCGACGAGCCCATCCGATCAACCTTTGATTCCAAGTATCCTTTGAATACCGTGCTCAACGTTGCTGCTGGTGCAGGTGATGTGGAAAAGGTGGCTACCCTGGGGATTCGGCAGACGTTGGTGGCGGTGAAAACCTATGGTCATTATGCTTCGGTGCTTGCCCACCTTCTTTGAAGATGCTTTTAATAAAGCTGGCTGCGAGCATGGTCGACAAGAGGAGGCACGGAAGAAGACCAAGGAGGAGTTGGAGGTGCGCAAGGTCGAGAGGAGCCGTTTGGAACAAGAGCGGTTAAGTGGGATGCGGAGAAACGCCGTCTTGAGGAGAGGTGTGTTGAGTTGATTGCCGACAAGAAGAAGTTGGGGAGTCCTTGGATAAAGGGTGGCATGGAGTTGGGGCGCGCAGTGGAAGGCCGCTAGCTAAGCGGCGAATGGAGTGCTCAAAGGAATTTGGGATTTGTTTCCCAACTTGCCTGTAGGTGGAGATTTGGTTGCGGCTATCGATGAGGTGAAGGCTTCGGTTGCTGAAAGTTTTGACAATGGCTTTAGCAGGGCGATGGATCAGCTGAAGGCCATTTTCCCTGAAGTTGATGTCGGGCGATTTGGTCCTTACAAAATTGTGGTGAACGACGAGCTTGTTGACGAGGAGGCTGCCGAGGGGATTGCTAGTGGCGCGGTTGATGGTGCCTCACTTGATTTTGGTAAAGTTGATGAGCTGTTGACCGATGCCCAAGTGGGGCAAGTTTTGGCCGACGGTGAAGTCCACGGTGAAGATCTTCCTCAGGCTCCTTAATTTTTCCTGCTAACCAAAGACAAAGTTTTTTTTTTGACAAAGTTTTGTAATGGATTCAAGTTACCTCTGTTTGTGTTACGACTTTTCGGATTGATCGCTCGTTGGGCCCTTGTATAATTTCTTTTTGCTTTCCTTTGATTCTTTGTTTCACCTATTTTGCCTATCTGTTTTACGCCTCTTTGATTATAACGCCTTACGCTACCTCGGTTTCACACGGTTGTTTCGTATTGCCGGTTTATTTCCGGTTGTCGCGCTTTTTAATCACGGTGTTTTGTATTGCCGGTTTTATTTTATCGGTTGTGCGATTTGCCTTGTTGGTGCCCAAGTGTATGTATTCGGCTCTTAAGCGATCTACACTGTCGGGACTTAGGTTTAATGGGCTTTTCTGCGTGTCGGACGCGTTGTCCCGTCGGCGGCGTGTTAGCATCGCTGCACCTTGAAAGAGCTCTTACATCGCACCGAAGCGTGTTAGCGTCATCGGCAGTTACTTTAGCCTATGCGATGCAAGCTCCATTTCGGTTTCCAGTGAGACGAAGGCCCACGTCGAACCGAACTGGTGTGCCCAAGGGTGGTGCATGGCTCGTCAGCCCCGCTCTCACCTGTCAGGACTTTAGTCTTCATCGCCCAAGGGCAACATCGAGACGATGCTCGGTCCTTGCCTATCGGGACTTTGTTATTGTGGCCGCTCTCTTATTTTAACCTTTGGGATTAGGTTGTTGAGTTGCTTTGTTTAGTTGGAATAATTTGTGTTGCACTTGATTTTGCCTGAAAATAAATCGGTTCTCTTTATTCAAAATGAAGATGAAGTACATTCGGGGCTTTTATACTGCCTCATACAAATGTTACATGAAGTGAGCGATGGGTGGCGGTGAGAACCGGATGACTAGTAGCTTGATTTCAAGCAGTAGTAAACCAGGAGGTTGGCGGCATTCTAGGATCTCGGGATGTTACCTCCATCTAACTTCTCCAACTTGAAGGTCCCCTGGCCGATGACTTCTTTAACTCTGAACGGACCCTCCCAGTTTGCTGATAGTTTACCTGTGGCGCCGACACGGCTAGATCGCCTGAGTACTAGATCTCCTGCTCTGAAAGTTCTTGGCAATACTTTAGAGTTGTATTTCCTTGCAGCTCGCTGTTTTGCCACCTGCTCCTTCACCTTTGCTAGCTCTCTTACTTCCTCCACCAAGTCTAAGTTTGCTCACGAGGCGGCAAATGCTGGGATTGTTTTCGTAAAAGTTCGCCTTGGGTGGGTTAGGCACACTCTATGGGAATGAGGGCGTCGTTACCATATACCAACCGGAAGGGAGTCTCCTGAGTGGAAGATTGCGGAGTGGTGTTGTATGACCATAGCACAAGTGGTAATTGATCGGCCCATCCCCCTTTAGATTCATCGAGTTTTTTCTTAAGGCCGTTCAGTATGACTTTGTTTGCAGCCTCGGCCTGCCCGTTGGTTTGGGGGTGCTCGACCAAGGTGAAGGCTTGATAAATGTTCCATTTTTTGCAAAGTTCTGCCAATGAGTCGGAGGCGAACTGAGTGCCGTTGTCTGTTACTATGGTGGTGGGATGCCGGCGGCGAGATGAGCTTACGCCGATAGAATTTTTCACCTGCTGTGGCCGAGATGGTGGTGATAGGCTCGGCCTCTATCCATTTGGAGAAGTAATCAATAGCCACGAGCAAGTATCTGACCTGTCCTGCTGCAGGAGTAAAAGGGCCTAGGATATCCACTTCCCATACGGCAAACGGCCATGGGGAGACCATTGCCTGAAGGTTGGTGGGTGGAGCCCTTGGGACGGCGGCGTGGCGTTGGCACTTGTCACACTTCTTCACATATTCCACGACATCCTTTTTGAGGCTCGGCCAATAATAGCCGACTCTAACGGTTTTTGCTGCAAGGGCTTGTCCTCCTATGTGGCTGCTGCATACTCCTTCGTGGATTTCCTTCAAGACTCTCTCAGCTTTTTCGCCTGCCAAGCATTTGAGGAGGGGTCTAGAGAACCCTCTCTTGAACAATTTGGCCTCGATGAGGATGTACTTAGCGGCCACCTTCTCCAACTTTTTCACCTCCTTTTCTTGCAACTGCAACTATTCTCCCTGCAAATAAGCAATTATATTGGTCATCTAGCTATTTGGTTCCCCCTCAATTGAGAGGACCTGTGTTTTGGCTAAGCTGGGTTCGGAGAGTGACTCCTGCATCACCGAGTGGTTGTTGTCGGGCTTTTTAGTACTGGCTAGTTTGGCCAAGATGTCGGCCCTTCCATTTTGTTCCCTAGGGACATGGGTTAGTTCAAAAGATGTGAATTTAGATTTAAGTTCTTGTACCTTCTTTGCGATGTTCTTTGGCAGTTCATCTTCATCTTGGCGCTGAAGGTGTTGGCAACTGTCCCGGTCACGAGGAGGGAATCGCCGCACCGCCAGGTGTGTTTGGCCGAGGTCATTTGCGAGTGTCATCACGGCGATTAGTGCTTCGTACTCACTTTGGTTGTTTGTAGCTTTAAAGTTGAACCTGAGAGATTGCTCGATGAGGATACCGTCCGGTCCTTCTAAGGTTACACCTGCACCACTTCCCCTTGTGTTAGAGGATCCATCCACGCAGAGCGTCCAAAAGGGGTCGGTCATTGAGGTGATCTCATGCTCTGCTTCCACTAGCTCTGCCACAAAGTCTGCGCGGGGCATGTGCTTTGATGGGACCTCACGGGTACATACTTTATATCAAATTCGATAGTTCTATGGACCATGCTACCATTAAATCGGGCTAAATCTGGCTTTGCTAGGACTTGGCGGATTGGCAATCGGTTTTACTACCACCGAGTAGCTTTGGAAATCTTGCTGAGTTTTCTTCTTTGCGAGGGCGGCTGCAGAGCGGCCTTCTCTATTTTTGGTATCTTAGTTCTGCTCCCCTCCACATTCTGGCGGCGTAGTATATTGTAGCCCTGGCTCCCTCTTGTTCTGTGCATTTCAGACCGCCATGCAAGCATCTTTGGAAACTTGACCCAAGTATAGTAGTAGGGGTATACCTTGCTTTGGTCTTTGTGAGAATTGGGGTGTTGCAGTCTTGTCTCGAGAAATTTCTTTGGAGTGCGTGTTCACATTCTTCCGACCACTTGCAAGCTCTCGAATTTTCTGAGTAAGCCGAAAGAATGGCTTTACTCTGTCCGCCGATCGCCCGAGGAATCGGAGAGCACCCTATTTGACTGCTAGGGACTCGCACCTCCTTGGTGTGGATGGGCACGGCGTTGATGATTGCTCGGCATTGGGAGGGGTTGGCCTCGATGCCTCGGTGAGAGGATATATCCGGGAACTCTCCGCTTGGACACCGAACGAGCACTTTTGCAGGTTGAGCGGAGGTCATGTTTTTCTAGTAGCTTGAATATCTTGGCCGATTGGTTACATGATCGGGATGCATTGCGATTTCACCACCATATCATCGGCGTAGACTCGATGGTGCGCCGATTTCTTCTTCGAAAATTACGTCCATCACCACGATAGGTCGCGCGGCGTTTTTAAGCCGAAAGGCATCACACTGTAATGATAGTTGGAGCGGCCGGTCATGAAGGCGATCTTTTCTTCATCGGTGTGACTCATCCCGATCCGGTTATAACCAAAGTATCGTCCATGAAGGTGGCGGCTTGAAACCGGATGCTCTCGTCAGCGAGGCCGTCAATGCTTGGCGAAGTGCGCGTCCTTTGGGCGAGGCTTTGTTGAGGTGCAGTATAGTCGATGCACATTCTCCACTTGCCGTTGGACTTCTCGACAAGCACTGGGGTTGGCCGACCATGTCGGATACTTCACCTCCGGATGAACTCTGCGAGAGTAGCTTTTCTGTCTCTGCCTTTATGGCCTCTGTTTTTTCTTGCCCCTGCTTTCTCTTTCTTTGGGACACAGGTTGAGCAGAAGGATTTAGTGATAATCTGTGACAAATAAAATTTGGGTCGATACCTGGCATGTCTTGGGAGACCATGCGAACATGTGGGCGTTATGCGCAAGGAGCTTCAGGAGCTGGTCTTCGATCTCTGTTGAAAGTCTTGTCCCGATCTTCGTCTTTTGATGTTGCATTGGGCATATCACAACTTCCTTTAGGTCACACTGTCGGACGTGGTCTCTTCCCCTTCTTTTCTTTGGGTCATACATCCCGGGATCGAGTCAAGAAGCCGCGATGGTTGCTTTTTCGCTCTCGGTCATACGAGCTGTCTTGATGTTGGCACTTCTGCGTAACACTTGCGGGCCATCGCACGTCGCCCCTTCACCGTTCAGACTTCCCGTTGGGCGGGGTATTTGAGGAGAGGTGAGGTAAGAGATTGCGCCATCGAGCGTTGAGGTGGGCACGCCAAGCGATTATGTTATAAGAAGATTTTGCGTTTACAACCATATACCTGAGCACCACTGTTTTGACTGATTCCGCCTCGCCGAAGGTTGTTCTCAAGTCCAGATAGCCTCGGACTTCTACTTGTTCGCCTGCAAAACCGACAAATGTACCTGGGTAATTTTTCAATAGCTCTTCCGGCAGCTTAAGCTCTTTGAAGCACTTCCAGTACATCACGTTGGCGGAGCTTCCACCATCTACAAGTACTCGGGCCACCTTGTATCCGCTGGTGGTGACGCATATCACGATCGGGTCGTCGGAGTGGGGCTGGACTCCATTGAAATCTGTGATATCAAAGGAGATAGGCGGGTAGACCGGGACTGGCTCTTCGGTAGTGCTTGCGGAAACCGACATGATGGATCGAGCGTACTTCTTCCTGGCCGAGGATGAGGGGCCTCCGCCGGAGAATCCGCCTGATATAGTATTGACTATCCCCCGGTCAGCTACCTCATGGCCTTCTTTCTGTTGGGATTCCTTTCTTGGTCCTTCCCTCTTGGGGGGTTGTCTTCTCCGTGGGCTTTCCGCCCGCCTCTTCTTCTAATCCTCTGAGAGTACAAACTTCTTTAGAATCCTCATTTGGATGAAGGTTATTCGATCGGCTTTGCTTCAAAGTCGGCCGAGGCAAGTCGCTCGAGAATGGCGGATGGCGGGCCCCTGAGCGAGTGTAAGAGCTTTACGGATTCGGGCGGGACTTCATTGCGAGCTCTTCCTCCCTGTCTCGGCGGGCCGAGGCTAGGAAGGGTTACAGTCGAACCGCGCGTTACGGCGCTCATCGTGGCATACGGATCCTCTAGCATCTCTGGCGTCTTTGGGCGGTGTGTCCTCGGCCGATGTGCTTGTCGCTCTCGCTACGACCTCATCCATGTTCACGGGAGTGGTGATGGGCGGTGCTTCACTAAAGGTCCCATTTACGAGACCTTTCATGAAGGTATTTACGAAAAACTTCTCGTCCGGATCTTCCACTGCATCTTGTGATTTTATTGAAAGCGCTCCAAGTATTTTTCAGTGCTCTGTTGGTCCTATGCGAGATCGAGCGGATCCCGGGTGGATGAGCTTCTTCTTATGGCGAGAGAATTGTTGGACGGAAGCGGTGGCAAGGTCCTCGAAACCATTAATGGATCGAGCGGCTAACCCCTTGAACCATTTGAGAGCGACATCGGTCAGTGTTCCTGCAAACATTTTACAGCTGATGGCGTCATTGCCACCACTGATCATCATCTGGGTCTGAAAAGCGTCAACATGACTCCGGGGATCTCCCGTTCCGTCGTAAGTCCCAATGGCAGGCTCTCGAAACCGAGGGGGATGGGTACCGCCTCGATCTCTTCTGCAAACGGCTGAAACGCCCTCAGGGGCGCCCGGGCGATCTCCGTTCTGTTGTTCTGGAGGGCGACCAATTGTTCATGGAGCCGAGCCTCCTTGGCCTCCAGTGCCTGAGCGCGAAGAGTCTATTCTTCGTTCCTCCGAGCTTGTTCTGCATTCTGTTCTTGGAGTGTTCTCACCGCTTCCATTAACTCAAGTATCCTGGGATCTGTGGTGCTCGTGGAAGCGCCACCGTTAGCTCTGGTTCCTACCATAGTGAAGTAGGGCTTGCTGTTCTGACGTGGGGAACATTATCCTTTCTTTTTCTTCTTACACTATCTTTCCTCTTTTCACTTTTCTCTTACACTCTCTTTCTTCCTTTTTCTTCTATTTCTTCTTACACTCTCTTTCCTCCTTTTTCACTTTTCTCTTTCTAAATTTCTAGAAACACTACTCTACTAAAATTACTCCACTATCACTTATTATTGATAATTTACTATCTCTCTTTTAAAATCTACAATAATATACTAATCAACTAAAATAATCAATTGAAATTACAAGATAAATGCACTGCTATTTAAAAAAACACGGGATAACTGCAGTGATATTTAAAAAAACACGGGATTAATATTTGCTATTCATAATTATAATATTTGAAGACTTCTATAAACATACTATCTAAAAAAATAAGAAGACTTTTTTTGGACCAAAACAAGAAGACTTAATGGCTATTTAAACTACTAAAAAATATAAAACAAATATTTCTTATTGATAAATTACTATCTAAGTTTTACTATCTATTATAATCTACTAATCAACTAAAATAAATAATTGAAACTACAAGATAACTGCACTGATATATAAAAAATACAGGATAACTGCATTGATATATAAAAACACGTGATTAATATTTGTCATTGATAATTATAATTTTGTAAGACTACTATAAGCCTACTATCTAAAACAACAATAAGGCTTAATGGTTATTTAAACTGATTAATATTTAAAACCCACATGACAAATATTTGTCATTAATACCTAAAAAATGACAAATAATTGTCACTGATATATAAAAAAACATGGGATAAACATTTCTTATTGATAATCTACTATCAGGGCCGTCCCAAACAATTTGGAGGCCCTGTTCAAATATTTAAAATTGGGTTCCTAAATATGCTAAATACCAGGGTCATCCCAAACAATTGAGAGACCTGTTCAATTCTTAAAAATTGGGTTCTTACTTTTATCAAATTTGGTGCCTCAGCGAAAGAATTTTAAAAATTTATTGTGGGGACCAAGATCATCAACGAATATACTCAATAATCAAATATATAAAGTAAGTATACATCAAAAAAATACTATAACTACAAACTAACTAAAATTTCTAAGAAAGCTATTTTAATTCGTCAATAGAAATTCGGTTAAGAACTCAAAATTAAAATATTATTAAGAAAACAAATGTATTTATAATTAATTTTTGTTTTGATATTGTTAAATTATTTTTAGCAAATTTTCAAATTGCAAGAAGTGATACATTTTTTGGTTGAATGTATTCCAAAATCAATATAATATAATATGATATAATATATTTAATCATTTCGACACGACATTTTTAAAAAGATAAAAATGCAGCTTTAAAAAACACAACTTAGTCAAAAACAAGAAATAGCCCAATCAAACAAAAAAACAACTCAATAAAAATAAAGCAAAAACAGACAAAAAAAGAGAAAAAACTTAATAAAAAGAGAAAAAAAAAGAGAAAAGTACTGAAGTTGAGATCGAACTCAGCCTCAACATCTCGCAAGTCTTAAACGCTCTGCGTGGTGCCACTGCGCTGCACACATGTATTAATAAGCCCATTCGCAGAAATATATCTCGCAAGTCTTAAACGCTCTGTGTGGTGCCGCTGCGCTGCACACGTGTATCAATAAGCACATTCGCAGAAATATATAAATATACGTCGTCTTTACTTTTTTGGGGCCCTAAAAATTTGATTTTGGGCTTGGGCCCCGTCGTGACCGTGATCCCGACATTGACGGCTCAAATATAAATTATTCGAGGAGTCGCCACCCAATTTATTAATAATAGGAAAATTGAGAAAAACCTAATTTCAGAGTTAGTGGTCTGCGTAACTAGGTCGGATTCGGGAGTCGATTATGCGAAGGGAAGGGGTGAAAACCTAATTTCACTGCACCCCTAACACATCTGTCCTGAGACAGTTACCCTAAATTTGCTTTGTGCAAATAATAAGTCGTTTAATTAGTTGTTTACCCAAAAATAATACTTAATAAAATTTAGTAGAAATATACTTATTTACAAAGGACTAATTTAAGAAAATTTTAGTTTGACTTTGACAGGGGGACCCCGCGCCTACGTACTCTCTGGTGCGATGAGAGACTCAAAAGTCACGTAGTTCTTCCAGAAAATTTGTGGGTTGGTTGATTTTAATTTTGAAGGGGTCTAAGGTCCAAGTTGTACAACTAAAGACTCTTAAACCGGATTGACAGGATGTACATCCAAATCGAATCCATTTATTTTGTATTTTCTATGAAAATAGGTGCTAAGTATTTAATTTGTAGTTTTATGATTTTTTTTATTTTAAAGAGATTTAAGGTCCAAGTTGTACAACTAAAGACCCTTAAATCAAAGTTGTGGGTCTGATAGGATGTACATCCAAGTCAAACCCTAATTCATTTTTCTGAAGTGAACAAACTTGGTTTAATAAATAAAATGATTTAATAACATTGAGAATGAGAGAAGAATATTAAAATAATGAGAAAAACGAAATGGGGTGCAGTAAAGACTAGGAGGTGTAAATATTGACAGGGAGGTTGTATTATGAATGTGCAGGTGTAAACAGTAGGAATTAAGGCCCAATTTATATATTTTTTTTGTGGGGGCGCTGTCAGGAAAAAAAGAACAATGGGCCAGGGGAGGGGCGTGAGTATTAACAGGGGGTGTAAAAACTAAAAAGAGAAACAAGAAAAAAAAAAGCAACAGGCCCCCAGATCCAGGGGATCCGATCCCCTTCTTCCTCTTCATGCCGTCAACGATACATAGAGAGGGAGCACGAGAGGGAGGGCGCGACCGGGAGTGAGAGAGAAACGAGGAGGATCGTCGGAGAGAGAGAGCAGATCGGTTTGGGATGATGGTGGTGGAGATCGACTGGGATGGAAAAAGGGAGAGGAACGCGAGGGAGAGGGATGGTGGAGAGAGGGTGGAGCGACGGGGTTTCTGGTTTACGGTGGTGTTAGGAGATGGTGGTAGTTGGGCGTGAGAGGGTTAGCGTTGGGTGGTCCGCGGCGCTGGTTGGGGGACGGTCGGTGGTGAGAGGGAGGTGTGGTTGCGAAGGGTGAGAGAGAGGGTGCGTGGTTTTGGGAGTGAGTGGTGGCTGTTGGTGGTTGTTCAGGCAGTTTGGGTTTGGCTGCTTGGTGCGATGGTGGTGGGAGAGCAGGCAGTTTGGGGTGGTTGGAGGTTGTGGTGGTTCGTGGGTGGCTGTGGTTCAGTTTGGGGGTGGTTCGGTGGAGATGTGGGTGAGGGAGCCTTCTCCTTCTCTCAACTTTCGATCTGTTTTCCTCTCCTTTTTTTCCAGATCTGTGTTGTTTGGGTGCTCAGCTTAACCCTAATTTTTCTGTAGTGATTTTTCTTGAAAATTGGCTCCCCCTTTGACTGTTGTTTGACTGTGGTTTTATACTGATAAATTAGGTTTTAGACATTAATTATCGTTGACTGTGTTTGACTGGGCCTGAATTTTTTTTAGATTTGAAGTGTGCAAATCAGGCCCAACAGCAACTAGGAGCGCTACTTGAAATTCTAATTTTATTTTGGACCCTTTTGCTATTAAAATTCATTTTCGAATTCATTTTATTAATTTTTTGGATTATCTGTAGAAAGACAACTACTCAAACAAATTAAATAAAACTTACTATCTTTTGTAATTTTCGAATAATATATATTTTTCGTTGAAAAAAGAGTAAAAATAGCGCGAAAGTGAAATAAACGAGTAAAATGACGTATTCGACGACTAAATACGCAAAACACGCAAAAAGCGCGTATTTTTGTATTTTTCCGAAAAAACGTCAAAAATACCGTTAAAAATTAAGTGTTCACAGGCCCTGTGCTGTAGCACAGGGTAAACAGGCCCATGGGCGGCCCTGTCTACTATCTATCTTTTAATATATACTATAATCTACTAATCGGCTAAAATAATCAATTGAAACTTTGAGATAACTGCATTGATACATAAAAAAACACAGGATAACTGCACTAAAATATAAAAAAATACGGGGATAACTGCAATTTTATATATATATATATATATATATATATATATATATACACACACACACACACACATGGGATAGCTGTACTGATATATAAAAAACACGAAATAAATGTAAAATTGTTTTTAAATGATATTTTTACAATTTTAGATTTTAATATTTATCTATTTTTATTTGAAATCATTTTTCCATCTACTTTAAATTTACCTTTATTTTCACGGGTTAATAATCAAAAATATTGTCGAAGTTCATTCATAAAAAAACAAGACAACACCCGTGCGTATACACGGATATCCTACTAGTTATCTACGAAAGCAACACCAATCAAACAAATCCGACCCAAAAGATTTCAAAGGACTTTTCATGAACCTATTCTCTTGGTGCATTTTTTTTATGTGAATGTTTTTTATTCTATTTTTTTCTCGTAATAATTGTATTGGTTTTACCAATAACTAATAATTGTATTGGTTTTATTTTTTTATCCCAACATTAGTGTTTTTTTTGTTAATTTTGTCTTTGACTCTCTTTTAAATTTTAAATGTATGTAAAAAAATCCTTGAAGTCTTAAAAAGTCATTTAAAATCCTAAACCAATACACCGCTAAGAATTTGTGAGATGAGTTATTAATCTAGTACATTTTTTTTGGTAAATAGAAGGAAGAAAATCTCATTAAAATTTTATGATGAAAACCATCAAGAAGGAAAATTGCAAGTCCTATATCGACTAGTGATAATGCCTCAATTCTCCTTCATTTTATTAAAAAAGACAAAAAAGAATAAGGACAAAAAGTCATTTAATACATTTACTAGTGTAGCTCTTCAATTGCTATCAAGTCATTTAATACATTTACTATTGCGAAAGCGTACATTACGTAGAGGAGTTTTATACTGAGAGGGTGAAAGAAAACAATGGTCATAGATCAAAATCATGAAAGGTCAAGACTAAAACAAAAAGTCATGTGACTTTTTTAAGCGGTCATGTGATCACTAAACAAGTTTTAATCATAACTATTCATAACCATTGTATTCCCTTCGTCTCATATTAAGTGTTCTCTTTAGCATTTTTCTCTGTTTCAAATTATCTGTCACTTTAGAATCCAACTAGTAGGACCCGTGCATACGCACGAGAGCTGTCGTGTTCTTTCTATGGATGAATTTAGATATAATTTAAATAGTCTGAACATTACCCAGTGAAAATAAATACAAATTTAAAGTAGATAAAAAGTAGTCTCAAATAAAAAATAGATAAATATTAAAATGTAAAACTATCATTTAAAAACAACTGTGCATTTATTCCGTATTTTTTTATATATAAGTGCAGTATTTTTATAAATATTAGTATTGTTATCCCGTGTTTTTTCATATATCAGTGCAGCTATCCCGTGTGTATTTTTTTATATCAGTGCAGTTATCCCGTGTTTTTTATATATCAGTGCAGTGATCTCATAGTTTCAATTGATTATTTTAGTTGTTTAGTAGATTATAGTATATAGTAAAAGATAGATAGTAGATTATCAATAAGAAATATTTATCCTATACTTTAGTATATATCTGTGAAAATTATATGTCCTTTTTTAGGTATTAGTGACAAATATTTTTCACACGCACGTGTTTTAAATATTAATCAGTAGTTTAAATAGTGATTAAGGGTCTGTGTGATTTACAAACAAGACAGTACTGGACTGGACAGCACTGGACAAGCTTTTGTCCAGTACATTGTTTGGTGAATAATGAACAGTACAATCAAAAAAATGTAAATTTTATTTTAATTCTCTTTCTAATGTTTATAATGATTTTATATAACATAAATTATAATGTAATAAAAAAATTATAAAGTAAAATATACAATGGAGAAGATAGAAGAGAGAGAGAGGAGGAGAGAGAAAGAGAGAGATGAGGGAGAGAGTAATGAGATGAGAAGAAACAAAAGAGATGAGAGGTAGAGAGGGGAAGAGAAAGAGAGATGAAGGAGATAGGTAAAGAGATGAGAATGTATTAGAGAGGTAGAGAAAATGATAGAGAAGAATGACATGGGAGAGAGAGAGAGAGAGAGAGAGAGAGAAAAGAATGAGATAGGAGAGAGAGAGGGGGAGAATAGAGGAGAGAAAAAATTATTGAATAGGTAATCAATTAATATTTTGGTATTTTTTTGAGTGATCAGGAAGTTGTACTGTGTGACAAGAAATTGTATTGTGGTATTGTGAGGTACAAGAATTTGGGTATTTGTCCAGTCCCTTGGCCTCATTTTTGTCTAGTACTGTGAACATTTTTCAAATCAAACAGGGTACAACTGGAGTTGTCCAGTCCAATCCCTTACTGCTTAGCGAATCAAACACACCCTAAGTCTTCTTGTTTTTAGATATTAATCTCGTATTTTTTTATATTTCAGTGCAGTTATCCCGTATTTTTTATATATCAGTGCAGTTATCTCGTGTTTTTTATATATCAGTGCAATGTTTTTTTTTATATATCAGTGTTGTTATCCCGTGTTTTTTATATATCGAGTCAAATTTATCAGTGTTTATATATATATATATATATATATATATATATATATATATATATATCATTATACTTATCCCATATTTTTTATATATTAGTGCAGTTATCCCGTGTTTTTTTTATATATCAGTGTTGTTATCTCATAGTTTCAATTGATTAGTTTAGTTGATTAGCATATAAGAAATATGTATCCCGTATTTTATTATATATCTGTTACAACTATTGGTCCTTTTTTAGGTATTAGTGACAAATATTTGTCACATGTGTTTTAAATATCATTTAGTTGTTTAAATAGTGATTAAGTCTTCTTGTTATTTTTAGATAGTAATATCGTATTTTTTAGATATCAATGCAATAATCCTATATTTTTTTATATCTCAGTGCAGTTATGTCGTAGTTTTAATTAATTATTTTAATTGATTAGTAGATTGTAGTAGATGGTGAGAAAAGAAAGTGAATGCAATTGATTATTTTAAAAGTATTTTAGTCCTAAACAAGACAAAAAATTTTTTTTTACTTAAATAACACACCTTTTAGATTAAATACCAAACTAAGCCACTTTTTTTTTTCTTTAGTGAACTCGCCCCCCCCCCCACCCCTAGTTCACCAAAGAAATTTTGCAATTTTTTTTAAAAACCTTTGTAGAACTCGCCCCCCCACCCCTAGTTCTCCACATGGTTTTTTAATTTTTTGATTTTCTTGTATTTTATTTTATTAAAATCTAAATTAATTTAATTTAATTACAATAATTAATTTAAATAATTAGAATAATTATTTATAAAATAATTGGGGTAAAAAATGAAGATATTAAAAATTGCGGCAAAATCTAGGCCGTTAAACAGTGTCGGTAAGATGTAGACCATTAATTAAAACCTTGAATTTAATAAGTCATAAAAATACAACTTCTTTGCTATGAAATACAACTTGTCAAACTAATAATACATTAAAGTATTAACGAAGAAGATGAGACCCAGTTCCACACCGTCTAGGACGGGGATTACGTTGTGGACGTTGACGCCGTTGTGGTTGTTCGGGTTCTTCCTCGATCGTGATGGGGAGGTGGGTGCGGAAATAATTGGGGTTAGGGCTCGGGGCATGTTGGTATTGATAATATTCGGGCACCGATGAAAAACTTGCAGTCGGGCTCGGGGGAGGTGGGTATTGATAATATTGGGCGGTGATGAAGAACTAGCAGTAGGGCTCGAGGGGAGGTGGGTATTGATAATATTGTGGAACCGATGAAGAACTAGCACCGCGGCGCCTCTCTTGAAGTTCACGAGCATAAATCGCAGACTCGGTGTACCGCGCGAAACCAAACAGAGTCGAACATATCGGTGTCCGAGATGATGTTGTGTGTGTGAGATAGAGTGGCGGTGGGGCACATATTCTTCCGTCTCACACATTTGTTTGGTTCCGATCTTGATTTGTGCGGGCGTCGACGCCGATAACGACACGTTACGCTCTCGACGTTCGATTTGAGTTCTTGGGGAGGTGGTTGTTGTTCTTCATCCGATTCTTCCATATCACCCACAACACCAAAGACGACGAGGATCCTTAGCCGTTGGTGCATCGTAAATGTATGGCGAGAATTTTTGAAAAACGGCGCATGTATCTATCGATCGCTTTGGTGTTCCATAGCAAGGTCGATCGACAACACACCGATTTTCTCTATCATTCCAACGATCGATCCAAATGAGTGTGATATCGAGTCCAATCGGTGTCATCTTTGTCCCTGCATGGTGATTACGTGCGAGCGAGTCAAATCCTCGTGGTTGGGTGGTATCTCTTGCAGAAGTCGGTATTGCAATTTACCCCTATCTGCGTGGTGCCATTCCACCATATGGAAACACACCATAGCCGTGTTTGTAGTCCATATGGTCGAGCCCTCATATGCGCCATTTGGAAGGTTGAAATCCTCATAAGGCAACCACTTAAAATCCTCGGTTGTCATGTGATCGATCCTTGTTTGCATGCGAAACAAGGTCTCTTGGACATCTGGTGTGATTAAGTGGTGGTGTTGCCCATCTAGTAAATAAAGGGCGGTTAACATAAAGATCAAATGTAATTGTTAGTATTTTTAAAAAAAGTGTCAAATTTTTACCTCTTTGCTAGTGGCCAATCATATGAAAGTGTGCAAGACGGTGCTAGGAAAGGCATGCGGTACTGGACCAAGATCTGTAATAAAAGAGTACATCCACCCATAGCCTTTTTCAGTGCGTTGTAGATGTCGTACACAACATCCGGTATAAGTTTGTCAAACATGCGACCCCAACTAAATTTGGATATTTTGTCGAAATTTATCAAGGGAGTAGGTATTTCATCTCGACTCTGTTTGATGTTTTGTGCGGGAGTATGTACCCCGATCAAAAGCAACAACCAAGCCCTACAATATTGTTTAAGAACCGTCATGGAAGCCCTCGTGGAACCTCCATAAATTCATGACGTAGCCAACTCAACAGAGAGGCGGTGGCCATCTTTTCCATTAGGTGGGACAACTTTACCCAAATATCGTTCGCATAGTTCGGGCCAAGTTTTTGAGGTATTATTGCGAATGGCATCTCCGTCAACGTAAAGCCCCAACCGCAATCGGACGTCTTGGAGAGTTATTGTGCACTCCCTACTTGGAAGATGAAAGCGTGTGTGTTTCTCGGTCTCCGCGTTCGATCATTCCGCCACCAAGGTGGTTGGATTTTGAGCGAGCCAATTGAAAGAATTTTACCAAACCCAGCTCTTTCTAACAAAGGTAGTATAGATTCATCGGTGTGGGAAGTGTGAATTTGTGATGAACATCCATGGGGTCATTGTTGAGATAGTTGGAAATATGATTAGCTTGGTTTAGTAGGGTAGACATTTTTGGATGGAGATGAAGAGAGTGATAAAGAAAGTAAAGTCGGTTGCGTGTTAGACCAAGAGATGAAAAAGAGAGAAGAGAAGATGGTTGTAAGGCAAGGGCTTGTGGAAGGAAGAAAGCGAGAGAAGAGAAGATGGTTTGATTTTTGTGCAGAATGAAAGCAATGAATATCCGGTTGAATATATAATGGTATTGAAAGATGGTTTCAGCCCATGGTTTTGTTTTCACCCATGGTTTTGTTTGAGCACACGGTTTTGTGGGGAATTCAATGAATTATGAAGATTGTTCGGTGGTTGGTGGGGACAAAAGCGCAATAATGGGTCTTGGATTCCAAAATGCAATTATGTCACCTTCGATAGTGGGAGACAAGGGGGCCACCGGGATTGTCCCACGAAAGTAAATTTTATTTTTGAAAATCGATATTTATGGATGGTTTGATTGCAACCGAGCGTTTAAAGCGGTGTAGATTGCACCAAAGTTTTAAAGGCCCAGATTGCAACCGACAGTTTAAAAGGTGTAGATTGTACTACGATTTTAACTATGCATACGTAAGCATAAAAAGGGTTTTTAGTTTTTGTATTATTTAGTAGGTGTAGAAGAAAGGAATTGAAGATTGAAATTTTTTCACTAAGTATAAAAATGGTTTTTACCTAACTTTAGGAACATTTTTCCCACGAATTTTTCATCTAAATTTAACATGGTTTTTTGCCCTAATTTTTTCCCATTGAAGCCACATTTTTAAATTAATTCTTTCTTGAAACAAGTTGTGTGATCTTCTTCTTGAGAATAGGAGAGGTCCTGAAGTAAATGAGGTCTCATTGATTTAATAGTTATTGTATTACTTTGTAGGTTTTGACTAAGTATAAAAAAGGGTTTTTTACCTAAGTTTAGGAACATTTTTCCCACGAATTAAATTTCTATTTTAATTTTGTAAATATTATACCTTGTAGAGAAAGTGTATTACTAAAGTGTTGTGTTGGAAAAAAAAATTTTAAAAATGTTTTCATGAGTAATTTATTTACTAGAAAGTGTGCTAAAAATCATTTTTTCACCTAAACTTAACATGGTTTTTTGCCCTAATTTTTTCCCCTAATTTTTTTTTTATTATTTAATAAAAAATACCCTATATTGCCACGACCAAAATGGGTATAGTGGTGTAAATGATGATTTTGATTTTTGTGTTCAACCATTATTAAAGTAGTTCACATGTCTTTGTCCATATACTTGTGTCTAAGTTATTCACATGACCCTAATAACCCTTTATGACACTAATTCACATGCCTTTGTTAAGTTGCTTTTCTCTAGGTTGTTCATATGTCTTTCACATTGTTTATGACAAGTATTCACATGCATTTGTCCATAAGGAAGTGTCATAGTATTGTCTAAGTTAAATGAATTTAAGTTAGGTTAAAAAATTTAATAAAATTCAAAATTTTATATGACATGATAGGAGAGGTACTGAGGTCAATGAAATCTCATTGATTTAATATTTATTGTATTACTTTGTAGGTGTAGAAGAAAGGAATTGAAGATTGAAATTTTTTTCACTAAGTATAAAAAACGGTTTTTTACCTAAGTTTAGGAACATTTTTCCCACGAATGTCAATTGTATTTTAATTTTGTAAATATTATACCTTGTAGAGAAAGTGTAATACAAAAGTGTTGTGTTGGAAAACAAAATTTAAAAATGTTTTAATGAGTAAATTATTTACTAGAAAGTGTGTTAAAAATCATTTTTTTCACCTAAACTTAACATGGTTTTTTGCCCTAATTTTTTCCCATTTTTTCCCCTAATTTTTTTTTTATTATTTAAAAAAAAATACCCTATATTGCCACGACCAAAATGGGTGTAGTGGTGTAAATGATGATTTTGATTTTTGTGTTCAACCATTATTAAATTAGTTCACATGCATTTGTCCATAAGGAAGTGTCATAGTATTGTCTAAGTTAAATGAATTTAAGTTAGGTTAAAAAATTTAATAAAATTCAAAATTTTATATGACATGATAGGAGAGGTACTGAGGTCAATGAAATCTCATTGATTTATTAGTTATTGTATTACTTTGTAGGTGTAGAAGAAAGGAATTGAAGATTGAATTTTTTTCACTAAGTATAAAAACGGTTTTTACATAACTTTAGGAACATTTTTCCTACGAATTTAATTTGTATTATAATTTTTAAATATTATACCTTGTAGAGAAAGTGTAATAATAAAGTGTTGTGTTGGAAAAAAAATTTAAAAATGTTTTATTGCCTAATTTATTTACTAGAAAGTGTGCTAAAAATCATTTTTTTCACCTAAAATTAACATGGTTATTTCCCCACTCTATTCCATCTCCACCACCACACACCATCCCTTTTTCTCAACAAACATTTCAACCATACACTGATTTCATCCCACCTGTTTACCCTCACTTCAATCCTTCATCATCCCAAACGAACATGCATTATAGTCCTTCTACACATCACCATCACTCTGCGCCATCATCCTCAGAAAACCCCATTGACCTTAATACAACTAACCCTCCAGCAACTGAAACTAATACCCCACCGTTTACTATGTTTGTTGGTGTCCATAATGAGGACGTTGGGGATTATAGCGATGATGAAGATGAAATTCTTGAGCGTGAAGACGCTCAGGAACCAATTCAAACTACCCCCAACATAGGTGTTGCATTCCGCGAGCCTGTCCCACACTTTCAAAAATTTTTTTTTACTTAAATAACACACCTTTTAGATTAAATACCAAACTAAGCCACTTTTTTTTTCTTTAGTGAACTCGCCCCCCCCCCACCCCTAGTTCACCAAAGAAATTTTGCAATTTTTTTTAAAAACCTTTGTAGAACTCGCCCCCCCCCCCACCCTAGTTCTCCACATGGTTTTTTAATTTTTTGATTTTCTTGTATTTTATTTTATTAAAATCTAAATTAATTTAATTTAATTACAATAATTAATTTAAATAATTAGAATAATTATTTATAAAATAATTGGGGTAAAAAATGAAGATATTAAAAATTGCGGCAAAATCTAGGCCGTTAAACAGTGTCGGTAAGATGTAGACCATTAATTAAAACCTTGAATTTAATAAGTCATAAAAATACAACTTCTTTGCTATGAAATACAACTTGTCAAACTAATAATACATTAAAGTATTAACGAAGAAGATGAGACCCAGTTCCACACCGTCTAGGACGGGGATTACGTTGTGGACGTTGGACGCCATTGTGGTTGTTGGGTTCTTCCTCGCCGTCGTGACAGGGGAGGTGGGTCTGGAAATAATTGGGGTTGGGGCTCAGGGGCATGTTGGTATTGATAATATTCGGGCACCGATGAAAAACTTGCACGGCCGGGCTTAGGGGGAGGTGGGTATTGATAATATTGGGCCAGTGATGAAGAACTAGCAGTAGGGCTCGGGGAGTGGGTATTGATAATATTGTGGAGGCGATGAAGAACTAGCACCGCGCGCTCTCTCTTGAAGTTCACGAGCATAAATCGCAGACTCCGGTGCACCGTGGCGAAACCAAACAGAGAGTCGAACATATCGGTGTCTTTGAGATGTTGGTGTGTGTGAGATAGAGTGGCGGTGGGGCACATATTCTTACTCTCTCACACGCATTTGTTTGGTTCCGATCTTCGATTTGTGCGGACGTCGATAACGACACAGTTACGCTTACTCGACGTTCGATTTGAGTTCTTGGGGAGGTGGTTGTTGTTCTTCATCCGATTCTTCCATATCGCCCACAACACAAAGCAAAGACGAGGATCCCTTAGCCGTTGTTCGACGTAAATGTATGGTCGAGAATTTTTGAAAAACGGCGCATGTATCTATCGATCGCTTTGGTGTTCCATAGCAGGGTGATCGACAACACACCGATTTTCTCTATCATTCCAACAATCGATCCAATGAGTGTGATATCGAGTCCAATCGGTGTCATCTTTGTCCTGCATGGTGATTTTGTGCAAAGCGAGTCAAATCCTCGTGGTTGGTGGTATCTCTTGCAGTAAGTCGGTATTGCAATTTAACCCTATCTGCGTGGTGCCATTCCACCATATGGAAACACACCATAGTTTGTGTTTGTAGTCCATATGGTCGAGCCTCATACGCGTCGGTGGAAGGTTGAAATCCTCATAAGGCAACCACTTAAAATCCTCGGTTGTCATGTGATCGATCCTTGTTGCATGCGAAACAAGGTCTCTTGGACATCTGGTGTGATTAAGTGGTGGTGTTGCCCATCTAGTAAATAAAGGAGCAGTTAACATAAAGATCAAATGTAATTGTTAGTATTTTTAAAAAAGTGTCAAATTTTTACCTCTTTGCTAGTGGCCAATCATATGAAAGTGTGCAAGAGGCGGTGCTAGGAAAGGCATGCGGTACGCACTCCAAGATCGTAACAAAAAGAGTACATCCACCCATATCCTTTTCAGAATGCGTTGTAGATGTCGTACACAACATCCGGTATAAGTTTGTCAAACATGTCGACCCCCAACTAAATTTGGATATTTTGTGAAATTTATCAAGGGGAGTAGGTATTTCATCTTGACTCTGTTTGATGTTTTGTGCGGGAGTATGTACCCCGATCAAAAGCAACAACCAAGCCCTACAATATTGTTTAAGAAGCTGTCATGGAAGCCCCTGTGGAACCTCCATAAATTCATGACGTAGCCAACTCAACAGAGAGCAAAGCGGCCATCTTTTCCATTAGGTGGGACAACTTTACCCAAATATCGTTCGCATAGTTCGGGCCAAGTTTTTGAGGTATTCCCGAATGGCATCTCCGTCAACGTAAAGCCCCAACCGCAATCGGACGTCTTGGAGAGTTATTGTGCACTCCCTCTACCGGAAGATGAAAGCGTGTGTGTTTCTCGGTCTCCGGCGTTCGATCATTCTTTGCCACCAAGGGTGGTTGGATTTTGAACGAGCCAATTGAAAGAATTTTACCAAACCCACTCTTTCTAACAAAGGTAGTATAGATTCATCGGTGTGGGAAGTGTGAATTTGTGATGAACATCCATGGGGTCATTGTTGAGATAGTTGGAAATATGATTAGCTTGGTTTAGTAGGGTAGACATTTTTGGATGGAGATGAAGAGAGTGATAAAGAAAGTAAAGTCGGTTGCGTGTTAGACCAAGAGATGAAAAGGCAGAGAAGAGAAGATGGTTCAGAAGGCAAGGGCTTGTGGAAGGTGAAGAGAGCGAGAGAAGAGAAGATGGTTTGATTTTTGTGCAGAATGAAAGCAATGAATATATGGTTGAATATATAATGGTATTGAAAGATGGTTTCAGCCCATGGTTTTGTTTCAGCCCATGGTTTTGTTTGAGCACACGGTTTTGTGGGGAATTCAATGAATTCTGAAGATTGTTCAGTGGTTGGTGGGGACAAAAGCGCAATAATGGGTCTTGGATTCCAAAATGCAATTATGTCACCTTTCGATAGTGGGAGACAAAGGGGCCAGCTGGGGATTGTCCCACGAAAGTAAATTTTATTTTTGAAAATCGATATTTATGGATGGTTCAGATTGCACCGGTTTAAGCGGTGTAGATTGCACCAAAGTTTTAAAGGCCCAGATTGCACCGAGCGGTTTAAAAGGTGTAGATTGTACTACGATTTTAACTATGCATACGTAAGCATAAAAAGGGTTTTTAGTTTTTGTATTATTTAGTAGGTGTAGAAGAAAGGAATTGAAGATTGAAATTTTTTCACTAAGTATAAAAATGGTTTTTACCTAACTTTAGGAACATTTTTCCCACTTAATTTTTCATCTAAATTTAACATGGTTTTTGCCCTAATTTTTTCCCATTGAAGCCACATTTTTTAAATTAATTCTTTCTTGAAACAAGTTGTGTGATCTTCTTCTTGGGGAATAGGAGAGGTCCTGAAGTAAATGAGGTCTCATTGATTTAATAGTTATTGTATTACTTTGTAGGTTTTGACTAAGTATAAAAAGGGTTTTTACCTAAGTTTAGGAACATTTTTCCCACGAATTAAATTTCTATTTAAATTTTGTAAATATTATACCTTGTAGAGAAAGTGTATTACTAAAGTGTTGTGTTGGAAAAAAATTTTAAAAATGTTTTCATGAGTAATTTATTTACTAGAAAGTGTGCTAAAAATCATTTTTTCACCTAAACTTAACATGGTTTTTTGCCCTAATTTTTTCCCTAATTTTTTTCCCTAATTTTTTTATTATTTAATAAAAATACCCTATATTGCCACGACCAAAATGGGTATAGTGGTGTAAATGATGATTTTGATTTTTGTGTTCAACCATTATTAAAGTAGTTCACATGTCTTTGTCCATATACTTGTGTCTAAGTTATTCACATGACCCTAATAACCCTTTATGACACTAATTCACATGCCTTTGTTAAGTTGCTTGTCTCTAGGTTGTTCATATGTCTTTCACATTGTTTATGACAAGTATTCACATGCATTTGTCCATAAGGAAGTGTCATAGTATTGTCTAAGTTAAATGAATTTAAGTTAGGTTAAAAAATTTAATAAAATTCAAAATTTTATATGACATGATAGGAGAGGTACTGAGGTCAATGAAATCTCATTGATTTAATATTTATTGTATTACTTTGTAGGTGTAGAAGAAAGGAATTGAAGATTGAGGATTTTTTTCACTAAGTATAAAAAACGGTTTTTTACCTAAGTTTAGGAACATTTTTCCCACGAATGTCAATTGTATTTTAATTTTGTAAAAATTATACCTTGTAGAGAAAGTGTAATACAAAAGTGTTGTGTTGGAAAAAAAAATTTAAAAATGTTTTAATGAGTAAATTATTTACTAGAAAGTGTGTTAAAAATCATTTTTTTCACCTAAACTTAACATGGTTTTTTGCCCTAATTTTTTCCCATTTTTTCCCCTAATTTTTTTTTATTATTTAAAAAAAAATACCCTATATTGCCACGACCAAAATGGGTGTAGTGGTGTAAATGATGATTTTGATTTTTGTGTTCAACCATTATTAAAGTAGTTCACATGCATTTGTCCATAAGGAAGTGTCATAGTATTGTCTAAGTTAAATGAATTTAAGTTAGGTTAAAAAATTTAATAAAATTCAAAATTTTATATGACATGATAGGAGAGGTACTGAGGTCAATGAAATCTCATTGATTTATTAGTTATTGTATTACTTTGTAGGTGTAGAAGAAAAGAATTGAAGATTGAATTTTTTTCACTAAGTATAAAAAACGGTTTTTTACATAACTTTAGGAACATTTTTCCTACGAATTTAATTTCTATTATAATTTTTTAAATATTATACCTTGTAGAGAAAGTGTAATAATAAAGTGTTGTGTTGGAAAAAAAAATTTAAAAATGTTTTATTGCCTAATTTATTTACTAGAAAGTGTGCTAAAAATCATTTTTTTCACCTAAAATTAACATGGTTATTTCCCCACTCTATTCCATCTCCACCACCACACACCATCCCTTTTTCTCAACAAACATTTCAACCATACACTGATTTCATCCCACCTGTTTACCCTCACTTCAATCCTTCATCATCCCAAACGAACATGCATTATAGTCCTTCTACACATCACCATCACTCTGCGCCATCATCCTCAGAAAACCCCATTGACCTTAATACAACTAACCCTCCAGCAACTGAAACTAATACCCCACCGTTTACTATGTTTGTTGGTGTCCATAATGAGGACGTTGGGGATTATAGCGATGATGAAGATGAAATTCTTGAGCGTGAAGACGCTCAGGAACCAATTCAAACTACCCCCAACATAGGTGTTGCATTCCGCGAGCATGTCCCACACTTTCAAAATGTCACAGCTTATAGCCCAGAACCTTATGATTTAGAGTTTGCCCATCCCATGGACCGGAACCAACTTTTATCAAATGAAGACCCAAACGAACTGAAACTCAAAATGAAATTTCCCACAAAAGAAATAGCCATGGAATTCATCCAAACATATCACCTAAACAATTATGTTTCATACCAAGTCAACATATCTACTACTAAAGTTTGGGAGATTTCTTGTGTTCACGATACGTGTTTGTGGAGGTGTGTTGTGAGGCTCGGAGCAAAACTGGTTTTGTGGGGATTACACAGTTGACTCACCCACACACATGTACAACATCCAATATTTCCCAAGATCACCTCCAGATGACGTCTTCCTTCATATGTTCTCATATCCTTCCACTTGTAAGGCAGGACCCAACAATATCAGTGGCTGTGTTGATTGCACACATCAAGGAGCGATTCACGTACACGAGTTCCTACAGGAAGGCTTGGATTGCTAAACAAAAAGCAATCGAAAAAGTATCTGATGTAATTGGGAAGACTCTTTAAAGGAGGTAACCGGATGCCTAGTGGGTTTCTCTCACTATATACCAGGCACAGTTATCGACTGGCAGTACAAACCATTCTATGAGAACGAACAACAAGTCACCAACAAAGGTGTTTTCCACCGCATCTTTTGGAGTTTTGGCCCGTGCATACAAGGCTTTAAATTACGCAAACCGGTGGTGTCGTTGATGGAACATGGTTGTATGGTAGGTACAAAGGGTCCTTCTTTTGCCAATCGCACAAGCGGAAGAAGCGGAACCTTCCCAATTGCGCATGCGATTGTCGAGGTGAGACAATGGAGGCTTGGTATTTCTTCCTATCTCGTTTAAGACAATTTGTGACACCACGGGAGGGACTCTGTTTGATATCGGATAGACACGAGTCTATCAAAAGTCTTTATTAGGCGTGTAAACAAAGAGCTGGAAACACGATTCTCGTATCCGCCACATAGCACGAACTTCATGAGACACTTTAAGAACACTCTCGCCAGAAACATCTCGTCAATATGGGTCGAGTATCTTTGAAACTTTATTAATTTTTTATTATGTATTTTGCATTCCATAATTACCAACATCTTACTTTACTTGCTTCAAAGATACTCAATGACAGAGAGATCAGCTAATCACTACAAAAATAAAATTGCTGACGAAGTAGGTCCTGATGGCGTGCATTGGGTTGAAGACATTAACCCAGAACGGTTGTTGATATCGCGAGATGGAGGTTGCCGTTGGGGGCACTTGACAACAAACCTTGCAAAGTGCATCAACAATGTCCTAAGAAGTGCGGAATCTCCGATCCGTTCATTAATAGATGCAACATATTTTAGGATGAACGGGATCTTTGTGAAGCGGGAACACAAGCACAAAGCGATGATGGCATACGGAACAATGTTCTCTCGAAACATTGATGAAAAACATTCTTCGAAAACATTAAAGTGTCACAAACGCACACCGTCGCAATTCACGATCGTGCGAGCAATTGTTCCGGAGTTCGGGAAGAACAACGACCACAAAGTGGTAGACTGCGACCACATTTGTGGTCGACTTTAGATCAAAACACGTGAGTGTGGGAATTCCGGGCCCTTCATTACCCATGTTCACATGCCATCGCAAACATGCTCTAAATGCGATTCACGACCACTTTGCGGTTTGTTGATCCACCCTACACAATGCATCATGTTTTCAATACTTACATTGTGGAGTTCCCACCCCTTGCTCATCGAGACCTCATGGCACGATTTCAATACGATTGAACTACATCATGATCCAACTAAAAGAAGAGATAAAAAGGGCCGGCCACAATCTACTCGTATTCGTACAGAGATGGATCAAAGAGAAACAGGAACCCCGCACCAAAAGATGCGGAATTTGTAGAAATGAGGTCACAACAAAAATAAGCGCCTCTAACCGCAATGTAAACTAGTCAAAGTTGTTTAATGTATTATTAGTTTTGAAGTTGTATTTCAAAATTAACAAGTGGTATTTTTGTCAATTACTTATTTTTAAGGTTTTAATGTTAAGTCACATTTAATTAAGTTGGATCACTTATTAAATATTTTATCTTCAATCTTTAATAATGCGTTGTGCAGAGTGTACATTGTGCGAGTGTGCATTGTGCAGAGTCTTTGCATTGTGTGAAGTCTTTGCATTGTGCAGTCTTTGCATTGTGTGCGAGTGTGCATAGTCAGAGAGTGTGCATCTTTGCATTGTGCAGATCGCATAGTCTTTGGGGTCTTTTTTATTGAGCGACCTAGATTTTGCCGACATTATTTAACGCCCTAGATTTTGCCGACATTATTAAAGCGGCCAAGATTTTGCCGACACAATTTAATGACCTAGATTTTGCCGACACTAAACCCTACAATCAGCGGTTATGATCACCCTAAATCAACGGCTCACACACGATCACGTCTATTATAAATACATTCTCAAATTACACTAACATTAACACCACCGGTTTATCACCAACCTTTGGCTTCGAGTCATCTTCTCTTCTCTCGCTTCTTCCCCAAAACCATCGCCCCCACCCGCTAAAATGGAATGGAAGTTGTGCAAAACCGAAGACTCAAACGACAAATTCCTAATCGCCGCTTATTATTACGATTGGAACTGTCACCACCGACGAACATGGCGGCTGTGTTTCGTTGTCCTAACCATGTGTTATGCGGGATGAATAAGGACATCACATTCGCCCAACTCGAGAGAAAGGCCGAGAGGAAGATTCGCCGAGAGGAGCATGGCGTAAAGGCGTGGAGCGTATACGTTTCAGAAAGTTCGATTGTAGAGATGATGGGATTGTCCATTATTCAGTCATGGAGATCCAAAGCGACGAGGACGTCCGCGCAATGATGGAACATCTAGCTAACGTTTCGATGGGGCGACAAATCTTAGAGCTGTATGTGAACACAATACGAACTCGAAGAGATCATGCATCTTCTTCAACCAACACCACCCGCACCACAACAACCCATACTTACGCACCCCTGTAAAGTTGAGTATCAGATGACTAATAGGTCCTGGGACGACCATTCTGGTCTGTTGATTCATAGTCGTGAATCAAAAACTAAACATTTCGAGCTTAAGAACAACATCACATTCGCGAGAATTGAAAGAAAAACTAATAAAAATGTGAAACTAGATGGTGTTCAAAGAACAAATTAAAAAAATCGAATGTGAATCCCCTACGTCGTAATTTGGAACCCACGTAATCGTATTCGGAAGTGCCCTAAGCCTATCAAGAATGACGAAGACATTCGTCAAATGTTTGAGAAACATGAAGAATTCCAAGGTTTCATTGAACCTTATCTCAAATTGTTTCGTCAAAGCAAGAAGAATCTGTCGAACACCTCCATAGTTATATTTAGAGGTAGTAGTAGTAGTTCTAAGTAGAACTAGGTTGTATTATGTTTTCTGTTGTTTCGTTTTAAATTTCCTATGCTTGTATTTTTGCAATTTGTGTTTTTCCTTTTTGTTTCTTATCGAATATTAAATTGCATTCCACTTATTAATATCTTAATTATTTACCGTATTTTTCTGAAGAATTATTTTATAAATAATTTTATTAATTATTCTAATTATTTAAATTAATGATTGTAATTAAATTAAATTAATTTAGATTTTAATAAAATAAAATACAAGAAAATCAAAAAATTAAAAAACCATGTGGAGAAGCCCAGGGGGGGGGGGCGAGTTCTACAAAGGTTTTAAAAAAAATTGCAAAATTTCTTTGGTGAACTAGGGGTGGGGCGAGTTCACCAAAGAAAAAAAAAAGTGACTTAGTTTGGTATTTAATCTAAAAGGTGAGTTGTTTAGGAAAATAATTATTATTTTTGGTTTTGTTTGGTTTTTTTGCCTATTTTCTTAATATTCACACGTAACCTTAAATGACACGTAGTATTGAAACGGAGAGGGAGTATGTTTTACGATTTTGATTTACTTCTCTTTCCTCTCATTTCATACACCCCTTACTCTTTACTTGATACACCCCCTCATTACGGCATCTCTTCAACTCAGAGTTCAATCTTCAACAATTGGTTTAGTCTTCTTATTCTTCTAGGAAAATTCTTTTTCTCTTTCCAGTGTATTTTTCCTTTGAATCTATGATTATGCGTCACGCTCACGCTTGTTTCAGAACTAGCTGTGTATAAATAGTGCGCCAACAACACAAACTTCAAACCATAAACAGAAGAAGAAAAAAAACAATACTACCCAAAGACAAAAACACTCACTGAGTAAGAGAGAGAGAGAGAGGCAGAAGAAAACAATGGCGACGACGAACGAGAACGGACCTTCCAATGGAACCCTAGCTGGACCTACGAACCCCATGGTCACGCCTCTGCTCAATGATCTCTATCAATTCACCATGGCTTACGCTTATTGGAAAGCTGGCAAGCATCAAGAACGCGCTGTGTAAGTATTCCTTTTCATTTCTCTTAGTTCGAAAACAGTATCTTCGCAATTTCCTTTGCTTGATATCTTTTGTTGCAGAGGAACTTCAACAGAAACCAAAATTAGTTTTTTTTTTGTTGTTGTTTACTTTTTAGTTTTGCTGAATTGAGCAATTTTGGTGTGTTTCTTTCCTTTGATTCTGTTAGGGCTCGTGATTATGGTTCACAGAGTTTATTTGTTAATGTTTTAATTATTGGATATCGTAAATTTGTTGCTGGGATTGGAGATAGTTGTTCATTAATTGTACGGACATGCATGTTGATTTGTGTTTGTGAGAAGATTGGGTTGTAATTTGATTTCAGGTTTGATTTGTATTTTCGGAAGAGTCCCTTTGGTGGGGAGTATACTGTTTTCGCTGGTTTGGAAGAATGCATAAGATTCATAGCTAATTTCAGACTCACTGAGGATGAGATAGCTTTTGTTAGGCAAAGCTTGTCTACTCCTTGTGAGGTAAACCAAAATTGTGTTCCTCACTTTGTTTATTACTTCCTTGTTTCTTAATGGTGAGATAGGCTGATTTAGTTTCAAACTCTGGGAAAGGGTTAGAGTTTTCCTCTATCATGAGTTCAGTTGTAACACTGGAAATTTTTCAATAATTGGAAATGATGTAGCAATAAAGAAACTGACATTAGATAGCTACAATTGAGTAGGTGATAGAAAATAGGGATAGATAGATTATAAATGTTTGGAGTTGCGAAACCTTGCTAAGATATTTGTCGTTATAAAAACTGCAATTTCTTTACTGTCCTTGAGAAAAAGATATAGTTGTTGACAATCTCAAATGTTGAAGCTGCCTTGTTTTGTTTGTATTTGCTTAGATTTTATCATTAATGTCAACTGCGTTGGTAGGTTCAACTAGATTCCCCCGAAACTAACTTTAGGATATCCAATTGATGGATATAGAGAGTCAAGGAATTTTGTTCAATGGGAACTTCTCTTTTTACAATTTTGTTAATTGTTTCTTTATAATTGCTACTGAACCAAGTGTAAACCTGAAATAATATGGCTGCTAATTGGATTTGCTGTGATTCTGTGGAAAGTATAATGCTGTTGGCGTTAATAGTAGATTCTCCCTTCAAAATATTCCGATTTATTAACAAGGATCAATTAAATTTAGGATGCATTCTTTGACTATCTTAGAGGACTTGACTGCTCTGATGTTGAGGTGTATGCTATTCCCGAGGGAACAGTCGTTTTTCCTAAGATACCCCTGCTGAGAATAGAGGGTCCAGTTGCTGTGAGTACTTGCCACCATTAATTCCCTCTTTTAATAGTGATTTCTTTCGAAGATGACCTATTTCTCTCATTGAATTGACTTTTATATTGTTCAGGTTGTTCAACTGTTGGAAACTCCTTTTGTGAATCTTATTAATTACGCATCATTAGTTTCTACTAATGCTGCCAGACATCGTAAAGTTGCTGGAAAATCCAAAACTTTACTTGAGTTTGGACTAAGAAGAGCTCAGGTTACAAAGTCTTTTTAAAATACTTTTTGATGAGTAAATTTAGTAGCTGACCTCCTTCAATATTCTTAGAAAGAAACTCATTTTAAATGTAGGGTCCGGATGGTGGAGTAGGAGCATCGAAGTACTGCTATCTTGGTGGATTTGATGCAACAAGGTTAGATCAATGAAACAATTCAATTCTAACATGAAAGGGACTGTGTAATCTGGATGAAGAATTGTTCATTACATTATGCAATATGCAATGCTGACTGATATATCACGCTTGAGATTTTGTAAACTGAAACCTGTACGATTTTATCATCATTGTTAATTAAATATGGTTGTAATTGGGTTTTTTATTTATTGATAATTAATGACAACTAAGTTAGTTTATTTCCTGTTCATTTAGATGGCAGGGCACGTTTGGGTGACATGGTATGCAAATTCTACTTTTACATGACTAGATTTTAACTGAATCTAGGAAAAATGGAGTGTAATTCCTTTTAGCTTGTACATTTTAGGTCAACCCTGCTTCTGTAGTTACAAATTTGCAAGTAAACTTTTATTGTTGAAGTGCTTGAAACTAAATACAACTGAATGATGTTGATAAACCAAAAATTACAATATTGACAGATCGTCTAGTCGTGTTCCTTAGTACCTATTCCTTACATAAAGTGACATATATGCACTAACTTCCCTGCAATTATTTGGATAAACTCATATATTGTTTGCACAATATGGTAAAATATAACATTTTAAGCACTTGAAAATCACACTCTGAGTGTTCCAAATTGGAAGATTAGAAAGAAATTGCTTTTATTTTTAGATGGGAGGGATTGATCCTTGTTTTTGGTTTAATACTTTAATAAGTTTTTAATTTCTCACCATTGCTTTTGTATAGCTTGGATCTTTCATGACTTCTCTTTTTCATGTGTGCCAACAGCAACGTTGCAGCAGGGAAGTTATTCGGGATACCCCTTCGCGGTACTCATTCCCATGCCTTTGTTAGCTCATATATGGTGTGTAATCTATTCACTTGTTACATTTTTGGTTAATGTTTATGAAGAGAATTTCCAATAAGTGAACTTTTAATTTGTGATACATCATTCATATAGAGCTCAAGGGGCAGTTTGTTTTAACAGATGTCCTTTGCTTACTCGTGTAATTTACTATGTCTGTCTTATGACTTGCAGAGCCTTGATGAGATTACAGACAAGTCACTTCGTAGAAAAGATGGTTCAAGTACATGTCAAGATTTTGTTAGTGTGGTTCAATCATGGCTGAGCAAAATTCAGGTGCGAAGAATATAATCCTTTACATCAGTGTTCATTTCCCGTGTTCAATTCCCGGTGTGGATATTTTTTTATGTTATTAGCTGATTTAAGTTGTATTGGCCCAAAATGGAAAATCCCATACAACCAAAACCCGAAATGACTAAAACACTTGCAAGGAGTGCCTCCATCAATATCCCCTCTGTTGTTTTATCTCTCATCTTCTAAGCTTTTATGCACAGAAAACTTCTAGGCCCTAGAACCCAAAAAATATAAACAGCTGGATTAGGTTTTCTTCTTTTAGTTGTAGCCTTCTTTCTCATCTGTCTTTTCCCCTCCTTTTACTTCTTCCTCTTCTCTATTCCTCTCTCCATTTCTCTTTTTTCCCCTTTCTGAAAGACCTGAATGAGTTACAGGAACCACCGAGTCGACCGAGTTGGTGATGACGACGATGCCACTAATTGCATTCCAATCCATTATGCTCGGATTGATGGATAGGGATGGAATGTAGCAGAATGGAATGGAATCATAGTAGGTTCAATTGATTGGATTGTTTAAATAGGATTTAATGAAGTGGAACATAATGGAATACATTCCATCTCATTGCATCCAATACCCCACTTTTTCTTCCCTTCCAATATGGTAGAATGGTATGGAACAAATCTTTCAATCTATTCCATCATTTAAATAACCCAGCAAAACAGTAACTTTATTCCGTTGTTCGGTGCTTCAATTCCACCCTCCATCAGATACTCAAAGTCTAACATAGCCTTAATATTTCCTATTATTGTGGATCTTAACTACCTTCTGCTTTTGTCTATGGTGACTTTGTTTTATGGGGGAGGGAGAGGGGGATTTGGTAAGGTGTCTGATGTCATTCTTCAATAACACTTTGATGTAGATTAGAATATTTAATTTTGGCTAGTTATTTTATTATATTATTATTTAAGATATTGCTTCTTTTGTTATTATTGGAGATTTTATCTTCGATAGATATTTTTACTTTTTCCATATGAAGTCGAAATTTATTCTTATGCCCAGGAGAACTGGGAAAGAAAAGACAATAGTATAGTACTATATTGAGTTAACATAATTACAATAAAGCCGCCAAACCTAATATGATAGCACTAGCAGTAAGGTATTTTATGTCATGATTATTTCGTGTGCTAGTCCTTACCTCTCTGAAAAAGTTGAATAATCACTTCATGCCAGTATTGTGAATGATTACTACCATTCTATCATGTGTTTCTTTTGCACACTTGCAGTGAATATTCTAATTTGTATTCCCACTCTGCAGCGGTTAAATGGTGTTTTTGGTGAAACCAATCAAAGTGAGCTAGCAGCATTCACATCATATGCGTTGGCATTTCCTGATACCTTTCTTGCCCTTGTAGATACATATGATGTAAGTATTTTCTTTCTGACTTTCTATTTCTTAAACGGCCATCATCTATGTATAATGGCTGTGGGTAAATCTTGTTTAAATCTCCTTTATGTCTTTTGTGAGCAAGTTGTGGTTTCCGGACAAAGGTGCCATGCTTCTGTTCTGTCCCCCATTTTCCCAAGCATGACCTCTGTTGTATCCACCAACCACTAGATATAAATGGAAACTATTAGAAACTAAAAATGCCGGGAATCAGTTCTTGTGGGATCTTTATATCAATTTGACTTTATGACACAAAAGACAGGGGAATGACATGATTGGGAAGATGAGTAAATGGTTGTGTGCTCACAAATGTGTGTATTGGTATGGGTACTGAGATGAATAAGAACACATATCACTTGGTATCTTCTCAGTCGGAAAAATTTACATGTGAATCACCTCATACATTTAACAGATGAGAGGATGGGTGGGTAATGTTCTGGTAAACACCTAGAGACACTGATCAGTGGTAATGCTGGAAATTTTATTTTTTAAATACGCTCATTTGAATTGCTGAATTAAGAACCAAATTATCTAACTCCAAATTTATTTTATAGCAAGTCATCAATTTATTCTCTAAGGACTTGAATGACAAAAAACAAACTTAAAGGATGAATCCGGAATTTTAAATAAACTTAGAGAACCCCAAGCGTAATTTAACCTATTGTTTTTGGATAATTTGTTTGATGTGCGGTGCTGAAGTTTTGAACTATTTTTGTTCACTCCTTTCTTTCCACTTTTGCTTCGGTGATTACCTTTGTGTTTGTTGACAGGTGATGAGAAGTGGAATCCCCAACTTCTGTGCAGTTGCATTAGCTCTCAATGATTTAGGGTACGTCAGAAAGTATTTATGTTGTTATGATCACCTAATTAGAGGTTTTAGATGAGCATGAAATTTTGTTTAGTTGTGTTCCTTTTCCAGTTAATTTTTAGTCCACAAGGATACAAAGTATTGTGCTTTTGTTTTCCCCAAATGTATGAAAAATGATAAGCTGTCAGTGTTAACATAGACGTTGTACAAGGAATTAATGACAACAAGTTGCCCTTTTTAACTCTGTTTTTGCATTGTTACTTTTCTGATCTCTATGCAGCAGCTTGTTTTTGCATTGTTACTTTCTCTATGCAGCAGCTTGTTCTAAGTTTACCGTTGTGTCTTAAACTGATAAAATTACAATGATCTTTTACTTCAACTAGTTTTTGTACCCTTCTCCTCATCCGTTAAAGAAATCATCATCCTTTTCAAAGATTCTGTAATTTCTATTCTCAGCTGACCTTAGATGATGTCCTTTGCAGATACAAAGCAGTTGGCATTAGATTGGATTCTGGTGATCTTGCATATTTGTCTTGTGAGTCTAGGAACTTCTTTTGTTCAATTGAGAAGGAGTTTGGGGTGCCTGAATTTGGGAAGATGACAATCACTGCTAGTAATGACCTCAATGAGGAAACGTTAGATGCTTTAAACAAACAGGTAATAATCATTGCAAACTGGAATTGATTCACAATCAGCCTAACAATTGAGCGGTCACTTTGGTTTCTACTTAGCTTATGTGACTCATTACTCGTGTAATTTCACGACAGAATATTCTTATATAGTTCCTTCACGTGTTTTTGTTGGTTTATACGTCTTGCAAATTTTAATTGTTCATTTATCGCATATTCATGTGCATTTTGTACTAATATATTATATCAAAACTTAGCTTTGGTGTTAGATGATCCTCCTGCCACATAAAATTTGGATCTCCAAATGTAGTTTACTAAAATTGGTTGGGTAATTATTAGATTATTTTCATCCTTTAGATAAAATAAACAAAATTGATAGAGAAGTGGTGGGTTGTTATAGAGATGTTAAAATTTTTAATTTTATCAAATTGACACATAATATGTGTGCCAAGATACTAGTGTGCATCAGGAATACAAAAATAACAAATTGCATGCTTATTTAGTTCACAGATTTGCTTACTGCAGAAATCTGACATATCATTTTTTCCAGGGTAGTGAGCAAGTGAATTTCCATTACATTACATATAACATGGTTTCTTACCATGATTGTCATTACAATAAAGGAGTTTGGGTGCCTAACTTGGAAATAGTACATAGTTTTGCTGGGTGAAATCACAATCTTAATTTTCCAAAGATATTTTGTAACTAAATAACTAAATGAATACTCCCTTCGGTCTCTTTTATAAGCAAAATTAACTACTTTCACGGTTATTAAGAAAATTAGTTAAGTGCAATTAATTGTCTAGTGTTCATACAAAAAGTTAATCAAATTTACTAAATTAATATTTTTCATATTTAATGAAAATAACATTTTATTTGACTTTATTGTCAACCACTCAATTAAATTAAGAGTACAGATGGAACAATTGCATTAAATACAGTAAAAGTAGTTAACTTTTGCTTATAAAAGAGACCAAAATGTGTCCAAAAAAGAAAAGAGACCAAAAATTTAACCATGTTTTTTGCTTATAAAAGAGACCGGAGGGAGTATATATAAAGTATAAACTCAGAATAGTTTAATTGTTTGTTAAAAGGGTAGCCGTAGCTATGATTGACTGCATATGCATATAATTTTATGCTTGATTTAAGCTTTTATAGAAAAAACTATAAAAAAACATAAAACTTATGCTTGTTTGTTAAAGGGGGCACTGAGTGCATGTAGGACAGTAAGAGGCTTTGCTCCAAGCTCATGCAAGTATTGATTATATTGATATTGACAATGAGGTAAAGTTAACAATGCCTTGTGGTTTATTCTGATACCCTTTTGACATGCATTTTCTTTACAGGGTCATCAGGTTGATGCCTTTGGAATTGGTACATACCTGGTCACATGTTATGCTCAGGCTGCCTTAGGTGTTGTCTTCAAGCTTGTTGAGATCAATAATCAGCCTCGTATCAAACTTTCTGAAGATGTGTCAAAGGTTTGAACATTCTAAACTTAACATGATAGTGTGATAATATATCTGGTATTTAATTATCTTTTTCTCTGTTTATTCTTTTCTCTGTATTTAGGTCTCAATTCCATGTAAGAAAGCGAACGTATAGGTTATATGGGAAAGAAGGTTATCCCCTGGTAGACATAATGACTGGAGAAAATGAACCCTCTCCAAAGGTATTATTTTGACTTAGTTTGTCTTACAGTCTTTTTTTCCTCCAATCTCTGCACATTGCACCCCCCCTCCTTCCTATTGGGTTGTGAGTGTCAGCAAGTGTGAACGCCAATGTTGCTGTTCTGAAAATCATATTTCATTGTATAAATCTAAATAATGGATAGACAAATTCCATCATTTCTTCGTTTTGCTGCATTTATTATGTCTTGTTTCCAACCTATTGGCTTGTCTGTCTTGCCAGCAAATGAGTTGAACAGTGGTTTAAAAATCTATGCATAAAAATTACTTTATCGTATTTTATTCATAAAGGTGGGAGAAAGGATCCTGTGCCGTCATCCCTTCCAAGAATCTAAGAGAGCATATGTGGTACCACAGCGTGTTGAAGAGCTTCTAAGGTGTTACTGGCCTGGGAATTCAGGTGAGAACTCACTACAAAAATAATGACAATCGTGGAGTTCAATAGTTGCTATGCTTTAGGGTAGAGGAATCTGCTGCATGATTTTGAAAAACATTTCATGATTTATTTCTAACCAACTATCATAATATTACGGTAGCTTTTGAATCCTCTCCCCTTTAAACTAGAAAATAAGATACTCTCTCTTCTATCAAAGCTATGGGTTATCGTTGCTAAATGTACCGCTTTTTAGTTCCTGCATAAAAGGGTTAATTGCCATCAGTCATCAGATAATCAAAGTTGCACTTTGGAACACTATAAAATATAAAATGGCATACCAGCTTTTATCAGCAATCATAGATTCAGTGGATACTGCTCATGACCCGTCAGTTTTTACCTTTGTTAGTAACTTGCTTATTCTTTTCTGAAGGTAAAACAAGAGAACCTTTACCACCTCTAAGGGACATTAGAGAGCGATGCATCAAGCAACTTGAGCAAATGCGACCTGATCACATGAGGAAACTTAATCCAACTCCATACAAGGTTATTAAGTTATACGGTGCTCCAAATTATGTTATTATTTCCATCTTGAATGAATGATGTTTAATATCTTATTTGGAATAAGCAGGTTAGTGTAAGTGCAAAATTATACGACTTCATTCATTTCTTGTGGCTCAATGAGGCACCAGTTGGGAGCTGCAGTAATAATATAAGACAAATAAAGTGGCATGCCTTGAGAGCCAATAAACAGGTCAAAAAGGAGTTCCATAGAAATTTCTTTGATACAATATAGATGTATTCAACGTGATTTGACTGTTTTCCAATTATGATTCTGTATATTTGAGTTGGAGGAACCATTATTCTTTCAAGGCCTATGTGCAAATAATCCATCTTTGTCGTTGATCACATTGTTATACAATAAGTATTTTATTATATAGCTAAATTTTGTATGCAACAGATTGTGTCATGCTTTCTTGGAGGAGTTGTTGAAAACAATGTATACTATGTTATCCGTCTCTTACTGCCTTTTTCATGTAATAACAAGACTGTTCTGTCTCCGAATCATACTTATGTTATCCATCTCCTACTGCCACTGATTTCTCGATCTGGAACTTTTTCCTTTTCTTGATTCAGCATTTCATTTCCAACAATATATCTCTAATTGCTATCAAATCTTTTTGCACTTCTGTCATCTTGGGCATCAATTGCTACACCTAACTACTACCTCTGTCCCATTTTATATGTAGTTTTAAAGAAAAAAATCAATTTGTCCCAAATTATTTGTTGTTTTACATTTTCAAGGAAGCATTTGATATTCTTTTCCACTTTTGCCCTTCTTAATCATAACAATTTTTACATTTAATAAATGATTCACATTTTGACCAAAAAAATGATTCACATTTACCAATGTAGAGAGATAAATGATTAAATGGTAAATTAGATAACATTTTTTTATAAAATCTAAACTACTAAACTAATCATTTTTCTTAAAATGTGTGTCAAAACCTTAAACTACCTATAAAGTGGGACAGAAGTAGTATATTTCTTGAATCTGTTAATAGTGGCGCTTCTCAAAGTTTCCCCTTCACAATTGAGCCAATACTCTCTATTCACCCAAAATGTGAAGGGGAAACCCTAAAAGGAGATAATCTCTCATAGATGAGGGGATGTAACTTCTCATTAACTAACATATCTTTATCCTAACTAACTAACAACCCCTTATCCTTTTTCTCTTAACAACTTTTTTTGACTAATTGTTATTAGCAACTTATTAACATCATTTATTACTAGAAGCCCAATATTACTAACGGGCCATTAACAACCCTTATTACAAGTCCTAACACTACACCCCTTTTTAAATTATTTCCTCGCAGTATCCCATGGTTGGTAGCTTGTTGAACCAGCTCCACATCCCATTGCTACCAATTTACCGCTCTTTTCTACTGCACCAGCGAGCCTAAATGTACTACTTCGGCAGCTTCAAATTCAAAGTTTATGTATCGAAAAACAGTCCAATATGTAAAAGCGTCCATCCTTTGTTGTTGATTAGACCAGTTGGATATGGTCCATGAATTAGCCTATTTATTGTCCAGTTGTCTTCAAGTAGAGAATAAATAGGCTATTAAAAGAGTCAAAATAATGACTCAAATCATGAGTCAGTGATCCACGTAGGCAAATTAACAACCACATCATTACGTAACAGACATGTATAAATTTATATATATAAATTAATATAAATTTATTTAAACATATACTGTAGTTTTTTAAATTTATTTGGTCAATATATATATTTGGTGGCAGTAGGTGGCGGCCGGCGGTTCCGTCGGCTGGTGAGGCGGCTGGCGGTTCCGTCGGCTGGTGAGGCGGCCGACGGCGGAGCTCCGGTCACCTGCGGTGGTTCCGTCGGCGGCGCTTTGGCGGTCACGGTGGTCCAACGGTGGTTCGCGGTGGCTGCTGGTTGCCAGTGGTGTCTTATATATATATATATATATATATATATATATATATATATATATATATATATATATATATATATATATTATATAATTATATTATATTTGTATACATATATATATATATATAAATCTAGTTTCTGATTTCTGATTTTTAAAAATAATTTGGATTTTTTTGTAACTAAAAACATTTTAAACTGATTTTTTTAAAGTTTTTTGGTAATTTTTTTATATTTATCCAATGGATATGGTATTTTAGTTACTGTAATCCAATGGATCAAAACAATATAATGAATGGATGACAACCATCTACAAAATCAAATGGATGAATCTAATCCAATTCATTAAATTTTTTTGTAACGGATGGATTTTGCTATGGATGGATGGATATCCAATAGGTAAATGGATCATTTTTGACACCTCTAATTGAAACGACTAACTCAATACAAGGAAATAGCATAAACATGCATGAAAATTGGTTGATAGTGGATAAGTTGGTAGAGTAGCGGATAGTGGATAAGTTAATAGGTTAGTAAATTAAATTTAAAGTGTTTGGTAAAATTAGTAGAATAACTAAATTTTATAATTATAAAATAACATAAGTGGGCACTAGTTATTAATACTTAAAAATTAGGTAAAAATAAAATACTAGTATAAACTATAAGCTCAAAGTAGTGGCGTTAAAAAAAATTCTACTCCAGCTATTAGTGTCAAACACGTAAAGAACTTATCCACTGTAATCAATTATATTGACCTTGGCAAACAAGTAGCAAAATCCGTGGCATATGACAAAGTCCAGCTTACTTTGGTAATAAATACGCGCCACGATAGATAGAAAGCTTCGTAAAGAGTAAAGAAAAGCAAAAATAGAAACCAAAAAATTAAAAAATCACCGCTGGCCTTGTATTCCCCAACAAGTACGCTATGCAGATTCTGCCTCCCCACCCTTTACACTATCTTTCATTCACTCTCTCTCTCTCTCTCTCTTCCTCTTCCTCAAACTTGAGAATTGAGATCACAAAGAAATGAAACCCAACGACAACATCACAATGCTATCAAAGACAGACTCCGAGGTAAGCAGTTTAAGCCAATCATCACCATCAAGATCTCCACGTCGGGCCGCTTACTATGTCCAAAGCCCATCACGTGATTCTTCCAACGACGGTGAAAAGACAACAAACTCCCTCCGTTCAAGCCCACTTCAAAGCCCATTGGGCTCTCCTCCTCGCTCTCACTCCAACTCATCTACCCATGAATCCGCTTCCACTCGCTTCTCTGGTTCCCGCAAAAGTAGTAGCGCTTCTAATAACCGTAAAATCCCTAATTGGCGTCCTTGGAAAGATAATCATTTCCATCCCATTGAAGAAGAAGGCCTTCTCGATCTTAACGATGATTCACAACATGGGTTTCCTCGAAGATGTTATTTCCCTGCTTTTGTTTTTGTTTCCTTGTTCTTTTCTCTCTTTTCTCTCTCATTCTCTGGGGTGCTAGTCGCCCTCAGAAACCAACCATTTCTCTCAAGGTACGTACGTACATTACACTAATAATCAAACTATATGAAATTTAATTGAATTAATATTATCATTAATGTTAATTCCTCTATGTACGTTTGTCGTTTTTGCAGAGTATAACGTTTGATCGATTTATTATTCAAGCGGGTGCTGACGTGTCAGGAGTTGCTACTAGCTTGGTGTCCATGAATTCCTCTGTGAGAATGACGTTTCGAAACACCGCTACATTTTTCGGGGTCCATGTGACCTCAACTCCACTAGATCTCAGTTACTATCAGCTCACACTGGCTCGAGGAAATGTAAGATATGAAATCTCGATCATTCATAATATTTTATATTATATCATACGATCAATTTGATTGATACACTTATGAGAGACTTTCTTAATTATTTTAAAATTATGAGATGGTGTATTTTGTAGATGCCTGAGTTTCATCAATCGAGAAAAAGTCAGAGATCTATAAGGGTGAACTTGAAAGGAGTCATATTCCATTGTACGGAGGTGGAGCTAGCTTGAGTAGTGTGAAAGGGTTACCGGTTGAGCCGGTACCATTGACATTGAGCGTAATGGTGCGGTCAAGGGGCTATGTATTGGGGAAATTGGTGAAGCCTAGGTTCCACAAGAAGGTAGAGTGTAACGTGATTATGGATCCGAAGAAGATGGGAATGCCCATTCTCCTCAAGAACAAGTGCAGTTATGAGTAGAGATAGAGTCAGTGCCGTGAGTAACAAATCAAAGAATAATTATTTTATTTAATTTAAAGGGTTTTACTCGTGGGTGCATTAATTTGGCTTGCTTTTGTTTTGCCTCGTACATGAAATGACACGAAATAGCCCAAAAGTGTCGTTTCCATTTTGTCGGTGGTTTATTTTCAACTTATTTTAAGTTAAATGGAATAAGTTTAACATTTGTTTTTGATTTTTTTTGTCGGCTACTCTTTAATTTTTTTTTTACTTTTGTGTCTTCTAGTGGTGGAGTACTTTGTTTATCAAGTACCTGTTAAGATCTTCTAGTGGTGGAGTACTTTGTTTATCAAGTACCTGTTAAGATTACACATCGATGTGATATGACTTAAAAATAAGTTTTATGTTTGGGAGCGTCACTCTCAGCTCTCTGGCCGGTTTTGTGGGGTTGAGTTAGCCAAACCACATTCTAAGATGGTATCGTAAACCAATCCAAGATCCGTTGCGCCACCCCATTATCAGGCCACTTGAGTCACGCCCAGGTTTGTCGGTCTTGGCGTGAGGGTGTGTGTTAAGAGTCCCACATCAAATGTGATATGGCCTGAAAAAGAGTTTATAAGTGGGAGGCATCTCTCACTCTATAAGCCGGTTTTGTGGGATTGAGTTAGACCCAAACCACAAGAGTACCGACAAAAAAAAAGTTAAGTATTCAGTCAAATCACGGATGCAACAGTTTAGTTGAGTTTTTATTTGTATTTTAGTTGAGTTTGAGTAAAAAATAATGCTAAGAAACGTTTATTTATGCAAGCAATGAAGCTTAACTTAAAGAACAACAAATACAGAACGTACGATTGGATTTTTTTTAACCCAACGATTGGTAATGGTTAAGAAACGCATCAGCAATTTGTACTTAACTTGCTCTAACAACAATGTTTGGAGTTTTTAACTCTCATTCCGTTGCCTAACGATGCCTCATGGAATTTAAGATCCCTTCAAATTTAAAAGGCTAGAATGTTTTTACCCATTGTTTTTCATTAGCACAAATCCCATTTACTTACTCACAACACTTTTTTTTTAGAGTAATGATATTTGGACAAAAAATTTCTGACAAATATAGACAAAAACTCATTCACAACACCAATTAACCAATTTTTTTAGACTATTAACCAAGTTTTTAGTTAAAGGCTTAAAAAACTCTTAAAATACAGGTTGGTTAATAACCTAAAAAACTTGGTTAACTGATATTGTGAATTAGTTTTTGACTATATTTGTCTGAAACTTTTTGTCCATATAACATTACTCCTTTTTTTATGCACCTGCAGGTTTTTTTTGGTCAATAATGCAATATTTCATTGAAATCGGGCAAGGCCAGAAACATTACATAGAGTGTGAATTAAATGCTTACACAAGAAGTAGTCATAAGTCCTCTAACGACAAACAGGACAAGTCGAACACAGAAATACATTCTAATCAAGTATATGCTGAAACCTCCTAATAATAAATAGGCTTAAATATGTTTTTACCCCCTGCATATATGGGGTGTTTTGCTTTTACCCCCTACAAAATATTTTTTTTTAAAACACTACAAGAAAATCGGTGATTTGCCACGGACAATTCCGTGGCAAACGCACAAATTTCCGTCGCAAATTTGCATTTGCCACGGACTTGCGGACGACCAAAAATGGTGGCAAAACGCTGTCGTCATAAGCGCGCTTGCCACGGGATTGTCCGTGGCAAATGCGTCCGTGGCAAACCCGTCGCAATTCCGTGGCAAACTTCCGTGGCAAAGCCGTCGCAAATCTCGCCGCAAAGCGCGTGGCAAAGCCGTGGCAAATAATTTTGAATTTGTTTTTAAATTCCGTGGCAAAGCCGTCGCAAATCTAAATCACAAAGCCGTGGCAAAGCGTGGCAAATAATTTTGAATTTGTTTTAAATTTCGTCGCAAATTGTGCAAAATTCCGTGGCAAACACAATAACTTTCAAAAAACTCCGTGGCAAATTCCGTCGCTATGCAAAAAATAATAATTTAATAGTAATTCCCTACCTATTCAATCCATACTCTCCAATACAATAATATGCGCAATACTTCCTGCCAATTCAATTCAGACTCCAAAACTACATTCGGACTATAATAACTACGTACATTGTCATTCATATTTGCAATACTTCCTGCCAATTCAATCCACCAATTCAAACATACATAAACTACACTAATGTTAAAAGTGTCAAACATACAAAATATCAAATACCAAAACATATCAGTAATGTTCAAAGTGTCAATCCAAAACACAAACTTAGTTAAACATAAACTAGACTAATATTAAAAGTGTCAAACATACCAAATATCAAAATATATCAAAACATACCACTAGTTTATGTCAAACATACATAAACTACACTAAGGTCTAGTAAACTCAAAAAAATTATGACGAAGCATCTTCAACTCCAACTCTGAACAATATACCTAACAAAACAAAAACAATAATGATTACTAATTAATTCATAAAACTAAGAAAATTTGCACCTTAATTAAAACATAGATTACCTAGATGTCGTCAATAACCCTCCCCATAAGGGCGGTCTCCATGATCTCCACCGTCTCCATCATCTGCATCTTCGTTCTCGCCCCGCTTGGCGGGTGGTTCAGTTCTGCTCGGGCGCGCGCGCCATCGTGGAGGTAATGGAATCCCGAATGGTTAAATACGTATTCAAGTAGTTGTTCTTTGTCGTGCATACTGCTTTCTTGCTTTGTCGTGCTATTTCTCCTATTTGCCGCGCTATTTGCTCCTATTGCCATCGCGCAAATTCTTTCGTGACATTTCTTGGATGATCCTACGGGCCTCAGGAGACAGGCTTGCGCTCGTCGAAGCTTCAGAGTTGTCGTCAACTATGCCTCCTGTCCCATAGACACGACTCTTATAGGGCCCTCCAGCAGCTTGCTCCCACAACAATCGCTTCAACTTAGCCAACTCAACAGGGTCTACTGGTATGTCTGACTGAGATAACAGTCGCTGAAACTCCTCCTATCAAATGCACAAGTTATAATTATAGTCAAAATAAATGAGATATTATATCAGGCACATTCATAATTCTTCGCCCCATTTAAACTCCACAAGTTTAAGAGGTAGCGGACTAAATTTATGATTGGAACTCTTCCCAGTCATGTATTTTTTTCAGCATATCCTAAGGACAAACCACTGTATTCCCCCCTAAAAAAAGTACATAGCTCTATTTTAATTTTACTTCTAAATATTATCAAATTTTATTTATGAATTAATTCACTTTTTCAAAGCTAGGAACGAGTCTATGTTCTCCTAGTAAAAGGTTTACAGGAATGTGAGGATATAGAGAAAAAGAAGAGAAAGTCCATAATATTGTATTATTGCCCTGAAAATAAGTACTCAATGGCCAATGCAGCAACCATAGCATAGAACCATAGACCATGACTGTTTTTTAAATGCCAAACGTTTAATTAGGTCCATAAAGTGTCATTCTCCAGTGTCCAAATGAACATGAAAAAAGTTCATGAAATATATGTTATCCCAGATCTTTTTCTTTTTTTAGCTCAGAGATGAGATGAAACACTGCAACAACAGAATTTTCTATATCCGACACAAATCATCATGAAGTAAACTTGTCCTACTCCTACCTTAACAGATGATTTTGTGGCAAGCAATTGATTTGAAATGAATAAGAGTAAACTCTTAATTTAGTCCTAAACTTACATGTTCTATCCTATTCAATCCAATCCCTAATGTATACGAAAGGATAGAATAGAACTACAATAACAACAGCAACAATCAAAGCCTTTTTTCCCACTAGGTAGGACAACAATTCAAAGAATTTCCCTCTCATCATTTTTGGCCACTTATTCATTCACATGAATCACATTATTTTCTTCCTCTTCTAAATAAAAACAAAACAGTAAACTGTCCAACAAATGCAACCAAAACATGACACAGAGAATCTCAAACATAATTGCTCAATGGATATCATCAAATGAACACATCAAACAAATTCATTTATCTTTAACATGAGGCGCACCTAATTATGGCTCAATGGATATCATTGCAGCAAACAAAATGATGATGGCCTAAAATAGTATTATAGGCTAAGGGATATCTGTATTTCCCAAAAGAAAAACCATTTAAACCGAAAACTATGAGTGCCAAAAGTAGACTAAAATGTTTTAGGCTTTTAGCACTTACAAATTCAAGCTAGTGTTCAATAAACAAAGTGATACCAGTTACAACATATTGAAGCTTCTTTATACTCGAGTAATGCGAGCGCGGTCCTCTACATACTACTTTGTGCCCTTCCTAATGTGAGTGTGGTGATGAAGCTCTTCTACATGTGGCTTCCTCCCTATCTTCTTGGCCTATAATTAATAACTTAAGTTTGTAAATGGTAAATTATAAGTAATCATATTGCATAAGGAAAACATAAGTTTATAAATATACCAATCTCTTTGAATGCTGCAACATAGAGATAGAACCTAGAGCGTGCAAGCTTCCACCCTTTTCTCGATGCCCTGTTCTTCTTCTTATTCCGCTCCACACGTATCTTTGAATTTTGGATCATTCCATATGTGGTTTATTAGGTGATTATAGACTCCATCCCCATCCAAGTAGGTTGGCCCTCCCTATGCGGACACGTCCCGAGCATATCACTGAGTCGATCAAAGACATCTCCTATGAAAAGATCCTCAACGGCGGCCTCACGAGATTTATGCCAAGTAACTCTCTTACGCATTGTGAAAACATGTACAAAACAAATGTTACATCAAATAAAATAACTTCACAAATTCTTAAAAAAAACGACAAACTTTGTGATGTGTTAAAATGTACACTTACTCTAAAAGCGTTAAAAAAATGGTCTCGCTCATCCTTATTAAGATCTGACCAACTAGTCCATGGATAGTGGTATAACTCGCGAATAGTCAGTCGAATAGCATTTGCGGCTGGCCTTGAAGGAAGAAACCTGCGAAGTTAAAACAATTGAAACGATTATGTCACATTATATATAACAAAACAATCAATCAAACAAAGTTGTAAAAAACTTTACATACCCTCCACCCTCAACCTCGATGACTACCCGATCGCCGACTAACATAATCTCATCCTCATCATCACCCCCCTCAACATCAGATATCAAATCATCACCCCCCTCAACATCATGCATCTGGTCACCATCAGGTATCGCATCATCTCCAGGTGAAAGTCGCTCTGTCGGAGATGGCAAAGAGGTCGGAGTAGGCACAGCATCGGGTGAAGGGTAGGAGTAGGTATCGCATGAAAACCTGGTGTAGGAATCATGCGATATTGAGGACTCTGTGATAGTGGGGGAGTCACTCGTGGAGATGCACTACGACCATGTACCTCTCTGGGAGATGGAGTGGGTGATGGAGTAACTCGTGGTGAGGAACTAGAGCCAATATGGAAAGACCTAACTCCAGAGGTCTGCAGTAAAGACCTAACTCTGAGAGTGCGCTCTAAGGACCTAACTCCGGAGGGCTCACAGAAAGACCTAACTCAGAGGTCCGCGCTCAAGGACCTAACTCTGCAGGTCCGCTCTAAGGACCTAACCCGCAGGTGCTGTAAGGACCCTACTCTGCAGGTCCGCTCTAAGGACCTAACTCTGAGGTCTGCTGCGTGCGTGTCGAGGATTTTGCAATGATCTCACTCTACCGCATGTCTTTGGGCGTATGTCGTGTAGGGGTAGATGTGGTAGGCATCTGAGATGAATAGTTTGTGTTCTCAGCGTGTATCACCCTTTTCTTACGACGAGGGACAACTATAGACTTCCCGCTACGATCGTGGGGTGGTCTAGGTGGCGACGAATCACCTCCACCGATGCCATCTTTGAGAGGAAATGAAACATAAGCACAAATAAACAATTTAAAAACATAAAATTTACATCTAAAATAATTCATTAAACAATTCACACACAATTCAAGTTGTTTGGATACATTCATTACAAAGTGGTTCAAGTTGTTTGGATACATTCATTCACACACAATTCAAAGACAAACATGAATTAAAAGCGGTTCAAGTTGTTTGGATACAACAATTCACACAATTCAAACACAAACCGATTATATATATCTAATCTTCTGTGCCATTCTTCATCTTCTTCATCGTCTTCATCTTCTACATCAACTACAACCTCATGTGAGTCCTCTTCTTCCAAGTTGTTTGGATCCACTTCTTCACCATTGCTTTCCAAATCACGTAAGTTAGAAATTTGTTCAACTTCATTAACTTCATTTACAAATGACATATCATCCGCTCGATAGGAACATCTTCCACTAGATCATCTATTTCAACGCGACTCTAGGCTTTGTCTTGATTGCGACACACCAACCTCGCTTGTCTCTTGAGTTGATGGATAAGGAACATAGTACACTTGTCTCACATTCTCTCGCCATTATAAAGCGGATCAAACGCTGGATATTTTTTGTCCATTCGTATGTCCACTCTATTATACTTTGGATCCAATTTGGTACCTATAGGTGACGGATCAAACCAATCACAATAAAACAACACTACGTTTTAGCGTAGTCTAACTCATTGAAGCGTAGTTCATAAATGTGTTTGATTACACCGTAATAATCATCTTCACCTCCTTCATTGACCCTTTTACATAGACTCATTTGTTAATTGTTGCTTTGTTTTTCGCCCACGAGTGGGTATGAAACTTGTAGCCATTCACGAAAAATGTGTGATACTCTTTCACTTTTGTATAAGGACCATCGGATAAATTTCTCAAGTGTTGATTGATTGGAGTTGGTTCTTGAGTAAACCTATGTACATGACATACAAACAAGTTATTTCGTAAGGAACACATGATTAAGGTTGAGGAACAACTAACTCAACACTTACTTTTTTTGAAACCATAATTGAAAATGTTCATATATATGAGCAGATGCCGATCAACTCTTACGTCTTCCGACAACAAGAATGACTGATCAAATTAGATGATACGCACTAAATGAGATGACAGATATGAACAATTAATTGAATGAAAATATTGATATACATACTCAATGTATGGTTTAACTTCAATGCAATTGTTCAACACATGAACATGAGCCGACTTATACTCTGCATCCGTTAACCAATGAATCGACTCCTTCCCAGAATGGCGACCAGATTGGCGAAGACCGATAGTATTATTGGGTGTCTAACACAATCATTTTGCAAATCATATCTTTCATTTCTCAAAGTGAAGTTGGTGAAATAATGTGAGCAAAAGTGGGTTATTTCAGCGGTGTAGGTATGATGCACAAATCGATCCTTCAACTCTCGCCTTGTTTTTCACCGATCGTTTAGAATCACCCATGAATCTATAAAACAACTTGATTAGATGGAAAATTATACTCACCGCAAATGGGAAAAAATGAATATGTTCTTAAAATGATACCTTTCAAATGGATACATCCACCATGATCGAACCGGTCCACCAAGTTTTGCTTCATATGCTAGATGAACGGGGAGATGCTCCATAGAATCAAAGAAACAGGTGGAAATACTCTCCATCTTACATAGAATGAATGAAATGTTTTGTTCCATCCTAACAAGGTCAACATCTCTTAAAGATGCAGAACACAAATCCTTAAAAATTGACTCACTTGATTAAGCGGATTTAGAACATGTCTTGGTAAAAGAACTAAACGCAATAGGAGTAAACATTCCATAAATACATGACAATCATGGCTTTTCATCCCATTCATTTTTCTCTTATTCACATCAACACATCTTGCCAAATTAGAAGAATATCCATCTGGGAATTTCAATTCTTTTATCCAGCGATAAACCGAATTTGTTTGCTCGATTGTTAATGAGTAACACGCTTTGGGTTTGAGCATCTTTCCATTAGCTTGTGGCTTCAAATTTAAGTCTTTTCGATTGCGAGAAAGAGCAACATCCAATCTCGCCTTATCATTGTCTTTTGTTTTGCCCTTTATGTTCATCATCGTGTTAAATATATTGTCAAAAAATTCTTCTCTATGTGCATCACATCAAGATTGTGCCTCAATAAATTATCTTTCCAATATGGGAGATCCCAAAAGATACTCCTCTTTGTCCAATTATGTGTTTGTCCATATCCATGAAATCGAGAAACAAGGGGATCATCTGTGATTTTGGGCAAATCTCTAACTCTATCCCAAAACCGGCCCGAGTCAATCGTGGAGGCGGCTCATCATTTTCAACTTCCTTCTTCTTAAATGCATTCTTGTTCCTTCTAAATGCATTATCATGTGGTAAAACCTACGATGCGAGTCAAACCAAGAACTCTTACCCCGTGTTTCAAGGTAAATGCCTTTGTATGCTCCATACAATGTGGACATGCTAATTTACCATGAGTTTGCCAACCGCACAACATGCCATAAGCGGGGAAATCATTAATGGTCCACATCAAAGCGGCTCTCATCATAAAATTCTCTTTCCGTGCGTAATCGTAAGTCGAGACACCATTCCACAACCTCTTCAAATCATCAATTAGTGGTTCTAAATAGATGTCAATACGCTTTTGGATTTTACGGGCGGTATCGACAAGTCAAAAACATGTAAGGTTTAGTCATACACATCTCGGGGAAGGTTGTGCGGCGTAACAATAACGGGCCAGCAAGAATATGGCGGCCGATGCTTGGGTATATGGGGTAAAACCATCGGAGCATAACCCTAGAGTAAATGCGTTGCGGGGATCCGCTGCAAACTCGAGTTGTACCCGATCAAAGTGTTTCCACGCTTCCCCATCGACGGATGGCGCAACACACCAGACATCTATTCTCAAAATGCCACGTCATTTTTTTCGCAATGTTTTCGGATGCAAACATTCTCTCGCAACCTTGGAGTTATTGGTAAGTAGAACATTGACTTCACAGAATTGGTTTATTCTTACTACTAGTCCCAATTTTGCGTGCATGATACCTCGGCGCATTACAAAATTTGCATTCAAGTAGCGCGGCATCATTTTTCCCAAACTCATTGTCATAATACAACATGTGACCTTAGGACAACAATCAATCCTTCTAGCTTCCAATCCCAACTTAGAAACTAACCTCTTAGCCTCGTAAAAATTCTTTGGCAAATTTTCATTCATAGGTGTCACCCCGGAGACATCATATCACATATCAAGTTCATTCCCACCTCGGATGTATTACTCGATGATTTGAGAGCTAAAAGCTTCGCACAAATCGATAACTTTGAGTTAGATGACCCTTCCACAATGGTTTGTTTGCATCAACAACAGATTATAAAATCTTTGTGCTTGCTCATTCGGAAGCTCTTCCATGTTATCATATTGTTGCTCCTCGAATGACACATTCACCCCAAGACCGTCACAAACCATATTCTGCATCAAGTTGATTTGTTCACCACATCCTATATCCGCAGAACTACTTGAAGCACCCATGCAATTTTCGCCAACCAACGGGACGACATCAAACCCTTTCTCACCATTACTCGTCCAAATCCAATAATTAGGCCTAAACCCAACTCTGTTCAAGTGATCAATGACCTCCGTTGGATTCCTAATCTTTCCACATTCGCATTTGGACTTACGGACATCGAATCCCCCTTCAACTCTAAATTGTTCTTGTGTCATTGCAAAAGAATAAACTCCCACACGCCATTTACAAAAGATTGTTTCAAACCCGCTCTTTTTGGAAACAACCTATCATACATCCAAAGCGGTGCGAAGGAGGAAATTCCATTCCACGTTTAAAATTGTCAATATATCATGGAGGAAATTATGTCAGAGAGAGAGAGAGAGAACAAGACAAAAATTTAAGCGATGGATGCCCATCGAGAGAGAGTGGGGCTTGATACATTTCATATCATATTACCTAGGTAGTTTTAAACAACTCACGACTACCTAAAATGCAAATCATACCTCCTTTTCTATCCTCAAAAAAGGGTACCATACACAAAAACATAATTTTGTGTAACTTAACATGCACCCAAATGTGCAATTCAATATCTTGTACAACATAGATAAGCAACTACAAATTCAAACTCATTCTACGAGATATGGCTTTCTTTACTTTTCATATCATATCATATTAGCTAGGTAGTTTTAAAGAACTCACGACTACCTATTCCTATAAACATCAATGTGTTTCTCTAATTTACTATTTTTCTTGTAACTAGATCATAAAGTTCTCTTGACTTTTTACTAAGAAAATAGAGTTTATGAATGCTTTGGGGTTGTTGTTATAATCTAATATATTTATATAATCTGTTGTCTCATAATTCTGCCTCTGAGCAAATGTACTACAAGTATTTGCAAAATGATAATAAACACAACCAGAAAATCAATTTCAACTTCATAAACACAACCATAAACTTCAAGCATGATCAATAAGCCATCTAGAGAAATATACAGTGAATAAAAATATAAAATTATCAAAGTAAGAGAACTTAAAACTCATTAATTCCTTCATGTGTTAGAATAAAACACAATCTTCATGTGTGCATTGTATCTATTGTTTACAAGTGCATAGGAAATACTAGATCAATAGAATGGTCCCTCACCTGAAGCACCCACAAGCTTAGAAGAGACTCCAAGCAAAACAAGCCGAATCCAACCAAATAGAATATCTGCAAGCACAAAAATAATGATGGATCAAAACATGCAAGTATAGAAAGTTAAATCTCACTTCTTTTTGAATCACTTTTTGGATAGAACCCCTTTTTGCAGACCAAGCTATTTTGCCAGTATCTAATTGGCTATATCAAAATCTACTATAAATTGATGCCATTTACCTACTAGCTCAAATCAAAACATAAGCACAGTTTGAAAGCTATATAAATAATCCAAATCAAAACACAAGCACAGTTCGAAAGTTAAAAAAATTAACTTTAAGAAACTCTAAGAATAATATCATCATAATCAACCCCTTGACGTCACCTCCATCAGGCTGTTAGGTTTTTCTTTTTATATAGAAAGGTCATAAATTTAACTTGGAGGTTTATAGCAAACATAACAAGAAGAGGTTTCTTCATATAAGGGAACTTGGTGTCCAAAAACACTACTTTGAGGTTATATGATTTTACAACTCAAAAAGTGATATGCATCTATTAAACCACACTCAGCCATGAGATATTTTTAGACTTGGTTTATGCCTATCAATTATGTCTATAGAGTATGATGAGTTTAAAGAAGGAGGTTTAGGATTCAAATCCTAGAAATTAACATTTTTCTATAGAAAAAATGTCTATAGAGTATTTTTAGCACCACAACATGATGTCCTCTAGTGATGGTTGATTACAATGAGATATTTGTTCTAGCATTGCAGACGACTTCAATATTTGACGCAACTTCCCACTCTTCCAAACAACCCAAATAGAACTCATTCTGGACAGCATCTGTGACCAGTTTAGAATGAGCATAACTTATTCAATTTCTAACCAAAACCATCCAAACCAGTGCCTAATGTGTAGATAATTTTGTCTATTTTCCTATGGTTCAAGTCCCACCCTGATATGACGAGTACTCAGGAGTTACAGCTAAAATACCGAGACTGGTTCGAAAAGTTTCTGCAGTAAAAATTAAACTTGTAATTAACTTTTCTCCCCCAATACTCAGTCAAATCAAGTGGTTCTTGTGCCTATGTTGAAGTATTTTGTGTATAGTTTCTAAATAAGCAAAAATTAACTTCAAATGAGGTCTGTGTAAAGAGTTATGAAGGAAATACCAGAGGTGGTGAAAGCTGTTTTAGTGCAGAATTGTTGTGTACTCTGAGAAATCTATTTCCAAAGCTTTAAACCTCCTTCAAACTCGTCCCAAGGCTACCCCAGCTACCAAACCTTCACCCAGACTGTTTGAAACTACCATGTGGCTTCACAATATAGGAGTATGTGCTCACGAATGTTGATTTCCTTAGAAAAAATAAAATTCAGAATTAATGCAACATCCAATAATGAGACATATAGTCCATTTGAAAACGTAGCGATGAAGTCAGAGAGATAATAGAGATAAAAATTCAAAAACAGAATGAAATAATGCATAAACCACTAACTTAAAATAAATAGATCAAATGCATAACCTCTTTGTACTCGCCCAATAATGCATAATGAGAGATAAAAATTCAAGTAATAACATATCAATGCATAAACCAAAGAGTGATATGAAGATCAATGCATAAACCATGTAGCTGTAACAGATGTAAAAAACCAGTAGCATTTAGTGTGTGTTTTGTAGTGAGACCTAGTCCAATGTACATAGTGATAGATATTAATAGTTACTTAAAGATAATGGTTATAAAATTATCAAATTTAACGGAAGTCTCAAAATAATGCAAAAGGAACCGATAAAAAGGGTGATTTAGAATGAGCATAACTTATTCAATTTCTAACCAAAACCATCCAAACCAGTGCCTAATGTGTAGATAATTTTGTCTATTTTCCTATGGTTCAAGTCCCACCCTGATATGACGAGTACTCAGGGAGTTACAGCTAAAATACCGAGACTGGTTCTGAAAAGTTTCTGCAGTAAAAATTAAACTTGTAATTAACTTTTCTCCCCCAATACTCACTCAAATCAAGTGGTTCTTGTGCCTATGTTGAAGTATTTTGTGTATAGTTTCTAAATAAGCAAAAATTAACTTCAAATGAGGTCTGTGTAAAGAGTTATGAAGGAAATACCAGAGGTGGTGAAAGCTGTTTTTGTGCAGAATTTTTGTGCAGAATTGTTGGAAACTGAAAATATTCTTACTTCTTAGTAACCTTGAAGACAAATCGAACCGTGAATCAAAACATTGCGATCGGAGGATAAACAACCAGTCAAAGTAAAAAAATTAGCTTCTAGAATATAATTGTAGCAGACATTCATCCCATCATATATGAGCTCCAGTTAATAGTCTCACCAATCACTCAAACAAACACAAATCATGAATAAATCACACACACACAAGATTCCATAGTATTCCATATATATTTAGGAATCACAAGACATAGAAATCGAAGCGAAGGAGTAGTGCATTGGGCTCAAGCAGTCAAAATTTGAATCAAGTGAAAATCAAGTACTAGATTTGGAGCTCAGATTATCTCTATAAGAAAATCACGTGATTCGATCTCATCATTAACTTTAACGCATTTGTTTACAATTTAGAATTGCAAAAGCTCAAGACAATATTGTATGTGATTTTTTTCATGCATCTAGCAAACACAATAATGAGCAGTAAGGCAAAAACAATATCTCCATGCATCTAGCAAACACTATACGGAGTGGGCAAAAATCTAAACGCCTAGCTCTATTAAAATAATTGAAAGAGGAACCAACTTACTCCTAATCAAATATACATATTGGGAAAAAACATTGAGAGACACAGACAAGCCCACTAGAAGTAATCCAACCAAAACTTGTGAGCAATTCATGGGATGCCTCAAATAAAATTAAAAGATACTTGATGTTATTGGCATTGAACATTCCGTAATAATTCACTTAAAATCAAAAACGATGGCATTGCAAACAAAGAGATTCAGGGCAAGCAGAATGCAAAGCCAACAAAATTACACATAGAAACCAAAAAATCACAAGCCATACTACAACAACAATGTGGAAACAACTAAGTAATTAGGGAAAGTCACTAAGTATACCGTTTGGAATATCCTTCACCGAGAACCACGTCCACGAAACCAAACAAGATCCAACCAATAAAAACAATAACACTTAAATAAAGACCACAAAACCAATAGCAAAAGCAGTGAAAGAAAGTACCTTTTCAATTACCAATCCTTTGCTTGCAGAGAACTTTCCTAACTTCGATGGTGAATCTCTTATATCCTTAACCAAACTGCATATATCTATATAATGTAGCGGCATTACTCATAGCTTAGCTTAAATAATAAAAAGCAGACTCATATGAATATGAAAAGCGTAGTATATATTAAAATGAGCATGACTCTTGTTAAAGATTAGCACTTTATCCGCTTGACAAGCGGACAAAATATATGAACCTATGTCATAAGAACATAAATCTCCGAAAAGTTGTCACTTATTTGCTAGCTTACAAAGCAATTAGTTAGTTGCAATAGGAAATTTTAGATAAATCCATATCAATAAAATAATATGGTCTTCAAAAACACAAACACAAGTACATCCGAAAATTTAAAGTTTCAAAGATAAACGATTGACGATTAAGGATTCCTTAGGGTTCATATCCAATTAATTAAAGGGATTAAAATTTCCCTTTTCTTGTAGATATATCGTGTTGTATTGTAAGCGACAAACATACATACATACAAAGAAAACAAAGTCGAGATTGAAAGGGGAAAGCAGTTGAAATAGAAATGCTATTGCTACCACGCTTGATGATTGTTGTTAAGAACGTAGAAACGAGATCCTATACACGAAGAGAGGAAAAACACAAAGAAGAAAGAAGGTTGGAAAGTGTGTACACGAGATGAGAAGCGGCGGTGGCGTGATAGGGTTTGAGAAATTGGAGGCGGTGGAGTGTGAATGTGAATGCGAGGAGGAGACCGGTTTCCCTAACAGGTTGGTTAAGGAAATGCGGGGAGGAGAGAAGACTTGTGGGTTGTGGGTGATGGAGGAGGACGGAGGTTAGATGGAGGAGGACGGAGGTTAGATGGAGGAGGCGGAGGAAGGCGTTACGTGTGTTATGTGTTATGAGAAGAGATAACTCACGCGACAAATAAATATTCTCATTGACATTTTGCGACGGGTTTGCGGATCGACCCTCCGTCGCAAATTAGCGACCAAAATCCTTTTCCGTCGCAAATTAGCGAATCGACATCTATATCCGTGGCAAATTTAAGCGGGATTTTTAGCGCTCATGTGAAACATCTCTGTTCGTCGCAGAAATCAGCCGCGCAAATTTGCGACGGAAAGTCCTCCGTGGCAAATGTTGGTGGCAATACAGGCTTATTCTTGTAGTGAAAAACCCCTTGCAAATATTTTTTTGTTTGGTATTAATCCTTCTGTTAAGTCTCCGTTTACAAGGTTGCTGAGCTGTCTAACAGCTTTACTTGTTGGCTTTGCCAAATCATTTTCTTTTATTTTTAAAATGATGACTTGGATAAAATTATAAAACAATTTCATTTTCTTTTCACATATCATATCTTCATCATCAACAACAACACACCCACTACCCAGAACACAACCACCACCCTTATTTTATTCATCTTCAACAACAACACAACCACCCAGCAGAAGACATTCACAGCAGCACCAATATTCTTGCACATTACAATCTACATGTATTGTCCTTCAAAATAAATTTTAAAAATTAATTTAATTAAAGAAAATAAAACCCACAGAGAGAGAGGTGAAGAATTAGGACATTGGAATTCCATGGAAGATTGTAATTACATGGCAGAGGTGAGGTCGCAAGGGATTTGGCGGTAGAGGAACTTTGTGTTTCTTCCGTAAGGGATTTCAATCCCAATTTGTTTGTCTTTTTTGTTTGTTTAGAGAAAGATCTAAAGAGACAAGATGGAAACCTTCAAGCACCATTTGTCACCCAAATGGAGATCGCGTGACCCATTGCGGCGCCGACGTGACCTTTGACGGCGGCGACAGAACACGGAGGAAGAAGTTTAGCTTCCCATCCATGGTGGTGACGGCAACGTAGCTAGTTTATGGAGGAGAAAATGAGTTCGGTGAAGATGATTTTGTGGCTTTGTGTTTGGTGAAAATGAAGAAGAGATGGATTATGGTGAAGATGAAGAGAATAGAATAATTTCTGGGTAAGGAGGTGAAGAGGAAGAGAAAATGAATCTGGAAATGGGGAAGAAGAAACCAAATCAGACCTCTGTTAAACACGTCACCTGTTTTTGTAACGGAGAAGTAACAGAAGGACCAAAGCCAAAAACGTAGAATTTGCAAGGGGTTTTTTACAAAAAAAAAATTTGCAAGGGGTAAAATCAAAACACCCCCTATTTGCAGGGGGCAAAAACGTATTTAACCCTAATAAATATTGAGCCTAAGAGCAGCACCTGAACAATAAAGCTCCTAATGAAACTAATAAAAAACGAAAATTAAGGAGGTATATACGATTGGCCGTGTAAGATGCAATCGTATATACCTCTTAAGGGCATATATATGATGTGGTAAAAATACGTATCATATTGTTCCGGGGTGTATCAGCAATTACAAGGGCTCCCAATAGCAATTGGGCCGACGGACCACCCCAACAAGAACCGCCCAAGCACGCAGCCTTGAGCGCAATTCTCGCCGTGAAAACCTCGCAAAGCGGTCGGACCTCGCGGATATATATCGCCATTCGCACATGGCATCAGCACGTTCTCTAACCTTGTGCTATCTCGCTGCGGCGACCTCTCACTAGATCGTCGGAGTGTCTTTGCAGGTACCACCCGAGGTGCTCAACGCGTGAAGTCAGGACCGGTCCTTTCACTCATTCAACGACCGGCCCATTTGACGAAACAACAACTACTTCAACACTTCATTGGTCAAGGTACGATCACATATATATGTTCCAAATGACATATATACGATGAGTCGTTTTTAAAAAAAAAAATAGATTACAAATAGCATTTTGGGGTTTTCAAATTTGGTGGGGGTATATGGGGATTGGGTGGGGGTACAAAAAAACCAATAACAGGGATTGAGTGGCCCATATTGCACATGGGCTGGTTCAAAATCTCTCCAAATTGGATCAATCAACTACATACACCGGGTAATAATCTAAAGATATGAATTATGAAAGCACAAACTCGAGTTTTAATTTCACTTTCTGACCGGGGATAATCTCAAGAAATTGCTAAGCTTTTGTTATTATAATACCAATAGTGAAAAACTCAACTCATCATAGTAGATTCAATATATTATTGGTTAGATAAAATGCTAAAATTGTAAGGCTAATTTTATCATTGTACTCGATCAAATTTTGTTGTACTATTTCAATCCATTTTACTTGATTACTGTTTATACTAATTTTTTTTATAATTGAATGAAACTTTACTATCATTTGCTCCGACATGAATCTCAAGAACCAAACAATGTTGATACGCCAACTAAACAATTTGGCACCCTTTACAACATACATGTTCCCTCGTATAGTAACAAAATGGTGCATTAGGCACAACGTTTCCTAACAAAACCCCATATCAGAAAATAGTCCACATAAAATTAGGCACAACCTGCTTTTGTTAGAACCCCATTCATAAGCTTATTATAATACCTATTTCCTTTGTGGTCAATTCAAAACAAAAAGTAAGGCTAGGTATTGTTAAAGATTGGTTAAAAAATAACAGGTATAGCAATTGAAGATTCAAGCAACAACCCTTCAATACCAAGTCATTTATGTCTGCATACTTCTCCTCTGAAATAACAGACACCCCTTGTATATGCACTCTGAAACAACATTTGAAAAATAAAACAGTAACAAATAAGTAAAAAAAGTGCCACGACATAGGAAATAATAAGGTTGTCGGTGTCGATCTATTGCAGTCTTTAGGTAAGCGGGGGCGAATAGTAAGGGAGGGGGTCAAAACTTTGTAAAATTATGCGTCACTGAAAACATATTAGAAACAAAATTTAAAAGTACTGTATTTAATTAAATAAATTATACAACTCGTAATTGTTCTCCAATGCACATGAGATGAGAGAAAGAGGGGAATTGATGTGAGTGTTGTATAGTATGGACTCGATGCAAAATTAGGAGTTTTGGAGTAATTTTTTCCTTCAGGGTGTGCAAAATTTGTTTTAAATAAGATTGGTAGGTCTAATTTTATTTTTTGAGAGCGTACAGTTGACCCATTCGACATAAGGTAGGTCCGCCAGTGGAGCTAAGCATCTCCTTCTAGTTCATTTGTTCAATTGTGGAAATCATCTAACAGTTTTTTTTTTAAGAGCAAATATCATCTAACAGTTGTACATTTGCAAACCAGAAAGGAAAATAACACAGAAAAGGAATATAATATGTGGGGTTGTTTTTTTCATACCCCCACCCCATTCCTTCCCACCCCCACAAAATATGATATCCCCAAAATACCCCTTTGAAATGTGTTTTTTTTTTTTTTAAAAAAAAGCCAATCATATATATGTATTTGGGACATATATACGATGACACCATTAAACCTATCGTATATATGTCCTAAAAACGTATATATGATTGCCTGCGTGTGATGCAATCGTATATACGCTTTTAGGACATATATACGATGAGTTAAATAGTGTCATCGTATATATGTCACAATTACATATATACGATGGGTTGTTATATATGTTTTTTTTTTAAAATTTTAACGGTTAGGATTTCACTTTCAAAGTTGATCAACGGTGTAGATTGCACCGACAAAATCAACGGTTAATAATCTTTTACCTCAACTATAAATACCCACTCCCACCCTCACTATTTTCACACCAAAAATTCAACTTCTTTCTCTCACACAACACAAGTTAAGATGATGCAGGCTTCGCTAATGTCATACTACGAGCCTTCTTCCCTCACTATTGTTCATTCTAATCTGGGTTTCGATGGGAGAGATGTTATGCAGTGTAGGTTAAAACACTGCATATCATTTGCTGCTCTTAAGCAGAAACTACTGCGGATGGTTCAACTTGAGAACGACGAGCATAAGATAATTCGTATCGTTTATCGGAAACCGGAATGGACTGATGAAGGTCTTTACTGGTCTACCATGGATGTCAACAGCGAGGATGACCTCCGAGACATGATGCCAAATAATATTAGGTTTAAATGGAAGAGTTATATTCATCTGTACGTCGAAAGCAGAAGGACCGTCGCTGAGATCCTTCATCGTTTAACTCCACCAGCCCAGTAGTTTCTATTGTATTTTCTTTTTATCTGTTTATTTTTATTCTAGTTGTTTATGTTTTATCGCTTGTGTAAGTTTGTTTTGTCGAATCAATGAAATCAAAAATTTATGGAAACTCGTAAAATATAATAAAGTGCAACAACTAATAATAATAAAGTCATATCAGTACAAACATCAAAGTACGAATAAAGTCAGTACAAAAATCAGCACAAAAATCCCCTAGTGTCGCCTACGTGGTGTTGGTCTGTCAGGTGGTGACATCCCCACCAGCTGATACAGTCTCTGAAATGTCTGAGTGCCATGACAGATCTCGCCTCTAGTAAGCCCCTACCTACACAAGTCCACAACCTCCCGCATCCACTCAGGATTGTGGAATCGTAGCTCTGGCTCAGGTGTCCAAACTGGCGGTGTTGGTGGAGCTGGTAATATCTGGGGATAGATGCACGGACATACCAGTCTAAGTACTGATCTGCAGTCTCATCCGCCCGCTAAGCAGCCACAGTAGTGTGCAGAACGTCACTCACACTAACCATGAAGTGGGTGATCTGATAGACGCAGTCGGTATGGCTAGGACGACCTCTAAGCGGGTCACGTGGGATGACCTAAACGTACCCAAACTGTCGCAGGTACCTATCAGGCATGTAGCGTACTCTGAAGTCGACCCAACTGATGAAGCCCCTGTATAGGGAGATCTGCTCAAAGGGTCTACCAATCTGATGCTCCTATGGTCGCCAGCAGACATCCTCTGGTGTCAGCTCATCAATCAGCTTCCTGTAGTGGCTCAACTTCAGGTGATCTGTCTTCTTCTTCCTAAAGCGCCCAACCAGTTGCTCCGCACTGTGTATATGACCAGGCTTTGTAACGCCCAAAATAATTTAATTATTTAATTAATTAAGTTATTTAAGGCTTGCAACATTTAATTAAATTAGTTATATAGTTAAAGTTTATTTTATCTAAAAGGGGTCTAATCAAATTTTAAATAGGATACTAAGTTGGAATTATTTTTATTTCAGGAGGTGGAATAAACTAATTATAGGAGTGGGAATAAGGCCCAAGGGCCATTATTGAGCCCAATAGTAGTCATAAACTTAAGGGGTTTCTACACTAGGGTCCCATTACCCCCATTTAAAAGGAAGCAACGAAAGAAATTTTGAGAGAAGGAGGAAGGGTAGCCGACGCAAGGAGGAGGGGGTGTTGTGCCAAGGGCAAACATTCCTTGTTTTGAATGATAACAAATTACAAGTTACTGATAATTTACTTGAGGTAAAGCGCAGGAAAAATATAAGAGCGCAGGGCGATGAACAAGAGAGCTTCGGAAGCTAACTCAAAGTTGTAGAAGCTCGGACGAAAAGCTGCTCAAGCATTGAAGACTTATATCGACTTGCGTAGGACACGTGTAAGATCGCTTTACTCAAGCTTTTATAACATTCGTAATTGAGAGATGATCTTTTAAAATAGAACTGTTCTTGTCAAAATATTTTATATAAAAGCATGATTAAATAGGTTAGGCACAAGTTGTTTTGAAAGAAAAGTTTTGAATTATGATTTGTTGTTTTTTATAAAGAAACTTGATTCATGGCTTAATGTCTTACAAGAAATTGTTTTTGAACTAAAGAATATTCTTGATTTGGTATTTTAAAGCTAGAAATCGATTGTTCACTTGTTTCCACAAGCAAGCAATCGATTGATCACTTACTTCCACAAGCAAGCAATCGATTATTCACTCACTTTGAAGCACAAAATCGATTCATGGCTTCTTGGTTTTAAAAGAAGAATCGATTCATGGCTTCTTATCTTAAAGGAAACAATCGATTCTTTACCTACTTATTTAAAGCACAAAATCGATTCCTACCTTGTTTTTAAAGCTCATAATCGATTTCCATCTATAGTTATATAAGCCACTAATCGATTATCCACTTATTCATAAACCATTCCAACGGTCATATTTTTACATATTCTATAAATAGGACATAGGGTTTTCACGATCAATACACACAACCAAAAACAAGCAAGCTGGCCGCACAATTTTTTTGGAAAGAAAGTGAGAGAGCTGAACCATATTCTTCATCCTTGTGAGATTAAAAGAGAGAGATCAAAACCGATTGTGTGTGCATCAAAATCATCATCTTTTTTGCGACATAAGGAGTGATCAAAAAGCAATTTTGTGCAGCCACACATCTTCATCAAATCGCAAAAGAGATAGACCGAATCCCTTATTTGTGCAACGCATGATTTCCTTTCATATCGCAAACCAAATTCTTCAAATCGCATATCCTTTTTATGAGAGAAAATCTTGATCTAAACGATTTTTTTGAGTCGCATATCTCATCCTTTCTAATCGCATATCTTTCAAATTCATATTGCATATTTTCATCCTTCAAGTTGCGAACTAATTTTTGAAAACCAAACCCTAGCCGCTTTCTATTTTTGTTCTTATTTATGAAGTGGGTTGTTGAAAGATTGCGAATTACTTTTGAGTTCAAAGATTTTTCGTATCATCTTATCTCTCAATTACAAGTGCTATAATACTTGGGTAACTCGATCATAGTTTGTATTGTATTGGTAAATTCACTTGGTGGTTTGTTTATTGTGTAGAAATCCACGGGATTGCATTCTTGGGTGGTTCGTTCGGGAGTTCGAATCGTTGAAATCCTAAGCGGGGAGCTCGGGTTCTCAATTGGGGAAATTGAGAGGATTGAAGTGTTTGTAACGTGGTGTGCGTTGTAAGACTCAGAAGAAGCATCTTCATATTATAGTGTTATCTTTCCCAAAGTCCAAAGGTTGCAAAGCCGGAGGCCGAGGGCGTAGGGTTTTAGCCGAACCTCGCTAAATTCGCGGTGTCCTTCTTTCCCTTATCTCTTTATTTATTTACGCACAACTTAATTCTTTGTTTTACTTGCGATCTTGCATGATTGTTTATCTATAGTGTTGATTTTCGTTTAGTTGAATTTTATCTCTAAACTGTTGCTTACGCAAGTTGCTAGTTCTCAAGCCATTTCCGCATTATTTTTTAATCTAGCTTTAAACTATTTTCAAAAATCCAAAAGGAACTTATTCAGGCCTATAACCTTATTCACCCCCCCCACCCCTCTAAGGTTATTGCATTTTCTAACAGGGGGAAAAGGAGGAAGCTTTCCCTTGGATTTTGATTGGTAAGTAAGGTCTCTTGGTTCATTGTTCACCATTTTTCTTCCTCTTTCTAGTATAGTAACCTTTGGTCTCTATTTTCCATTGTTGTTGAATTTTCATTTCCACCCAAAGGAGGGGACTTTTCGTGTTGCTGGAAAACAGAAGGGGGTACTTCATTTTGGTGATTGTTGGTGCTTGCTTGGAGGTTTTAGCTCACCCAAGGTTAGGGGACTCTCCATTACATCTATAATAATTTGTAGGATATGTTTTATAGGAGGGATAGCTCTAGGAATGATTTGTTGTGTGAAATTGATGTGATTGTATGTTGGTTGATGTATGAAATGCTTAATTTTGTGGATATCATGTTGCTTGTTGTTGGAAAAATGTGTGTTGTGAAATATGCATGTTATATGTTTGAGGAAATGTTGCCATGAAGAGAAGTGTGTGAATAGGATAATTTAATGAAGTGGAATTAATGTCTATATGTGTGTTGTTGTGTGAGAAATAAATTGTTGGAAAGAAAATTAGGTTTGAAGTGTTTTGGGTGAGGGTGTTTGATGGGGGGCGCCAAATGCCTAGGCAAATGGCGCCTAGGGGGCTGAAGTTTCTGGTTGGTACGGTTGTGCAGGGCAGGGGCGCCATTTGCTAGGCAAAGTGGCGCCCAGTTTACTGTTTTTGTGAGCTTGTTTGATGCAGGTTGGAAATTTGGTAGAGGGGCGCCAATTCACGAGAATATGGCGTCTGCGTGTCTCAGTGTGTGGCGTGTGTGTCTTTGGGAGAGGTGCAGGCAGGCGCCAAAATGGGCAGCCTGCGCGCGCGTGTGTGCGCTGTGGATGGCACGGTGCGGCGCGGCGCCAACCGGGCGCCTCATGCGCTCGTGTCTTCTTTGCACGTGCGCGGATGGGCGTTGCGTGCGTGCGTGCAAGAAGCGCCATTTCTTGAAACTCGGCGCCCTGTGCTAGGGTGTGTGTGTCTTGCTGCCTTGTGCGTAGTATGGGGCGCCATTTTGGCTGCCGCTTGGCGCCTTGGTGCCCAAAAATGTGTCTAAGGGATGGTTTAGTCCCTAAGAATTAATTTAATCCTTGGTGTGACTAAATAGTCCCTAAGAATTAAATTAATCCTTAGCGTGACAAAATAATCCCTTAGTGTCTAATTAATCCTAATAGGTTAACATAAGTTCCTAAATACTAAATTAATCATAATGTGTTAAAATAACCCTTGGGTACTAAATTAAACTGTTGTGGGTCAAAATGGTCCTTAGGTGGGATTTAGTCCATGGGTGAGATTTAATTTAATAAATAAGTTGTGTTGGTGAGGTGATAACAAAGTGGTGGGTTAATGTTGAGGTGTTGAATTAATAATTGATGTGGGCTTCGGCCAAAGCGGTGGGTTAATTAAGCGAAGGGGGCTTCGGCCAAAAAGCGACGGGTTGTGTTGTGGAGATGTTTTAAGTGATGTGACAATGAATGTGGTGGTAATGTATTGTGTATGGTGCATTGTCATAGTGTCGCTTAAAGCATACGCATAAAGCGAAGGGGGCTTCGGCCAGCGAAGGGGGGCCGACCAAAGCGGACGGTGCCCATTGGGCTTTACAAATGAAGGTAATGGATCCACATGCATATTGCATATATGCATATACTCATACATTCGTAGAATGCTTGTTGATGCTTAATTAATTTGTGATTGTTGTCCTTAGCATTATAATTGAATGGTAGATGCCTTGATCTCTGTGGTTGTTGTTACTAGATGTTTTCCTAATATAAAGCTTGTCTTATTTGTTATTATTTATGTAAAGAGACTCACCCTAGCATTTTATGTTGACTGCTCTCGTGGCGACATGCAGGTGATTCTGAGTGAAGATGTCTAGGCTTCCTTGGGATTTTGTGTCGGCTCTAATCTAGTAACACCGGGGATTGGGGTTTTAGCATTGTTATTTTATGTTATGGATTAAACTGATTTAAATTATGTATTGAGTGTGTTGAACTCAATTTTATTTTCATTCTTTGTGAGCGATTTCTGGATTATTGTAAACATTAAACAGGTTTTGAGGGTTTTAACCCACGTGGCTATGATATGCATTTCACGCACTAGATGCGTTTGAATTTTTTTTTTAATTATACCTTGATGAGGTTTTATTAAATGTAGTATTTTATTTGAGGTGCGTGGAAAATGTTTTGAAAAACTCTGATTTTTATTGATTAAATAGTATTAAGTAGAATGGGGTGTTACATTAGTGGTATCAGAGCAGTTCAGTCTGCCCGGCCAAGTTTGTCTGTCATAGTATCTATGACAACTAGGTAGTGTTAATTGTTTCTTAACGAATGTTAATCTTTGCAGTGTTAGGTTGAAAATGGCCCGAAGGATTGATCTTTGCTCTAATTTGAGGCTTTGCAAGCCATAGCTCAAAGCTATGGGGAGCGAGAGAGGTGGTAGGGAAGATCTTTGAGGATCGCAAGTTAGCTACATTTCAACGTGAGAACCCACCTACCTTTAAAGGTAGATATGATCCAGATGGAGCATCGACTGGGTGAGGGAGATAGAGCGAATCTTTAGTGTTATGGCGTGTACCCGGCAAAGACAAAAAGTGAGGTTTGGGACACATATCTTTGAAAAGAAGAAGTCGACGATTGGTGGATAAGGAAGAAGCGAGAGGTTAGAGGTGCGGGTGAAGAGATCACTGGGGTGTATTCAAGGAGGAGTTCACAAGGAAGTACTATCCACGAGACGCGTGCGGGCAAGAAAGAGGTGGAGTTTCTAGAAAGTCAAACAGGAAACAAGTGCAGAAGTGAATATGCACGCCAAGTTTGAGGAGTTGGTCAAGTTTACGCCCTTATTATGATAACCAAGCTGATTCGGAATTTTCCAAGTGTGTAAAATTTGAGAATGGTCTGCAGCCAGAGATTAAGAAAGCCATTGGATACCAGGAGATTCGGGATTTTGCCAAGTTAGTGGACAAGTGTAGGATTTATGAGAAAGACAGTGCTGCTGCATACAAGATTGTTAGGGAGAAGAAGAATGCTCAGTTTCGGGGAAAACCATATGATGTTGGTGGAAGTAAAGGGAAGTGGAAGGCAAGTGCGGGTAAAGGTTCAAGTGGGGGAGGAGAATCTGTGGGAATTGTGTGCTTTGCTTGCAAGAAACCGGGTCATAAGAGTAGTGAGTGCTCTGAGGTCTTCTGTTATAAGTGTGGTCAGAAAGGTCATAAGTCTTCTAGCTGTGATAAGAAAGGATCGGTTTGCTTTAATTGCGGAGAGGTGGGTCATGTTAAGGCTAATTGTACTAAGCCCAAGAGGGAGGCAGCTAAAGGGAAGGTGTTTGCTTTGGCGGGATCCGAGGGGGACAACGAGATTAGAGGTACTTGTTTTATTAATGGTACTCCTTTGATTGCTATAGTAGATACTGGTGCCACTCATTCTTTCATTCTTTGCATTGTGTCTTTGAGAAATTGGGTCTTGTTTTGTCTACTATGAGAAGGGACATGGTTATTGATACCCCAGCCAAAGGTTCAGTAACTACTTCCCTAATGTGTGCTAGGTGTCCTCTGTCAGTTTTTGGCAGAGAGTTTCTTGTTGATCTTATTTGCTTGCCTTTAGGAGGTTTGGACATCATTCTTGGTATGGATTGGTTAGTTGATAACCAAGTGCATATTAATTGTGCTAGTAGATCCGCGAGCTTTCCTTCTACTAAGGGAGAAGAGTCTGCATTGTTGCATTCTGGTCAATTGCATAGAGCTATGAAGGAGGAAGCTAAGATGTTTTCATTGATGGCATCGTTGTCCGTTGAGAGCCAAGCCAAGATTGAAGAGTTGCCAATAGTCCGTGAATTTCCCGAAGTGTTTCCCGAAGAAATTCCTGATGTGCCACCTGAAAGAGAAGTAGAGTTTGGTATTGATCTAGTGTCTGGCACTAGACCCGTGTCCATGGCTCCCTACAGGATGTCTGCATCCGAATTATCTGAGTTGAAGAGTCAGTTAGAGGACTTACTTGAGAAGAAGTTCATAAGACCTAGTGTGTCACCTTGGGAGCGCCGATGACTTTTGGTGAAGAAGAAAGATGGAAGTATGCGGCTTTGCATTGATTATAGGCGGTGAACAAAGTGACAATCAAGAACAAGTATCCACTTAGAAATTGACGATCTGATGGACCAGCTAGTAGGTGCGAAGGTGTTTAGCAAAATTGATTTGAGATCGGGCTATCATCAGATTAAAGTGAAGGATGAGGATATTCAGAAGACATCATTCAGGACGAGATATGGGCATTATGAGTATTCTGTAATGTCGTTTGGTGTCACTAATGCACCAGGGGTGTTTATGGAGTACATGAACCGTATTTTCCATAACTACTTGGATCGGTTCGTGGTGGTTTTTATAGATGATATTTTGGTGTACTCTAAGTCCGAGGAGGAACACGCAGAGCACTTGAGATTAGTGCTAGAGGTGTTGAAAGAGAAAAAGTTGTATGCTAAACTGTCAAAGTGTGACTTTTGGTTGAAGGAAGTGAGCTTTCTAGGTCATATTATTTCTGGTGATGGGATTGCAGTAGATCCATCTAAGGTTGATGCGGTGATGCGATGATGGGAGACTCTAAGTCGATTCACTGAGATTAGAAGTTTCCTTGGATTAGCGGGATATTATAGAAGGTTTATTGAGGGGTTTTCAAAGTTGGCACTCCCGCTAACTCAATTAACTTGTAAAGGAAAGGCGTTTGTGTGGGATTCCAAATGTGAAGAAAGTTTCCAAGAATTGAAAAGAAGGTTGACAACATCACCTGTTTTGACATTGCCCAAATCTGGAGAGCCTTTTGTAGTATATTGTGATGCGTCTAAGATGGGGCTAGGAGGTGTTTTGATGCAAAATGGTAAAGTAGTGGCTTATGCCTCAAGACAGTTGAGGATTCATGAAAAGAATTACCCCACTCACGATTTGGAGCTTGCGGCAATTGTTTTTGCTTTGAAGATTTGGAGACATTATTTGTATGGTTCTAAGTTTGAGGTATTCAGTGATCATAAAGGATTGCAGTATCTGTTTGACCAGAAAGAATTGAATATGAGGCAAAGGAGATGGTTAGAATTGTTGAAAGACTACGACTTTAGCTTGAACTATCATCCGGGGAAAGCTAATGTGGTAGCTGATGCTTTGAGTAGGAAATCCTTGCATGTATCTGCAATGATGGTGAAAGAACTTGAATTTAATTGAACAGTTTCGGGATTTGAGTTTAGTCTGCGAGGTGACACCTAAGAGTGTGAGATTGGGTGTGTTGAAGACTCACAATGAATTTTTGAATGTTATTCGGGAAGCTCAAAAGAAGGACATTAAACTAGTTGAAATTGCAGTTGGGATTGACCACTCTCAGAGTGAAGATTATGTGATAGATGCGCAGGATGTGTTAAGGTACCGTGGGAGGATTTGTATTCCTAATGATGATGAGATTAAGAAGGCAATTCTAGAGGAGGGGCATCAGAGTAAGTTGAGTATCCACCCGGGGGCCACTAAAATGTACCAAGATTTGAAGAGACTGTTCTGGTGGCCTGGTATGAAGCGAGATGTGGCTCAGTTTGTGTATGCTTGCTTGACATGTCAGAAATCGAAGGTAGAACATCAGAAGCCAGCAGGATTGATGCAACCATTGGATGTTCTGAATGGAAGTGGGATAGTATCTCCATGGATTTTGTGGACCGGTTTGCCGACTACAACGAGGGATTTGATACTATATGGGTGGTTGTTGATAGATTGACTAAATCGCACACTTTTACCGATTAATATTACTTATCCGATTCAGAGGTTGGCGGATATCTATGTCAAGACGATTGTGAAGTTGCATGGTGTGCCCTCGAGTATTGTGTCCGATAGGGATCCTAGGTTCACTTACGAGTTTTGGAGGAGTTTGCAAGAGGCCTTGGGTTCCAAATTGAGATTGAGTTGACATATCATCCCCAGAGCGGATGGGCGACGGAGAGGACAATTCAATCACTTGAGGATTTGTTGAGAGCATGTGTTCTTGAGCAAGGAGGTTCATGGGATTCTCATTTGCCAGCGATTGAATTCACTTACAATAATGATTTTCATTCGAGTATCGGGATGGCGCCTTTTGAGGCATTATGCGGGAGGAGATGTAGAACTCCATTGTATTGGTACTAAACGGAGAAAGTGTGGTGCTAGGTCCACGAGTTGGTGCGTGAGACCACGAGAGAAAGTGAAGATGATTAGAGAGAAGATGAAGGCCTCACAGAGTAGATGCGGAAGAGTTACCATGATAAGAGAAGGAAGGATCTAGAGTTTTGTTTGGTGATCATGTATTTTTGAGAGTTACTCCAACAGCGGTGTGTAGGTCGTGCATTGAAGTCTAAGAAGTTAACCCCGCGTTTTATCGGACCGTATCAGATTTCTGAGAGAGTTGGGAAAGTTGCGTATCGGGTGGCCTTGCCACCTAATCTTTCTAATCTACATGATGTATTCCATGTTTCCCAGTTGCGGAAGTATGTCCCTGACCCTTCGCATGTAGTTCGGATGGATGATGTAGAGGTGAGGGAGAACCTTACAGTGGAGACTATGCCGGTTAGGATTGAGGACCGTGAGGTGAAGGTCTTGAGAGGCAAAGAGATCAATTTGGTGAAGGTAGTGTGGTTAGGAGCGGTGGGTGAGAGCATGACTTGGGAGTTGGAAAGCAAGATGAAGGAGGCTTACCCAGAGTTGTTCGATTCAGGTAAATTCGAGGACGAAATTCTTTAAGTGGGGGAGAGTTGTAACGCCCAAAATAATTTAATTATTTAATTAATTAAGTTATTTAAGGCTTGCAACATTTAATTAAATTAGTTATATAGTTAAAGTTTATTTTATCTAAAAGGGGTCTAATCAAATTTTAAATAGGATACTAAGTTGGAATTATTTTTATTTCAGGAGGTGGAATAAACTAATTATAGGAGTGGGAATAAGGCCCAAGGGCCATTATTGAGCCCAATAGTAGTCATAAACTTAAGGGGTTTCTACACTAGGGTCCCATTACCCCCATTTGAAAGGAAGCAACGAAAGAAATTTTGAGAGAAGGAGGAAGGGTAGCCGACGCAAGGAGGAGGGGGAAAAGGAGGAAGCTTTCCCTTGGATTTTGATTGGTAAGTAAGGTCTCTTGGTTCATTGTTCACCATTTTTCTTCCTCTTTCTAGTATAGTAACCTTTGGTCTCTATTTTCCATTGTTGTTGAATTTTCATTTCCACCCAAAGGAGGGGACTTTTCGTGTTGCTGGAAAACAGAAGGGGGTACTTCATTTTGGTGATTGTTGGTGCTTGCTTGGAGGTTTTAGCTCACCCAAGGTTAGGGGACTCTCCATTACATCTATAATAATTTGTAGGATATGTTTTATAGGAGGGATAGCTCTAGGAATGATTTGTTGTGTGAAATTGATGTGATTGTATGTTGGTTGATGTATGAAATGCTTAATTTTGTGGATATCATGTTGCTTGTTGTTGGAAAAATGTGTGTTGTGAAATATGCATGTTATATGTTTGAGGAAATGTTGCCATGAAGAGAAGTGTGTGAATAGGATAATTTAATGAAGTGGAATTAATGTCTATATGTGTGTTGTTGTGTGAGAAATAAATTGTTGGAAAGAAAATTAGGTTTGAAGTGTTTTGGGTGAGGGTGTTTGATGGGGGGCGCCAAATGCCTAGGCAAATGGCGCTAGGGGGCTGAAGTTTCGGTTGGTGCGGTTGTGTAGGGGCGGGCGCCATTTGCTAGGCAAAGTGGCGCCGCCATCGCTTTTGTGAGCTTGTTTGATGCTGGGTTGGGTGGTAGAGGGCGCCAATTCACGAGGAATATGGCGCGCTGTGGTCAGTGTGTGGCGCGTGTGTGTCTTTGGGAGAGGTGCAGAACAGGCGCCAAAATGGGCAGCCTCGCGCGTGTGTGTGCGCTGTGGATGCACGGTGCGTGGCGCCAATCGGGCGCCTCAGGCGCTCGTGTCTTCCGCCGCAGTCGCGGATGGGCGTTGCGTGCGTGCAGTAGAAGCGCCGGTTTGCCGGAAACTCGGCGCCACTGCTAGGGGTTTGTGTGTCTTCTTTGCCTTGTGCGTAGTATGGGCGCCATTTTGGCTGCCGGGCGCGCTGGTGCCCAAAAATGTGTCTAAGGGATGGTTTAGTCCCTAAGAATTAATTTAATCCTTGGTGTGACTAAATAGTCCCTAAGAATTAAATTAATCCTTAGCGTGACAAAATAATCCCTTAGTGTCGAATTAATCCTAATAGGTTAACATAAGTTCCTAAATACTAAATTAATCATAATGTGTTAAAATAACCCTTGGGTACTAAATTAAACTGTTGTGGGTCAAAATGATCCTTAGGTGGGATTTAGTCCATGGGTGAGATTTAATTTAATAAATAAGTTGTGTTGGTGAGGTGATAACAAAGTGGTGGGTTAATGTTGAGGTGTTGAATTAATAATTGATGTGGGCTTGGCAAAGCGGTGGGTTAATTAAGCGAAGGGGCTTGACCCAAAAAGCGACGGGTTGTGTTGTGGAGATGTTTTAAGTGATGTGACAATGAATGTGGTGGTAATGTATTGTGTATGGTGCATTGTCATAGTGTCGCATAAAGCATACGCATAAAGCGAAGGGGGCTTCGCCAAAAGCGAAGGGGGCTTGGCCAAAGCGGACGGTGCCCATTGGGCTTACAAATGAAGGTAATGGATCCACATGCATATTGCATACATGCATATACTCATACATTCGTAGAATGCTTGTTGATGCTTAATTAATTTGTGATTGTTGTCCTTAGCATTATAATTGAATGGTAGATGCCTTGATCTCTGTGGTTGTTGTTACGATGTTTTCCTAATATAAAGCTTGTCTTATTTGTTATTATTTATGTAAAGAGACTCACCCTAGCATTTTATGTTGCCTGCTCTCGTGGCGACATGCAGGTGATTTTGAGTGAAGATGTCTAGGCTTCCTTGGGATTTTGTGTCGGCTCTGATCTAGTAACACCGGGGATTGGGGTTTTAGCATTGTTATTTTATGTTATGGATTAAACTGATTTAAATTATGTATTGAGTGTGTTGAACTCAATTTTATTTTCCGCTGCTGTGAACGATTTCTGGATTATTGTAAACATTAAACAGGTTTTGAGGGTTTTAACCCACGTGGCTATGATATGCATTTCACGCACTAGATGCGTTTGAATTTTTTTTTTTTTTTAATTATACCTTGATGAGGTTTTATTAAATGTAGTATTTTATTTGAGGTGCGTGGAAAATGTTTTGAAAAACTCTGATTTTTATTGATTAAATAGTATTAAGTAGAAGGGGGTGTTACAGGCTTCCTCTCCGCCATCCGAGGGAAATACCACATAATCCAAGCCTGAAATGCAAAAATAAACAACATGTTTAATTTAAAACTATTTACCAAAAGAGAGAGTACTGAGGCTCCTCCTGATGCCCCTGATCCTCTTGAGGCTCCTCCTCCTGATACTCAGACATAGAGTCATCTGATGACGACATATTTGTATGCTCCTGATCCTCATGATCCTGATCAGCATACTGCTCATAGTGATGCTCCTGATACTGGGGAGGTGGGGAATGTACTGAGGAGGATGGTACTGATGAGGCTGCCTCCCCCGATAGTTATCCTCATACTGAGTCTGCTGCAGGTAATCCCTGTGATAAAACTCTCCATCGTCATACTGAGGAGGCTGCTGATACCGGGGAGGCTGGAAATGGTACTGACGAGGCTGCATCTCATACTGTGGTGGCTGCTGACGGTACTCAGCTGGCTGCACATCATACCGGGGTGGCTGGGACTGGTACTGAGCTGGGTCAGCTTGTGTCCTAGCCAAGTCCTTGGCACGCCTCGCCGAAGCATGCAGCTCATTATGCCTCCGAGTCCTCGTACTCTGGGCCGCGGAAGTGGATGCCTCCCCTCTCCCTCCGCTAGGAGATACCTCCCATCTCCCTCTCTGACGATGCCTACTGGACACTGTAAAGGAAAAAAAAACACAGTTAGTAAAAAAAAATTCAACACCATCATATATACATGGGGAGCTAGGTATTTACGATGCCTTACTTTAACACGTCGTATATACGTCTTCTTGATGTAAATTCGAGTGATCCTTTCCTGATCAATCGTAAATACGTTGGATGCACGTATATACGATGGCAACAAATCTGAACGTCGTATATATGGTTGCTGAGATGTATATTCGAGTGTGGTGAAATTTGGTCACTTGTATATACGTTTTTGTGAGGTATATTCGAGTGGCTTTTTGGTCAATCGTAGATATGACCTGAATGGTAAAGAAATGGTGATTTAAATGTTTTTGAGGGGCATTAGGGTCATTTCCAGGAGTCTGTGGGGGTATGAAGGAAATGGGTCGGGGTAAAAAAAACCCTAACATGTGTTGGGTTCCTTTGCAGGCCCATCATCAAAGAAGATTTACTGATTTATAACTAGTCAATCTTATTTCCTTTTACATGGGATCGCTTTTTTGCTAATGCATCAAAGAAACTTGGTTTTTTTTTGTACCCCCACCCCCTTCCTTCATACCCCTCATGAACTTTTTGGACTAAAATACCCTAAGAAAAATGTACATCATATATACATCAAGTGGGGTGTATATACGATGGGTTAATTTTATGAAAACACCACTAAAAATCTAACAAAACCAAAATAAGGCTATGCAAATATTTTTAGATTTTTTTGAGACTATGAAAAATTTAAAAAAATAGTAAACGATGGAATTTGGGATTTGAGTCCGTAGTCCTGTAAGAAGTTCCTTCTACGGGTGTCATGATTCTTGATTTTTTTCGGATTTAAGGGCTGTGATTTCATTACGATTGGAGTAAGTTGCCCGAAAACCGATTTTTAGCCTAAAATATTCGTCCGACTTATAACATCGTCACGTGTTAACGAACTACACACTAAACCTATTTTTAGGCCTAAGTTATTCATCTCTAATTTATCTATATTAAAAATATATAATTTTAATTTTTTAAATAATTTAATTAATTTTTATTTGACTAAAAAAAACATAATAGGGGTCGTATATACACCCCCCAATCGTATATACGCCATCGTATATACCATTTGGGCCAAATGGTATATACGATGGATTATATACAATTTGAGGGGGGTATATACGACCCCCATATTTTATTTTATTTTTGGAGCTGCAGTATATTTTGGGGTTTTTAAATTTTGTTAAGGGTATTTTGGTCTTTTCTTAGGGCTGGTGGGGGTAGATGGGGAAGTGGTGGGGGTAAAAAACACCCAAAAATCTTATGCCCAAAAAATTTCAGTCCCTGTACCAACCAATTTAGAGACCGATTTTGAAATCGGTCGCTAGACATGTCATTAAATTTGAAAAATGGTCGCTTACATGAATTTTAAGCTTAGATCCTTATCCTTATATTCCAACAGATACCTAATGATGTATAGAAAAGCACATTTTAGTTGTATCCAAAACCAAACAAAAGCAAAACATTTGGAAATAAATATATCTTAGCATATCAAATGTCCCTGCAGCTGTGCACAAATTTCTCCAAGATACGCCAAGATTCAACCCCGCTAGCGTGAGCTCTCCATCTCCCCAATGAGTGGAGAGCCACCCCTCGTGGCGGCTCTTCACCAAGATCCCTCCACCCTCGTGGTGGCTACTGCTACCGGTTCCATCCCTTCAACGGATATGCTACTGGATAATATTCAAACTACGGCTAACTCTACACCGGTTACTATTTCAACTGCCAATCCAAACAATTCCACAGCTGCTCCAGTAAATTCCGATGACAAACCTGGACACGATAATATACTACAACCAGTGGATAACATCAATGTTCAACAACTGAAATCATACAAGAATATGGTTCTTGGAAACAATCAAATTACAACACTAGTGGACACTTTTGACATAGATCCTACACTGGATCCTTATGACAAAGAAGGGCTCACTATCATAGAAACAAAAAGAGGACCTCATGACTGTCCTACATTCTGCCTAACCCCAAGCGAGGAATACCGTATTCAAAGACCTTGGAGGAATGCCCTCATTGTCAAGCTTCTTGGGAGGAAAATTGGGTATAAAGCCCTTGAAACTCGCCGGCATCAATTATGGACCAAGAATAGCACGCTCAACATCATTGATTTGAACAATGACTATTTCTTGGTGCTCTTCAACAACGACAGTGACAGAAACAGAGCGTTGACAGGAGGTCCTTGGCTTATCTACGATCACTACCTCACCATTCGCCATTGGTGCCTTGAATTCCAACCTTACGGTGAGTCCATAAGCCATGTTGCGGTCTGGGTCAGGTTTTCTTAACTCCCTATTGAATACTACGATCCAAAAATGATGCATTTCATTGGTGATAGAATTGGCAAGACAGTCAAGGTGGACAAAACTACTCTTCAACAAGAGCGTGGCAAATATGCTCGGATATGTGTTGAGGTTAACCTAAAGGAGCCCCTTCTTGCCATGTTTGAAATTAAAGGTAGGTTGTCCAAGATTGAGTATTAAGGTCTTCATCTTCTTTGCCTAAATTGTGGAAGGTTTGGACATTACAAAGAAGGGTGTCCTCACAAGAGCATTACTGAGCCTACTACTATGGTGGAGGGCAACACAAAGGATACTAGTGTGTGTAATAAAGAAGAACCTAATGTTTGGACTGTTGTTCAAAAACAAAGAAGACCTGTGACATCCGGGGATGACGAGGGCGGGGAGTGATCGCCGGTGCCCAAAAAGGTGGCATGGCAAAGAGCGGCTCCTGGCAGCTTCAAAGCGAAGGGGCGCGTGAATGAACCGAATACACACCGGAATGAGAGGGATCTTGAGACTGTGCAGGTATGGGACTGTACAGTTGAAGGAAGGTTTAAAAGAATTGATTTGGACTACCTATACTAGCAAGATGCATCTTCTTTTCGGGAGTCCATCCCATAAGAACTCCATAGTTAAGCGTGCTTGGCTTGGAGTAGTAGTGGGATGGGCAAAGCATGCTGAAAAGACTCATGTTGGTTAGTGGGGGCAGTCAACAGTTCTGGAAGCAGTCTGGGATGTTACAAGACCCAAAAAACCTGAGAGGAAAGACACTACCAAAGCTCAACCTGGAAGCAGAAACAATAATGGATTGCCTAAACCTAATCAGGCTAGTAGTGGTTCTAGGTTCAATGTTCTCCAAGCTGAGGTTACAGCTGAGCCTATTGTTCAGGACTCCAATCCTCCTACTGCTCCACCTGCTAACCTGCAAAATAACCAGATTCAGCAACTGGACACCAACATCAAGAATACAAATGTCCAAACTAGCAACCAAAGTCTCACCAAAAGTGCTAATGATAGATATCTACAGAGGAAAAAAGCGCACTCAGCCTCCTTACTCACCAAGACAAGTGATAACCCTGGAATTAATGTCAAAACAAAAGTCAGAACACCCTTGAGTACCATATCCAAACACTCTATAGAGACTTCAACGTGACATCAAAAAGCATTCTAAGGATCAGTCTCTGGAAGCTATAGAAGAGTATATTACATGCAATATTGGAGGAAATATAAGAACAACAGACTCAGCTACTCAAATGCAACATCAGGATAACCTAGGATGCAATGGACCTGACCTTGGTAGCCCCAGTAATGTTGCCACCAACCTTCACCCCCCCCACATTGCTCCTAATCATATCCCTCATACCTTGAAGGAACCACCTGATAACTCGATACACACTCTTGCAGCTACTCTCCAAAAAATATTTCAACATCATACTCAGGCCATGCCCAACTCTATAGACCCCAACCTTGTTGAAGGGGACATTAAAAATTCTGGAAATGAAGCTCACTCTTCTATGGAGTGTGTTAAGGAAACACCTTCCCAAAATTAACTGGGAATTGCTTGCTCTCTTGTGAATTTTCTTGATTCAGGGGGTTTCTCTATCCTTTTCATTTTACATTCATGAATTTAAACAGGAAAATTATGCTTTGGAATTGCAGGGGGGGCTGCTAGCCCTGATTTCTATCGTAATTGTAAACAATATTTAGACATTCACCACCCTGACATTTTAGTTATTATGGAAACTAGATCTAATCCTTCAAATCTTAAGCATACCTTTAATAAGCTCGGTTATGATGGTTTTCTTTATGCTGAAAACAGAGGCTTTACTGGTGGCATCATCACTGCTTGGAATACTAATAAAGTGACTATCCAGGATGAGATTATTGACTTCCAATTTCTCCACCTCCAGGTTACTTACCCTGGTGGCTCTTGCTGGCATTTCACTCCCATCTACGCTAGCCCTGATGAGAATTTGAGGAAGGATCTTTGGCTGCATCTTCTCCAGCTCTCCAGAATCACTGATGATGGTTGGCTCCTTGCTGGTGACTTCAATGAAATTGCTGCTGCTGATGAAAGGAAGGGGGGTGCTCCTGCCAGCAGCAACAAGTACACTGATTTTCTTAGTCGTATCCATGCTTGCAAGTTAATTGACATTGGTGTTGTTGGGTCCAAGTTTACCTGGAAAGGCCCTCTCTACAACAACCTCACAACCATTTATGCTTGGCTTGATAGATGCCTCAGCAATGACATTTGGAGAACTGCTTTTCCTGATGCCATTGTCAAAGTTCTTCCCAGAATTGATTTCTCTGATCATCATCCTTTGCTTGTTTACCTGCATGACAAAGATCACAATCAATATGATGGTAATAAACCTTTTAGGTTTGAAATGGCTTGGCTTAAGCACCAGAACTATCTTGACTCTTTCAATAACTGGTGGTCCAACACCAATGATTTCCCTGATCATCTTAAACATCTTGAGGTGAACCTCAAGTATTGGAACCAGACTACTTACAGGATTGGTGGAATTCAAAAGCAGCAACAACAGGGTACTATGAACAAGTTCTTAGCTGCTCTTGAGAAAGATCTTCAACTTGAACTTGCTGATATTCTTCACCATGAGGAAATTGAGTTGGTTTCAAAGAGCCCGTACTCAATGGCTTCATGATGGGGACATAAACACTCAGTATTACCACATCAAGGCTACTAACAGGAAGAGGAGGAACACTATTGCCATGCTACGTAGTCTTGATGGTATTTGGATTGAGGATGACCATGCCTTAAAGACTATGGTCAACCAGCACTTCATGGATCTCTTCTCTGACACTGATCCTACTACTACTATGCACACTACTACATATACCTTTAGTCCTCTTGCTCAGAATGTTTACCATGATCTTGAGAAGGACATTTCTAGTGATGACATCAAGCATGCTATTTTTTTCTATGTCCCCTTGGAAGGCTCCTGGCCCTGATGGCTATCCTACGGGTTTCTATCATGCTCACTGGGACACTATAGCTGGTAGCTTCTGTGCCATCATTACTTCCCTTTGGCACGACCCCAGGAAAATTTCCCAAATCAATATGACTGACATCTGTTTAATCCTTAAGATTGACAAACCTGAGTTTATTTCCCAATTTAGACCGATCTCTCTGTGTAATGTTAGCTACAAGACCTTGACTAAAGTTATTGTTCACAGACTCAAAGCTCACATGCCTAATATTATCTCTCCTTATCAAACTGGCTTCATCCCTACTAGAAGCATACATGAAAACATTATTGTTGCTCAAGAGCTTGTCAACAGCATGAGCAAGATGAGGGGCAAAACTGGCTTCCTTTCTATTAAGGTTGACCTTGCCAAAGCCTATGACAGGATCAAATGGTCCTTTATCTTGGAGGTTCTCAAGGAGGTGGGGCTACCATCTCACCTTATTGAGGTTATTATGCAATGTGTTACTAGTGTTCAGACCAATGTTCTTTGGAATGGCAAGAGATCTACTTATTTCACTCCTGGCAGGGGTATTAGGCAAGGTGATCCTATTTCTCCGTACTTGTTTGTTCTCTGCATGGATAAGCTCACCCACCTTATTCTTGATGTTGTAGACAAAGGTGATTGGGTTCCTATTAGAGCTGGTAGAAGTGGCCCTGTGGTGCCTCATCTTATGTTTGCTGATGATTTACTGCTTTTTGGCAAAGTTACTGAAGAATGTTTCCAGAGTATCTACAATACTCTCAACTCTTTTTGCTCTATGTCTGGACAATTAGTAAGTATGGAAAAAACTACTATTGTATTCTCTAAGAATGTTTCTAGAGGTGTGAGAAGGAAGATTCATAGAGTTTCTGGTTTTAAGGAAACCTCTCATCTTGGTAAGTATTTGGGCATTCTTCTCATGGGCAGAGCCCCTAAACGTACTGACTTCCAATACATCATTGATAAAGTTAAAGAAAAGCTCTCTGGTTGGAAAGCTCAACACCTTTCCTTTGCTGGTAGAGTTACTCTCTCTAAAGCTGTTATACAAGCTATCCCCATCTACTCTATGATGACTATTCCTGTTCCTAAGGCTTGCCTCAATGAAATCCAACAACTCCAAAGGAACTTCATATGGGGCAGTGACACTCATCTCAGGAAGTTTCACATGGTTAATTGGCAAACCTTGGCTCTTCCTAAACATAGTGGAGGTCTTGCCATTAGAAATTTGGCCTTAATGAACAAAGCTTGTAGCATGAAAATGGGATGGGCTATAAAGAATGGTGATTCTAGCCTCTGGTGTAAAGTCCTTAAGGGCAAGTATGGCAGAAACTCTATTTTGAGTCTGGTGAGGCTATCCTTAAGCCTACCGATTCTTTCATTTGGAAGAGTATTGCTAGATCTTGGGATGACATCAATAAATTTGAGGTATGTGAGATTGGTGATGGGACCTCTACCAATGTTTGGACTGATATATGGCTTGACCAGACTACAAGGTTAAGTGATATCATGGATCACATTCCTCACAACCTTACTAATCTATCTGTTGCTGACCTAAGCTATCAAAATGGTAACTGGAACTTGGAGTATATCACAGAAATCATACCTGCCTCGCATCAGAAAGCTCATCAAAGACACTCCTGCTCCTTCCTTGAATGATGGTCCTGACAAACGGGTGTGGGCTAGCTCCAAAGATGGCCTTTTCTCCATTGCTAGTGCCTACTCCTTACTTAGTGGCTTTGATAGTCTTACTCCTGACCCTGAGTGGCGTACTCTTTGGAAGATTGATGCTCCTGAGCGCATCTGTTGCTTTGCTTGGCAAATTACCCATGGTCGTCTCCCTACCAAGGCTCTTTGTAGTCGTTGGAATGATTCTAATCCTCACTACAAGCATTGCCCTAATCACTGTGAGACTATGCTGCATGCCTTGCGTGACTGTTCCCAAGCTTCGAGTGTGTGGCGTCGTCTCATTCCCTCCGAGCATCTTCTCAATTTCTTCAATGGGACTTTGAAAGATTGGGTCATCTTCAATTTTAATATTGATACCAGATCTACTCACCTCCATATGGGCTAGCACCTGCTACCACCTTTGGTATTGGCGTAATCGCGACGAGCATGATACAAATTTCTCGCGTCCTTTTAACCCTGATGCGTTTATTTTAAACTACATCGACATCTACTTCAAGCATGGCAACAACGGTACAAACCCTAAAATTTGTACCCTTTGTAGTGTCAACATCAAGTGGATCCCGCCAGATCCGGGATGTATTGCTCTCAACTGTGACGGTGCTTCCAACGCCTCCGCCCCTGCTGATAACTCTATTTTATATAGAGTATTTCATATGTTTAAACTTAGTAAATTGCTCTCTCTCAAGTAATAATAAAGAGTTTATATAGTATTTAGTGTGATATATGATAACTTGAGTGATTTGAATGGTTATAGTTATTATTAGGCCATTTTGGATATATTGTGGTATGTTTGATATTTTTGTTCAGTGCAGTCTACAGATGATTTCTGCATCAATGCTCCTGCATTGATCCTGCATCAAATCTGCACTACTTGGTGAATGAGCAACCAGCTTCATATGCATCCACTTGCAATTGTTGACCTCATGCTTAGTCCCCTCAAGCCAGACCACTTTATATAGTAGGCGCCTACCATTCACACATAGCTATAAGGATAGCTTTGAAGAGTCATCAACATAGGGACACAACATAGGGACACATGTTCATACATCATGAGACCTCCCTATACACTTAGTCAAAGATTTCAACTTGGGATCAACCTCTGAAAAGCAACTACAGCTATTATCCACTCAAGATTACTTCAACATGAAGGAAGGAAGCACCTCTCTTGAAGGCTATAAAAGGACCTCACATCTTCATTTGGAAATATATCACAATCCATAAGTTAGATCAAAATTTCAATATACATAGTTAGTTTCTATTTTATAAGAGGGAAAGGAAGGAATTAACAAATCCTCCTTAACTCGATTTCATAGTGTTTGTATAGTGCTAAGGAGTAATGCTAGTGCATTACAACTTTACAAGGAGACTTCATACAAAGGGCTTCAACTTGTGTAACTTTTATCTTGTTGTTTCTCTTTTGTGATTTCATTTATATTGTTCTAGAGTGGGCTCAAGGCCCAATGCAGTCCAACATGGCCCAATAACTATTACTATAAATATGACATGAATCTCAAGGAGTTAGGGACGTCATTTATTACTATTCACTATTCACTGCTCATTGCTGACTTGGGCGTCGGAGTGCTTGCGCAGGTACACCCAGGCGCGTCCCAGATCCAGACATCAAGACATCCAGCGACCGAGCTAAGGAACCTCTAGCAACACATCTATCGATCAGGTACGATCATTGGCGACCACAGTGGGAGTTAATTGAACACTTCCACCATGCAACCAAGGAGGCACGCAACGCGAGCCTCGCCGTGCGGCCGACCCTGCAGGCGGAATGCACTCCCACAAAGAAACCCCCGAGGCGCCCCACAAGCGATCCAGAATCACAGGACAACCTCGCGTCGGGAACCTCCGTGCAGGCGTGAGAGGCCAATCTTGGAGCGAATCGCGGCCGGCCTCAAAGAATCGGCCGACCGAAATTGGTCGATGCAGGAATTGATGCCTCCGTGCCCGAACATGTGACTCAGGCTTTCCTACAGATTCTGCAAAACAAGAATCAAATTATTGCTGACCGGGAAGCACTTCTTTCTCACTACGAAAGGGGATCCATCCCGCCTCGCCCGCGTGCAGACGGTGAGGGACCCTCTAGACAAGTGCGTCCGTCCAATCAGCATGTAACTCCTCCTGGAAGGAACGACCGGCCTTTTCGGGGTGGCCTAAGACGCGGTCGGGGCTAGAAGGTCTCCCACTCGCAGGGCGTCTTGCGATCGCGCTCCAGTCACACGGCCAAGATTATGAAGACTCAAGTTACAATCCGGAATCAGACCGCTCGCCCACTAGGTATTCCTCGGCCGAGTCGTCCGGTTCTCGCAAGTCAAGAAGCCGGTCGTGGGATTCGTATGGCGATTTGGACAACTACCAGGACAGGAACACATCCCACCGATCGAAAAGGCATGTACGCGAGCGAGATAGAGGGCAGTCGTTCCAGCCCCCTCCTTTGTATGGCCACATGACGGGCGGCTACGGAGTACCCACCAATGAACTACATGCATTGCAGCCATATGGGTCGGGAGAGTTAGCGACCGGACATGGGCCTTTCTCGCGGAAATCGAGCGTTATCGAATTCCCAGAGATTTAAGGAAGCCCCCAAATATGAATAAATTCGATGGTCGCGGCGACCCAGATAAGCACATACAGTATTTCAACAATTACTGCAGTTATAGGGAACTGAATCCGACAATGAAGTGTCGACTATTTCCCCAGTCGCTCGACGGACAGGCACTTGAGTGGTGGGAATCTTTGCGGCCCAATGCTATTTCTTCCTGGGAAGGTTTGGTTGCAACTTTCTTGGCCAATTACACGGCCAACCGTTGCCAGTACAAGTATGAGGAACACCTTGACACGGTCGTTCAGGGTGAGACCGAATCCTTGAGACATTATATCAACCGCTTCAACAGCGAGGCAGAGACCATCCGCGACCTAACCGACAAAGACAAACTAAAGTATCTCAAGCGGGGAATACGAGCGGATCATAGGTTTGCGGAGGAATTCATTCTCAACCGCTACATGGATCTTGGGGTATTCTTAAGAAGGGCCAACGACCACATGGGCTATGAAGAAACACTCACAGCTAGACAGGGCGCCCGTGCGCGACCCAAGGAAGAGCATGGTCGGCCAGTTAAAGAGCCAGAAGGACGCAGGGAAGGTCGCTCGGATTTTCGTCAAAAGAAATTCGAGCACCGCACCAGGCTGAATACACCCATTGCGCAAATCTACATGGATTGCCAGAATAACGAGTTCGCTGAAGTAAAGCGCCCTGACCCGCTCGTTCTCAAGAAAGGCGGACGGTTCACGAAAAAGTATTGCAGGTATCACAAAAGTAAGGGCCACGATACTAACGAATGCATGGCCCTGAAGGATGACATAGAAAATCTCATTCAGAAAGGGAAGTTAACAAAATATGTCAGAGAGGAAGGAACCGACCGATCAGAAGAGAAGAATGAGGGACGAGACGGTCGTTCAAAGGATAAAGTCGCAACCACTCAAGCTATTGAAGTCGCAGGCAGAAAAGAAACTTCAGAGGAGGACGTCAGGCAGTCCAGGGGTCGTAGGGTCGTGATGGTTATCCACGGAGGGAACCCCTTAGATCGCTTGGATTCAAAAAAGGCGACCAAGAGAAAGTGGAACGAAATTCTTATGGTCGGATCTTCTTCAGTGCAACGACCAATCTCTAGCAGACCACCAATCTCCTTTGGAGATGAGGATTTACTCGATGGGCGAGTCAACAGTTATGTTCCTTTGGTCGTATCAGCTGTTATGGGAAACTCTAAAGTAAGAAGAATCTTGGTAGACCAGGGTAGCTCGGCCGATATCATGTTCGAAGAGCTGGTCGACAAGTTGAGCATCGATCGCAGCGAAATCATCCCTCAAAACGACCCAACTCCTCTAACTGGTTTTAATGGAGCGATCACCTACCCATTGGGGACTTTGGAGTTGCTGGTCACTTTCGGCGACGACTCCAATGGGAGCACTTCTTACAGAACGGTCAGGACGACGTTCTTAGTATTACCCATCAAGTCGTGTTATCACTGCATCATCGGCCGACCAACATTGGGGAAACTTGAGGCAGTCGTATCAACTGTCCATTTAAAAATGAAATTTTATGACAAAAATGGTCAGGTCGCCACACTGGCGGCGGATATGGAAGCGGCCAAGAAGAGCCACTACATTTATCAGGACATATGTGACGCTCAAGATATTGGATCCAACCCTCAGAGTTCGGGGGAAGGACACCAAGTGAACCTGGCTGACTTAGATGCCCGCTATGACCCAGATAGCGACCCGGAAGAGGGGGACGATGAGTTAGCCCGTGAACTAAAGAACAAACTCAGCGCACCGTAACCCCATGGGCGGTTTCTTGACGCTCGATTAGGTGATGACCCAACCAAAACCGTGAAAATCAGGCGACCTTCCCGGCGGTGTCGGCAGAACTTGTCGCGTGCGCAAGAGTATGCCGATTTGTTCGTTTCGCAAGCATCGATATGCCGGGGAGTTCCTATGGAGGTCGCTTGCCACCGGTATCGATCGATGCAACAGCCAAGGCCGGTCATTTCAAAGAAGAAGGGTTGAGCGAAGAAAAAGCGAGCGGCGACCAAGCGGTTAACGACTTGATCAAAGCGAACTTTGTGGAAGAGATCAAGTACACTACATGGCTTTCAAACGTCGTGTTGGTAAAAAAAGAAGAAGCGGGGAAGTGGCGAATGTGTGTTGATTACACCGACCTAAATAGTGCGTGTCCTAAGGACGCATTCCACATTCTTAGTATTGACAAACCGGTGGGCGGCGCCTCGGGATACAAGGCGCTCTCTTTCTTAGGCGCATATTCGCTACAATCGATCGCTATGCATCCTCCGGATCGTCATAAGACCGCTTTTATGGCCACTGCAAGGTAACTTCTGTTATAAGGTGATGCCTTTTGGGTTGAAAAATGCTGGGGCACCCTACCAGCGGATGATGAGCAAAATTTTTGAGAAACAGATCGGTCGGGTGGCCGAGGTATACCTTGACGATATGATCATAAAAAGCAGGGCGGACGATCAGCACATCGGCGACCTAAAAGAAGTTTTTGAGGAGGCGAGAAAGAGCTCACTTAGGCTGAATCCAGAGAAGTGCACATTTGGAGTGCGAGCTGGAAAATTCTTGGGTTTCCACCTCACGGAGAGGGGAATTGAAGCAAATCCTGACAAATGCAGGGCGGTCACGGAAATGAGGCCGCCAACCACAAAGAAGGAAATCCAACAGTTGAACGGCATGGTCGCCGCCCTCTCCAGATTCATACCCCAATCTGCTTGCAAGTCCCTCCCCTTGTTCAAACTTTTGAAAAAGGACGTTGATTTTGAATGGACGGATCGGTGCCAACAAGCCTTGGACGACCTGAAAACGGCCTTGACCAATCCACCCGTCATGAGCAAGCCGCTCCCTGGAGACACGCTATATCTATATCTTGCAATTACGGAAGAAGCTCTGAGTGCCGTCCTGGTCAAAGAAAGCGACACCAAGCGCGAATCTCCGTCGTGCCGTCGGTAAAGTCTTGCGAGGGGGCGAAGCCCGTTATCAAAGAATCGAGAAATTGACGCTCGCGTTACTGGTAGCAGCTCGCAGGTTGAGACCGTATTTTGTTGCACATCAAATAGTGGTGAGAACTGATCAACCAATACGTCAGATTCTCCACCGACCAAACTTGGCGGGCCGCATGATCAAATGGGCCGTAGAACTAAGTGAGTTCGGAATAAAATTTGAGCAAGATCGCGGCTAAGCGCACGATTTTGGCGATTTCATAGCGTGAGATGACCACCCCCGGACAACCGTCCCATCACCACTTGGACGTTACACGTCGATGGCTCGTCGAACTCCAAAGGAAGTGGGGCAGGTTTGATACTGGAAAATTCTTCAGGCTTGGTCGTGGAGGTGTCACTTACGTTCGCTTTCCACACTTCAAACAATCAGCAGTATGAGGCTTGTATTGCAGGTTATTGCTCGCCAAGGAGTTCAACGTCGAGCGGGTGGAATTGCACTCAGACTCTCTTACGTCGCTTCCCGGATCAAGGAATTATATGATACCAAAGGCGAAGTGTTGAAGCATTACAGCTAAGGTAAGGGAAATTGAATAAGTTCGGACCGAAATTTGAAGTGAAACACGCCCCAAGAAGCGAGAACGTCCGAGCGGATATTCTCTCGAAATTGGCGATGCACCAAAGTGCGGGAACCACCGAAGCTTAATCCAGAGACCTCACTCGCCGAGCGTGGCGACTCAAGGTTGACAAACTCGTTGCCATCCTCTGCATGACGACGCAGAAAGAGATTGGACCACTCCCATATTGCAATATATCTTGAAGCAGTGCGAGCGGCACGACCAAAAGGAAGCAAAGCTCTTAAGGCGTGGCGACAAAGTACTCCGTTGTTGAAGGACGACTTTATAGAAGAGGTTTCTCTTCTCCACTATTGAGTGCTTGACGCGCGCCGAAGCCGACCACGTTTTAAGAGGCGTTCATGAAGCGGTTGCGCGCCGATCACCGTGGAGGTCGTTCCATAGCAAAGCGAGCTTTGAGAGCCGGTTTTATTGGCCAACCATGGACGAGGACGCAAGGAATTTGGTCCAAAAGTGCAACAAGTGTCAAATTCACGTGAGACGTTCATATCGCCCGCCTGCTTGAATCGCAGAGCCTCACCTCCCTTGGCCATTTGCGTGGTGGGAATGGACCTTCTCGGACCGTTTCCACCGCTCTCCGGCAATTTAAATTTTTGATCGTAGCGATTGATTATTTCACCAAATGGATAGAGGCCGAGCCATTAGCGACCATCGCTGCGGCCAAAGTGACCAAGTTCTTGATCGCAATGTTTTAGCCCGCTTTGGCGTTCTCCCAACAATTGATAACGCATAACGGGGACGCGGTTTGCGAGTGAAATTCGGAGAGATGTTGGCGGACTTGGGTATAAAGCGGCGTTTTACCTCGGTCGAGCACCCACGGACCAGCCGCCGTCAGGCGGCCAAGCGAGGTCATCTTGCGAGAGGTTTAAAGAGAAGGTTAGACCGAGGCCAAAGGAAATTGGGTAGAAGAGCTACAGTCGGTGCTTTGGGCATATCGGACGACCCCTCATTCGACAACGGGCGAGTCACCTTTCCGGTTAGTCTACGGCATTGACGCGGTAATCCCAATCGAGATGGGCGAGCTAGGCCGAGAGCGAGCAATCCACCAACCGCAGCAGAAAATGGCGAGCCACGGAGAAGAGCTCGACTTAGTAGGCGAGCTACGAACCAAAGCTTCTCTCAAAGAACAATTAGTCAAGCAGAAGGTCGCCGCAAGATATAATTCTCGTGTGCAGAAAAGAGAATTCTCAATTGGCCAGCTCGTCCTCAGGCGGGCAGACGTCGGAAACAAGAACGCTCGGCAAGGGAAGCTCGCGCCAAATTGGGAAGGTCCTTACCGCGTCATCAACAAAATGGGCAAGGGAGCTTACGAGTTAGAGACCATGAATGGGGCGACCATACCTAGAACATGGGCGCCGAAAAAGGCGAGGAAATACTATGTATAAATGCAAAATGTATCGAACGACCGGAAATCAATGAAAAGCAGGCGGGCGCTCTTTTTCCCCACAGGGGTTTTTTACAGAGGCCTGACCTTTTAAAACTTGTGTTATTTACCTCATGCACGATTGTATGACCGGTCGCTCACCATGCGAGTAGCAACAGAGCGACCGAGGTGTCACCGAGATGACACTAAACGCCATCGAATGGCTACAGCAAGCCGCTCCGAGTAGCGGCCTGCAAAATAATGCCATCGTATGGCCCATAGCAAGCCGCTCCGAGTAGCGGCCTGTAAAACATAATGCCATTGTATGGCCCATAGCAAGCCGCTCCGAGTAGCGGCCTGTAAAACATAATGCCATCGTATGGCCCATAGCAAGCCGCTCCGAGTAGCAGCCTGTAAAACTTTAAAAAGATGCCATCGTATGGCCCATAGCGAGCCGCTCCGAATAGGGCCTGTAAAACTGCCATCGTATGGCCTATAGCGAGCAGCTGTAAGTAGCGGCCTGCAATATTAAAAGGGTGCCATCACTCGGCTTAAAATAAACTAGCTGCGCGTAGCGGCCTGTAAATGCCGTTAAACGGCCGACACATTCGGATACCACAAAAATAGTGAACATTCATTAGTTACCTAAGAAATTTCAGTTGATTACAAATTAAGGCCAACCGCTCGATGGCGGACAAAATAGTTCATAACATTTGAAAGACCGCTCGCAGGCGGGAGAAAATTCGAAATAACAAAAGCCGCTCGCAGGCGGGTAGGGTGAAAACAACGATTAAGACTGATCGGCATTGAAGACAATGACCCGTTCACGGACGACTTTCCCTCTTTCAACTTTCTGAGGAAGAAGGATCTCTTGACCGACCACACAATGCTCATAGTTGACCACGGCCTCATCAACAAACAAGGATGGGTTTACAAGCTTTATCTGGTCAACCGCATTGGTAAATTGGTATTTGACCGCCCTAAAGCCCCTAAATGCGGGCCTCCTTGAAGAGATCCTATACTTATCTCTCTCCTTCTCCACAGCGTTCGGGATCGTTTCTTCAAAGAAGTAACTTTGATCAAACAATTCTTGTTTCTTCTCGTTCAGCGCCCGACCTCCTCTTGGCTTCAATTTTCTCAATGACCGCTTTATCCGGCGGCGATCGCATTGTCCCGAGCCGCCGGCGCCGGTTTGAAGCGATCACCAAAGCGCCCGTGAAGTTTGACCTCTTGAAGTTTTACGCTCCACAGTAGCGACTGTTGGGCTTTTAGTTCAAGCTCTTCAATCTTCTTTAGCGACTCAACCCGCTCTTGGCCAAAACTATCAATTTAGACAAAGCAGATTGTAGTTTAAAATTTTTGTCTGACAGGTCGTCTTCAAGATAAGAAATTTTACTTAAGGCTCGCCTACCTCTCAGACGATCGGCCTCCCCCTCTTGATATCTTGCAAAGAGTTGGTCAGCCGCCTTCATCGCATCTGCCATCACCTTAAAAGGCTCTTCCTTGAAATGGGCACAGTCTTCTTCCCCAAGGCCGAGCAGATCAAGGTTAGGACGGCCCTATTTGGAATGACTTTTGCTTCGTGGCCCTTGTTGTTTTCTTCTCGGCAATTCAGGTCGCAATCATCTTGGCGCCCTCGTTTGGTCGGCTTCTCAATTGCAACAGGGCTTGGGGAGATGACGTTTCCGTCAGGATTGGTCGCAGGGCTGTCCAGATTAACCTGTAAAGGCTCGTCAAATCGATCAGCTTTTTGAGATCGTGGCCGTTTTCAGGGGGAGAATTATCCCCATCCTCACGGACCACTTTGGGAAAAGAAGTCAAAATCTCGAACGCCGCCATTTCAAATTTGCAAAAAGCAAGATGCGTTAGCAATTACACAAACAATTTGAAGTAAGCAAATAAATCTTAAAACGTCTACCAATAGCTGCTTTGACCGCCTTTGTGCCACGGGCGTCTACTATCTTATTGATTTTAATGCGACCACCTTGGACGCAAGAGGCGACCACTTTGAGCTGCGGATCGTATCAATGTCCCCAATATTGAGCTCGATTTCTTTATAAGAATACGCCCCAGGTTTCTTCAAAAAATGGTCGTAGGACCAGACGGTCGGCACCTGAGGCGTCAGCTTTTTCCCAGTATCAAAGTGGCTATCCCTTTCATCGCTTCCATCGTGTAAGGAGCGGCCCGAGAAAAGTCGTTCTTCCACCCGCTTGGCAAAGACTCCATGTACGGCTTGAAAAAGTTGTATTGCGACTGTTCTTCGAGAGAGGCGGCCTCTTTACGGACCCACTTTGGTACCGGGCTCATAGAGATAGCTCATCTCCATGAGGGTAAAAATAGCCTCAATGAGACCGCCGCCAAGCTACTGTTAGGACATCCTCGTAACCTTGAATGAACGCCTGGCGTTCGGGTTTAAGTGGGAGGGTGCGACCTTAAGGTAGCGAAGGACTTGTCGTTGAAATTTCGTAAAGGGAGGGGCGATCCCCATCCGCTCAAAGACGACTCGGTACATCGTAAATTTTAGCTCATCATGCCAGTCGCTATGTTCTCATCCTTTTCCATGCCCTCCACTCTTGACCCTCAGCGTAAAAGCGGGCGGTCAAGTCTTGTTCGTCCGAAGCGAATGGCGGCGGACTTTACTCCTATGATTCCTCAAGATTTGAAACCCAAGAAATATCACGCTTTCGGCGCCACGTCAGATCAATCCGTTCCGCCCCAAAGCCGCGTCTTGGACCGCGCCGGGCACGACTTGCAAGGGCATTGGATTCTCAACGGCCTGAGCACCGACTGTAGTCTCGGAAAGAAAAGAAGTCGAACATTCCGCAGCCTCCCCAGGGTTTGGAACCACCTCAGCTCGGTCAGACATCCGAGAGGATTCGGAAGACGACATCGAGATCGAACTCGAAGTTAGGCGACCCGCTTTTGGATTTCAAGGCGGCGATCACGGGGCGGAAAGCCGCCGGGTGATTCATCTTTAGAAGAAGGGACGGCGACCTTCTATGGAGGAGAGCTCGGGTGAGCCATTGCTTTAGCTATAGAAGCGTAGGGCTCCCGGAGATGCGGCGAGTTTGTTTTGTCCGGGCCAGAGTAAACCTGCAGAGAGGGAAGCGGTCAAGATCGAGCACACAATTAGAGGCGACATGGTCGTCCCCCGACACCGCTACCCTCATTGGTTGGAATGTCAAAAATAAGCAATCAAAATTAAGGGCGTTCGTGTTACTGTGAAGCGGGAAGATGAATGCGCGCAGGGGGCACGCAGGCGTGTTCCAGAGCGAGCAACGAAGCGGTGACAGCGAGCGGCCGAGGTCGTTCTCGAACTTTCGTAGCAGAGAATGAGGCAAGAGTGAAGAGTGGTTTACTCCAAAACCCCACCACCTTATATAGTGGGCCAATGGACACTTCAGGCCCAAAAACGAAGAGACGCACCTTTTCGCCTTCTCTCATTAATCAGTCAGGGGGGAACGAAGAGACACGCCTTGGGGAAGCCAAGCGTCACTTTGGAATGCGTGAAAAATCACAGCAGTAAATCAGCTGTCCCCTCAGCACTCATGACACAGAAAATAGTCAGGTCGGCCGCAACTTGAGGCCGCTCGATAAGCCACGTTACACTAGACAGCTCCCATACCTCGAGGTCGTTCATTGTTTACAACTCAGCTGTTTTTAACATCATTCGGGGCAGCAAGTCAAGCCTTAGCCCGCCTCTCGGCGACCCAGGCTTGGGGGGCAACTGTTCTAGAGTGGGCTCAAGGCCCAATGCAGTCCAACATGGCCCAATAACTATTACTATAAATATGACACGAATCTCAAGGAGTTAGGGACGTCATTTATTACTATTCACTATTCACTGCTCATTGCTGACTTGGGCGTCGGAGTGCTTGCGCAGGTACACCCAGGCGCGTCCCAGATCCAGACATCAAGACATCCAGCGACCGAGCTAAGGAACCTCTAGCAACACATCTATCGATCAGGTACGATCATATATAAACATGGTCTATTCAGTTTATATTCACCTTGCAATGTCTATTGTTAGCTAAACCTCTCTTAGTTGGAATGTTCTAATCATTTAATGAGCTTTTAAGTAAGTATGATGCATGTATGTATGTTTGTACTTTAGTTCTTGCTTGATAATGTTTTCAACACTTATTTTATGATTGATCACTTAAAATAAGTAGATTTGTAAGAGCAGACATGGCTTACAATTAAGAAATCAAGAACTAATATGGGTGAGTGTTTTACATAAAGGAAACTTTGTGAAAACAATGCTAAGTCCTAGACATAGGATAGTATAGTCCATAGGGTGAAACTGTGGGTACTTTCAAAGGCAAGAGTGAACCTATTTAGCATGCCTAGACATAGGAAGCTTGTAATGAAACTCTGAAGAAAAGTGACTGAAAGGCACATAACTAATGCAACAAAGATTGGTTGCATGACATGACATCTTGCATCAAACTCTTAAAAGTAATTTACTTGATGAAGACATTCCAACTAACTTCTCTCATTTGCATTATCAACACTTATACTTTGCTTTCTTTCTAACTTAGTTGTGATCACATAAACTCCAATATTATTTGTTACTTAGTTACCTTACACTTTGTTACTTTATATTGTATTTTAAAAGTGAGTTTTTCAATCTCTGTGGGTTCGATATTTTTACTACTTGTTTTTGGACTGTGTATACTTGCACACAAGTGTATTTTCCTTACACCACTACAAGAAAAGTCTGATTTAGCCACCAACATTTGCCACAGACTTTATTCTGTCGGTAGTTTGCCACGGACTTGCGACGGATATTAATTCGTCAGTCGTTTGCCACGGACTTGCGACGGCAATGTATAAAAAACAAGAGGCGCGAAGTTTCCCGCTGGAGTTTGCCACGGACTTAGAAAACGGTCGCAAATTTGCGACGGACTAGACGTGGCAAGCCCGTCGCAAATGACGTTCACTCAAACCCCAAATACGCGTTCTATTTCTTCTTTCTATTTCTTTCTATTTCTTTCTCGTTCTCGTTCGCTCCCTCTCCTCTCCGAACTTCCTTCACCGAACCTTCTCCTCCTCACGTCGCGCGCCTCCAAAGAATCCTCCCTCTCGCGTCGGCCACCACCATTCCTTCTCCTCCTCCTCACTTCCACTCCCTTTGCTACCCGACCCAAACCCCAGAACCCATTGTGCGAACCAACCTCGAATGCAAGCATTCTTCTTCTTTTTCATCATCTATCGTAAGTATTGTTCTTCTATTCTATTCTATTCTGCTTTTATTCTAATTAAAACCCTAATTTTTGATTTACTGAAAACCCTAACCTTCTCTTCCTAATTCTACAGTTTTAACCCTAAATGAATTGAACCCTAAAACGAATTGAACCCTAAAACGCGCCTCCCTCTCATCAGGTATGTATGTTTTATGAATTTGCTGCTTTTCAGAATTGCCAAGTATGTGTTTGTGCTGCCTCGAACGAGATTTTTATAATGAGTAAATATTAGTTGGTGATGACACTTTGTAAAATGAGTGTTTAAAAATACTTTAAGATTGTTGGATGTTCTATGCTTGTTTGCAGCTAATCTGTTTTTGCAAAGAGTAGAAAACGATCGACCAAAGCGATGTTGTCGTTGCCATTTCTCTTTTACAAAGCACAAATGTCTGGTGAAAGCGATTGCGATTAAAGTTCTTTGTACTAATTCAAGACAAGGAGAACAGGAATTTTTAACCGAGGTAATAACTAGGATATGCTTGAGTTTTTCTATTAATGTGTCTGCATCAACATGCATGTTGTCTAGGTAAGTTTCTTTGAAAATCTGCTAATGTAGTAGTGAATGCAGAAACACCTTTTTTGTATGTCTGCTATATATGCAGCGTCAATTTCAGTAATGAATTAGGAATTAATGTGATTTATACACTCTAAAACTTTGCTTTCTGGTTAGCAGGTCCTATTACTTGGAAGATTACATCACAAAAACCTTGTGGGTTTGGTGGGATATGTAGCAGAAAGAGGACATCATATGCTCCTTTACATCTACATGATCAACGGCAGTCTAGCTTCTCGTTTGTATGGTTAGAAACAGAGAAAATCGTGTCATGAACACTTATGCCTAGAAGAATTTCTACTTGAGCTCTAATTAACCACTTTTGCTTACCTTGTGTTTTTTATCTAGGCAAAAATGATGAGCCATTGAGCTGGGATTTGAGACTTAGCATAGCACTAGATGTTGCAAGGAAATTTGGAATATCTACATCATGGGGTATATTAATAGTATACTCAAATCAGATAATTATTACATCAGGTAACACATCTCATTTTCTCATTGATTTTATTTTATTTTTGATTTAAACAATGTTTGATTGATTTCTGGGTTAGTTTGTGATTTCTGGGTTAGTTTGTGATTTCTGTGTTTCAGTATTTTGATTGATTTGTGACTTGTGATTTTCGTGCCTCTGAACTTACGAGCCAAAGATTAGGTATAAACTTTGCTAGGGATGGTATGCAAGAGAAATTTGGTTATCTTTGGTTGCGATTCACAATGACTCATGGCTTCTTCTTTGTTTCTTTTTATTTTGGTGCCCGCTTTGGATTTGGCAAGAATGAAAGGTAAGAATTCCTTTGCTATCTTTGTACACATGCAAGAACTGTGTAGATCACTTAGAAAATTGTTTTATTATCCTTATAGAGAAGTTAGAACTTTTTCTTTGAACTTATTTCCATCATTGCCTTTTATTTTTTTGGTGAGTGTTTGACTTTGCTTTGCCCCCGCTAGTTTTTAACTTCTTTGATACATCTAAGTTGTTTAGGCTTTAGAATCATTCATTTCAATCATTGCACGATGATTCGCATGAATTCTAATAATTGGTTTAATCTATTTTAAGTTTGCAAAGTTTATTAATTCATGTTTTCTGTATTTGCCAAACTGCTGAAACATTGCAATTTATGTAATGTTCTTAATGAGTTGTAGTGTACTCATGAATATCCAGAGTAGTTATGAATGCCACTGTTCTTCTCCATTTTTTGTGCGAGTAGGAGAAAAGAGGGATTGAATGGTATGTTATCAGAAAAGGACAAGATTAATATAGGATTCAACATTACATCAAGAGGTAGAGAAGCCTCTTTCATTTCCTATCTACATTTCCCTATTTTTGTATTGTACTGTGGCATTGCTTGAACATTTAGTGTGATGAATAATGAATTTTAGTGGTAAATTGAAGATGTATCTTCCATTTTCATTTCATAAAATGTATAGTCAATAACAAAGAACACAGGGAATGACATTTGTGGTCATATCTTCAATTTTGAGTAGTGGTCTTTTATATGAATAATGCATTGCTTTGTGGTATGAATAAATGAAGCAACGGTCTTTGAAACATATCTTGATGAACTAGAACTATATGCATTGCTTTAGATGGTGACTTGGAAATATAATATTGGAAATTTCATCTGATCCCACCCAAGTATGCATTGCTTTCATAATGATTGATAGTTTTAGCTTGAATGCTCCAATGGATTCAAATTATGATGCAGGAACACATAACCTGCTGGCAGATGTAAATGGTGCTCTGATGTTGGACCATGAAAATAAGCACGGTGAAGATATATCAAATAACCATTCCAAGCACAAAAGTAACTAACTTGTTAAACATTTCTTGGTTGACCAGAATACAAGATATTATCATTTGCACTCTGCATTTATTTGAAGAGAAGAGGGGTTTTTGTTTTCTGCATTTATTTGAAGTGAATGCCTAGTAGTGCTACTATTGCTAATATTGTGAATGTAACAATAAATTTCATCATCATCTTTTTTGTGTTTTTGTTGTTTTATTTGATGGACTTGATGTATGGTGGAGGAAGTGTTGGGATGATGGGATTAATATCTCACAGTTTATGATAGATGCTGCAATGTTTTATGGTGGAGGAAGTGTTGGGATGATGAGATTTGTGGTTTTGGTTTTAGGTTTGGCCGTGCAATTTTTTTTTAATTTTTTTAATTTTTGCAGCGGATTTGCCGCTGATTTGCGATGAAATTTGCGGCAGCGTTGCCGCGGATAATTCGCGACGGATTTGCCACGGGTTTGCGACGGAAAAATTTGCCACGGAAAAGTCCGTGGCAAGCGATTCGCGACGGCGTTTTGCCACCATTTTTGGTCCGTGGCAAATGTTGTTTTGCCACGGAAATTTGTACATTTGCGCGGAAATGTCCGTGGCAAATCAACGATTTTCTTGTAGTGCACCACCTGCATCGGCGTGTGGTGGTGTTTTTAGAGACATGCATGGCAATTGGATCTTCAGATTTGCCAGGAAGCTGGGTTGTGCCAACGCGTTTATGGTAGAGATCTGGGCTGTTTTCGTCGGTTTAAGTATTGTTGTTGAAAAGGTTTCTCTAACATCATCGTCTTCATTGACTCGCAAGCGGTGGTTGCTCTCTTGTCTTCTGCAAGCAACACGAGTGTTATATGTCGTAATCTTATCAGGCGTATCCGGGCTCTTGTTGATAGAAACTGGACCATCAAATTCACTCACACGTATAGAGAAGCCAATCGGGCCGCAGATGGGCTTGACAAATTGGATTGTTCCTTTACTGATGACACCCCCTTCATTACCTTTCCTACTCCCCTGATTTTATCAAGCAAATTATTGCTCTAGATACTATTGGAGACTCTACTCCTAGACTAATCCCTCTGTAGTTTTTCTTGGGTTTTAGCCCCTTTATATTAAAAAAAAAAACAAACAAAAGCACATTTTATTGCCACCAAAAAAACGTGGCCATCGTTTATGGGATATCGGTTCCAATTAGCTATTTGGTTTGACCGAGTGAATTGATTTGATAAACTCTTCGTTGTTGACTTTCTACTCTACTATTCTTGAAAGATTTTTACCTTTCTACATTTCTAGAAGATTTTTCTTTTCCTAAATGACCAAGATGAAGTTTTTTTAGGTAAGCAAGAATCATATTAAAAAGGCAAGACTAGAAAGTGCAGCACCCAACCTTACATAGTTATGGGAATGGGAGAGCCTCATTAAAACTCCCTGCCCAAACCCTTTGGGAAAAAAAAAAAGAATCTCAAAATAGGCGGGATGTTTACAATAATGATACACACCCCAATGGGCAATTACACCACTCTGAAAATGATACCCTCTATTTCTCCCTTCCTGCAACAACAAACCGGGTTCCATGATGCATACTTAATGGAAAAAATGACAGAATTTACATTAGCCACAACACCCTGAAATACGGTCTTGTTCCTTGCTATCCATACTTGTCACACTGTTGCAACCCAAAATAAGTGCTTGATCCTACACACTTTCTTCCCCTTTACGCCCTTGCTGACCAAGATGAAGCTTGTGCACATTCAGTTGACATTAGAAAAATCTTCCTTTTCTAGCTTCTACCGTTCTAGAAAGATATTTCCAAAGATGACCAAAAGGAAGTTTCTTTGCATAGAGTTGACATTAAGAGGAATGTTCATGTTTACACCTATTTTCGTTTCTGTCGGTTTGCAAAAGTCATACGAGAACTAATCATTCAATGCCCTCTACCACAAGAAGAAAATGTAGGATACTTTTATGTCTAAGTTGCTAAAATTCCACAATACAATGCTTTGTGCATTTGAGTAATGGCCCATTCCTTTCTTTCTATCTTTCCTATTCTTGTTTGTGAACTCAATGTATTCATAACTACTAACTCGAATTTAAATGGACTCTTTTAACACAAATTTGAAATTAAAATCGGATTTCTAGTCCTCATCTTCTACTTTTCATTATTAATACAACAGACATCATAAATCCAAAGAACAAACTATAAAAGAGATGTACCCATTTATATTCGACCAAGGCTTGAAAGGCCCTCATAAACGCCTGGACGTTCGGATGCAATTAACTCGGAGCAAGCTTCTAACAAAGAAAACCCATCTCAAACGCAGTAAAAAGCCACCATGATACCAACATCGTTTTAAAGGTCCTCATACATCACAAATTTCACAAACTCGACAAACTGTCCTTCATATCGGACAACGAGCACAACCTCGAAACGACCATTCCACTCTCAAGCCAGAGCCATTTTGCAACAAAGGCAAATGTCTGTCCAGATCAGCCTCCTAGACAAACTCGGACTTAGTCGCTAAGACTTTGTTCGAGACCAAAAAAAAATCTCGCCACGTCAGGTGGCAAAATGATGGGTCAACTTTGGCTTCTGTCCTCTGTGTTTTCATGGCGAACCTACAAGGAAGAAGCCTAAAGCCAAAAACCACACTACAACGACTGTACGCAACCCACCCCTCGCGAGCAATTCAGAAGATGAAAAAATGGTACAAGTGCCAGATGCCGCCGCACGAGAGTACAACACGGGCACCAGAACCCCAGTCCTCCTCCATAAAAACAAAAACCCTAACCAGGGTAACGAGGATCACCATTTAACGAAATACAAACAAAGTGACGGAGCAAGGAGTAGGCATGACAATGAAACCCGCACAGTGGGTACCACACGACCCGCATGAGTTTGTGGGAAAACTTTTTTGACCGAGGACAGGGTGGGGTTCGGGGATGTTGATACCCGCCCCGGCTCCGACTTGAACCCGCTCAACAAAATATTACATATTTATTTTCTTTTATTTTATGCATATATATATATATATATATATATATATATATATATATATATATATATGTGCAATGTTGATGCCACTTTTGATAGTGGAGGTAGTAAGGTTGGTTTTGGAATGTGTCTACAGGACGAAAATGGAATCTTCCTTGCGGTCAAGACTTATTCTTTTGCACCTATTATTGAAGTTTATAAAGGTGAAACATTGGTTCTCCTTTTAGCTATGGAGTGGGTTCATGGACTTAACTTTAAGGATGTTATTTTTGAGCTCGATGCTAAAGTGGTGGTGGATGACTTCAACAAATGTTCTCCTGTTTCTTCTGATTATGGTTGTATTTTGAATTGTTGTAAGAAGTCTTTTACTTTTTGTAGTAACAACTCTCATGTGGAGTTCTCTAGGCGAGAGGCTAACAATGTGACTCATACTCTAATGGGGGCAACCTTGTTTTCAGTCTCCTCTTGTACTCTATTTGATATCCCAACATGTATTTTTGCCACAATTATGAATGAAATGAAATAGATTCTGTTTGTAAAAAAAAAAAAAAAAAAAAAAAGTATTTGGTCTTCTTTGTACACATCTAGTTGTTTGTGTGTGTGTGAATGATGTCCCGTCGTCTTTGGCTTGTACAATTCCATCTGATTTCAGTAATTTTATCATTGTACTTGATCAAATTTTGTTTTACTGTTTCACTTATAATCAATACACGAGATATTTAATGTGTTTTACTTGATTACTGTTTAATTATACTATTCTTTTATAATTAGACCAATTTATTCATAATTAGGAACGGTTGATGGAAACCATACTATCATTTGATCCGCCTAGAATCTCAAAAACCATATAATGTTCATACACATTTGGCACCCTTTACAATATATATGTTCCCTGGTATAGTAACAAAAAATAGTGTATTAGGCAACAAAACCTTCCCTAACATAGCCCCATATCAGAAATTAGTCCTTACAAAATTAGGTACAAGCTGTTTTTGTAAGCAACAATTCATGAACTTATTCTACCTATTACATTTGTGATCAATTCAAAACAAAAAGTAAGGAGATGTGTTGTTAAAAATTTCCTAACTTGCAATAAAAGCAGCTTGTGTTTGACAAGAATTGATTCCATTTAAGGGTAAATTTGTTCCTTGTTTGTTATGATCATCTTTACCTGTTGCAACTATGTGGGATGTTCCTACTTCCTTCTACATGATGGAAGAGCCATCTTTTGCTAATAATGCATCAGCTATTTCATTTGATTTCCCTATTCTTATGCTCAATAACAATTTTTGACTCTCCAGAAAATTCCTAAGTTTGTTAGCAAAGAACCATAGTTACCATAAACAATCTTCCAATTCCAACTTCACTATGAAAAGTTTGCTATAAAATTACCACATCCCCAGAGTTGTAAGGCCAATTTCTACTTTTTAGTTTGTTTCTAGTGTTTATCTTCTGTTGCAGTTCACACCAAACTAGTATAAGTAGTATATCATTATATGAGTAATTGATATCTAGTGCTGTATAGAAAATCACATTTTAGTTGTATCCAAAACCAAACAAAGATTTAGGTCTCCGTTGTTGACTTTTTATTCTACAATACTACTACCATCCTATATCTAAATAGAATAACGTGCAATAGGCCCATTCAACTACAACTTGCATTTTTCTATTTTATCTAGACAAAAAAAAACGGCAAAAACATGCGGCCTCTATGCATATATAAAATAAATATGTTACTTCCATTTCATTTGAAAAGTAGATGTACCTCATAGATATATAAAATAAATATGTTACTTCCATTTAATCTTTAATATTTATGTTTTGATCCACACTGTCTTTATTTTCAATCAAATAAATTAAATACTTAATACTTCTTATGAGCCAAAAAAGGTTATTCCTAATTATTTTAAGCTATATGACACAAATATTGGTTACATACTAACGTAATTAACAGTAATAGATAAATTAACCGGTCAAAAAAAGCAATAGATAAATTAAATTTATGAGAAGTGCTAGCAACACTCTCTCAAACACCCACTTTATAATGGTTAATTTTCATATAGTCCCACTAAATTAATGGTTTCCAATTCCAAAGTGGTGGGACCCACATAAATTTTAACCAATCAAAGAGTGTGTTAGAGAGTGTCTGAAAAATAGTCTTGCTAGCATTTTTCTAAATTTATTGTCTGGAAAAGATGAAAATTACATTCAATTTACACCATGCGTCGAAACTAACTACATATTAAATCTATTACTTTTTCATCTATTCTTCATTTTCTTATTACTGATTATTACTGCTTTGTGTAGATTAGGAATGTCAACAGAGCGGGACGGGTACAGGTAGTAGTTACCTACTATCCGCCCCGCTTAATATAAGTGCTATCCGTATCTGCTCGTACCCACGCGGGTACCCGCTTAGCGGATTTTGCACGGGTATTATCTCCTAGTGGGTACCCATGGATACTTCTAATATTAGTTGAAATATTTTTGTTTGAAAATAAAAACTTGGGATACCAAACAAAACTAATCCTCTAAACACTTTTTTTCTTCATTCATATAAAAAAAAATTAGATATTTCATTATTCATTCTTAAAATAATAATTGAAATACTTTTTTTGAAAATAAAATTTCAAATACCAAACAATCTTAACCTTTTGAACACCATTTTTTCTCTTCATTCATATAAAAAAATTAGGCATCTCATTGTACAATTATTTTATCATATTTTATTTGTTAGCTTATAGTAGTTAATGAAAAAAGACAATGATCATAAAAAAGTTAATGAAAGAAGATAAATAACACTAAAATTATAAAAGAAATTTTTTCCAAATAAGTATATTGAGGGACAAAATTTCCCTCGCTAATTTCGTCGCTAATCCTCGTTTTTTTTGTAGTGTTTATTACGGGCACGTGTACCTCAATATCCGACCCCACTCATTTTTTAACGGGTAGTCTAATTATCCATTTATTCAACCCGTGGGTGCCCGTTAAACTACCCACCCTGTACCCGCCGTGGGTAATACTCGTGGGTACCCACGGGTGCAGTTTTTTTTGTCATCCTTAGCGTAGATATCATAGTTGAATTCCGTGTTCATGAAAATCCAATACCTATATAAGTGTCATTTATTACCTAACCTAATATGTATAGTCAAAAAAATCATATAATAAAAGAAATTTTTTTAAAAATAACCGGTTATGAATGTTGTAAGGCACGTCTATTTCTTGTACCAAAAACGGGATGATTGTAACCTACAATATTGTCTTTATTTTATTCTTATTTATTGGAGCTTCCAAGATCTTCCCAAATGTACATCAGTATCTGTTCACGACCAGGCAGAGTATTGCCATAAGGCCGCGGAATCAAGACAAGGCTTGATGGACTGGACTCACGCTCGGCCTAGTCTTCTATAGCCGGTTCTCACTTTGGAAGCTCGGCCTACCCATCAGCCAAAACAACCTTCTGTAACTGACTCTTAATTATGTAACAGATCCCTTTATTATGTAACGGCCGCTAATTATTGGCCATTAATGATTGTATCGCTATATAATCCGCCCAGAGGCTAATGAAAGGGTTGAACAATTTTACTATCCACGCGAGATTGTTCATTGTGTTCTTGATCGTTTCTATTCCCAGAAATAGATAGGAACAGTATCTTTTTCGATTAAGTTACGTTATTTGGACAAAAATTTCCAAATTATCAATAAGATCTCAACAACGCAGAGGGATATCTGTTGTCGTCCTTCATTTTGCCGACATAAACAACCCTTGTCGTTGTTTGCATGTGAGAGATATAGAGAGATGGTATCACTGTTGTCGTCATCACTGTAAAAATTTGCTACCCACCAATGTCGTTGTCGTAATCCCCCACCGTTGTAGGTGTTGTTGTCAAGGAGGTGAGAGGTCTTGCGATTTAAGAAAAGAGAGATATCAGATGAAAAGGACTTTCGTTATAATTAAATTAATCATTGTTCTTGGGGCATTTCATTACTGAATTTATATTTATGTAATTAAATTTTTGTTTGCAGTTATTAAATTATATATATTTTACAAACGAACACGGTTAGTCCATGCAATGACACTTTTGTTTAAAGTTTGTATGCCATGAATTGTCTAGTTTTGAAACTACTAGCACTAATCATAAGTAATATAAATCACGAATAACTCCACCTAAGCGTCCACCTAAGAAAAGCCACGTAGATCTCTTCAAATATGTGGCTTTACACGTCAATAACTGTGGAGCCCACAAATACACATTTGGATGTCGATAATTTAATAAAATAAAATGAAGAAATGTCTCATATGGGAGTTGAACACTTGACCTTTGAGTGCCAAACAACAACAAGAACCATTACACCATGCGCAACTTTTGATTCAAATTTCACACGCACCATTAATTAACTCACTAAACGCATACAGATTTTACACACACTTATGATACAATTTTAAAACCAAATTTCATTAAAAAAAATAATTGTCATTACGTTTTTAACAGTAGCCTTAAAATGTGGATCTACAATTATTCCTATTGATTTCATTGTCTTCAGAATTAAAGAAATCAAGAGAATTCAAATATTGGGATACCTGAAATACATAGTAAGCAGCTCAAATATTGCTCGCACGGATTTCGCAAATCGTTCGGCCAGGATCCACCTATATCGGCTCTATTTTAATCCCACGGTTACGGTTCAGCTACACTTCGAATGCTTCCGTTACACTGATTTCGCAAATAATCCGGTCTCTCTCTCTCTCTCTCTCTCTCTCTCTCTCTCTCAAGCCAATCTCTCTTCCTTCTCTCATCATATTTCTTTCTCAGCTTTCAAAAACCATCTCTTTCATTCTCATTTCTCTCAACTCTTTCTTTAATTCTCTCATCTCTCACATAAATTCAAAAACCATCTTCTTTCAAAAACCATCAACTTCTTTACACACAAATCTGTCTAGAACTCAAACCAAAACCTAAACTTCTCATCGAGAAATCAAGGAAGCACTAAACGGAAGAAGAAGATCGGATCTGTGGATCGATAAACTAAACCGCTCTCTGAACAATAGGTAGTTTGCTTTCCAACTCTTCCTCTGAAAATGTTCTTCAATAGTTTTGCCATATAACTAATCTTCATCTAATTTTGGTTTTGTTTTGGTTTTACCCACATTTTTTTTTTGCTGAAATCCACCCAAACCCTAAACCCTCTCTCTCTCTCGACTTTGTCTTTCTACATTTTATTTCTGCTAAGTTTTTCTTATCATGGTTTTAGTTTTTCTTATCATGGTTTTTAATATTGTTTGATTTTCAATCGTTGATATAAAAGTGCGTTTCAATTATTAATTTATTTTGTTTTAACTTTTCGATTTGGCGTATTTCATGTTTTGAGCTTCAACAATATTGGCTTGAGATTTGGCAAGACAGATTTGATTCAAGGTATTTTCATCATAATTTTTCAAGAATTTTATTTAATTGTTTCTCATTACAATCTTCATTTTGTTACATTTCTTGATTAGTATTTCGTAGTTTGATTTTGTTGATGTTATTGTTGTTGGTTGTGTTTTCTTTATTATTCATGACAATTTTAATTGAAAGGGGAACAACGAGATAAATTTGGTATTTTTTATATCTTTTTTTTTCATATATAGATATATGATTTGTCATCGGGAGGGGTATTTGGTTTTTATTTATTTATAAGAATAATTTGAGTGAGGCGATTTCTTGATATATTATTAGAGCTGATTGAAGTTGAGACAATCTTAATCATGCAATAGAAGTTCCAATAGTAAAGAGTTCAGTGTTATTATAAGTAGTTTTGACTTTGTCCTTTCATTTGCTTCATTTTTAATTGCTTCACAAATTAGCGGAGGTGATATATATACTATGTGTTGGTTTGTATTTAACAACAGTCTTTACATAATGATTTTTGACAGTATTTTTCCTTTCCTTTTTGGAACTTTTTCATGTGTGAGTTGGTTTGTTCCTATGATTTTTTGTTGTTCATGTGAAATACTAATTAATTGTAAAGTTATTGATAATTACTTCTTTTTTCCTTGCAATAACATTTCTCATTAAACTTTTGTTTTAAGTACCTGTAACATATGGACCAAGAAGAGAGCAAGATGGGCACTGATAATGAAGAGAGCAAGATGGACCTACTTATCAGATTTTCTTCTATATGTGCACGTAGTCGCAAATATTTCATCGTCAATCTGGTAGTCCCTTTCAAATTTATTAATATTTGCTTTGGTGGTATAAATTTCTCGTAGCTCTAGAGTTCTATTTTTTTATATTGCTTTATTGGTACTAATTTAGCTTTCTGTTGATAGGATGTGACTGGTGCTCTAAAGTTCTATTATTTTATATTGCTTTGTTACATTCTTTGGTTTGGATATCATAACTGTGTTTAATGGTTGCATGAAATCATGTTTTGTGCAAATAGTGTAAGTTGTTTTATTTGACTAAGGGATGATTTACATTTCTTTTCTCTTTAGCAGTGAAAATAATCGCTTAGCATAGTCAAACCGAGAGATTTTTAAAAGGTGAACTTTTGCTTTTTCCTCTATTCACTTTGAAATTGAAGGATTTTTTTTGCACTTTGTAAGTTATTGATCTCCAAATTATATACTTTATTGAATTGTGGTCACCGAATATGTATAAGTCTTTTTTGCTATGAACTAAGTTGTGGTCACTGAATATACTTTATTGAATTGTGGTCACACTGAATATGCATAGTGACTATTTGAAGTAAAGGAAGAAGAACTAAGTTATGGAACCATGTAAAGATTGAAGAGTCCTTATCCATTTACCTTAATTGAGAAAATTAAGTTGTACATTAACTTGGATTTTAATTCATAATTTTTCTAAGTTGGTTTTTTTGTGGTCCACGTTTTGCAAAATATTAGGTTGTCACTTTGGATTTAGCTAATTTTATCTTGGTCATTGCCTTCCAATTTGAAGACAAATTTGGAATGATCAAAATTTAAGTGGATCAATACATTTTGTTCTCAAACATGTTAAAAACATATTACTTGGTGAAGTGCTTAAAGGTTGGTTTTCCACTTATCTCATTGAAGTAAGAGATTTTTCAAAGTGTGGAATGTGGATTAAGATTGCTGAAGTATTGCTATTTTAGTTATCTTGCAGATGATGAACTTTTGCTACAAAGTTCCACTATATAGTTGGATTCTAACGATAAGTATTATGAACCTATAGGGCAATTTTGTTGGCATATCAACAACTACATATAACAAGTGTTTTTAAAATGTAGTTGAAGATGTTTAAAATATATTAAGGTAGTGAAGGTTTAATTATAGAGGTTATAATCACACCACTAAAGTTGAATTTTTCAAAGTGTTTTTAAAATGTAGTTGAAGAGGTTTATATATATATATAAGAGAACTAATATATATTTTCTTGATAGTGACTGAATTGCCCCGTTACAACTTCAATTGCTCTTTCCAAATATACCATGCAAATTGAAGTTGTAGCGGGGCAATTCAAATACTATCAAGAAAATATATATTAGTTTCTCTTATATATATATATATATATATATATATATATATATATATATATATATATATATATATATATATATATATATATATATAACATAATAAATGTATAATGTGACGGTGTCTAAAGGGAATTTTCATTCGGGTCATGGGTTGTTTCTCCCCGCTAATACGAGTTTTCCTCATGAAACTCAAGTCGTAGTAGGAAACCATTTTAGGCTTTTAGCTTCCATTGGATAGTCAATGACTATTTTAGGCTTTTAGTTGTTTCTCCTAAATCGTTACTTCAATTTCTCCCGCCTATATAGAATTTATCGGAACATACTAAATACCCACAAGGGGTATTTTTGAGATTATGGAATATACACATTTTAATAAAAATCAATGTATATAATTGACTAAAAATATATATATATATATATATATATATATATATATATATATATATATATATATATATATATATATATATATATATATATATATATATATATATATATATATATATATGCAAAATATCTTGGGAAAAATATATTATATAACATAATGATTTTATAAAAAGCGATTACAAAGAAAATATGATACATCATATCACATAATACACGAAAGCAGCATAACCGCATTTTTTAAATTCCCAAACAACGAATTCAAATGTTATGTTAAAATAAAATGTATACCCGTGCTGGCACGGGTGATACATACTAGTTATATTTAATTTGCTGCTACTCTTTAACATTTTGGTGACTCGATTATAATTTGTAATTATTATTATATTTCTTAAGCTTAACAAACGAAAATAAAGAAAACCCTGTGCGTAGCACGGGTATTAGGACTAGTTCTTATAAGATTTCTACCTTTCTACCCTTCTAGAAAGTTTTTTCTTTCTCGAAATGACCAAGATGAAGAAGGTTCTGCACACACATTTGACATTAGAAAAATCTTTCCTTTCTAACCGTTGTAGAAAGACATTTCCAAAAATGACTAAAACGAAGTTTCTGTGCATAGAGTTGACTGACATTAAGAGGAATGTTCATGTTTTTTTTTTGGTCAAGGAATGTTCATGTTTACACCTCTTTTAGTTTCATACGTGAATTAATTCTGGTATTGTATCTATGTCCTATATATACCAGAAGAAGAAAATGTAGAATACTTTGATGTCACTCCTACGTTGCCTAAATTCCACAATACAATCAATGCTTTGTGCAATTTCAGTATTGCTCGATTCCTTTCTTTCTATCTTTCCTATTCTTGTTTGTGAACTCATTATATTTATAACTACTAACTCAAATTTGAAATTAAAGTTAGTTATTTTAGTCCCCATCTTCTTACTTTTCACTATTAATACTACAGACATTATAAATTCCTTGTTTCCAAAATGCTCAAAGACCCTGTTTCCTTGAAGGCCAATGTGTTCCCACAGCCTGTTCCTTTCACACTAGTCAAATTTGAAAATTGAAACCAACGATGTCGAAGTAATCCATAATTAAAAGAAAATAGTGTTAACCAACACTAAATCATTGTTTTACTTTTTACCCATTGACAAAATATTTGTCAAAGTATTGAAATTGAAGCGAAAAAAATAAACTTTGGATATTCGAAACCAATGAAACCAACAGAACAAGTTTTAAACTTCATTTTATTCGACCTTTTTTGTGACATCAATTACATGTGCTCAATGATCATGCCGATTGAAACTTTTAGCCTTATTTACCCAATTCGATAATAAATCAAACTCGTTAAAAAAGAACCTCAAGAAATCAAATCAAATATCAATTGAGAAAAAACAAAAATATTGTATTTTCATCATTAAAAAAATCAGCCTCTGTACAATGGGCCACAAGAATCGCCATAGTTAAAACTCTTCAATCAACTAAGATCACAAATCATGATCAATCTACCAGATCATATCCTACCTCAATTTACATCCTAAAAATTAGGATTAATGAATTTTCAATAATCAAAATCAATCTTCTCTGCTTCTAAATTCTAATTACTCTGTTTCTCCCCTGCCATCAAAAACTTCAATTTTACCTAACACAAGTCCAACTATCTGATTCCGACCAACTTTCCGGACTCTGAACCGTCGCGAGTTGTCGGAGGCGATTCACCGCCGAACTAAAACACGACTCATCAAAATTTCTTTTACCCAAATCTTGAAATTCCGGTGAACTAGGAACTGAACTTTCCCCAACCCAATCTGAAAAATCAAAGTGACTCCTCGGTGAGAAGAATTCATTAACCTTCTTCAATGAAACAACTTCACTCTCCATAAAAGGATGTTTCAAAAGCATCTCAGCCGTCCATCTCTTCTTCGGATCTTTCACAAAACACTTGTCAAGAAAATCTTTTCCTTCTTTTGATAACTCTTCAGGTATAACCGGAGATTCTTCACCCATTCCAATTCGAAGCAACAAAGCCCACATATTCGAATTCTTCTCAACATTCCACGCGGGCTTTCCCGTCACCATCTCCACCACCGCACATCCTAAAGCCCAAATATCCGCCGGCGATTCATGCTCACCGTCGTTCACCGCTTCCGGCGACATAAACAAAGGAGTTCCCCTACAATCGAAACTTTTGTCCCCACTCTGTTCCACCCCTGTTTCCTTCGCAAGACCGAAATCAGCGATTTTGATTTCACCATCATTGAATACGAGGATGTTTTGTAACTTAATATCACAATGAACAAACCCATTTTCATGAATATGTTTAAGACCTTCAACAATAGACCTTGTGTAATTACGAATGTAGGGTTCAGGAATCTGACCACCGTGAAACTTTAACTGATCGGCGAGACTTCCACCGGCGGCGTACTCGAGAAACAAGTTGTAGTAGTGTTCGCCATTCTCGTAGGTGAATTCATCGCCTAAACAACGAATGATTTGTGGACAGAAATCTAGACGGTTGAGAATTTGTTTCTCGTTTTTGAGTGAAGACGAGGTTGATACCTCGGAGGTTTTAACGGCTGTCGGAGAAGAAAACTGAAAACTGGAAATAGAAGTCTCTTTGGGAATAACTAAATGAACAGTTGCAAAGCTTCCTTTGCCAAGAGAATCTCCTCGTAGCCAATCCATTGTTGTTGTTTGTTGTGTGTGTGGTTTGTGGAGAAAGAAAAGAGAAAATAAGTAACTGTGGCTGGCTTTGAGGAACGAAGAAGTCTCTCTCCTTTATATAATATATATGAGGGAAATCTTGTTGAGATGCAAGTAGTTGTAGTCTTGGGAATTAAAATTATTTTATTTTTTAAAGAAATATAAAATAGGAAGGTAATCAAATGGGAACTGGAATTAAAATTAGGGTATGATGATTAAAGCACGTGATAGGCGAGGATATTTCCGCGGGAAGGAGTAAACCAACGCAACGCTTCTATTCTCTCACTTAGAGAGAGAGAGAGAGAGAGAGAGATTTTTGTGAGAGATATTAAACGCGTTGGAAGTGACTATTACATGTGGTCTTTTAATTGCAAAAATAAATAAATATTCTAGATTTTCTAATTGGTGGTGTGAATGGTATGAATGATTTGAGTAATAATGATTCAAGCTTTTTCCCGCGGTCATAAATCAGCGTAGCGTATCTTAACGACTCGTTTCGTTTCGTAAAACTTTTACACGCCGACGCACTTTCTGCTTGTGTTTGGCATTTTTTTTCTTAATTAGAAGGGCGTGTTTTTCGTTTATAATCTTTTTTTGAGGAAAATCATGAGCGTGATCTTCACAATATTTAATTTACTGCTTCCATGGAGTATCTCAAAGATTAGCTTCCCCATCAAAAAAAATAAAAATCTCAAAGATTAGCTTGTTTCTAGAATTAACTAATTTTTGTCTAGTCTAGTTTATCAAAAATAACAAACTGATATCTATTTGATTTCCTATCAGTAAATGCAATATACTACTTGATTGGAGATTATGTGACATATATTTAAAATTTATGTACTCCAAAATTTTAGTGATTGACCCCTCAATTGAAATTGAGAGGATCTTTATCCTTCCATAAAGTCAATAAATACGGTAATTACAAACACTCACTTTTTTTTTTGTGTGTTTTGCATACATTCCTTTGGCTACAAGGAATATTCCATACATTGAATTGATAATTTAAAAGGTTTATACTATTAAATTTACCTCGTGCATGCTTACTACTTATTGTTCCATGTAAGAATAAACTATTTAATTTATATTGAATTTTGAGAATAAATTGAATGATAAAAAATTGTGAATTTTTATAATTATTTATTTGTCCATTTTAATGGATGCACATATTTAATTTTACTTTTCTCCTGCTTTCGACAGTGAGGAGTAAGAAGTCTCCCTTATGGTTTTTCCGCCCCGAGCTCCTTTCTCCTCCTTCTTAGGCTGAGTATCGTGAGCTGGAGCTTTACCCAACTTGTCATTCTTCACTGGCCCTTGGATCTTGGCGGCAATTAATTCTTTCATGTTTGTGTAGGCTACGGCCTTGCGTCAAAGCTCGTCCAAGGTGGTCAGTTCCCTCCTAGCAACTGAATTTGTGAAAGATACGAGCTTCAGGCTGGCAATCATCACATGTAGAGCTACAACGAAATTTAAGTTCTTAATCTTCCTGATCTCAGTGTTGAATCGATCCATGAATGCGTTCAGGCTCTTGTTAGAGTTTTGCCTTAGCGCGACCAAGCTGGTGTACTTTTCACCACCACTCAGTTTGTGGAAAATTGTGTCTTGAATTACTTGGTAGGATCTTCATAAGAGCGGAGGGATCCTCTTGGTAGGTTTGAAAACCATCTGAGAGCTGATTTCTCGAGTAGGCAGAAAAACATTTTGCATTTGACTCCTTCTAAGGCCTCAATGAGCATCATCCGCAAATTGGAGAGACTGAGGAACTCCTCTAGATCGGATTTTCCTTCGTACATTGATATTCGGGACCTGGAACTTTTTAGGGACTCTGGTGGCTAAGATCCATGAGGTGAATGGAGGTAGAGGGGACCCCGATCTAGGAGAAAGACTCCTTTTGTGCCTTCTTTCTCTGTGCCTCTGATGTCCACGTCTCCTTCTGTAAGGGCTTCGAGAGCGTTGCGCTAAGGAGTAACTTTCAGTGCGACCGAAGCTTGAGTTGTTGTTGGAACTACTACTAGAGTAATGGCTTGGGCTTGGCGACCGAGCCCTCTTTTTCATGTCCCCACGATGTTTGCTATTGTGTATCCTCGGTGGCGATGGTGGAGATGCTTGGGAGGCGCATGGTTGCATCGCCTTCTTTTGTTGGATCTTGGCGTTGATGCATCTTTTTAGAGTTTCGTTATCAGCCTTTAGATATTTTGGAGCATCGGACTGAGGAACAACTATCTGCATTTGTTCGACTCTATGGAAAGATTGCAGGAGGTCCACGAGGAGGCGGCGGAGGTTACCTCTATCCGAGAGGGGTTCCTTGTAGGAGAGAGGTGTCTCGCCTCACATTGTTTCTGGTGGTGACCAAATGAGCAGTCCTTATGAATGATAATGATGGTCTGGAAATGTCGTATCGGAGCCACACGGTGGGCGCCAAATGTTGATGTTGGATTTTGTACAACGGATGGCTCTCCTCGTATGCGTGGTTGATGGCTTTACGTCTCCCATTTGGGTCCCTTCAAAGACACTTTGATGCCTAAGTTACTATTATGGCTTAAGATAAGAGGAGAGAAATATCAAAGTTTAGTTAAGCTGAAAAGCCTAGCAAACCTGTGGGGTGAATACTACTATTAATACAATACCTCCCGTAAACCCCAAGGGCTCAGAAGCTCACCCTAGCAACTATTGGTCTCCGCTTGTTTAATTAGGTGGAAATTAATGCATGAGCAGTATAATATGATCATATCGTGATATTCGCTCTTAATGGTGTCATTGTGTCCTTAGCACGTCTGGGAAAAGGGATAAAATTAGAGTTTAATTATGATCTCAAGTGAGTGTGGGTTTGGTTCCGAGGAGGGCCTTTTTGGGGTAGACCTCGGGGACCGCCCTAGGGACTCAGTATCTATTGCAGTTTGTCTTGTCATCCTTCTGGGATCGACCTACCTATGAAAGCTCATCAGCTCCTAATCTCCCATGACAGTGGTCGGTCAAGTCGTCGCTGCGAATTCCCAAGGGAACTCGGTGCCAGACTAGATCAATGCTAGTTGTGATCGTAACGACATTCTTAAAGACAAAATATAAAAGTAATTATTTTCGCAGCATGTAATATTTCCTCAGATACGTCAAAACTAATATTAAACCTATATCAAATATAAAAATAATAATGAATAAAAAATAACAAGCTGTAGGGTCGTGTCTTGTTTTATGTAGTAAACGTAACACATTAGTGATTGACAACCGTGGAGTCAATTGTACTATATTGTAACATCTATTACTAATATCCATCTAAATAGTATATTCAAATTTCTACTTAGATCTGTTACTGATATCTACTAATATCTAAATATAAGAAAAGTCACCCCTGTAATGTCATGTGTCATTAGTAATAGCCGAGAGAGTTGAGTGAAAAATGGAGTAGTAGAATCAATTATCAATTATATTCATAATTAGAAATATTAGAAATTTATAAAACTTAGAAATATCACAAACAATACAAATTTAGAAATTGGAAATTTAGTTCCTCCGGAAAAATTCTCAACCAGAAGATGGCACATGACATGAGTGGCTTTTCTTATATTGATTAGTGATGATTGATTGTTAGTAAAAGATGAATGAAAAGTGGAGTAGTATGGGAGAGAAGTTGACACATGCCATGATTGATTAGTATGGGATAGAAGTTGAATGAAAAGGGAGTAGTAGTGGAATGAAGTATCAATTGTATTAGAAATTTAAAAAAGTTAGAAATATATGAAATATTACAATTACAATTTTATAAATTAGAAATATTAGAAATTTATTTAGCGGGAAAAATGCTCAATATTAGAAAGAAGCTGAGAGGAGAGTGGAGTTAAAATTGAATCAATTATCAATTATAATAGAAATTAGAAATTTAAAAATATTAGTAAATTAAAGATTTAAAAATTAGAAATATTATAAATTTAGTTTAGTGGGAAAGTTTTCCACCAGAAGATGACATGCGATATTAGTTGAGTTCATTTTCTTATATTGATAACTGATTGATTTGTTACATGACTCTGTAACTCTAATTAAACAAGAAAGTGTCAATAGAAAAGGTCACTTAAGGAGTCGGTAGCTTAACTATGGAATGAATAAAAACTCTGAAATTATTTATTTATTTTTTCCCAACTTAAATTATTTATTTAAGCTATTTAAATAGTATTTTGATGGGATTCAAATTTTCGATCCGCTTATTTTGTTGCTATTAAATTGCCCAACAACTTTTTTCATGATAATACAAGAAAATAGTATTAAAAGTATATTGAACCAAATACTAAGAGTTTACATTATTTTATTATTTCATAGTCATAGGTCTCACCTCAGAGTTTGCTTTTGGTCTCGATAAGTGTTGGGACGACCTTATCTAGATCTAAAATTTTAAATTCATTAGCAAGTAAGCCAAATTATCTAATGCTGACAATTGACATACTCTCACTTACTATTTGATTTCAGAGTTTAGAAAAAGAAGGTTGGCATCAAAACCATATATTTGGAAGTTGTATATCTTCTGTGAAACTTTTTTTTACTAAAAAGGATGAATCTACAAACAAAGTCACAACATCCAAGTTAATAGCATAAAATGATAAAATGCCTACAAATGCGACCAAATAAAAGTCATTAGAATACTCATGCCTCTGGATCTGTAACTTTGAGACTCTAGCCATTGGTTGAATCTGCAATAGGTTGAAGTTGATCTGTAACTTTAAGACTCTAGCCATTGGTTGAATCACATTTTAAAAAAAATTAAATGGATTCCACAAATAACTATATACATCATCACTTTATCAACAAATACTCACAAACTTTAAAATGGGACCCGCTTAGAGAAATGCCAGTACAAACACTTTTCTCTATAACAAACATATGTTTTTACTGACAATGATATTCCGTATTAAAGATGATCTTTAATAAAGAAAAAAAGTCATAAGCACTCCCTATTGGGATGCTCTTATAGGCCAAAAACAGACCTAAAACCACCCCTTTGATGGTGGTCTAGAAAGAATAGAAGAGTGAGAAAATTGAAAGAGACAGTGAGGGTTTAAAGTCTCTTGGAACCTAGCAATGGCCTCTTTTTGATTTGAAAATGAATGTTCGTTTGCCCTGAATTGAAAATGGAAATAATTAATATACAAGATAATATGAATTACTATTATATAGCATGTTATTACTTGCAAAATAATCAACCTTCACGAGACGCCGACAATTGCAAAAGGCACTTTTAAGAATTTTGAGGGCAATCAAGTATGAGGCATTTGGTCACAAAGAAAAAGCATGAGGCATGGGTAACAGGGTAAGGAAACAGCAACAACTAACTAAAAAAGAAATGTAATGGGCATACCCTCTATTTTATAATATATCCTATTGATAATTTATTAATTGACCTTGGCTAAAGATCAAAAAGTCCTACCTCTTTGTTTAAAACTACTTAAGTTTTCCCTTTCTTTAATTAATTGTACTCAATTGATATTATAATAAAAATTGACTTCAAATAAAATAGGCGCAAATGATTTGGCAAGTGACAATTTATTAAATAATTTTATTTTTTCTATACACTTGTATTTGGCCATATAAGCTGAGTAATGTATACACAAGGTGGATTAATGCAGCTTCCATTAATCATAGTCAAATTCTATAATAATATTTTTTTGACAAAAATTCTATTTAAAATTTTTATAGAATTGACTTATAGACTTTAGTAATTTTTTATGAGAAAAGTTTAGATTGGAGTTACACTCCATTCAAGGTTAGAGAGAATTATCAATCTAAAAAGAAAGAACTATGTTGTAGTTTTACAAATGCAACTCTCATTTTAGATTTTTAGATTTTAAAAAGTTACTATTTGTATCATATTATAACTATTACAAATAAAAAACATTATTATTGTATTTTTAGTTTCATCAAAAAATTCTGTAATCTCAAAACCGTTGAAAACTTTATTTGTTATTTTCATATTTAATTAGTCTGAAAATACAAAATATTTTGAATAGATACTTTAGTTAAAATCCAACAATACATATTTAAAACTTTTTTTCTATATATATAAATATATATATCTATATATATATATATATATATATATATATATATATATATATATATATATAGATATATATATATATATGTACCAAAAAAAATAATTCTATATTTTTTTGACCAATCACAATACATATTTAAAATAATTCTATGTAAATTAAACTTCAATTTTTGTAACTTATATCTGTCTCAGTTCTGAATTACTACTTGATTGACTATAGGCACATGTCGCACGTGATGTACGCCTAGTTGCTCACTTAGTGAATTAATTAATTATGTAAAATATTATGTTTTGAGTGGGAAAAAGGAAAAGGAATTACAGGAAACTTGATATCCAGCCTATGAAGATGAAGTAGAATCTAAAACAACTAGCAGAGAACATATGCTTTAGCAAATCCAACTAACTACCTTTGTATGATGTCATACAAACGTTCAAGAATTAATTGTAAGCATCAGATAACATGTTCCATTAATATACCGTTGGAATATCCTTCACTTATCTAATAAAGGGATGCTTCATGCTTGTATAAAATACATTAAAATCTAGGCAATCTATATATCTCCAACAAATTAGCTCTCTTTGTCAAAAAAAAAAACTATCTGCTTGTAAACGTATTGTTGTTTGAAAAGATAGCAATTGAAAATAATGTAATATTTAATTAAGCATATTTCGTTGAGATAAAACACCTACCAATTAACATGATTTATGATAATTACACATGAAGACACGAAAATAATGTGGTTAGATGACTCTTAAAAAAATATATCATAATGAGCTCTATATCATCCCAGGTTGCTTAATTCTAGTTTCACACTTAATCTTAACTAAATATACTAGGTTAACTCTTATATTAATTTAAATCTAAATTCTTTGTTTGATTGTATTTTAACATGTAATCACATGTTACATGATTTGTATGCATTTTTTTTAGATAAGCAATTGATTCATTAAAAGGGAGCACAAGGCGTGCCCAACCATTACAATGGCAAGGGGGAGGGCCTCCTCAAAACCTCTCCGAGCTAAAACCCAATGAGAAATGTTTAGAACTCTAGAATAAAGCTAGAATTGACGAGCAAAGATATATAGCGGAAACCCTAAAATCTAAGGGTCGTGCTAAAGTGTCAGTTAGCACACATTTAGACATTCCAATGCTTGTGATCCTCACAATCTACAATAAAGGTCGTCCGACCCCCGAGATATGTGATAGAGGTCACCCGATCTTCAAGATCCGCGACAGAGGTCGCCCAATCCTCACAATCTACAACAAAGATCGCCCAAAGTTTTCACGACCTGCGATTGAAGTCTCCCGTAGTCTTCAAGACCTACAACAGAGGTCATCCGTGGCCCACAAACTCAATTACGCTGACACAACTAGCTCGACACGTTGGAGATCTAACCCTACTTAAGCGACTTTCAGACATAGGAGAACAAACTTCACTAATACAAAGGTATGTCTTTTAAACCCTTCTAATATACTAGAGGGAGACCTAACTTAGGCGTTGGAGTGACCTTGCAGGTACCCCCGGCGGCGCTCCACCTCCGATCACCAGAGTACTTCCCATCAACGGTCAATCAAGGCATCTCTTAGAGTTCTAGGCAAGAACAGACGCCTTATATATAATATATGTTACATGCATGGTTAATCCCCCATATTGCAGCGAGACTATTGACCTCACTTTTACTTACAGAAAAACATAACTTACTATGGAGTCGGTACATCGACTTGTACGTAAGTACACTATTCAATGCTAATTCTACCTGTACTAGTCACATGCTAGTTAAATATCAATACTTGACTCTCATTCTTAAGATGTGCATATATGACTTCTTTTGTTAAGTGTGATGTTTAGGAAGCATTCTTGCTTGTAGAGTGTTTGAGCTTCTTTGGAAGCAAACTCTAAATACGTTAGAATAGCAGATATGGTGCTAATTCTATTTAAGATGATGCACACACGCAGAATCGGTTGGAGGGTGGTTGGGCTGCTGCATCAGGTGCGGTCTGTTACGGCAATGGTGACAACTTCCATAATTGTTTTTTCAGTTTGCTGCACTCTCTGACAGACCAACAAAGGAACATGGTTGCAGCTATGTTTTGGGCAATGTGGAAGCGTCGAAATGACCGTGTTTGGGAGGGAAACATGCAGTCGGTTGACATGGTGGTAAGTCGTGCTGTGGAATTTCTTTCGAAGTGATCAGCTGCTAGAGAATTAGCTGCACAACATGTGCAGTTGGTCACGGAATCTCCACCAGCAGAATATTATTGGAGGAAATCGGTTGCTGGCTCGTTTAAATGCAACGTTGACACGACCATTTTTATGGAAGACAACAAGTTTGGTGTGGGCATGTGTGTTAGAACCGACACGGGAAATTTCTATCGCGGAAAGACTATGTGGTTTGATGGAACCCCTTTCCACAAGTGGCTGAGGCAATGAGACTTTGGCAAAGCTATTCTCTGGCTAAAGGACTTGGATCTTCCTTCGGTCTCCATAGAAATGGACTGTCTTCCAATGGTTCACTGAGTGCGCGGAGATACCAACACTAACACGAGTTTGGCTAGCTTATTACTTATTGTAAAAACTTTTTATTATCTCTTCATAGCTTCGGGTTATTTATATCAGGAAGCAGTTTAATCGAGTTGCTTCACTCACTTGCGAGCGTCTTGATTTTCCGCTATTTCCAAAGTTTATGATTTTATCCCTACCTGTATTGAGACCTTGATTCTTAATGAAATGAGATGATTTTATTCTTGTCAAAAAAAAATCATGCACATGTGCTTTGCCTAAAAGAGGAACATGTTGCTCTTTTGCTAGAGAAACATATAGGTAACATTAGTTAGTTAGTTAGTTTATTTATTTATTCTTCTATTTCGTGTTTTTTTTTTCGCACACTTCAAATAAACTCATTAGATATTCCGGTATTAAATTATTTATTCACAATCTCATATCGTGGAAATCTTAGGACGATTAAAGAAACAAATCATGTTGGTTATATATTTGTTATAAATAATGTAGAACCACAAAAAAAATCTTTTATTTTGTTTTTTATATGAAAAAAAAGGCACATACTTATTAAACCAATAATACAATTATGAAAATGAAAAGTATGACAAAAAAATATATCCAAAATATTTAAATAGTCACTCTTGAATCGATTGTAACTAACAATAATCCAATTTTTTTACTTAAATGTACTTGCAAATTTTTAAATAATTTCATTATTCCTAAAATACTCAGTTTTGTTCTCAAGAAACAATTCCAATGCCCCAAAAGTAAGAAAGTCAGAGATTGTGGCAGAAAAAAAGAAAGAAAGTGAGACAATGTCATATCCACTTGTGTAGTATTGGGCAAGTCACGAATAATTCATCGTGCCTTGGAAGCATATGAGATTTGCGGCGCTAGTTGCATTGCATGTAGCAACCGTTATTAGCCGGTCACAAATATTTAATCACAGTATTTGATCACACACATACTCTATATAAAGCAGAAATAAAATATGTTTGAAAAACACACGATTATTATTTTATTAGTGCGATTTTATTTACGTTCTATATGTGATCAAATACCGTGACTAAATATTTGTGATCACTGACCACCTAAAATTATCAGACTATATAGGGCAAGTGGCCTAGCGATAAAAGTCATTGGTTGACAAGTTACGGTAATTCATACGCCAAACTTGCTTGAAAACCAAGCAGTGGTCAAGCACCATAGCGACCAATACCATTTGATAAAACAATATTCCCTCATTTAACAAATCAAACTTTTTTAGTTTATGAGTCTAATATGGAAAGTTAATGTCAACTAACTAAAGTCTACAATCATGTGAAGAAAAACTTTACAATCATCTCAAGGGTCAGGATTTTTAAAACTATAAATAAGTGTTAATTTTTGAGAGAGTTTTACATTACATACTTATTTTCTTTTTTTTTTTTTTTGATAAGTACATACATATTTTTAATTGGTCATCACGTGTATCCGGCTTTACTAATTTGTGTAGTTACCCACTTTTAAGAGAGTTTTTGTCACCGTGAAAAAATGCTATGCATGTTTCTTTGAATTTTTCTGCGGTGATGTCGTTATCTGCAGGCCGAATCGTTGTTGTTTGCGGGAAGATTTGGAAATGTGACGTTAGTCCAAAGTTCAAATATTCGTGTGGAGAGTTATGTTACAACAGATTGCCACCGTGGTCGCATTACATAGAAGAGGTATTCTACAATCGCCAAATGACTTAAGCTGTGTATTGTGCTTCCGGGAGGAGGAGGCTGTGGAACATTTATTCGTGTCTTGTGGTGTTGCTAAACGTCTATGGAGAAGTGTTTTCACTTGGATGGGAGCTTCGGTTGGGGACATAGAGAATATTGTTACTCACTTTGCGGAGTTTGGGAAGCTGGTCAAGGGTAAGAAGCAAAAAGGGGTTAAACATATCATATGGATGGCGGTAGTTTGGAATATCTGGATGACTCGAAACAAGGTAATCTTCAACGACGAGGCTGTCTCCGTTCCAACAATTTTAGCGGGAATTAAATATTCAGCTTAGTGTTGGTTCAAGGCAAGGAAGGGGAGGAATTGCAGGGTGACATGGGCGGACTGGTTTAATTGCCCGTTGAAAACATTTTTTCGTTGTTGTAATCTTTGTTTTTTACATATACGAATTGTAAACTCTAAGGAGTAATTTAGGGGGATAAACGGTGGGCTAACTACTTTCCCATCGTGGCACAACTGTTGTGCAATGTACTCTTTTTCCTGCTAGAGTTTTTTTCCCAATGGGTTTTGGCTCTGGTAGGTTTTGAGGAGGCCCTCCCCCTTCCCATACCTTCATTGTAAGGGTTGGGCACCCATTGTGCTCCCTTCAATGACATCTTTGCTTATCTAAAAAAAACAAGCTTAGTTATTGCTGGGACCAACTCTTGTTGGTACGGTATAAGTTTCAGTTTGAGAACGATGAAAGACCAAACTGACACAAATATGAAAGATAAAAGACTAAAATAAAACAAAAATAAAATAAACAAGCAAACTAAAACTTTGATAAAAAAGTAAATAACTAAAAGTGCAATCTAGCCAAGAAATTATTATTAGTTTGGAGTATACTTCATTATAAATTTTTAGTTTAATAATGGTCGAGACGAATTCTGTTGGTAGCACACTTTCAAGTTCAAGTTGCAAGGTTGGAATTTCCACCACCCTATCTAAAAACGTACATGCCTGCCTATTATTGTTAGATTTGTCTTTTGGGCATTTTCATGATTCATTTCATGTGGCTTGAGAGATGACAGAAAGGAGAGTTCGGTCGGTTAAGATCTTTCAGAAGAAGCATATGTTGTGAGCAGATCCCGATTCTGTGTACCCAAAATAACCTCAATCACGTGCTCCCAAGTAACCCTATATTATGATGGGTTACGCATTTACATATGTTTGTTGGTTTCTCTTCAATTTGTGCAATTCCAATGCACAATTTTTATTATTCCGTTCAAGTTGCGTCTTTTATGAGTTAGTGGCAAGTTAAAACAATGTAATGTCCTAAGAAGTAGGATTGGGTAGGGGTGTTCGCAATGCAGGTTGGTTTGGTTTTGAGAAAAAATGAATCGAACTGCAAATAGATGCGGTTTGGTTTGGTCGGTTGACTTTAAGAAAACCAAACTGAACCAAACCAAATCAATGCGGTTTGGATTGGTTCGGTTGGTTCAGTTTTTGACAAGACAAAACACAATTTAGAAGATTGTAAATTGACTTACCCAATGTGACAGAGGAAGCATGATCAAATAAACTATTAAATGTTAAGAAACATTGATGACTCTTATTTAAAATAGAAAATATAATATGTAGATGAAGAGGTATTTGTGAGTAAAGAGAGGCAGCTAATGAGCCCGGTGTACAGCTACATCAGAGTAAGGTGGGAAGGATGGAAAACTTTGGCTTGATAGTGGAACAGAGATCCTTGAGGGAGGATGTGTGTGTGGTGTGTGCATGTCTTTGATGGTAAGATGGATTTTTCGTTTGTTTACTTGCAGTGCTTTTCAACCGAAACTTATGCACTCATCTTGAGTTTACATGTATTATCTGATTGTACACAATCACGGTATGAAATGGTTCAAAAACTATGATATGAAAAAACTTATACTATATAGTACTATCTATAGCACGAAAATGTCATGTCATTTTAAGTTCATGATGAACTTATTTTCTACAAATATTGCTTTGCATAATTTTATTTTTTGTATATATATATATATATATATATATATATATATATAGGATTTTGCGGTTTGGTTTGATTCGGTTTATAATCAAAATCGCGAACCGAACCGAATCGTATGCGGTTCACTAATAATAACAATCGAACAAAACCAATAGAAAAGCAGTTTTTGCGCGATTCTCAATTTGGTTTGGTTGAGTTGCGATTTTTATTAGTTTGAGTACGGTTTTGAACACTCTTAAGATTGGGCTTGATAGTTACTTTGGTTTTAAAAATTTATATTGTTTTACTATTCAAATAATTATAGACATAATTATAGTTCTAAGACGGATTTATTGTTGACAAAATTATCTTTTTATCATCAAGATACTGAATTTATTAAAAAGGAGAAAAAGAAGATACAAGATAAATTAAGAGAACTAGACCAAAACTCAAGGCATGAAATTAAGCAACTAGAGACAAAACAAGTGTTAGGGAACCCTAAGATAAAGACCCCTAAAACAAATCAGCCTAACGAAAAATAAAAGACAAAGTTAAAGGGTTAAAAACAAAACCGAGATCAAAAAGACATGAAACAATTTGATTTTGAGCGAGTATTATATCCAACAACCAATTTCTTTTTTGATTCAAATTCTTCTTTTGGAGTGCTTGGACACGACCAGGTTCAAAGTAATCATACCGCTCAACTGTTTACATGGGTATCGTGTCCTACAAGATCACCAACATCATCCGACATCTCCCACCCCACCCCACCCCCACCCCCACCAAAGTTTGTTTATTATTTAGATGTTTTTGTTACAAAGCAGAAAAACGGAAAAGATAAGGCCTAACAAAGGGAAGTCCTACAGCATCAGCCTAAAGCAGATGCAAATAGCAATGGGAGGAGCATCCAGGGTCACATGCACCTCTGACTCCGTTGCACCGAGCTTGGCAAGAGAATCGCACAGAAACTAACTTCCCGAAAAACGTGTTGAATCTTCACGTCTCACAAAATTAGCCTCCAGAAATATTGTTTTAAAAAATTCAATTCTTGAGGCTTTTTATTAGCGGCCGGTCACTGGTAATTTTCTCTCAATTTTTTAAAATGCATTACTGAAGAATTGAATCTTTACATTAGCACCAAGAAATATTCTTTAACTTTTTAAAAAAAAATTCTTGGGTCTTTTTATAATAAGCGATCGCTTGCTGGTAATTTTTTTCAATTTTTTAAATGCAATACTAAAGGCCTGGATGTCAGATCGCTTCACATAAGATTACTGACGCCATTGCCGCTGAAAATTTAAGTGTTGTCCGTTCATTTCTGGCGGTCAAAGTCGTCGATAATTACAGACAGTCTGAAGGCTACTAGAAAATAGCGAATTTTTGGTAGTGAAAACCCTCAAATTAGCTCTCTTAAATATCCAAAACGCAAGCCACTAAAGTGTTGTGCTTGTAACAAAAATTACCAATAACATACATGGTTCATTGGGAGGGGGGAGGGAAACAAAATGCCCAATGAAGGTGTGTGTGTGGGTTGGGATGATTAGAAAGCAATCGAGGGCCATGGTGATGGTCAAGAGAAGGGTTTAGATATGCAAACCTAGTACTATTATCATTTGTTGGAGCCAAGAAAGAGTGAAAATGTAATGCTCATAGGGGAAAATGGGTGGTCGAAAAAGAGAGATGGCGTGGGTAACAATGTGGGGAGGTAGAGGAAGAGAAGGCGATGACGGTAGGGGAGATGGAGGTTTGAGAGATGAGATGGTGAAGCTGAACAGAAGCATTGTGCAACTTTTATTTTGGTTTTTGTTAACTTTATTTTGTTCCATGTTGACTAGGATAACATGTGGCAAAACACGTGTGTCTATTTGATGTTTAACGTGACACATCAATACTTCCTTTTTTTTTTGTCAATCATGCAACATTTCATTTATAATGGGAAAAGCCACACGAACATTACACAAGGTGTAGGCCTTTAGCTTACTGAGGAAAATTTATGAAGCGATCACGAGATCACGATCACGGGATACGATCACGACACGATACGTGGACACGGGAAAATTTAAAAATCAAGATACGATCTACTATGATACTTTAATAAAAATTAAATTAAAAGTTAAAAATATAAAGATACATGTCACAAAAGGTCGACAAGTTAGTACTCGTAGTCACCAAGTTCCCGACATAGATTAGTCATCTGAAAGGCCAGGTGGAAATTGTTCACTAATGACACGGTAACTCAAAAAAAGTAAGTAAGCATAGTTAAATGTCTTTTCCCTCCTATTTTAAAATATACTCTTCCTCCTACGAACATGTCACAAAAAGATAAAAGTCTTAATCGATCCGTGATCGATCTCAGGTATGATTCTCGATGTAGTCTTGTAGCTCGGTCATTTGAACGTCTTGGTGTCAAAGTCTCAGGTCGCACTGGGTGGTACTGCGAGTACACCGACGCCAAGTCAAGAATCAATAGTGAATAGTGAATAGTAATAAATGACGTACCTAACTCCTCGAGATTCGTGCCATATTTATAGTAGTAGTTATTGGGCCATGCTGGACTGCATTGGGCCTTGAGCCCACTCTGGAACAAGTACCAACGAGGGGATTAGTCATTGCGTTCGGTAGTGGATACTCTAGTCTCGACCAAAAAAATAAGGATAAAAGAGTAAGTTATCTAACTGTTTTTTGATTTATAAACATAAATATAAATTCTAGGATACTCTCAGCTGGATACGTATCTGGTAAGTATCCAGTAAGTATCCGATAAGTATCTGGTCTTTTTTTATTTAAAAATAAATATAAATTCTAGGATACTCTTAAGATACGTATCCGGAAGTATCTGATACGTATCGGTATCGGATACGTATCGGATACCGGTACGTGGCCTATTTTAGAGTATCGGGGTTTCATAGAAGGAAAGCAACAACAATAGATCCACAAATGGATTACAACCAAATTAGGTATAGCTGAAATTCCTAAATATAACAACAACCTCAAGAGCAGCACCTGAACCAATCTAGGTCCTAAAGGACTACCTTAATAAAACATAAAACCACAACTGAAACAACAGGAATTACTAAACTAACTTAAAATAAACATAATCAAAGCCCAACACACCCTAAGACAACTAATAAACACATATCACAACATGAATCCTCATCGCTTTCACCGCATGATCTTGAGCCGTAAGCAAATTCAAATCACATTCTTTTTAAACAGATCCGCCGCTTAGCAAGACTAGAGGCTTCACGAGGATCGAGAAGGAGAAGACCCACGAAGTTGGTGTGGGGGGAGAGACGGAAAGTCCTGACTTTCCCTGTATTTGAAGGTCAACTGGCCTCGAGGTCTTTTGTTTTGAGATTGAAGGCCGGTGAAGATAAGGTGAGAAACAAGTTCAAAGAAGGATAGGTTAGTTCCCCATAAGGGAAAGTTCTTTTGGTGAGATCCCGATCCATTCCAAAAGACTAGAAAAGATTCTCATAACTTAGCATTTTGCATGTATATTGGTATGTTTGATGTGTTTGTTCAATGCATTTGCGATTAGTGCTACGCACCAGAAAATAGTTAGTGCTTCTGCACTAAAGGAAATTGTTCAGTGCTTCTGCACCTTCCTTTATCAATACAAATTGAGCGACATTGGAAGCACCTCAAATTGTACAAAAGCTTTAGTCAATCTTCACATGGAGGCACATGGCCACTTGCAAAATGTGGGCGCTACAATAGAAGACCATCATAAAGGCTTATTCATAAGGGACACATGACTCTCTCTTATTGGACCTACACTTGAGATGAAGTGTGAAACTCAATTTCCTTCAACATGTTCTGAAAAGTAACCATAGTTAGCCTCTCTAGGTTAACTTGATCTCCAAGGAAACCCTCATATGAAGGAAAGCTCCAAGGCTATATAAAGGATCCACTCCTCACTTGAAGACATAAGATTTTACATTCAAATTTACTCTTCTCTTGTAATTTCTTTTCTAGTTTAAGATAGGAGTAGTTTTGTAAGAAGGTAAGGAAGAAATTGCAACTTCTCCCTTCACTTCTTCATAGAGTAGCTAAGTAGAAGGAATCAGTGCATCTGCACCACTTGGAATCCTATGCAAAAGAACTTCAATTTGTGTAACTTCTACCTTGTTGAATTCTTTTGTATAATGCATATTACTATGTTCTTTGCAGATTATCTCTATTATATCATGTCTATTATGAGATAAATTTCTTTAGTTGAGATGTTCTAACTTTATAATGAGCTTGTGAGTAAGTTATTATGTTTTCAAGTGGTGTCAGCATTTTTAGTTCTTGTGTTATACTACATCCATCTTGTTTTAAGGTTGACCGCTTAAAACGAGTAGAGTTATATTCACAGACATGGTTTATAACTAGAAATCAAAAACTGATAAGGGTGAGTGTTTTAATAATGGCTTTGTTAACTTGTTTAATAAAGAACACTTTGTTAATTCCTTGTTAAGTCCTAGACATAAGATAACATAGTCCTTTGGGTAAAACAGTGGGTACTTCAAAGGCAAGAGTGAACTTATTTAGCATGCCTAGACATAGGAAGCTTGTAATGAAACTCTGAAGAAAGTAGCTAAAAGGCACATACTGGTGCAACTGCACCACAAGAAAACACAATACTCTCATAAGCAAGTTATTTAGTGAAGACAACTCAACTATCTTTCTCAACCGATTTCCTCTACATTTTATTGTTGTTTTACAGTTTGTTTACTTAAACTCCAACACCCCGATTTGTGAGTAGTGTATTTGCACTAGTTTATGTTTTCTAAACAACTAAAAGTTTAAAACAATCCTGTGGGATCGACCTTTTCATATCACTATATTACTTATTGTCATTGTGTACACCGCACATCTTTTAGCAAACCAATGTCCGACACTCGGTGATACCGAAGCGATACTTGTTAGTTTGTTGTCCTGCCTCGGTGCAATAGGATCGGGATACCTTACCTCTTTGAATTCATTGTTTTGGCATTCATGTAAAATTTTAGCCCTTCCACAAGTGAGTTCTCGTGATACCGATGTCTTCCCACTCGGGGTTTAAAATATTTAGATGGGCCACCTACTTGAAACTTCTGATTATCTTCTAAGCTCAGAATTCCTTTGTCCATCCGGGGTTTAAATTTTTTGAATTGATTCATTCCAGGTTTAACAAAAAAACAAATTGCCTCATCTCCCTCTTCGTGATCAATATATTTCTCAGAAAGTCGGAGAAATTCTACCAAAGTCGAAGGTTGGTTCACGCTTACATCGGTTTGGAAAAGTGCACCTTTGCGCAAACCTTGGGACAAGAAAGATAGACGAAATTCCTCATTTAAACTACGTACCTTTCCTGCTTCATCATTAAACCTTTCAATGTAGACTCGGATGGATTCCGTTTCTTCTTGATGAATTGCATGCAGCACCATCCATGACTTCGACCTTACTTTTGAATGCGCAAAACTTGTGGAGAAAATCTTAGAGAGTTGTTGCCAAAACGAGATTGAATTTGGCGGGATCTCCCTGAACTAGGTAACTGCCAATTTGTCAAGAGTGAGAGAGAAAAGTCTACACATAATCTCACCTGGGGCATTCTGATATTGCGTCATGGTCTCATAATATTCTATGTGAGCATCCGGGTCTCCAGTTCCGTTATAGATTTTCAAGTTCTCCGGGGGCTTTTATAAACCGCGAGGTATGGGAAAAAAGTCTATCTCGGCCATGAAAGGCCCTCGGTGTTGGATAGGACCGTCAAGCGACCGGTCAGAAGAAGTGCGGCTGCAACTGGTGGATTCTCCGGAGCTGAGACTATTGCCCGAGGTGGAGGACGCCGAGAATGATTCCTTTCCGGTCTTTCCCTTGGAGGGGTGCGCCGGTATTCGTTGTTCTGGGGTTCTCCTCGAGCGATGTCAGCGACGTTCCTGCCTCGGGAGGGTCTCCAGGCTTTTAGAGCGTCGTCTCCTAGGTGATGACGAAGCAAAGGATGAATATTCTTCATAAGTGTCCTCTGGATCATAAGTATAATCAATCGTTTTAGGAAGTGTCTGAGGTTCTCCCCTTCCTCTCCTTCGAGGGGGAGAACGATGATAATGTCGTCGTCGGGAAGGGGAACGACGACGTCGTCGTCCCTCTGCTGTTCTTCTAGACTTCCGACGGGGTGGTGAAATACCTGGGGGAATGTAACGTTGAGGAGAGTTCTGATCTGGATATCCTGAGCTCGGTATACAACAATTTCAGCTTCTAATTCGGAGATGCGAAGGCTCCGAGCCTGTTCAGCTTCGTTATGTTGACTGAGAACTTGGACCAACTGTCATACTGCGTCCACCGGTACCGGAACAACTGGCGAAGGTGGTGGAAGTCGGGACCTACCCGAACTTCCAAGAAAGGCATTCCGCTCCTATAAGGTAGTGTTTCCCTCGGGAGTATCCCCTAGACGGGGTCGAGGTTGAACAGGTCGGGGTTCGACCGGTTCAATGACACTTGCAATGTTGTCTCGGCCTCAACTGTGGGGCCATTGCTGATCAGAAAGAAGGTGAAAGGAATAAGTTCAAGTTCCTCCCACTGTGGCCGCCAATGTTCTGTATCGTATCTAAGGGGTATACGATCCGAGATAGTAGGTAGAGTCTGATATTTGATCAACAATGTTAAGGTCCGATGTTGAGTTCCGAGACGAGGTGGGGTGTACCTGCAAAGCCACTCCGATGCTAAAGTCAGACGGGTGGAGAGTTAATGCAAGTCTTAGTGGATAATAAATGTGTACTTCTTATGAGCAATAAGTGTTTATATTTATAGGGTCAAAGGGTGTTTGAGTAGACAAATCTGATCCGTCCGATTTTGGGGTTTAATCTCATCCGTTGATGGTTGGATCTTATTTGGACTAATGGGCCTCAGCTTTAGTGAAGCCCACTAATTTGTTTTTCAAGGAGGGGCGTGTTTATCAATTTAACTATTACTCCATAACATACACGATGGCTTTGAAGCCACAAAACAAAAAGGCTCATGCTTCTTAGAACCCCCTAGCTACTCACTAGAACCCCCATATCACTCTTTACTCCCAAAATACCCTGAATTTAAAACATTTTTTTTAAACATTAACTACGGTTCGGCCATGCGTGCGCCGAACCTGTTAAGTGTGGTTTGACCATGCGTGCATTGAACCGGTTCGCACTCGAAGCAGGTCGAACCTCTCGATTATTCTTTGGATCTTTGAGTTGTTTAATTTTAACTGATTTTTAACGATTCGATTTATTTTTTAGTAACACAAGTATGGCTAACACTAGTTGTTTAATTTTAACTGGTTTTTAACGAGTCGATTTATTCTTTACTAACACTAGTATGGCTAACACTAGTTGTTTAATTTTAACTGATTTTTAACAATTCGATTTATTCATTGCACGATTTATTTTTTTAGACTTTTTCAGTTTGTATGACTTGTTGCACTTATCTATAATAGGTGTAATCGAACGTGAGCCGTTGATTTAAAACAATCGAAACCGTTAAACTTATAACCGTTGGGGAGAATTCAAAAATTTAGTCGTTGACTAATGGTGGAGAGGGTTCAAGACACGATCGATCGATTTGGATCGCAAGAACGCTTGTCGAACTTCTAGTCAAAACATAATTTGGGGTGTCTGAGTAAATTTTGACTAGTTCGGCGCAGCGAGATTCGATCAAGTTCGATCAACCGTGCATAATCTTTAAAAAAAACAAATTTCAGTAAGGACTTTTGGTTTTTTCACACCAAAAAGTGGTTTCCGTGAAAGAATGGAGTTGTAGACAAGATGAGCCAACAAAAAAGGTAACAAAAATCTTAGTTAGTAGCTTCAAAGCAGTCACTATATTTGACCAAAAAAAAACAGTCACTATTAGGAGAGTAACACATGCCATTTTGAAGGATTAGTGTAGCTGACAAGAAGGTAAGATAGAAAAGCACATGAGTTAGATACAAAGAATCGTTATAGCCTTCGTAGCCAGCCGACGGTGCGAGTGCGAACCGGTCCCGCACGATCGATAGTGAATCTTCAACGGTCTTAGATTATGACAATTGATTGGTTAAGTTGACATGAGCATAAAATGAATCATCATAAATAATTTTTGTCATTTTCGCGTTGGTACAATGGAACAAGCACGGTGAGGTAAGAGTTACCAGTCATTTGCTTTTGTTGCAACGCATAGTATTCATTCCTTTTCTCTATTATTATTAGTGGGCCCGATGGATCATGGACTATGCACTTGTTAAATATCAAAACCTTATGGGCCCAATTAGAAGTCATGAGAGAAATTGATTCGGATTCGTGAAATGTGAGTATGACCCTCCGTTATTAGATCTCCAGTCACTTTGCGGCAACAACACCTGTAGCACTGATTTCAGGTTGAAGAGGTGTACGTATCAAAAACCAACAACGACACTGACACTTTAATTACGCTTATTTTTCAAATTATTATCAATGTTTATGTGTCTATGTAAGTGTTGTGTCTGGTATTTGTATCTGTATCGGTGTTTCATAGACGATAACAACATTCCTAATGCGTTCGTTGGTTTGCTTTCGGCCGCAGTTCAGTGTAGTGCGTCATCTGATCATTGTGGATTTTAATTTCTGGTTACAACTTGGTGGGAGACTTGCTATTTGGGTCCCACTTTGTTGGATTTAGCACCTGAACAACAACTGAAGTCCCATTCCATTGCATCTGCGTTTCTCATCCTCCAATCATATCATTTCTCACTCTATCTCTTCACTCTTTTTATTATTTTTTAGTAATAAATAAAAATAAAAGGTTTGATCTTATTTATTTAATAATTTGCTGATTTTTATGCCATATTATGGACAAGTTGAAACTTGAGGGGTGGCTGCGAGAAGGTCGTGGTCAAGTTTAAGTTGCGGGGAAGAGTTGTTGTATGTAAGTTGTAACATGCAAGTTGTGTTGTTTGTGATGTTTCATTAAAATAATATATTGACACAAGAAGCTGAGTTCCTGGAAAATTCACAAGAACCCACATGACATGACATGGGTTAGTCCAGGTTCGGATAATCCTAAATTTTTGTTGTCATCAAATGTTCAAAAGGATTAGATTACATAAAACGCATCTATTGTGGAATAGTCATCTCATCTGTTTACTACTTTTCTGCTTAGATTAGCCTTTATAGGGTATATTTAAAACTTACTTGCTTTCTTGTATTTTATTTTTGTAACAGTGGATTTGGATTTTATGATTGACAAATGTTTTGGCCCAACTTTCTCGTAGGTTTTTCGACCTAGAGAGCAACTTTCTAAGGTTTGGCGCGATTGTAAATGACAAATATAAAAATGCAAAGACACTTCGATGCTCAAATTAATAAGCGAGTTTAGCGAAGACCAAGAGAATGGAATAGTGTCTACCTTCATTTGAAACTTTTTTTTTGTAAGAGAAGAGTTAATGAATGATGACCACTCTCTTTATCCTTGTCAACCCCTATAATTGATCATGGTGAAGTACATAGATAAACACCTTCTATAGCTGGGATATATTGTCAGCATTTGTTGTAGTGGTTGGTGTGGAGCCACTTTAAATTTGCAAATCTTATGTGAAAACGATTAGTCCTAACTAGTAGGATATCCGTGCATACGCACGGGGTGTTGTCGTATTCTTTTTTGAATGAATTTAGACAGTATTTAAATAGTCTGAACATTACCCCGTGAAAATAAAGACAAACTTAAAGTAGATAAAAAAAGAGTTTCAAATAAAAAATAGATAAATATTAAAGTCTAAAAATGTAAAAGTATCATTTAAAAATAATCTATGCATTTATCCCGTGTTTTTTATATATCAGTGCAGTGTCTTTTTATATATCAGTGTTGTTATCTTGTGTTTTTTATAAATCAAATAAATTTATCTTGTTTATATATATATATATATATATATATATATATATATATATATATATATATATATATATATATATATATATATATATATATATATACTAGTATGTTTTACTTCTTTACTGCGATTGCTATACATATCATCGTAAGTTATAATTTTTAAATTATTATTACAGGAAAAATAGTCAGTTTTATGTTTTAATGTTTTATATGATTAAAAAATCGACTCTCGTAGATTTCCCATCATAAATCTATAACGAATTATATATTATAATATATAGGTATGCGTATGTATATATTTGTGATCTCTACTTCCAATAGAGTATTGAATTATTACCTATGATGTTGTTCCCTCTCTTTAACACACTCCAGATTTATAGTATAACCCCAAGGTAAGATAAGACAATAACAAATAGATACTTCAAGGAGGAAGCATTGAAATCATCCCAATGGGATTTATGAGTCTAAACATAATTGTGTCTCTTCTTTATTGCAATGTTAAACAATGTAAAAGAAGTATAAGCAAGTTTTAGAAGGGGCCATATCATCAAGCTGATAATATAAATATTTACTTAAAATAATCACTATCTTCACCTAAGAACAATAAATACAAAATGGAAAAGTTATGAACGATCAGCAACAATAACTAAATTGAACTTAACAAAGGGTAATTGAAGTAATAAAGGGTGGGCCTAAAACAAAAACAATGGTAAAACGAACTAAAACCCAAGAAGAAGAAGAATGGAATGAATAATCTTGTATTGAATTTTGGTGATCATTGTGCATTTATACTGATTGATGAATCAGTAGAATTGGGGCTAAAGAAAACCCTAACTACTTACAACAACTTTTATAACAAACTAATTAAATTGTTGGATATATCTAATTAAGATAACTATATCCAGCTAAGGTCACTAACTTAACCTACTAACTAACTAGAGTTAACTAATACAACAATAGTAAATGATTTATCTAATATTCTAATATCCCCCCTCAAGCTGGAGGGTCACTACAAGAAAACCTTGTTTTAGCCACCAGCAGTTGCCACGGACCTTATTCCGTCAGTAATTTGCCACGGATTTGCGACGGCAAGTGCAAAATATGTGAGCGCGAAATTTCCCGCTGGTGTTTGCCACGGGTTTGCCACGGACATGTGAAAGGACAATATTTGCGACGGACATGCCGTGGCAAGTCCGTGGCAAAGTATTGTTAAAATTAAAACACCCCGATCCCTACTAACCTCTCATATTGTTCTCACGCATTCCTCATTCTCACCTCACCCTCACCCTCACCGGCTCCTCCACACCATCGCCGCCTCCTCCTCCCTCCTCCCACCTCCCACCGCCGCCTCTTCTCATCGTCCTCCTCCCCTCCTCCCACCGTCGCCTCTTCTCTCTCATCTCTACTTGCACCACCGCGAAGTCACAAAGCTTTCACGCCATCTTCCGTCTCTTCTCCACGCTCTACCACGTCCCAAATTTCTCGTGAGCATTGCTTTCTTCTCCACGCCTCCTCCTTGAGTTTGCCATTTTTGTTGCTTTCTGTGTGAGAAATTGATTTTCCTCCAAAACCCTAAATCCCCAATGTTGAATCTTTTGAATCTGTGGAATTGATTTGAACTCGTGGAAAACCTAAATTTGGATCTGTGTGCGTTGAATCAACGTGGTTGGCCGCCTTGGTTAATGGCATCGCCGCGCGACGCTTATCGGCGATTGGACTCCTCGTCGCACCAATTCGCTTTGAGAAGCTTGCTAAGGTGCTTCGATGCTTTACTTAACTCCATTTTCAAACCGATTCATTCTTTTTGTTTTTTTATTAAAATAAATAAAAAAATGGATCTGCATTTGAATCGATGGTGTTTTCTTTGTTGTTGTTCGATTGGGCAAGCGGACGTATAGCAATGTGTATAAGGCTAGAGACCTTGTTACTGGGAAGATTGTGGCTTTGAAAAAGTTAGATTTGATAATTTGGAGCCGAGAGCGTGAAGTTCATGGCAAGAGAGATACTTGTTTTAAGAAAGCTTGATCACCCTAATGTTGTAAAGCTTGAAGGTTTGGTTACTTCTAGAATGTCATGCGTCTTTACTTGGTGTTTGAATATATGGAACATGATCTTCTGCTGGGCTTGCAGCAGACAAGGTGTTAAGTTCACCGAACCTCGTGTACTAGTACAATTTTAAGTCGTTTTTTGCTTCTAGTTAATGTGTTTTTGCATATACTTATGTTATGCTCAAATTTGGACATAAAAGAGGTCATGATTTATTGATTTGTTGCCTTCATCGGGATTAAAAACAAAAGTTTTTTCGATTGTTTTGCATTAATTTCCTTCGTGGAGTGTTGTGTAGGTCTTTGATCTAGCTCCTAGACCTTTCTTGGTGATGTTTTTGGGTCCCATGAACTATTCTAAGCATATTTAGTTTTGTATTTATTTCATGATTCTATGTTGTCCCTAGTTTCTCTATGATTTTTTTAGAAAATTATCTTTAACCCGATGCTATTTCTTTGAAATTTCCTTTATATATATCTCCGTAAAATAAGGTTATTACTTAAATTGGGAACATTTTTGCTTTCGCTCTTATGGAAAGAATTTTTCTAAAGTCTCAGATTTGGTTGTTATGAAGCAATTACTTTACTGGTCTTGAGCATTGCCACGGTGGGCGTATTGCACCGTGATATCAAGGAAATTAAAGGATTCTTCCAACATTGAGGGCTGCATCACAATGACAATACCATACCAAAGGTCGATAAAGATGGAAGTGTTGTCATGGTGGATCATTCCAGATTCACATGGGAGGACACCGTGAAAGGCTTCAAGTTCCTATGGATGTGTCAATTTCAGCACTCCTCAAAGTGTTCCTCCGCTGAAAAAGTTGCTAATGTTTGCGTCGACTATCGTACCATGTTCTTCGCGCCATTTGAAGTTAGCGAGACAAGGCTCATGGAGATTCTATTTTGGAAGAGGCTCGGATATAGAGGTGTTTAATTTCTGTTTCCATTTCTAGTGACTATTGTAATGGTAAATTTGGTATTTGTTGATCTGACTATAAATTTCTCGGACGTCATATATTAAAACAGTCAAGCGGAAGAGGATTGTAGAGCTATCTATTCACACATTACCCTCACAGCTCCTCCAAAAGTCTCACCGGGATTTTGTCCTAGAGGAAATGGCATGGTTGGCAAACGATTTTGCATGTGTTTTATTTTCTAGACCTACTTGTGATCTCCTCCTGTTGTACCACAACCCTTGTCAGTCTTTCTCAATTAAGGGCGTGAAGAATACTATTTAATTTACATGTAATTTGTTTTTCAATTAATCATTTCCCTACCATGATGTGATTGTAGGAGCGTCTTTGAAGACAATCTGGCACGCTTTGCACAACCGTGTCATCAAGCATCTTTTACTTCTCGGTTAAGATTTGAAAAACAAAACAAGCACTGGGATGAAAATTTTGTCTCACACCATGGCAAAGGCCGTCATGCGCGATTTGGCATTCAATTGAGCTACTTGTAGACAAAGATGTTCCCGATCATGATCGCATTGGTGGTTCAGATTGAATGTGAGAAAGTTAATTCAAATGAAGCTTCCAGGACAAGAGGAGAAGCTCGATATGGTAATCGGTAATTCTCTTTGATCTTTTATTCTATCCATAAAGAAGTTATCCTTGTCTATTGGCCAATGGTCGCTACTTTGGTTGATGTAGTAATAGTATTTCATTGTTGTGTGAATATTAATTTGTTTAATTAGCCACTATTGAGAAAATATTCCTTTTGTAGTCAAATGGTTTTACCAAAACTGCTCGCTTGTTACACCCACACATACACATACAAAGTCACATGTCGATACCTCTTATTTATAATTAGAGATTATTTTTAAATTTTTAGCCTTCCTTGAAAATATGTTATGAATTGTTCATTACCTGTATTTCATCGTATTTTCTATGATTATCACATTCTTGTCCTTCCTTCGCTTGGGCAATCGTTGTAATCCTTGCCGATACCTATTTGTGTTAAGCGGGTTCCGCTTTGTTCCATTAGTTAGATGCATCGTAAGTTCACACTGTTGCATGATCCGAATATTTTCATGTATGATCGTGATATTGGTTATTTGAGATACTTGCACTTTTCCCATTAATTTACACTAATTTTACCTTATGGGATATTTGTTATTTTTGTTTGTCAGAGTCAAACAACTACTTGAAGCGGACAGAATCCCGTAAAGAATATGGCACTCAAGGTGCATGCATATGCTTTGAGGTATTTAAAGGATAGTAGATCTCTTGGAATTTCCTCTCAAGTCAAGCACCGACAACACCGACAAGATATCTCGACTCGTGCACCTTTGACATGTCATGGGAGGATCATCTTACTGTAGTATGGACCAAGTTACCTTCTTTATTTGATTAGCTTATTAGTTTTGTATGTTAGTGAACCATATCTCGATTATTTTCTCCGTGTTAGTTAAATCAAATTGTTGTTTTTGAAATCCATAGGCAATGGCTCTTTCAATATGATTTAATAGATGATTTTGCTGTTTACTTTTGATATTAGTTTGTTATGTACATTAATTTATTTTTCACCTCAATTACCTCATTTACATGTATATTTAATTTTTCAGAAAGTCTTTTCTATCTGATTCCTCCTATCGCCATGGAAACATACATAAAAGCCATTGAATCTTGTTTCTTCAGTGTGAGGTAAAATTATGACCATATATGCTCAAATTTACTACCTAATGCTCATGGATTGGATTGTGCTTCTTGAATTGTTTTTAAGTTTTATTTGGTTCGAAAATATTTTGGTAACAACTTTCGTGTTTATTTCTAACATTCGGTGATAATAAAATAAAAAATTTCAGAAAACTGGTAGTAGCATTCAAGAGGAAGTTGAAACATCCATGTATGATAATCGCAGCAGGTATAATTGGGACTATTTGGATTATTTTATTTATAAGTGCATTATAGATCATCAGAATGGCTTACATTGTTTTTTCTTTTATAATTTATATATAGAGTTTGCATGGGTATGAAGAGATCGCTTATGATGAGGATGAAGGAGAAACCTAAGCACTTACTATTTTCCCCGGTAATAATCGGTTACATTGTTGTTTCATATTAATGACAAATGGTCGTTTGTCGAGCATATTATTCATGATATTGTTACTCAGAGGTTGATTACCCTCAATGGATGGAAAGTTTGTCTTGGTTCCTTGGGCGTATATGTTGTATCACAGCTTGTTATATTGAATAATGTGTGATAGCATCATTAATTGTAATATTCTTCATTAGATAGAATACTTAGCATATATGTTTAGTGAGGGTGAGCATTTGCACTCGAGTGATGATTGATCAATTTGATATAATCGTCCATAGTCTTGTCGGTGGAATTGTATTGTATTCTTAAAATTACATTTTGTGGAGATGCAAAAGAATGTTGTATGGTAGAATATGTTAAGAGTGGATACTGCTACTCACAGCAACTACCAAGAAACTAAATAAAGCACTAAATTTTACTTGCAATGTTTGATAACCCAATTTGTGAAGAAGTTGGAGTAGTGGGAAACTACTGCTCCATTTATTTTTTTAATTATTTTTTAAAAATTTGCGACGGAATTGCCACGGATTTGCGACGGAAAAATTTGCCACGGATTTGCGACGGAAAAATTTGCCACGGATTTGCGACGGAAAAATTTGCCACGGAAAAGTCCGTGGCAAACGATTTGCGACGAGCGCTTTTGCCACCATTTTTGGTCCGTGGCAAATCCGTGGCAAATGTTGTTTTGCCACGGAAATTTGTACATTTGCCACGGAAATGTCCGTGGCAAACCCGCGATTTTCTTGTAGTGGGTGGATGTTAAGCACTCCAAGCTTGGATAACATAGATGTAAAGGGATGAGGGTCAATAGCCTTAGTTAGTATATCAGCCAGTTGTGAAGATGATGGCACAGGTAGAAGATGAAATAGATTGGCCTGTAATTTTTCCCGAACCACATGACAATCAATATCAATGTGTTTGGTCTGCTCATGGAAGCTTGAGTTAGCAAAGAATCACTAGTGCAAAAATGACTTTAGATAAACACCATTTAGCATCGGTTGTTTAAACAAATTGATACTAAATGTAGACGCGATGGCAATTTTGAAATTAAATGGAAGTTTTCAATTTTCACGCTTACATTTAGTATCGGTTGTTTAAACAACCGATACTAAAAGTCTTTACATGGACGTTTAATTTTTGTCAACGCGTTATTTCCTTCTCTTCAAAGACATTTAGTATCGGACTTCCTAACAACCGATACTAAAGGCCGTTTATTTTTTCTATACGCTCCTTCTCTCTGAAGTTCTCTAAAATAGAACGACACCCTTCCTCTCGACTCACCCTTCCTCTCTCACGAAGATCTCTCTCTCTCACTCTCACCGCCGACTATCTCTCACTCTCACTCTCACCGTCGACTATCTCTCACCATTCCTCACTCTCACGAAGATCTCTCACCTTCCTCACTCTCACGAAGATCTCTCACCTTCCTCACTCTCACCGCCGACTATCTCTCACTCTCACAAAGAAGACGGTTCTCTCAAGTTCTCGCTCGCCTTCCTCACTCACGAGCCTCCTTCTCCTTCTTTCGCTCACCACGATCACGACCCGCATCTTCCACTCCATCTCTCTCTCTCTCTCTCTCAATCTCATGCTTTAGGTTTTAATTTTTTCCTCTTTTGTTGATTTTAACAAATTGATTTAGGTTTTTTCTTTGATTTCCATTGATTCTCGCTTTGTTATCTCTTTTATGTGTTTTTATTTTCTATTTCAGAGATTAGAAATTCCCAGAGAGCGAAGCAAAGAAGCGGAGGTGTGTGAGGTATAATCTCTCCTCTTCTCTCTCGTTGTTGTGATTCAAGATGTATGTTATATGTTTGTTCTATTTTTATTTTACTTTTTGTATTTTGATTCCACTATTTATGTTATTTGACTTTTTATAACATGATTGCACACCATCTGTAACGCCCCAAAAATAATCGGTTAATTATTTAATTAATTAGAGGGAGTTAGCTTGCGGAGAAATATTAGAAATAATAATATGGTATCTAGTTAGATCTAGGGAGTGTTGTTGACCAATAATTAGGTGGTGAATGTATTTGAAGGGGAGTGTTTATATAATAAGGAGTGGTGGATGTAATTCAATTGAAGGGGGTGATATTGGTAACCCCGGGGTGGTGAGGAATGGCCCAAGAGCCCAAGCCCAAGACTTAGGCTCCTTAGGCGCTAGGGTTAGGAAGGATGTGTCTCATTTGATGAGAAAAGAGGAAAAAGAAAAGGAAAGGAACGAATGAGAGAGAGAGAGAGAGAGAGAGAGAGAGAGCACTTGTAGAAGAAAGGAAGAAGGAGAAGCTTTGTTCGTTGTGTTGCCGTGGTTTCGTACGTGACTTCTTCATCGTTGTTTCCGGAACAATACAAATTCGAGGTAAGGGTGAGCGTTTCGGTTTAACATGATTGAGTATATTAGTAGGGTTTTGTGGGGTTTGTGGGAATTGGTATTGTTGCTGAATTTGATGATGTTTTGAAGATTTAATGTTTTGGAAAGTATTGATGTTGTTTTGATGCAATTGTAGTTGTTGGAAGAATTTGATGCTTCTTTGGAATGCAAATGTGAGAGTGTTTTGATTAAATTTGATGTTTTATGTTGAGGAATTGTTGATTGTGCTGGGTGAATTGTTAGTGAGGTTTTGATGAGTGATTTGGTGATAAAAACGTGTTTTTGGTGTTGTTAAATCTGAATTTTTTCAAGACATTTCATTCGTTGTTCGCGCTCCGCCGCGCTCCAGCCACGCCTAAGCGCAGGTGAGATGCACAGCTAGTGTGTTTCGCCCAATCGCGCCGGTCGCTTGACTTGACTCGCGCCTCCAGAGCGGGTCACTATTTTTCACCGCTTTTCACCGCTTTCCTTACGCTTTTGTAAATTGAATATCTTTTGAACCGGGAACCCGATTGAGGTGTTCTAAAATGCGTTGGAAAGCTTATTCAGAGGCCTAACTGAATATTCTATTTTTAAGGCAAAATAAACCGTTTATTGTTGCTGTATTTATTGAGTAAATGGTGCTATTTTATGAAAATTGTGATACTATGTTTATATAAGTGATTTACTGTGAAATGTTATACTACTAGTGTTCTAATTGACTATGGCTAGACCGTGGTTTACCACTAAGGCCGTAAATTCGCTCACGTGTATTTTCTCTGCTTTGGCTACCATGTGAACCTCACCAACTTTCGTAAAATAATTTCTTCCGGAGTGGCCAAGGCCTCGTGGCGAGTTGTAACTTGGTCCGAGAAATCCCATAGTCAATCAGATACTATTTTATAGCATCCTAAACCAAAAGATAAATCAAATATATATATACTCTATAATGATGTTGATGTGTATGATTATGATGATTTATGTGAATGTTCTCTATGAGTATAATTATGATGATGTTGTAGTATGAATTGCGTGAAATGTGACGCAGTTCACTCTATGAGTGATTATGATGATGTGATATATATATGAGTGATGAATTATATTTAATACACTCTATGAGTGTTTTATGATGAATGATGGTGAGTATTTTGATGAAATGCACATGTGTATATAGAGTCTCATGGCATGTGCATATCAGGAAGAATAGGCGCCTCTTGCGAAGAATAGGCTTCGCCTCCCGTGAAGAATAAAGCTTGCTCCTCGTGGAAGAATAGGCTTCGCCTCTTAATTGTGATTTAATATGGTACCATCATGCATATACCTGTGTGTGGGTTGCATTTCCATGCATTTTCATGATCGCGACTTGTTGAAAAATTGTGTTTTTGAGTTGTGTGCAAAGTGACGATGATGTGGTGAGGTGATGATGTTGTTGGATTGTTTGTTCACATTACTCGTTATGTGCTTAATTATGTTTTATTGAAATTCTCACCCCTTCGCTTGGAATGTTGCTCTATTGTGGCAACGCCGCAGTAATCGCGAGTGAAGGTCTTCACGCTTTCTTTATTTGCCGTTGGGATGTTGTTGAGTCGCTTCTTGATACCGTGACACCTAGGGGCGAGTTGGAGTTGTTATTAATTGATTAACCGCTTAATGACTATGTTGATGATTTGATACGTGTTTGAGAGGCATAGTGAGCCATGGTTTTATCTTCCGCTGCGATGAGATTATTTTCGAAGTTTAAGTTTCATGACGATTGTGTTGTTGCACAACTTTGATGGTGCACTTGACGATGTTTTTATTAATGACGAGGTGGCATTTCTTTTCTACTAATTAAATAATATTTTATAAAAAGAATTACTCTGATAAATGACGTGTAAATGATGGGGTAGAAAAGGGGTGTTACACCATCTGTTTGATAAAATGTTAGTTTAGATGTATCCCCTGTTTTGAATATGATTTCTACTATTCATGTTCAATGTTGGTTTAATTATTTCAAGGTTTTTCTATTTGGACGAATAGCAACGATTCCAATTAATTTTTGATGATAAAAACTGATCCTCATTACTTGCATTAAGGCTCAATTGAAAATTTCAATTTAAAGGCTCTCTGTCTTTTGCAATTGTATAGATTCAGTCCTCTTCAGGAACTGTTAGCTGGACACTCTTCAGTGCAAGTATATTTGTGCTTGTTGCTCTTATCCTCTCCATGTATCTAATATTTGAGCATTTAGCTGCCTATAATCTGCCTGAGGTTTCTACACGCGTTCCTTTACTTCCGAGTCCTTATAAAATTGACATTTAATTGGAGGTTGCTTCTTGCTGATTAGCTGTTCTAATCAAGTCATTCATCCTCATAAAATTGACATTTAATTGGAGGTTTCAGCAGATGCTTCTAATGACTTGTTAATATTTGATTATAGGTAAATTGGAAGCAATTTTATTTGTTGGTAGGGACAGATTGCTTTATTCAACCTGCACAATCATTTATATAGTGTGTTGTTTGAGTTTTGACTCAGTTTGTGATCCTCAATGTCTGAGTATTGGAAGCATTCATTTGTATATCTTGTGAAATTTCCTAATGAAGTTCTAAATTTTTGTCAATTTTTTGTTACTTGAACACAAGAAACTCTGTAGAGCTTGTTAAGGTAAAGGTGAGACAAATATTGAGGTAATGCTATCGAGACAAATATTGGTATAGGTGATCTGTTTTTGTTCTGTTCTTCAAGTAACCAATATGACATTCAAACCTGAGTAACCTGAACTTAATATGCTTGACAGTTGACACAATATTGGCACTGTGTTTCATTCAGTCACATAAATCAAATATTAGTTGTACTTCCTCTAAACTTTCTCATTAAGGAATTTTTTTTAGTCAGTATGCAGAATTTGTAGTCAGTATGATTCCAAGTCTGTGAGTGCTTTACTCATATATGCAACTTTTTCATGTCTTTATTCATTTACCATGCCTGGAACTTGGATGTAAAAGATGGAATATTTCATGTCCTCTTTTCCATTTATAATTTCTTATGAACTGAATTTTTGTGCTTGTATGGTAAAAGCTAATAGTGAATCTTGCCTTATCCTTTCTATACTCAAGATCTTGCTGCATCTTATCTTTGCTCTTACAGATTGCTGAATAGTTTCTTAACAAGAAAGCCTTGGAGTTCTATAAATGGGATGGTGACCTTTCCCAGTTATTGCAGAATGTGAGGGACAAGCTAAATAAAGTTGCTGAAGTAAGTTTGCTGATCTCTTAATTTGTTGAGGAATATTGATTAAATGGCTTTACTTCTGTTGAGCCTTTATGTCTAGGTAGCAAAGGCTAACATAAAATGATAGCTCTTAAATTCAAGTTATTGTAATGAAATTTATCTTTGTAAATCCTTTGTTGTTTTATCAGGATTGGACTCGAGAAGAGAAGAACCACTGTCTAGAAGAAACAGAAAAGTCATTCAAGTGCCGGTAAACAAATACTTGGGATCTTCACAAAATAACAAATACTTTCAAATCAGCCTCTGTGTCCCTTTGTACGTTGTGGTTTCTTCCTTCATTCTTAACAGATGGAAGGGTGAAAAAATGGTTATGTTGCGGCGGTGATGGGGTCTTCTCGCCGGTGATACGACGGAAATCACCGTCTATGGTGGTCGGAGTCACATGGTATCCTCTCTCCTTTTACATTCTTTCACTGGGTTCCATTTATTCTTCCCCAATCTCTCTAATCTTTGTGTCTCAGTGTGTGTATATTGTGAGTTTTTCTCCCCCCTCCCCTTTGCTATGTGTTTGAAGCTCATTTTATTCCCAAGTTTGCATAGGTGACTGAACTTGTATGGTCAATTTTCTTTGAATCTGATTTGTATTCTTCCAAGAAGAGTTTCCCCTTTTGTGTATGGAAATTCTTGACAGATCCTATGTGCAGAAACTTGCTCCTATTTACTGCTGCTACATATTTGGCTGCTTCTTCTTGTCTTGCTTGCTGCTATTGACTGAGGCTGATTTTGTTTTCCCCACACCAATGTTGTCTGTTGCGTGTACATCATAGAGTAGTTTTTTTTGACAAAAATGTTCAGCATGTAGTTGTCCCTTTTATTTCTAATTGAAAGTTGAACTTAACCTTCCTTCATATAGGGAAAATTACAAAGAGTGCCTTGAATCAGTTTTAAAGGGTCCCATTAGTATCACATTACGACATTGATTGCTATGTCATGTTAAACGAGATGCAGCTAAATGATTTTGAATTATAATGTCGAAGGACTGGTTGTTGAATTAAGACTTGCCGGTTGAACTTAACAAACCTGAAGAATTAGATACCTTCTACAGGGAAGAGATTAAGCTTTATTTATTCTTGCACTTTTCAGCCTTCTTTGCTATATGATTTTGTTGTCTTCTTAAAATTGTACCAAATTTTATTCTGTTATCATCTATGAGTTGATGGTTTTTGAAATTGGTTTGCTTAGTTAACTATTATTTGGTCTTCATAACACATTGAATGTAATCATTTTTGCTCAACTCTGTCCTTCAATGAATCACATAGAATACATTGCTCAATCCTATTATGAGTTTGTTAGTTTTAACTTGATTTTCCATATACTCCAATGAGCCTTAATCTCATGGTATTTTTCTTTTCAGGTGATTTTGTTGCACACATCAATTTCACAGTCTTGTTAATGCCAAATGGATCGGATCGAATTCACAGTCTTGGTGTTATAACTGTTTCATCAAATAATGGTTCAATACACAAAAGTTATAAAACCGAGAAAGTTGTAAATTTTGAATTCTCCCGTTCATGCGTAATTTTTTGTAAGAAACTTGTAGAACTTATAGGATTAATAACTTGTATTGTATGATATTAAATTTCAATAGAATTTTAAGTACTTTTATGAATTATTACTATCCGGAAATAACTTTGTATATCGTGATTTTATAAATTGGCAATTGATATCTATTAATAGTGTCAATTAAAAGTTATCCGAAATAACATGTAAGATGATCAATTGCTAAAAGTCACCAAAAATGGACCTTTAGCATCGGTTATGTTTGATGACCGCTGCTAAAAGTCACCAAGATGGAATTTTTAAGATCGGTTATTATGATGACCGCTAAAAGTCACCAAGATGGACTTTTAGTATCGGTTATTAAGGATGACCATTGCTAAAAGTCACCAAGATAGACTTTTAGTATCGGTTATTAAGGATGACCGTTGATAAAAGTCACCAAGATAGACTTTTAGTATCGGTTATTTAGGATGACCGTTGCTAAAAGTCACCAAGATAGACTTTTAGTATCAGTTATTTAGGATGACCGTTGCTAAAAGTCACCAAGATAGACTTTTAGTATCGGTTATTTAAATAACCGATACTAATAGTATGTTTTCAAGACATAAAAAACACCAAAAAAACGTCATTTAGTATCGGTTTTTTGAAAATCCGATGCTAAAAGTCACATTTGGCATCGGTTATTTAACCAATACATTTAGTATCGGTCGAATTAGTATCGACAGATAACCGATGCTAAAAGTGCAAAATAACCGATACTAAAAGTCTTTTCTATAGTGAATGTGTCTCCATATTTTCTCTCCTTTTTTCTATCTCTCCTCTCATAGCTCCTTTCTTTTTATACTTTCTATCTTTTTCTCTCACATTCTCTTCATATCTCTCATGCATCTTTCGGAGCAAATTGCCAACCTTATACTTCTTAAGAATTTTTGCAACACATTCTCTTTTATAGTCCAAACTTGTATTCATGATTCCAACAAGATAACAAGTACCGAATGATAAAACAAGTAAAAAGAAAAAAAGTGCTCACCACTCACTAAGATCACAACAATAATAGAACAAAATAAATTAAATAAATTAAAAAAAAGGACCTCTCCACACACCTTAGTGTTTACACTCAATAATGGTCACTCGTGTTTGTCACTCAATTGGCTTTTTTTTAATGATATACTCTCTTGCCTTTTACCACTCCCTAAAAGTGTCGCTCTTGAGCTCTTAAAAGAACCAATCAAATCGCTTATCAAGATCGTGGTAAACTTAGAGAAGTTGTGACAAGACAAGCAATAAAAATTAACATCCAAGAGGCCAAAAAAAAGACAACTTGAAACTCTAGGACAAAACTGAATGAAGTTTAAAGACACCGAAGAAACAAATAACAAAGAGAAAAGAAGACTCAAAAGAATGTCAAAAAGACAAAGACCGACTCACTATATGACGAAAATAGACTAAAAAGTGTAATACTTGTGTGTTTAGAGAAAAATACTGCAAATGAAGTCCGAAAATTCCAAAAAAAAATCAGAAGATAAAAAATGAGTTGAGAAATTTCATAGATTTTTTTTCAGAATTTTCAGAATTATTTTGGACAATTTTGCTTTTAGTAGCGCCTTTTTACTAATAAACTTTTTTTTTGTTTTTCTTTTTTTTGATATATTTTTTTGAACTTTTTTTTTGCTACTTGGCTTTTTGAATTTCCGGAATATAATTTGCAACAAAATGTATAATATCAAAACAATTCTCAACCAAAACAGAACTGGACTTGACAATACAAGTGATCACTATGATATAACAACTAAAAAGGAACAATAATAGGACTCATGTAAGAAACCCTAACCTCTCCACGTCAGGATGAATACTGGGACTTATGCAATCAGCAGCACCTAACCAATATATCAGCACACATGGAATCATAATAATAACACTTATTAAGTAAGGAAAGAAGAAAAAAAAAAGTGAGAAACAATTGATCCAATGTTGGATCGTCAAACTCAAAACGCAAGAAAGATTTTTTTTTTATAGACAAATTTGATTAGGGACAGAAACGCAATCAATAACAAAATTGATTCCAGTGATGCCGAATAGGGAAACAAAATCAAAAACCGATTTGAATTTTTTTTTTATATCAAGAAATTTTGGACAAATATTTTGATTATGGAGTAGGCTCAATGATACCACTTGATGTGAATTGTTGTTACTAATTCACTCAAAACTAAGGATCGCTCCATAATTAAAGAAATAACAAGACAATAAACATGAAAAGGGAAGTAGATCAAAAGATGGAAAGACAAGGAATGAAACTATGTGGTGAAGAGAAGTCACACCTTTCATGGAAAGATGATAATCCTCATATTTGGATCGCCACAAAAACCTTAAGCTCTTGATAAGATCCCAAAGGCGGTTCAAAAAGAACCCTACAGAGAGCACTTATGTTAATTCCTCTCAAATTAAAATTATGACCAAAGGTTTTTACAACTTGCAAAATCACACTTATTTATAGAGAATAGGTTGTGGGCTCACTTAAAAGAAAACATGACAACTAGAAGCCCAAATTAAAGCCCAAAGTAGGCCTTACACAATTAGGCTTCTAAGAAAGGGAAATAGGCTCATGCTTCGTACAATCCCCCTCCTACTCAATAGAACCCCTTACCGTCCAAATATCCCCAAAATGCCCCCAAGATATTTTTGTCTTTTCCTTTAAAACCCCCTTCACCATACTAGAACCCCCCATTCTTCCTCCTCCACACTAGACCCCCCCCCCCCTAAAAAAACACCCCTCTCATTCATCCTCCTCCCACTGGCGTTCTCAAGCTCCCATCGGCCTCCTCCTCCTCCTATTGGTAAGCTTCCATTTCTCCTTCTCTATCTTCCATTTTCACAATTTTTTCATCGCTTGCAGATCGCTCGACGTCGCAGGTCGCACCACACTAACGACTCAGACGCGGCGCCAATCTCGCTGCTCTTGTGTTAGATATGTTTCACAACAGATCGATCGAGCGTGCACCGATCTACTTCGATCTGGCGTGCACCGATCAGTTGTTCGATTTTGGAAAGGCCGAACGGGTCTGATTATTGTGTTTTTTACTTGTTTTTTCAGGAATGACTACTTTCACCTTCACCGTTGATAGATATACTGGGGATATTTGCTTCCCAGATGTGCTGGATCTGCTGCCAGACATAGTGATTTTTATGATGGATATCGGGGCGAGTCTATGGCTACAAACCGTGGCTTCGGCAGATATCTTGCGGACACTCGGGAGTTTGTCCGCGCGATACACCTGGGGCGCAACGATAGGTTTGATGTTGTTACTCGCAGACACCCACATGGGTGGGGACCGCCGTTGTCAACGGTCCCCGAAGTCCGACGTCACTCCGACGGTGACTCTTCCGCACCGAGTCTTCGACTGGATGATGACTCATCCAGCCCGGCGATGAGTTATGAGCGTTCTTTATTTGTAGTATTAACTTGAATTATTAATGAATGAAATTTTAATTTGTTATCCATTGTTAATGTTTTTATTTTTTTTTCATTGTGAATACCAGTGCATACATGAAAATAAAACAACATAAAATTAGTGAAAATAAACGAAACTACTAGCAATCTCTGGGTTGGGCCCAACTGCAATTAATTTAGATATTCCATTTTAGTGAAAAACAACGAAGAGAGAGAGTGAGAATCAGTGAAGTGTGAAAATCACTAAAGAGTGAGACTCTATTTATATCTGTTGGACAAAATTTTCAAAAAAATTGAATTTTGGGCGCCAAACTAGACGGCTGGGATCGTTTCTCACAAGACGCTAGTCGACCATGGTCGACCCTCATTGGATCGAACCTGGTCAAATTTGAATTTGAGTCAATCTATTGAGAGGTTCGGCGCTGAGAGATTCGACCATGATCAACCGTGCGCCGAACCGTGCAAAATCTATAAAAAAGAAATAAAAACCAAATTTCAGTAATGACTTTTGGTCTTTTCACACCGAAAAGGGGGTTCTAGTGAGTAGCTAGGGGTTGTACGAAACATGGGCCGGGAAATAACATGCCTAAAAATGTTTGGCTTATTACAATTTTAAATTCCTATAAAATCTCAACTACAAGAGCATTTAAAAGACATCGGTCCAAGAGCCAAGTCCTGAAACTCCATTCTTTTTGCGTCCATAACAACCTCCTAAACTTTTATAACGTCCAGTTGATGTTAGTCGAATACGCTCGCTAGGTCAGAATCCCAACCGCTCGTTAACACGCCCTCCATTAGATTCAAGTGAGAGTATTTTTGGAATTATTTGAGTTAAGGGGTGTGTGGTGAGTAGGGAGGGTGTGGGAAAAGCATCAGCTCTTTTTTTGGGTCAAGAATTGGACCTTCAATTTGAACTTCTGATCTGTAAGGCTCACTGGCTCAGTTCCAAACTTTAAAGCCCGCTAATACTTGGGTAACTTTGTTGACAAAAAAAGGACTTGGGCAGCTTCAAAATTGTAGCTTTAGGCACTTCCAAAATCAAAATAAAAAGTTTATACTGGCACCCCCTATCTTTCCACACCACTCCATTTTTCTTTTTAGTTTGAAATCCCTAAGGTACCCAATCCCCCACAAATCATCCCTTCCCCTTCCCTCTCCCTCGTTCGTTCCACACCCTTGTCAATTGCCCCACTTCCCCTGTGATGCCCACCCACCCATCCTTATGAATTCTAGACATTTTTACGTGTAGTTCAGATAAGGAGTGTTCGTGCTGCAGCTTGATTGGCTGGAAAAAGTCGAACCGAATCAGAAGTTAAAGTTATACGCGTTTGGTTAGAGGCAGATTGCAACAAAACCCGAACCCGCGGCACCCACCCGACTTCGACCCGAGTTTGACGGGAATACCCGCTTTGATCGGAAGGATTTGTTCGGGATGTCGATACCCACCCCACCCCGCCCAAACCCGCTCAACAACACATTAATTATTTATTTCATTTTATTTTATGCAAAATATTCATTGATTTTGTTTCATAATTTTCTTTATTTTAAGTTTTGATCTATTTTGAAAAGAAAAGTCTATTTTAATATTTTTAACTTTATTTTATCATTGTATAATAGCTATTATTTTATTAAATTAATTTTCGTAAATATAATTTTTTTATTTTTTGCATAAGTTAGTGATTTTAAAACAGTGTGATCATGGAACCCGACCCCGCTGAGACGGGGATGGGGATATAAAACCCGACCGCTAGAGGTAGGGCAGGACGGGGATGCAAACCCGACCCGACCCGCCCGTTGCCATGCCTAGGTTTGGTTTGGTTCGGTTGACTTCCTAAAAAAACCAAACCAAACCAATGCGGTTTGAATTGGTTCTGTTTATTCAGTTTTTTTCGAGACAAAATATAATTTAAATTAGAGTTAATTTTTTTTTTGACGCAAAAATTAGAGTTAAAATTAACTACCATAAAAAATGGTTAACATAAATCTTTAAGAAAAAACCTGCTCAAATATATGTAGTATATAAATTACTCTATTTTAATTCTTTAAAGATAGCTACGGCCATTTTAAAAAGTTTTAAAAGAATTTGAATTAAATGTTTTATTGTAATTTTTAAATATAACATAACAATATGAATTGTTTGTGAGTGAGTCAAGGAATTAATTGGATTGTTTGTGAGAGGGAAAGAAAAAACCCTAACACCATTATCGTATTTACAATTTAAGTGGAAAGCTTGATGATATGTAAATATTTAGGCTTAAATGCACGTTTGGTCCCCCATATTTTACCAAATGTGCAATTTTGATCCCCATATTTTATTTTGGGCAATTTTAATTCCCTTATTTTACTAAATGTGCAATTTTGATTCCCTATTTTCTTTTGTGCAATTTTGATTCCCCTATTTTCCAAATTTATGCAGTGCTGATCAAATTGGAGTTTTCAACTCTCAAATGCTGATGTGTCAACATTTTAATTGAGATGACACTTGACTAAGCCTACTTGACATGCCACCTCATTTATTTTTTAAAAAGATATTTACTTTTATTTTATTAAATATTTATTGTAAATAATTTTTTATATTTTTTATCTTCAATTTTTTTTTAATATTTTATGTTTTAAAATATAAAAATTAATTTAATTTATTTAAAATATTTTTTAAACAATAAATGAGATGGTCCCCTTATTTTATTAGTTTAATTTATATTTTAATATATAATTTATATAAATAGTTTATTTAATTTAAATCATTTAATAATTTTCTATTTCTAAATAAATATTTAACTATTTAAAATATAAAAATAGCTTTTTAATTTTAGGTAATTAAATAACTTTCTGTTTTTAAATAAATATTTAACTATTTAAACTATAAAATATGAAAATAGTTTATTTATTTTAAATTATATTTTAAAATATATAATATAAAAGAAATTTTTTATTTTAAATAATTAAATTATTTTCTATTTTTAAAATATAAAAATAAATTAATTATTTTAAATAAATATTTAATAAAATAAAAGTAAGTGTTTTTAAAATGTTGACACATTAGTATTTGAGAGTTGAAAACTCCAATTTGATCAACATTGCGTAAATTTGGAAAATAGCAGACCAAAATTGCACAAAATAAATAGGGATCAAAATTACGATTTTGTAAAATAGAGGGACCAATATTGCCCAAAATAAAATAGAGGGATAAAATTGGACATTTAGTAAAATAGGGGACCAAAAATGCATTTAAGCCAAATATTTATTTAGATTATCTTGGTCGATTAAATTTAAATATTTACTTATTTAGAATTGTTAATCTCTTGAAAATCAAGAAGCAAACTATAAGGTTTCATACTCTTCTTCAAAGGTTGAATATCGAGCCTTAGTATCTACAAAGCAGTGTGAGTTTCAATAAATCCCTTACTCAAGGCTTGATTTCAATATATCATTTATCTTCGATGCTCTTCTCTATTGTGATAATTAATCCGCTCGACATATTGTCGTGATTTCTTTATTTCATGAAAGAAAAAGCACATTGAATTGGATTGTCACTTATTTCAAAAGAAATTACAAGATAAACTCTTTCACCTTCTTCCGGTGGCGGAGGTAGCATATATTTTATGCAATGGCTAAATATAAATGTTTGCTTGCAATTTTTGTCCTCCAACTTTCTCAAATTAGTGAGTTTAGCACATCAATTTTACTATTGACGATTTTGCTCCCCCAATTTGACAATTTTGGTCATTGTGATTTTTTCATTACACGGTTGGTCCATCAAAATCGTGGATTGTGCAAATTTGTTCTCTATTTTCCAAAATCCTAGATTTTTGGGATCAAAAATGCCAATTATCCATGATTTTGATGGACTAAAATTGAAATTAAAACCTATAAGACCAAAATTGCCGAACTAAGAATATTAGGGATCTAAATTATCAAAATAAAAATTGGTCATCAACATGTTCGCAAACTTTTTACCGAAAGAGGGATCTCACTTGTTTTGCTCTAATCTTTGGGATAGACCCCCACTTGAGGAGTTTCTTCTCCCCCAAGATAAGTTGGGCTCTTAGTTTTTTGTTTTTTCCTGTCTTTTTCCATTTTTTTTTGCTTTTGTTAAGTTGTAACTCCACAAAAAAATATTAAACAACAGTTTGTGATTTTTTTTTCCATTTTGTAGCTTTCCACGTTAAATGTTTATGTTCTGATTGTATTTATTTTATTTTTTTATATTGTTTTTCTCAACACGTTTTTCATCTTATCAGATTCTACCGGGACCAAATCTAATATCTATTTATCTAATCTAATATCTATTTATATAAAAAAACCTCCTATAAAATTACTAATTTGGATCTCTTATTAATAAGACACATATATAATTTAAGGGTAAAAGTGTCATTAATCACTTTTTCTCTTTTTTTCTTCTTACACTCTCTTTTTTACTTTTTTCACTTTCTTCTTACACTCTCTTTCTTCCTTTTCACTTTTCTCTTACACTCTCTTTCTTCCTTTTTTCTCTTTTTTCTTACACTCTTTTTCATTCTTTTCACTTTTCTCCTACACTATTTTTCTTCCTTTTTTCATTTTACTTTTCCCATAAACAATTATTTTCTTTCTCTTATCACTTCACACTAAAAAAAATTATCACCTTAAAATTTTAATTTTTCTCTCCAAAATCGGTTTACACTCTTATTGAAAATCTACTATCACCTCTTATTGGTAATCTACTATCTACCTTTTACTATCTGTTATAATCTACTAATCAACTAAAACAATCAATTGAACTACGAGATAGCTGCAATAATATATAAAAACACTAATAACCGCTTCTAATATATAAAAAAACACGAGATTAATATTTGTCATTGATAATTAAATTTTTCGAAGACTACTACTACAAACCTACTATCTAAAAAATAAGAAGACTTAATGACTATTTAAACTAATAATTAATATTTAAAATAAATATTTCTTATTAATAATCTACTATCTAACTTTTACTATCTACTATAGTCTACTAATCAATTAAAATTAACTAATATTTCTTATTAATAATCTACTATCTAACTTTTACTATCTACTATAATCTACTAATCAACTATAATCTACTATAATATTTCTTATTAATAATCTAACTTTTACTATATAAAATATGGGATAAATCGCAGTTGATATATAAAAACACGGATTCATATTTGCCATTGATAATTATAATTTTTGAAGACTACTATAAACCCACTATCTAAAAAAACAAGAAGACTTAATGACTATTTAAACTAATTAATATTTAAAACACACGTGACAAATATTTTTCACTAATACCTAAAAAATGACAATTGTCACTAATATACAAAAACACGGATAAATATTTCTTCGATAATCTACTATTATTCGCTTACTATCTACTATAATATACTAATTCACTAAAATAATCAATTGAAATTACGAGATAACTACAATGATATATTAAAAAAACACGGATAACCGCACTAATATATAAAAATACATGATTAATATTTGTCATTCATAATTAAAATTTGTAAAGACTAATATAAACCTAGCTACTATCTAAAAAACAAGAAGATTTAATGACTATTCAAACTATCGATTAATATTTAAAACAAATATTTTTATTGATAATGTACTATATCTCTTTACTATCTACTATAATCGCTAATCAACTAAAAACAATTGAAACTACGGGATAATCAGACCGATTTATAAAAATACTTAGATTAATATTTGTCATTGATAATTAAAAATGACAAATAATTGTCACTAATATCTAAGAAATGATTGCAATCGATAATTTAAACACGGGATAACCTGATCGATAATTTAAAACACATGTGACAAATATTTATCACTAATACCTAAAAATGACAAATAATTGTGATCGATATATAAAAAAACACGGGATAAATATTTCTTATTGATAATCTAATACATATATTTTACTATCTACTATAATCTACTAATAAACTCAAATAATCGCTTGATACTATGAGATAATTGCGCTTAATACATAAAAAAACACGGATAACTTTTATCGATATATAAAAATACGAGGATAATCATAATTATATATATATATATATATATATATATATATATATAAACACATATATATAGTTGCACTTATATATAAAAACACTTATGATAACAACACGATATATAAAAGATAATCGCATTGATATATAAAACACACGGGATAAATGCAAAGATTGTTTTTAAATGATACTTTTACATTTTTAGATTTTAATATTTATCTATTTTTTATTCAAACTCCTTTTTTGTCTACTTTAATTTTCATTTTTATTTTCACTTTTGCAGAATGCTCAGATTATTTAAATATCGTCAAGTTTTTATTCATAAAAAACACGACAACAACCCGTGCGTATGCACGGGTATCCCACTAGTTGGTTCTAAAGCATAATATGACAAAAGGTCTGGTTCTAACTAACGGTGCATCCCCAACGTAACTAGTTGAGCTACAAGGAGTTACTATTGCAAGTGCAAGCATGAAGCCAACCTAATTTAACCCTTTATTAAGTTGACTTATAGTACACTGTACGTTCAGAAACCATTTTCTAGCTCTAGCCAAGCTGCTACACATTGGGTAGTGCAACGAAGACTTTAACTGTTTACTAATTTTACCCACTTTCATTTATTTTTTATTTTTTTAAAAAATTAAGGTTCTTTTCAGAGCGATAGATGCCACCCAAGAGTGCTTGGATGATATGGTTTTGTTTCGGATTGGGCCTAGCTCAACCTGGGGAGAACCTAGGCACAATCAAGCTTTGGCTCCGGCCAACTTTGGCAACGTCCAGTGCGAGATCAACATCAACATGCAGGATCATTTCGACCCCATTCGACGGGCTACCTCGGCCCCGCTTAGAATGTAGTTTTGGGCCTAACTCAACCCCACAAAATCGGGCCAGAAGGTGAGGATTTTCACTTATAAACTCTTTTTCGTGCCATATCACATCCGAGCATGGGACTCTTAACACCCCCTCACGCCCAGGAACAGACATCTGGAGCGTGACGAGTGGCCTAGGAATAGACATCTGGAGAATGACCCGACAATGGGTGGCCCAACGGATCCCAAGAATAGACATCTAGAGAATGATCCGACAACAGGTGGCCCAACGGATCGTGGATAGACTCTGATACCATCTTAGAATGTGATTTAGGCCTAACTCAACCCCACAAACCGGCTTTGTAAGGTGAGGTTGTCATCCACTTATAAAACTCTTTTTCACCCATATCACATCCGATGTGGGACTCTTAACACACTCCCTCACGCCAGAATGCACATCCGTGCGTGGGTTATCCCAAGAATAGACATCTGGAGAATGATCTGACAACAGGTGGCCCAACGGATCGTGGATAGGCTCTGATACCATCTTAGAATGTGGTTTTGGGTCTAGCTCAATCCCACAAAACCGACTTGTAAGGTGAGGATTGCCCCACTTATAAACTCTTTTTCAGGCCATATCACATCTGATGTGGAACTCTTAACATCCGCGTCTATAAATAGATGTTCATCCCCTCCTATCAGGTACGTTCTCATTCATTTATCACCTCTCACTTCTGTTTGTAGACTTAAGCATTAGAGTGCTTGCAGGTACCACCACCTGCGGCAGAATCCTAACCACTGAGGATCAACTTAGACTCGAACCACCGTTGACCCTCGACGAGCCCACCACTCGCCTTTACCCCAAATCTGATTCAATGAGCGGCCTGTGCAGTAGAACATGTTTGAGTCTCTTCCACATTAATCCATGTTTTGTTTCGAATCCAGTCTTTGAAATGAATCAGCGTTAAAACTCCCAAGAAAAACTTTGCTTCCTATTGTGATTTTACCTAAATTTCAAAGAATTAGTGTCTAAAATTACGCAGAGTAATAGATACCTATCAGAGGGTTTGAAAAAGGCAACTTTAGCAACAATTATCATACAAAAAAATAGCCAGACAAACTGAAATGTTACCTCTTCACTTTAGCTCTCTAGATTCATGCTGATCGGGTGAAAGTAAATTCAATTCCATTAATTGTGAGAGATCATACATGATATATGAATGTAGGTAAAGGCAAGGGACCACTTTCTGTGCAAATATAATTAATTAACATCTTATCTTCTTATCTTCTCTTCTTTTATATGATTCAATTTAATTTTCCTCTCTCTCAGATTTATTATATAATGCCTGAAAGGTTTTTCTCTGTTTACAAACAGAGCATATTCTGTCTTCCACTCTCTCTCAAATGGGTCCCTACAACAGAGAAGCTAAGATTAATAGTTTAATTTATCTATCTAATTATTAGTGAGAATTGTACAAACAAATCTCACCCAATTCCCATATAGACTTTATAAATAATTTACTTATACATTAATCATTCAAAATATTTTTTATTATCAGATCTCGTGTTATTCATTCCAAAAGATCAAAATACTGTATTGATAGGTTGATTAAAATAACAAAATTAATTATACACCAAACTTAAATTATTTATAAATGCAAAATTGCATGTTGCTAGCTACTATATATATGCATGCGTTTGTTTAAATTAAACACATAGTAAGAAGATTCTTGATGCTAGGGAGCATTGTGGGTTCAGATTGTACTTTGAAGTCTGACGAATTATTTATGTTACAGATTAATTAAGCAAGAAACAAAAAATTTATTACTTGCACACGTTTGTGTAAAGAAAAAGCAACTAAAAATGCTAAAGTTAGTTACCACAATTTTGCAATTTGGGAAAAGGCTGGCGCAAAACAGTTAGCAGTAAAGTACAGTTTTACAGAAGGAGTGAGTATTGTGCATAATTTTTGTAACGGTTTAAGATGAAGAAGACGCATGGAACATGCAGGTTGTACTAGTGTAAGGAGGGACCGCAATTACGCGTCACCGCTAGTTCCCAATCTACCTCGATAAGCGTTTTTTTAAGAACGGAACAGTGACTAGTGACTGTAGCTAGTTGCCTTGCTTCAATTGCACTTATTTGTCAGGATCCAACTCATTCATTAACTTTCACATTCCAGATTCGTTAACTAATGTCCAAAACTTTCGTAGAATTTTTCACTTGAATTTCTTCTTCTTCTTCTCTTTTTTTTATTAGATTTCCCAAAATCTGATCATTAATATCATGATAAAAAGAAGCATAGGATAATAGATAAATTAGTCTTAAGTGGATAATCGATAGCGGATAAGTTAACAGTTTGGATTTTAAAGCTCTATTTGGCAAACAAGAGTGGGTAGCAGATGAGCAGGGCCGACCCTTAAGGGGGTTTAAAGTGTGCTACTGCACAAGACCTCAACTTAATTCAATTTTTTTAGGGGCTTCCAAAAGAGTACTTTATCTTATGAAGAAATTTTAGATCCTTAAGAACGCTAAGTTTGTTACACAATAACCAGTTTAGTGAAAATATAATTTGATTTCGTGACAAATAGGTAAAGTGACGCTGAAAGAAATGTGTTTTGAGAGTGACTTTTAGAGTTCGTAAAAAAATTAAGTGTTCAAGTATGCAAAGTTTCTTCCTCAATAACCGGTTTGGTGAAAAAAGAATTTAATTTTGTCACAAAATATATTAAGTGTGATGCTCAACAGTGTATTTTGGGGTACTTTAGATAGGGGTGAGCAAGGGATGGGTTGGGATGGGTTACACTAGTCCTTAACCCGGCCCTAAATATTTATAGGGTCATTTTTTAGGCCCTAACCCGTCCTTAGACCCGAACAAACCCGATGTTCTTAGGGTCAAAGTAAGACCGGGTCTATTTTGGACGAGACCGGGTTGACCCGAAGTACAATAAAAACAAAATTATAATAAAATTTTATCATGTATTCAAACTCAAAACATGACTTTTACAATAGTACTTTACATCAATGTTTCTACTTAAACTAAGATAGGTTTCAAATTGAATATTGTATTTATAAAACTCTCATTAACAATGTAATAGAATTAAAAATTAGAGTGACGAGTGACGAGTGAGCAAAGGACGGGTTGGGATGGAATATACCTAACCCTAACCTATAGCGCCCAAAAATAATTTAATTAATTATTTAATTAAGTTATTTCAAGCACTTAGTGGGTTGATTATATTAAATTAATTATATAATATTTTGTTGTGTTAGGGAGTGGTGGAAGTATTTGAAGGGGGGTGTAAAAAGGGCCAAGTCACTTGAGCCCAAAGTATATAAGCTTAGGTTTAAGTTGTCTCACTCATTAGAAGAGGAGAAGAAAGAAAGAAATCGGCGCCGTGGGAGAGAGGAGAGAAGAAGAGGATTTTCATGAGTCAAGGAGAAGGAAGGAGCTCGGCTTTTCATTTGCGCTTTCTTGTGTGGTGATTGAAAGGTTCTCTTCTTCATCATCAATTTTTAAGGTAAGGGGAGTCTCATAGTATAAAGGATTATGTTGGGTTGTATATGGGAGAGTAGTTTCTATAATGCCTAAGTAGTGTTGTTGTTATGTTTGACGATATGTTTGAACGATTTATGAATATATGTGTTGCTTCTTGATTTCGTTCTGGTGATTGTTTGACAATCTATGAATATATACATGTTGTCTTTGATGATGTTGGTGATTGATCGTAGTGATTGCAATTGATGTTAATTGGTGATTTGTGAGTTGGTCATAAAGGAATATAGATTGAGATAAAATGTGAAATGGATTCATTGATTAACTGAAGGCAAATACACTGTCTTATATACAAGCCTTGATCTGTAACTGAATTGTAACAGATTCACAAAAGGTTGCAACTGAAACCTAGCTAGAAGCTTCCAAGAGAGAAGAGTTTCGAAAGGGAAAGTGATGAGTGAGATGAGTGAATGAAGTGAGGTAGTGTAACCGAGGTAATTTTACCATTCCTTCTATTAGATCATCGGAAAAACCTAGAGAAAGGAAGGAAGGGGCCTGTGTGTGTCGACTCGAGGCGCCAATCGACTGGGCGCCATCGACTGGGGCGTGTCGACTCAGGGTGTGTCGACTCGAGGCGTGTCGAATTCGAGGGCGTCATATCGTGCTGCTCGATGTTGGGATGTCTTGTAATGTCAAATAAGAATGATTAACAGTAAAAGCGACGGTGTGTCAAGTATGACTAAATAGTCGATGTTGTAGTTGTCGAGTCGAATATGAATGATCCATAATAATGATAGTGACATCGCGTCGTCGAATATGACGAACTAAAAATGGTGATGTTGATGATTTTGATGGGTCGAGTAAGACCACCTAATTGATGATGATGTTGCGACGAATAATGATGCCAATGATGTTGTCGTGTCATGATGTATGACATTTGTTGTTGTTGATTGTTTTCCGAGATGTTGTACATGGTGTCTCATGCATGCCATATGCATTATTACGACGATGTAGATTTCGGCCTTGGAGCTATGCTCAAAGCGACGTTTGTGCCCGAGAGGCTATTTTTACGACGATGGTACCTCATGCATATGCCCGACGACGTGGGTTGCATTTTCATGCATGTACATAAACGATGATGAGATTATTTGTCGTTGTGCATGCTCTATGTTGTGGCTTGTTGATGTTTTCGGTGATGGTTGTACTGTAATGTTGTTATGCTATGGTTATTATAGCTGCTAGTCTCTAGTATATTACCTATCATATACTTTTATGCTGTTAGAGACTCACCCTTTACTGTTGAATGTTACCTTCGTGGTAACGTGCAGGTACACGCTAGTGAAGGACTCCTTTCCTTCATCCCTTTCGAGTCAGTGTCGTTTGCTCTGATACGTAGCACCTGGGGGGAAACGAACACTAGTCTAATAGCTGTCTTACTATCATAAACTGTTGTTTTTAGTATGTTATCGGATTTTTAAGGATTGTATGATGTTGAGATGCTATGACTGGCTACGTATCGTATTTTCGTTAATTGGAAAACTATGTTGTTGGTTTTTGAAAGTTCTAATTGAACACACGTTGCTTGAGTTCTAAAATGTCGATGTGTAACGCTCCAATGCACGAGTAGATTTAAATTCCGCACTCTGATAATTAAATAAACGAATGGGTAGAATTGGGGTGTTACATAACCTGTCCCTAATTTTTGATTAAGCCAATTCTTTAGACCCTAACCCGTTCTTAGACCCGAACAAACCTGATGGTTTGCGGGTTAAATGGGACAAAGACGGTACGGGTCTTAGGGTTGGGGCGGGTCTTGCTCACCCCTAACTTTAGAGATCAGAAAAAATTCTAAGTGTTCAAATACGTAAAGTTCCTTCATCAATAACTAGTTTGGTGAAAAAAAATTAATTTTATGGCAAAATACCTAAAGTGCGCTGTTAAACAGTATATTTTGAAGTACTTTAGTGTTCAGGAAAAACCTTTAGATTTGACTTATGAAAACAATTAGTATATGACTCATGAAAAAAAATAGTTTATAATAAAAGTATAACTTAGGGCCCAATTTTTAAGATTTGCACAGGGCCTCCAAATTGTTTGGGACGACCCTGCAGTTAAACTGATAGTGGATGACTGATAAATTAACAGATTGAATTTAAAGTATTTGGTAAATTAGTGATAACTAGCTTATAAATATAAAATGCAGTGAACAGACATTGGTAATTAACAATTTAAAATAAGAGAGAAGATTCATTTAATGAATGATAAATGAGGGTTTTAATAAAAGTGATAAGGGTAAAGATGAGAGAAAAATGAAACGCTATAAGTTATATAATCAAACGCTACTTTAAGTATCGTTTCAAAAAAACGTTATCAGCTAGTGAAAAAATACTAGAAGCTTGTCAATCTTTTAGAATGACTTTGATCCGTTCTAGCATGAAGGCGATCCACCAGCCTGCCTAAGAATATATGGTTATTACAAGCCTCCCAAAGTGACAAAGATCCAACATGAGCTACACCATCTTTAGAGGTACTAAACCACGATCTTGGGGGGCTACAAGATGAGAGTAGGAAAAGAGCCCAAAGCAATCCCTACACTCAAAATCATCAACATACCACTCGTAATAGAGACAAAACCCTAACTTGGCCTTAGCCAAAAACCAACACCCAAGATATGACTTTGATTCGTTCTAGCATGAAGGCGATCCACCAACCTGCTTAAGAAAATAAGGTTATTACAAGTCTCCCAAATAACATCGCATATCATATCAAAACTAGCCCCCACTTACCCAGTTCCCACACCCAAAAGAGTAAAGGCAAGTGATATAGATATGTTTGGAGTAAGCTCCAACCATCCCGTGATGCCATACCATATTATATGACTTTTTAGTAAAAAAAAAATTCGTCCCATAATACATGACTTTTTAAAATACCAATGCAACATCAATTTTCTTTTCCAGTTTAATATATCTCTTCTTACAATTCTACTTTTTATGTTTCCAATGTCATTAATGAATGACAATTTGATAAACTAACTCACAATCTCTCATTCCCATGCAATATTAACTACTTTTCTTAATTCCTGTGCCACAACCTTAAATGACATGTAATATAGGACGGAGGGAGTAGAATGTAAAGCCACTAGTAAGAAAGAGATGAAAGCTATGAGGGAGATCCAACATGAAAACTCCTAACCATCCTGTTGATCTTATTGATTGTATGTCTAGGGCGTAGCTTTCTTTGAGAATCTCTTATGTATGGGGTTTGTATCTTTTATTTGTGTTGGGTTGAGTACCTCTTGTGTTCGACTATTTTTTCCATATCTAGTAAATAATATTATGCGTGCCTTTAAAAAAAGAGATGAAAGCTAGTCTCCAGTAATCACCACAAAGAATGCAGATTTTTTGTTTTTGATAAGCAAAGAACTGTGTTGAAAGGGAGTGCAAACGGGCACCCCAACCGGTACACATACAATGGGCCTCATTAAAACTTCACTGGGCCAAAACCCCATGAGAAAAAAGACCCAAGGAGGAAAGAGTACCCAAGGAAGAATGAAACAAAAAGGCAATTACACCGAGTTCATACAATCGAAATAATTACCCCACCAATCATAGATCTTATACTTGAAATTGCGCCCTTCTATGCTTATGAACCAAGCCTTAGTTAGACTTAACATGACTAACAACCACCTGCACACTAAAAACGTGGCCTCTAAAGAGAATATGATTTCGATACAACCAGATGCACCAAGTGACTGCCATCCAAATCAAGTACTTCAATTTACACGCCTTCTTCGATACCAAATGCAAACCATGAGCCCGGAAGTGCTCCACACCGACTAGAGAATCTGAGGTCACCATGTCCAACCATTTCTGAATAGCAAGCCGAATTTGCCCGAAACACCAGCACAAGAAAAATAGATGGGTAATCGACTCGTCATGCTCGAAACAAAAAGGGCAACATGCCCCATGAGGGTCATTGATAATTACCTTAGAAATAAGAGAGTCGCGAGTTGGGAGCTTCCCCAAAAACAATCTCCAACCAAAAACTCCAACCTTAGTGGGAATAGATAGTTTCTACATATCGTAAAAAACACTCTGGATATCGCTATCCAACCTATCTTGTTGCATCAAATTTATCAACAGAACATAACAGGATTTAACTGAAAAAGAATGAAGTTTTCAAGCCTCCACGCATCAATGATCTTGCTCAGCATCGTCAGGCTGAAAAGGAAGAAGAGTGGCCAAAAGCAAATCCTGGTCAATTCTCTCTCCTCTGCAGACAAATCTCGACTCCAAACAATATTTCAACACCATTTATTGTCAATCCAGTACCCATGCTCCAAAATGCTACCGTGTTTAAGCTTCACAACTTCGAAGAGTCTAAAAAATAAATTCTTAAAAGTGTCATTACTAGCCCACTTATCGCCTCAAAATTACATCGTTATTTGAATTTTTTCTTGTGGTATGCACCGTAAGAATATGTGACAAAAAAAGCTTACATTTTAAACACTATCTAGAATTTTCTCATTTCAAGAGCCATTTTTTATGGTAGTTGGTATATACATTTTGATTTTTTAATTTATTATTGAATGTGTATATGTAGTTAGGTCAATTTCAGACTCTTATCTCATCATCTCTGCATCTGCGGCAACTTTCCGTTGGTGACGGAGGTAAGCTAGAAGCTTGTGCTCAAATTTTCTCTCAAGTATTTTTCTGACATATATCATGTGACTGTGGGGGCTACTTTATGCTTTATCATCATCAAATAAAAGGAGTAAAATTTCATTACAAAGTATAACACAAAGCAAAGATATTTCATTTTTGAGTCAAAAGAAAATGCACATAACAATATATAAGCTGGTTCATGCACCAGCATTCAACCAATCTTTCTACCCATCTTCCTCTACCGCTATGTGGTCCCTTTTCCTTTGTCAACCATTGATCTTAAATGCTTCAATACTTTGACCCTTTCATCTTAGCATAGCTATTGGCTTCCCACATAACATAACACAACAAACCCTTCTCTTATAGGTTACCCCACACACATCATGGGCGGTTTCCATCGGTGATAATAAATAAAAAAAATAAATATTTAAAATCAATCATTTATTACCTTCATAGATTTTCTTTACGTTTTTCTACTATATTATTATATAATAATAACATAAAATATTGCTCACAAGTTGCTATATAAAGCCCTTCCACTTACACCCTTCTATATATAGATATTGTTGTTGGTCGGTTCAAGAGATAACAATTATCATAATCTTCTCTATCTTTCTTTCTATCCTCTGCACTCTCATTTTACTATTTTATTCAAACCCTAGTTTTATATTCACACCCCCATTCCCATACTCTGCACCCCTCTTTTTTCCTTACTCCATCATTCATGGATGTGGAGATAATGAAAACTTCATCAGCAACTGACGGAAGCATGGACATGATGACAATGATGATGCAAATGGAAAAGTTCCCTGAAGAATTCTGTGAACCTTTTTACAACACTCCCACTTACCAACAAATGGATCATGGAACTTCATTATTTAACGTTAACCCAAATCAAGATGTGTCTCTCTCTCCACCAACTTTGATTGATTCACTACCTTCCAATTTGAACTTCATTCAACAACAACCTTTGACACCAACAAACACTTCATTTCATCACTATCCTTCTTCATCAGAGAAGAAGAATTCAATGGCAGCAATGAGGGAAATGATATTTAGAATAGCAGTGATGCAACCTATACATATAGACCCAGAAGCTGTTAAGCCACCAAAGAGAAGGAACGTGAAGATTTCAAAGGATCCACAAAGTGTAGCTGCGAGACATAGAAGAGAAAGGATAAGTGAGAGAATAAGGATTTTACAAAGATTAGTACCTGGTGGAACAAAAATGGATACTGCTTCTATGTTAGATGAAGCTATACATTATGTGAAGTTTTTGAAGAAACAAGTTCAAACGTTGGAACAAGTAGGTGCAAATAGAAATATTGGTGGTGGTGGTAGTAACTTCACGGGGTTGTCTTCTAACTTTAATGTGAATTATTCTTCTTTGTTCGTGAAAGGTTGTCAACCTTATCAAATGGTGGGTTCCACTTCAAAACAATTGCTCAGCTGATGAGAAACATTGAAAGTAGTTTAAGATTAAGACAGTCTTTAAAACAATGAGGATGATGAGGAATTTACTTGTTTCTGATTAAAAGCATGCAATTAGTTTCTGTGTAGTTTTAATTTGGTGGATCATGTGATCGTAAAAGACTATGTTTTCTTTATGTTCTGGTCATTGTAATTTCTGATCCATGAATAACCTCATGTAGAGCGTAAAAAAGAAGGTGAAAAAGAAATAAATATTTGATGTTAACCTAATGGATCAGTGTTGTATTGTTCCCCATTTTTATTTTATTATTTATTTAGTTTGATGAGCTGTATGCAGTGCACGCCCCCTTACGCCAATGTAATCAGTGAAAGAATGTTAGTTGTACCAAATAAATAATTAAAAAAAAAAAAGGAGAAACAATGTTAGAAAACATATCTGTTGGGAGATCTAGACTCTCATCAGACAATTTTGACCAATTAGATGATGACGTGAAGTTATATAATGGACAAGTTTATCTTATTAGGATTATTAGGATTCACATGGAAATTAAATGCAGTTCTGCTCATTTGGTCATGCTTAATACCATCTGATTTCTTATATTATTAATTACTATATCCATTTGCTTCTAAAAAAGCATGAAAAAGCACTTCAGTGCTTTATTTTCAGTCTTGTTGATCGGTAATATATACTACATATATTATACATGGCGCAGCATGCATACGTATAACGATAACGAGCATATGCTTGTGTTTTCCAAAAATCTTCTACCCACCAAGATATGCAACAAAAGTCAACACATGCTTCCTTACTCTATTCAGGAAACTATATAAGATGCAGGTCGTTGAGGATCTTTGGTTGAAGGTTGTGGGGCGGTGACAAGTGACTTTGGCACTTCTATCGTCTGTGGGCAGCAGTGAGGAAATTCTCCCCCTAGTGTAAGTTAAACAGGACGTATTAGATAATAAGTGGAAGAGTATTGCTCCAACTAAGGTGGTTGCTTTCAAATGACGCCTTTTCCTAAATAGGCTCCATTATCAGGTGAACCTATCCCGGAAGGGGGTTATATCCGATCTCAATACAACTCTGTGTGTGTGTGTGTGTGTGTGTGTTTGTGTTTTTTTATAAGTATTTGTGTGTGTGTGTGTGTGTGTGTGTGTTCTTTGTAATTCTCATTAGGAGTCAGAAAGACATTTATTTCTCTGGTGTGAATCTTCCATTCGTCTACGGTACATGGTATTTAAGCGGCTAAGTGTAGCGGTTGTGCTCTCATCCTAATCTTCCTACTCCATTCTCAATTATGTTTAGTGGGGTTCTCCCTACTAGGAATAGAAAGGGTCTGATCATGATTTGACATGTTGTACTTTGGGAAATATGGGAAACTCGTCATGTGATCATCTTTTTTTAGTAAATCCCTAGATCTCTCATAAACCTTCTTTGTGGTTAAGCACTTCTCTTTGAAGTGACTCTTGGCTAAGGCCAAGTCTGGACATAGTTTGTTCTGTGTATGGTGTGTGGACCCTTTGGAATGCATATCTAGGATTTAGGAGCAATTGACCTATGATATTTCTTATCTACTCTTGTATTTGGATCCACGAGGCATCTTATTTCCTATTGTATGATGTTGGAGTTGTATGTAGTTGGTGGAGTAACCTTTTTACTCATTTTGTAATTTATAAATAATTTGCTTGCTAAAAAAAGGGGAAACGTGTATTCACCTTTGAGGGGAGAGATTCGTGGGGGGTTTGTCTTGAAACAATGTTGTTGTCAATGTTTACTCCAAATGCTCTCATCTAGACTCTAGAGAAGCAACGACTAGGGACATTTTTAGATTTGGCGTGTTGAGCTTGGCTCATATGCAGTATCTGTGGGATTATGGGCGTGGGAGCTGAGTATATATGAAGCAAAGACTTTGGAGGGACATGTTTATTGGGGAGCTTAATTTAGAGAACTTGTGGGCGATGAAGTCGATTCTTAGGTGCTTCGAGTTGGTTTTCAAGCTCAATATTTAAGGCGAACTTTTCCAAGAGTGTCTCATTGGGATCAACATGGATGACCCCTGTTATATATATACTAAATAACAGAGGACAATGAGTACTCAACCCATATACAAACGAAGAATAACAACCCTCTATGTAAATGGTCAATGAGATCAACTATAGAATAAACAAAAGGAAGAGTTCCCCTGCCCTGAAACCAACGCCAGGACAAAGATTGAATCCGATCAAAAGATCTCCTAAAAACAGGCACGCCTTTAGAGAAAATACAACAGTTTCTCAGTTCCCAGATGACCCAAAGAATGCATGTCAAATAAGCATCAAACCACACCTTTTTATAAATATCTTGGACTCCCAATGGGTGCTAACCCTCAACATAGATATATTTGGGAGCCACTCTTAGAGGCCTTACAATGTCGCATCTCGACTCGACTCATGGAAGAATATGTATGTTAACCTTAGTGGTGGGATTGTGTTCCTTAACTCTATGTCAAATAACCTTCTTTTTGTCATTTCCTATTATAAGATCAGTGAAGGTTTGGTGCTTGGAGGTCGATCCCATTAATGCGCGAATTTGTTAGGGACGTATAAAAGGGGGAGATTTCTTGGGTCAAATGGTAGGAGGTGTGTAAGCGTAATGGAGGTGGTCGAAGGTGCGTAAGTGTAAAGGGAGGTGTGTAAGTGCAAGGTAGGGAGGAAGATCTTGGGTCAAAACATTCACACACCTCTTAAAATGTATTCTCGAAATTTCCACTCACATTTATTTATTTATTTATTTGAAAAATTGGATTATTTTTCCAATAAAATATAGAAAAATAACATAGAAACAGTAGTTTGTCCAAAAAAACATAGAAACAGTAAAATTTCTTTGAAAAACATGGGACAAGAGACGAGTCATTTCAATCCAAGAAACATTTATAACCGCAAAAGAACAAAAAAAAATTCAACTTATGTTACATACTTACATAATCTGTATTTCAAAATTATCTTGATCAATTCTTTCTAGACTTTTTACTTTTTATTGATATTATTCATACTTACTACAATTTCGAGTTGGGCAGCGTCGCAATCCGGATTTGGGCCTAGCAACATGGCCCAAGTGTGCGTAGCAGAGCCGCATTTGGTGATCCGTGCACTCTAACTTATCAACAGTGGAGATCATGTGTTTGAATCCAATGGCTTGGACCTCTCGCCCTTCAAGCAACGCGCTAACCTGACACATCATACATATATAAATAGCCTGCGCAGAAACTTGGTGAGTCTGATGAGTCTGAGTTTCGAGTTTTTGAGCCATCTGAGGAGTCTGATGACGGGTCTTTTTAGTACTCTTTTGTATTATTTTTTTACATTTGAGTATTTTGTGTTGTATTGACTTTGGATTTTGAATGAAACATTTTAGAAATTTTGTATTTATATATTGATTTAGGTATTTTATGTTTAATTAGTTATTATTAATAAATAAGGTGTTTTAAAAAAATTAATTTTTGGACTTTAGCGAGTGAATTAGCGAGGAATTAGCGAGCGGCGAATATACACGTGGCGATCACCGTTAAGTGTTCAGCGTGTCGCTTAGCGAGGAATTGATGTGTCCTCGCTAATTAGCGAGGAATTAGCGAGGACGTGGGCCAGGTAATTAGCGATCGAATCAGATTTCTCTCGCTAATTGCATTAGCGAGAGGGAATTAGCGACCGAACTGGTCCCTCGCTAATTCCCTCGCTAATGGACATTAGCGACCGAAATGGGCCTGTTAGCGACGGATATTTCACTCGCTAATGACGGTTTTTTTTGTAGTGCACATTCTCTCTCTTATCTCACATTCGAATTCCCTAAACTGACTTGGGCACCCCCCACGTTGGATCAACGCAAGGAACACCTCACAAGAGCGACACTTACTAAGCCTATCCACCGGGTTTGACTTCATAGCAACTTTTAAGCATGTAATTGTGCATCTTGCTTTTTATATCCTCTATAATTACTTTTTTCTTTATTACAATTGTTAGTTGTTAATTTGACATATAGAAATTGGTTTTACGTTATTAAAACATGATTCTTCCGACGAGTATCGGTCGGAACCTGATGATTTCCCTTTTTATAATGTGTTGATAGAAAGAAAACTATTCTCATATTGTCTCACATTTAATATGGTCATTCATATGTAGCTAATTATTATAAATTCTAGAACATGGGTGTACGGATTATCATCCTAAGTTTGATTTGCTTGTAATTAAAAAGCTGAATTTGGAGTCATGTAATATGCAGCAGAAAAGTCAAATGTTCTAATGAAAGACACTAACCTTGAATAGTATATATTATCTTCTCTTGTCTCTTTTGCACCATCTACGCCCAATGCCCATACTTCTTTTGGAACCGAGGAGGGTAGAAGTAGGTTGCCTCCTCCAGCAAGGTCGAATAATTTAGGTGTTCTTGTCTTGAGGATCATGCCTCACAACAAGAAAAACCATCTAATTAAGTGATCAAAGTTAAAAAAATAATGGTGAAATAATCATTTTGGTCACTGAATATTCGTCTTTGAATATATTAAAACAGCAAACATGCCTCTAAGTGTTCTTCTTGTCAGTAATTTTATAAGTTTCACTTACAAAAAATATATTTGAGGATCAAAATGACTATTTAAAAACATATTTAAGAACTAAAATGACTTACTAATTAGACACACTTGAAAATATGTTTACAATTTCAATACATCCAAAGATTATAAAGAGAGTGATCTCACATATTCGGAGACCAAAATGACCGTATACGAAAAATAAATGAGAGATAGAGTGAGAGATGTGAAATATGGATAGGGGAGGCACATCTAGATAGTGAATTCGACCCATGTGAGATATTCCACTACGGTCCCCAACACTCCAATTGAGATGAGATTTTTAATTGTTTATTTATTTGAGAATAAAGACCAAAGAGAAAATAGCAATCTGCGACCTGCAATCATCTGCATGCATTATCTCTACGCGTTCTATGGTGCATTGTATCCTTCTCTGACAAATTCTTCTTTTCTTATCATTCTATTCCAATTCATATAACCATATTTGATATGTCTACCACAACCACCCACTATAGTTTTCCTACTTTTTTTATAACAAGTTTTCCTATTTAATTTAAATATATAAGATTGCCACTACAGACTTTTGCCTTAGATAAACAGTGAAAGAGTTTGGCGTTTTCCTGAGTTGATTCATTTGTTTGGCGACTTCTCTTAAATAGACTCTCAACTCGGGCAAACTTATTTGGGTGTCAAGTTATTACTGATGTGGGTGCCACGAGGTGTGTTCTCTGTGGGGGGTTGATGGAATCAGAGTTGCATCTGTTTATGAGGTGTTAGTTGGTAAAAAAGTTGTGGTATAGCTTGTTTTTAAGTGCTAGGTTTGGTAGTTGTGCTTCCAACTGATCTCTCTTTTTTTGTTCTCTGTCCTCTACTCGGGGGTTAGTATGAGAAAAAAAACAAGGGGGTCTTATGATAATTTGACATTTTATTCTCTAGGTGATTTACAAAAGTAGGAATGAAGTGGTTTTATTTAGTAAGACTTTTGACCTCGTTGAAACCTTATTTTTGGTTAAATTGTATTCTTGAAATTGGTTTTCGCTGAAACATTGAGTCATTGCACCGGTGATTCCAAAAATTGTGGATTGTGTGCTTTTGGTCTTCCATTTTCTCAAAATCCAAGATTTTTTTAGTATCAAAAGTGCAAATAATTCATAATTTCAGGCAACTAAAAGTGCAATTAAAAAGTATGAGGACATAAATTGTCAAATTAAGAAAAAATGAAAAATAGAGACCAAAATTGTCTAAAGTAAAATAGAGGAAACAAAATCATCAAGTTGAAAAAAATTATCATATTTGTTTGGTGTGGCTAAATGCTCATCTGGCATTCTGTTCACTGGGCTCTATTGCGGACCTGAGAAAAAGATGTATTTTTTTCTGAAAGTGTACCTGATTTTGGGGGATATATTGACAGGATACTATCCCTTTCTTGGCAGTTGTTCCAGGATAGGGGTAATTACTCATTCTGTTTATTTTATGAGTGGTATGTTGATCCTATTGACTGTATTTCTATGAGGTAGACTTTAGTTTTCGGTGCTTTTCTTCCCGACAATTATTTTTTGAAATCATCTAATCTATTGCCTTAAGATTAATTTAAACCTTAGCATCAATTCATGATAAAATTAGTTACTTTTATAAACCGATATAATAATTTCCATTGCATATTGTATGTAATTATAAAAAACATAAAATCATCCGTTGTAATTGTTAGAGGCGAGGGGGAGCGGGGTTTGAACCCTGTACGCATACGTTTCCACCAACAATGTTCATTTCACTCAACTATGTGAGGTACCCTTCTGAGACTAGTTATAATTGTTGCTATGCATTGTGCTTGACGAGAAAGAGAGAGAGACGACCGCCTCTAAACTTTTAGGGTCCCCGTGGGGACCGTGGGGATCCGTGGGGATGGGGGAGGAAATGTCCCCGAGGTGGGGAACGGGGATGGGGATGGGGGACAATTTGGGAGGCGGGGACGGGGAGCGAGGGAGTACTCCCCGCCCCGCCCCATTGCCATCCCTAGTTCCTGTTGAAACACCTCATTCATCAAACTCTGAAAGGTAGCAGGTGCATCTGTTAACCCAAACGGCATCACCAACCACTCATAGTGTCCATGATGAGTACGAAAAGCAGATTTATATCTATCATCAGGCTGTAAAAGGATTTGATGATAGCCAGAACGTAAATCCAGCTTAGAGAAAAATTGTGCTCCAAAAATTTCATCAAGTAACTCATCCACCGTGGGCATTGGAAAACTATCCTTGATAGTTATTGCATTAAGAGCTCTATAATCCGTGCAAAAACGCCATTTCCATCTTTTTTCTTAACCAAAACAATAGGTGAAGAAAATGGACTTGTGCTATTTTGAGTGATTCCTTGCTCAAGCATCTCGTTGACCATAATCTCTATTTGTTCCTTTTGGCTATGTGGGTATCTATAAGGGCGTACCTTAACTGGTTTGGAGCCTGGCTGCAAAGAAATAGCATGATTCTATTGTCTTTGAGGAGGAAGACCAGTAGGAGTTCTAAATACTGCTCTGTAAGTGTGTAGTAGCACTGCTAGTTCAGGTTCCATAGTATCGGGCAAGTCTAGTAATTCATCTGCATCACATGACTGAGGTATCTTCTATATGGTGAAACACTCACCAATTGTATGAGTGGTCTGCAACCTTTTCAATTGATGAAAATGATCTTGGCTTGGCTTCATGTCCTTCTCTCCCTGCAGAGTAATAAATTTGCCCTGCAAATAAAATTTCAACACTGATGCTGCATAGTCAGCCACATGTGGCCCTAGAGTTTCCAACCAAGATGATCCCAAAATAAGATCTAGTCCTGCTATGGGAAGCAAAATACACAGGTATTTCAAGCTCTTGTTGTTGTACTTGAACCTTTAGAGCCTCAATCCACCCCTCAGTCTGCATTTTTTCACCGTTGCCTATTAAAACTCTAAAACTTGACTTAGGTTCAATTGGTAACTTTAAGAATTGAGCCACCCTTGGTTGAAGAAAATTCTCAGAACTTCCTCCATCAACCAATATCTGCACAGGGATTTGTCCAATGAAAGCAGTGAATCGGATTATTACCTAATGTAAATATCATTTACAACTGATTATTGCAATTAACCATAGTTAAATTAACTCTAACCATAGTTACTCAGTTATAACTAACATCTGTTAATTAGTTAGATGAGTTTCAGTTAATCAGTTAGATTAACTTGATTCTGTTTCATCTCTGATTGTATATAAACAATATCCTCCATTGTAATTAGTCAGTTGAATGATAATGAAGCTTATTCTCATTTTCTCTCTTCTATCATTCTAAACTCAACATGGTATCAGATTAACAGAATTTCCCTTTTCCGCATCTTTCTTCTTCCTTTCGAAGCTTTTTCTGGTTCAACAATGGCGATTTCCTATCGCCGACTTTGCCACAAATCCTTCTAACCCTTACTATATGCATCCTAATGAGAATCCATCTCTCGCTCTTGTTCAACCACCTCTCGACAAACTGTAATTACCAAGTTTGGTGTCGCTTCTATGCAGTGTCGCTATCATCTCAAGAATAAGATCAAGTTCGTTGATGGTAGCCTCCCTCCTCCTCCAATCTCCGATGCTTTATACGATCCATGGAATCGTTGCAACAATCTCGTTCTGTCGTGGCTCCAACGCTCCGTCTCTGAGAACATTGCTAAATCTCTTCTCGGTGTGATCGAGCTTCCACCGCTTGGAAAAGCTTTGAACGCCGCCGCAAGGCGATATCTTCCGTGATTGCGTACATTCAAGATGAACTTGCTAGTTTTCAAAGAAGGCACTCTTGATCTCTCTTCTTATTTCACGAAATTGATGACAATGTGGGAAGAAATTGAAAATTTCCGCCCAATTCGTGACTGCACATGTGCAATTCCGTGTTCTTGCGGCGCTGCCACTGATCTTCGCAAGTTCAAAGAACAAGATAAGCAAGAACGCCAATTCAACCTTCAATCTACAACAGATTCTTCAATTGAGAATCAATCTTCGGTGAATCAGGTCTCGCAATCACCCTCTCGTGCTCCCTCCCATGCCTAGAGAGGTCGCGGGCCGGAATACCTCCTCCGGTGGTCGTGGAATCGCTTTGTGCACTCACCGCAATCGCACAAACCATACTATTGAGTCTTGTTGGATCAAACATGGCTACCCTCCAGGCATTCAACCTCGCAAGTCACCATCATCAAACGCTGCTGCTGCTCACTCCACCGTTTCTGCCACCAATTCTGTTCAAGACTCAAGCACCACTTCCTCTGGAACACCTGCTTCCACTTCAACAACTGCTTCAAATGCTTCATTGGCCACGATTCAGGAGCAATACCAACAGATTTTACAAATTTACTACAAAGAATCAAACTTGCAAGCTAACCCTACTGCCTCCGTGAATTCCATCTTTGCCACCAATTCTTCAACCAACACCTCTGTTTCTTCCTCCACTTCTGGTAAGCCCAATCGTTTTTGCATTATCCGTAGGAACAATCAATTTTGGATTGTAGACACTGGTGCCACCGACCACATCACTCACACTCATTCCAATTTCATTTCCACATATGATATTGCTCCCAAATCCATGACTATGCCTAATGGTGAAACTGTCACCACTACCACAGCTGGTTCTGTCCTTTTGTTTGGCTCTTTAATCTTGCACAATGTCTATTTCTTTCCTTCATTTCATGTAAATATCATTTCTGTCACAACATTGTTTGATTCCCTCCTATATGATGTTCAACTTTATCCTAATTGCTGTAAAATTTTGCAGCTATTCCACCCGAAGATGACTGGATTTACAGCTAAGAGGCTTGGCAAATTGTATGTGCTTGACACTTCTCTGCATTCACAACAAAACACTGGTTCTGTTAATGCTTTCATTTCTAATCACTTAGACTCCACTAAGCATGATCCCGCCACTGTTTGGCACTATAGATTAGGACATTTAAGTAGTCCTATACATAAATGTATTGCCAATCAATTTCCATTTGTTTCATTCAATTCATGTCAAAAACCTTGTGACACATGCCATTTGGCTAAACAAAGGAATCTACCTTTTTCAAATAGTAATACTGTTTCTACTGCTATCTTTGATATGATTCATGCTGATATCTGGGGTCCCTTTGCTACACCTTCAATTTCTGGTCACAAATACTTTTTAACATTAGTAGATGACTTTAGCCGATTCACTTGGATAATTTTCATGAAAACCAAGTGTGAAACCAGAAACCACCTCATTAACTTCATTACTTTCATAGAGACACAATTCAACAAAAAACTCAAGTGCATTCGTAGTGATAATGGCCCTGAATTCCTCATGAACAACTTCTATTTGTCTAAGGGAATCATACATCATAGGGCTTGTGTTGAGACACCCCAACAAAATGGCATAGTAGAAAGGAAACACCAACACTTGGTCTGTTGTTGATTTGCCTGCAGGTAAGCAACCCATTGGATGCAAATGGGTCTACAAAATCAAGCATCACGCTGATGGATCAATTGAGAGATACAAGGCACGCTTAGTTGCAAAAGGCTATACTCAATTGGAAGGTGTAGACTACTTTGATACTTTTTCTCCAATGGCTAAACTCACAACAATTCGTGACTCGCCTCCATCGGGTCGCTATTAAAGGGTGGCACCTAGAACAACTTGATGTCAACAATGCCTTCCTTCATGGAGACCTCCATGAAGAAGTTTATATGGAGTTACCTCCGCTTACTATCTCACAAAGCAAGACCAACAAAGTCTCAGAATTGCATAAATCTCAGTATGGTCTCAAACAAGCCAGTAGGCAATGGTACTCTAAACTCTCTACTGCTTTACTCTCACTTGGTTACACTCAATCTTCTGCTGACCACTCCCTTTTCACCAAATTAAACAACTCACATTTTACTTCATTATTAGTTTATGTGGATGATATTGTTCTAACTGGTGACTGCATACAAGAAATTCAATCTGTCAAAAGCTTCCTTGACTCCAAGTTCAAGATCAAAGATCTTGGCACACTCAGATATTTCCTTGGTTTAGAAGTTGCAAGATCTAAACAAGGGATTTTCTTAAACCAGAGAAAATATGCTCTGGAATTACTTGATGACACCGGGTCCGCTATTTCAGAAACCTAGCAACACTCCATATGATTCCTCTTTGAAGCTTCATGACATTGATTCACCACCATATGAAGATGAGACAGCATATAGACGACTCATTGGAAGACTTCTCTATCTTACAACTACTAGACCTGATCTAGCTTTCATTGTGCAGCAGCTTAGTCAATTTGTGTCAAAGCCACTGCAGGTTCATCATCTTGCAGCAATTCGTGTTCTCAAGTATATCAAAGGAGCACCAGCTAAAGGCCTGTTCTACTCTGCAAACTCCCCTCTCAAGTTATCTGGTTTTGCAGATAGTGATTGGGCAAGTTGTCCTGCCACTCGTAGATCTGTTTCTGGGTATTGTGTATTTCTTGGCTCTTCCCTTCTGTCATGGAAATCCAAGAAGCAATCCACTGTGTCCAGATCAAGTTCAGAAGCAGAATATCGTGCCTTGGCTAGTCTATCTTGTGAATTGCAATGGCTCAAATATCTGTTCCAGGATCTGCATATCAACCTGGATAAACCTGCTTCAGTTTATTGTGACAACAAGAGTGCAATTCACCTTGCACATAATCCCATTTTTCACGAAAGAACTAAACATATTGAGATTGACTGTCATGTCATTCGTGAGAAGATTCAAACTGGTTTAATTCATCTCCGCTCGTTGTCTTTCGCATCACAATTAGCGAGATGTTCTTACTAAGGCACTTCCCGCTAATTCTTTTACTCCAATGGTGTCCAAGCTCGCCTACTTGATATCCATAGTCCGACTTTGTGGGGATATTACCTAATGTAAATATCATTTACAATCGATTATTGCAATTAACCATAGTTAAATTAACTCTAACCATAGTTACTCGCTTATAACTAACATCCGTTAATTAGTTAGATGAGTTTCGCTTAATCGATTAGATTAACTTGATTCTGTTTCATCTCTGATTGTATATAAACAATATCCTCCATTGTAATTAGTCAGTTGAATGATAATGAAGCTTATTCTCATTTTCTCTCTTCTATCATTCTAAACTCAACACGGATTGTCCCTACACCAGTACCTCCATTCACTACAAGAAAATCGCTGATTTGCCACGGACATTTCCGTGGCAAATGTACAAATTTCCGTGGCAAAACAACATTTGCCACGCTTTGCCACTGACAATAATTGGTGGCAAAAACGCCGTCGCAAATCGCTTGCCACGGAATTTCCGTGGCAAATGTTTCCGTCGCAAACTGCGGGCAAATTTATCCGTCGCAAACCGTGGCAAATTTATCCGTCGCGAAATCCGTGGCAAATTCATCCGTCGCAAACCCGTGGCAAATCCGTCGCAAATTCAAAAAAAAATTAAAAAAAAAAATAAATCATACTTTGGGCCAGAAAGCTACTACATCCTAAAAACATTAATTATAAAATCAAGCTAACAATTATAAATTATAACAAGTATATAGATATAGATTACAAGTCAAGATACTATTTAATTAGTCACTAATTGAATCTTAACAAAAAAATAATTGTAAATGAAAGGAAATCAATTGAAGCAACCGAGTTGAGTAGAATTTGAAAGTCCCTAAATTTCCAATGGCATCATCCATTCACACACAAGATTCTGACAAGGAGGAAAAAAAGATTCGATCAAGATAATTTAAATACACAACCATGGAAAGATATAACATGTCTTAAATAGCATTATTTTTTTGAATTTACAAAACCGAATAATATCACTTTACTCCCTAGTTAAATTACAAATAATCATCCAACATAAAAGTTTAAACAACTTCAAATTAAACTATGATAGAACCTTGATTAAATTAAAATTAAACATGGGAAACTTACTTGTTGAACCAAAACTCAAGACGTGCTAGCAAAGCCATAATCGTAAGAGAAAATCCATAAAAAAAGATTGAGCTTAACAATACAGATATCTCACTGTTAAACAGTCAAGGAAGGAAATTTATATGGAAACTCAAGAACTTGGGCTTTTTAGTCCTAGCTCAACGCCCACAATCTACTTGATAGATAAGGACAACCCAAGTCTATAAACACTTATTAGGCCATATCTTTGGTCGATGTGAAACTCTCAACACTCCCCTTCACGCTCAGGATTGAACATCTGAAGCGTGGACTAATGCAAGTAGAGTAACATGAATTTCAATAGAAATGTATCAGATTACTAGAAAAAGATGTTCGATAAGCATACATTAAATGATACTGGCGCTGACCATGGTATCACTTTCTAAGGGATTGTATTGTGTTCAACTTTTCTAAAATATGCAGCAAAAATGAGACTTGAGGATAATGTAATAGACTAAAATATCACTGAAAAACGACTATAACCAAACAAAATATGGACACAAACTTCAGAACTCAATTTTTAGGTTGTCAAGTATGAAATAAGAAGTTCCCATTTCAACAAACATCAAAATAAATGAGTAGAAAAATGATAGAGCATTTCAAAAGTTTCAAAGATGGATAAAGAAATTGTATAACACTGCCTAAACTTAAACATGCAAATTCCTCATGTTATTCAAACAAGATCGTGGTTGCTACAGAAAAAGGATAAAAAATTAACACCAAAATCATATAGATATGCATGCCGAGAAAAGGAGAAAGGTTTAACATGCCTCATGCCATCATCAAGCTATGGCTAATCAACTAAACCATGAGCATGTAGAATAAATGAACATGTCATTATAATATAAACCACATTATACAGATAGATTACATGATACTAGCGTAAGGATACGTTGCAGCCTTTCAAGATTGGTTCAACCATCCGCATGGGAAAACAGAACATTGATCGAAATAAGAAAGCAATACAATGTTAAAACTATTTTGATGCATAACAACAACAAAACAATAACAATAGCTTAATAATATTTTAGCTGCAACTTCACCTCTGCTAGTATTCGTGCAGCCTCCTAAAAGACGCTCCAAAAAGTTATGCTTTTCATCGTTGCATTTTCTCCTTTTCAAGTCGTATGAAACAAAGAAGTAGAACAATATTATTACTACCAACAAGACTAGACCTATATTATAAATACTCAATCATGCCACCTCATCGCTTATCTTGACTTAATATCCGGATTGAACCTTTGGACATAAAATTTAGAAATCTCCAAAAAGTTGGAAGAAATAAGATAAACATGCCTCTCTAAAAGATGAACCTTACATTTTGGTCTATCTCCTTTGATAGCATGGAAACATGATGTTACAACCTCCTCCAAGTTTGCTAATTGCGTAAGCCTTATATCCTCCTTACCTACCAATTAATATACCGCACAAAGCCGGAATAACATTTGCATCCATGTAAAGTCAATTCTAAATACACATTTTCCATGCAAATGTAGTAACTCTTAACTTTTTTTAATTAAGGGAAACAAAAATGAAAAACAGGGAAAAGAACTTTGACAAAATTTTCTAACACTAAGAAACTTCACATCAATGAACACCGGCTTCAGAGAACTTAATATAGAGTGCATACGCATTCTTCAAAAGACGTTGGAAATAGGAACAGTGGCGGTGGTTTGGTTCTTATTCTTGTATACCATTCTTTCCACGATGCCAAACTCAGATTCGAAATGAGGAAGCATAGATGTTATCCGTCCCTCAATTGTTTCAAATTCAGCATCCATTGAATCCTTCCAATTTTAATCCAACGGATCAATCGTGATCTAAAAACAAAATAAAAGAAAATGAACTTGATTCATGCATTGTTACTTGTTAGTTAGTGCATTTAGGTCTTGAGAGCCATAATATGAGAGTTAAAAGCTCAGCCACAAAGTAATTAGGAGTGTACTTGAACCATTGAGGTTTAAGAAGGCGTTGATTTAAAAAAAGAAGTACAATGCTCCTTAATCATATAACCTTGCAACAAGAGCTTCAACAAAGAATCATTACCTCCTCTTGTAAACTTGGAAAATGATTTTAGATAAAGCGATACCGCAACTCTTTGTCCTGGAACAAAAATATGAGAGTCATGATTTTGCAGATTGAAAGATTGATTACATGGGCAAACACAAATATAACATTCATAATGATGAACCAATTAAAACTGCAATAAAATTGGTATGGTGCAAAAATTGCACATAACATGGTAAGTAATTTGAGATGCATAAAAAATAAAGTCAATACTCACTGTAATATACCTGATGGCCAATAACAACAGGTGCATTTTGAAGTATAAAATGTAAGAAATTATCTGCCCTCTTCAAAATCTGTGACAAATTTGAGTTTTAAGAGTTCCAACATCTAATCATATCACTATTATCTCAAATGTTTGATATACACTTCTCAAAGATAATAAGTATAGATATAACCTATTACTTACCATTTAAATGCAGCAACATAGAGGAGACCCTCAAAAGCACACCTAAAAACAAACCAACAGAATGCAAGATCAAGAAAATTCTGAAGTTAATAGCTACACTACAAAAATCCTTTGAAAAGAAATGATAATAATAACTTTAAAAATTAAACCATGAAAGCCGGCATCATACCAGTGACCACTGCAAAAAAAGAGACACTTGGCGAAGAGGCTCCATTGCATAATAGAAAAACATCTGTGATGTCCATCCTTACTTACTTCAATATTACCCAACCTCATAATACAATATTCTGAAAGGCAATTTCATAGACAAAATCATATTTCTTCACAAAAGAGCATGTAGCTTGGTGACAACCAAACAACAATACCCATGTTCATCTACAATTATTAACATAAAACAAAGCCTGCAAGAAACGTGTTTGAATAAATATGCAGAGAAGCATAAAAATAAAGAGCACCTCCAACTATAGATGCAAAAGCAACCATGGAGCTCTGTTTTCCAGAAAGAAGAATGATGGTTGAACTCCACGCAGACAGCATGGCCGTTGTCTATGCAACCAATTTTGTCTTGCCATCTAAACATTTACGCTTAAATAGTTGACGGATGCCAAGAATAAAAATTGGTGTCCCAAAGAAATAGTATAACAATTCTAGGAATATAATTTCATCCAATGCTTAGCGAGAAAGAAAACTAACCGTAAATACATACTTTAATTTGCACTTCGTTAATGACTGATTGGCGTAAAGCCACAATACCAGATGTGCTCAACAGAAAGTTTGCAACTTTCTTTTCCTCCACTGTCAACAAAGTTCACATGAGACACATAATGATTATGAATTTTAAACATTCAGGAAGACCAAAGTGGAATACATGTGAAAAACTTCACACTTACAGATATATAATGTTCAGTAAGAAAAGACATGCACCACACTACGAGATCGCACTCCAATAACGCAGACCAAGTCTCGAATCACCAACACAAAAATCAGCAACGTTCCTCCCTCTCAACAGCTGCTATACACTTCATGTGAAGGCTCCACTCCACAGAACCATGGCACCAAACAAATGGAAATGCAGGACTACAACCAAGCAACAAACGCAAAGCACGACAACACCCAAATCAGCTTCAAATCACTTAGGGTTTGGGGAAATCTGAGATTAGGGTTTCGCGAAAATTGGTGAGAAAGTGAGGGCGAGAGGAGAGGGAGAGTTGAAGGCGTCGGAGGAGGGTGGAGGGTGGAGATCGAAGGAGGAGATCGGAGGTGGAGGTCAAAGGAAAAGAGACAGTAGCGTTTGTTTTAGGGAGAACGAAGCGTACGTAGTTCTGATTTTTAGTAGGATCGTGGGTATTTTAATCTGATAAATGGTTTGCCACGGACTTGCCACGGCATCTCCGTCGCAAATTCCTGTCCTTTCACATGTCCGTGGCAAATCCGTGGCAAACACCAGCGAGAAATTTCGCGCTCTTACTTTTTACACATGCCGTCGCAAATCCGTGGCAAATTACTGACGGAATAAGGTCCGTGGCAACTGCTGGTGGCTAAAACAAGCTTTTCTTGTAGTGATTCATTGCATTCAAAGACAAGTGGTGAGCACTACTGTCAACAGTTTCTGTAGAATCAATTGTAACTGTCTCCTTCTCATCTTTCACATCCTCTACCTCATCATCTATGTGTAACAACATAAGTTGCTTGTTGGGGCATTTATGTGCATAGGAAAACTTCTCATCACAAAAATAACATAAGCCCTTATCCCTCCTCAATTGTATCTCAGCAGCAGACATATTTTTTATAGACAAGTTTTTGTTATTTTTGTATGTTGGTTTAGAGCCAGGGGTACGGATTTGAGCGTTGCATCATTTGATACCAGGGAACAATCGTTTGATCCAAATGGACCGAGGCAATAATGAGCCTCTCAGCATCAGGCGTATTATAGTAATCAAAAAACTGTTGAGCTTTGAAAATCCAATTGATTACGTTTTTCCCGTTAGAGGAGAGGAGAGAGCATTCATCAATTACAGCATAACCTTGCTCACACCAGCAACGTGACTCTTATCCCACCTGATAGTCACTCAAGTGTGTGTTTTCCCTCCTCATGCGTGTGCCTTGGCGCCTTGCCACCGTGGCACTAGTGACCGCCACATCATCAGTTGACTTGGTCGTTAAACATTGGTGGTGCAAGAGGAGCCAAATAAAAAAAATGAGTAAGTTTTTTTTTTATAAACAAAATGAGTAAAAAGAATGTTTATAAGTTGTTTCTCCATGACACCTAAGTCGGACATAAAGAACTAGGCTGGAGGATCCAATAAAGCAGCTTGGTACCTTGACACATAGCTCGGGCGTAAAGACCCGACCTGAAGGGTCCAATAACTGGTATTATTCATGTTTAAGCATTTTGGGACATGTCTTTATTTTGACAGGAGCTACAAAGGCCAGGTGCGTCATAGTGTAATTCTTTTAAAAAGTTGATGAGAATATTGCTTTTGAGAATGTAAAAATTAATATTTTTTTTCTTTAAATATGATGTTATCACAGGTGGAGCAGGAGGAGCCAAATAAAAACTACTTCTCATTAACATCAGTAATTCCGATGAGGGTTAATGCATTTTGGGAGATCATAAGGAGCTTTACAATCACGTGAAGATATGGATCTGAATGTGAAGAAGGATGGCTCTTAAGAGTTGTTAGGCTTAGAGGCTTAACATTTCCTCGATTACCTAATGATCATCTTCCTCAAGACTATGTTAATGTTACCCGATTGGCTTCCCTAGGCTTTAGTCATTCGACTAAGCCAAGTACAAAAGGTCTTCTCCGAAGACAAAAGATTTCCTTTGAAAACCAATCTATAATCTGAGAGAATATTATCGAAAATGTTCTTTAGCATAAACAACGTTAATATCAAGAGCTTTAGGTGTGAAGCTTATTTGGAGGTAAGAAGGTTTAGAAAATATCAAGTTGCAAAGTGGGCCACTATTGTAAAAATATGATACTTATTCTGAAAGAGATTTGTAGCCATTAATTTGAGGCTGTTTAAATGGAAGTTTCAAGGTTGTTAGGCATCATGGAAAGATTCATGGGAAGTGGTTCCTAGGTAGCAATGTTATCTGCACACAATGAGGTGATGCGTAACGGTTATTTTTGCTAAGAGCACTCTGGGAGTTAATGTTAGTAATTAAGGCATTTCTAAAACTTTTGTTTTCTACATCCATGGAGATCAAACATTTGGGAGGCATCTGTTATAGTAAAATTTTGAGTTCAAAATTGACTAAGTGGACATGCCACCAGAATAGGGAGTTTCGAAAGGAATGAAGGTTCGAGATATTAGACAAATTCCAGATTTCCCTTTCTCGAAATAAAGGCTAAAGGCTGCGGTAATTACGAGTAGTTACTCACTGGTTTCCAGAGGTGTTGGAGCATTGGGATATGCGGAAAGTATCTATCAAGCCAAGGATGATGGTCGGCATTTTTATCAATAATCATTAGTTAGTTCCCTTTTACTTAGTTTTGATTTGACATGTGTCCACCATGCAAGTAGTTAGTTATCACTTCGTAAACTCTATATATAGTTGTTTGTAAATAGTTTTAGGGGCAAAATTCATAACATTCAATGACCCTCACAAACCTAACACATTTGACTACACAAGATCCCTGGCAACTTTTGGTGAAAAGCGTATGCTTTTTCTGTTCATTTGTATTTTGGTGTTCTAGTTTTAATGATCAATTTCCTTTAACAATTGAGTGTTCCACTCTTTTCTTTTACTTAGCATTTTTATTTCATTTTTGTTAACTTGGATACTTAAAGTTTCATGATTGTCACTCCCTTCTAGGTTTGATTCCGTGTTCTTTTAAGTCTCTTTTTATTTGTTTAATCTTAAAATTTTACTTGTTTTATTGATCTTGAGTCCAGTTCTTGATTTGATTGGTAATACATTTGAGTTCTTTTCCTGAAATCTGAAATTTACACTTTGAAATTGCTTCAATCAAACTTGAACTTTAAGCCTAACAACTTGACGACCCAAGGATTTAACTTTAGTTCTGTTTTGAGCTCCCATATAACTAAATGGCCGTAAGAGGTCAATATATCTCTTGCATCCCTATTTGAGCTGTGCACACACACACACACACACACACACACAACACACACACACACACACACACATATATATATATATATATATATATATATATATATATATATATATATATATATATATATATATTTACACTTAAAATTTTTACATAAATTATGATGCATTTATTTTGAATTCGCAAATCTATAAGATATATAGCATTATTCATACCACGTGAATATTGCAGAGTTTCTAGTGCTATTTATTACATATTCAAATTTCTTTTCTTCTTGGATGAAATTTGGTAGAAAACTTTAAACATTATTATTGTTTCTCCATAACTTGCGGTGATCTACAAACCTTGTCCTAACAGCATATATAAGCCTCATACTCATTTGAAGCTGTAACAAAAAGTGAAATGTTAGAAGAATAATAAATAGAGACATAGTAAGATTTGTATGAGAAGTAAGTTATTACTCAACTCAATACAATTATTAACCTATACGCTTGATGCAGTAGCACATCAAAGCAATACACTGATATTCTTTATAGCCCTCTAATTTGCAAGGTTTCTTGCAAGTCTTGTCAACTATACAGGGATTTGAAGTATAAAGAACTGACATATAATGTAAAAATCCATTATTAGTGTTATTGAAATAGAATAATCGTATTATGAAAAGGTAATAAAAGAAGAATGGAATGATAACCTTACATTTATTATAATTGCTACCCTTTTCTCTACTCGATCTATTTTCATTTTCATTTCCCTTTCCCCTTCGCTTTCCGTTTCCCCTTCCCTTTCCCCATCCCTCCAAATCTTCACCTCCTCCTCCTCTCCAACCTTCATATCCATCTTCACCTTCATCTTTGACCCCCCAAATTGATTTATTTTTTGAAAAGAAATATCCATTAGTTAAATGAAGAAATAGGAAAAAGAAGAGAATCAGTGCAGAAATGAACTTAAGACTTTTAGTCATTCTTTTCCACGTCTATTGCTAATCAACCCAAAAAGTAAGGTTGTTTTATAGTGTAAACAGAAGTTGTATTTTTTTGCCACCCAAGTTGTATATAGGATTTATTATGTTACATACACGTTACCCTTTCCTAATACTAAGGGTTGTTTGGTTTAGAAGAGACATTGAGAAGAGAGAGAGAGGTGAGAGAGAGTAAGGGAGGAGAGAAAAAGGTGGGAAATAGATTCAGGAGTGTCATTTGGTTTAAGGGAAAGAGAAGAGAAGCAGAGAAGAGGGTGTGGTGTCTCTTGTTTTGGTTGCTGAGAAAGAGAGAAAGAATTTCACTTTTGAGAAGACAAAGACGCCCAAATCAAAGCATAATTTCTAAGCATTTTCTTCTCACTTTCTTCCCACAATTGGAGAATGACAAAAAACACTAAAATATTCATCTCTCTCTTTCCCATTTCTCCCCTCAACCAAACATGGAAAATCACTCTCTCTTCCCTATTTCACCTCAAACAAACACACCCAAATTGTTTATTTTATGTCTCATTAATACATTAATGGGTCATTTTACCCCTTGAACCCACTATAATGTTAAATAGGTTTGTTTAGAAAAGATCATTGGAAGGGTTAAAATAACACTTTGAAACACACACAATATATATATATATATATATATATATATATATATATATATATATATATATCATTCTTTACTAGTATGTATCACAGTGTACAAAGATTTGTATACATCCTCTTTTTTTAATTTAATTTGTAATTATTATTTTGTTAAAATATTATGTATATGTATCGTTGATGTTTATGATTAGTTAAAAAAAATGAGTCTTATTTGATTATGGTGCAAATTTAATTAAATACAACTGTTAAATTTGTATAAAACGTATATGCATTGCATTCACACCCCTGATATATAAGTCGATCGATAACAACGTAGATTTGGTGTTATTTTTCTAATAATCACACGGAGCACCAGCTCCATTCAGTATGCCAACCATATCTCCTAAGACACAACATAATTTAGAGATAATATGAACAATTAAATATCGAACTGAACATAAAGTTACTGATATGCAATGCAAATATCACATTACATACTAAATAGTCGGAGTCAGATCACGGTTCGAAGCATTCCAATGGTGTAGTGAAACTGAATCCAATAAGGAACCACATATGGTGATGATGGCACGCACGATCCAACTTTCTCCGTTTTACTTACCGATACAGATCTCAAAAACTTGTCTTTCTATCTTTTTATGACAAAAACTTGTTTTTCTATTCTGTCACCTAGTATTACTTAATGGTAATAGTAGGTTTTTCTTAATAACAAATTGATATCAAAAAGATATTGAAAATGAAACACAAACACACACACACACTGATCGATCTGAAAGAGAAGGTTTGGAAGAGCTGAATAAATCCTAATGAAAGAAATGGTATATATATATATATAACTCTAATTATTTAAGATAATCATATTCAAAATATTTTTTTGTATCACATATTTGAATTACTTAATTTTAAAAAACACGTATGGATGTGTGTTAAGATACAAAACAATGGAGTGAAAAAAATATAAAATTGTGAGACCTTAATTCAGGAAGGGAAAGTAAAGGGTATTTATGGGTTTGTAGACCTACCCCAGGGCTATTTCTGACATTTACTTCTAAAATATTATTCAACTCCACTAACCCTTATCCAGCCTTATCATTATTGAATCTTCACTTTCCCCATTGAGAATAACCCGATTGAAACGCGTTGCCTGGTTTTCATGTACGGCCAAAATCCACCATGGCTTCCTCGCCAAAATCACAGGTTGGTGGTCAACAATGAGATAACGATACTGCTCAGTTCCAGAAATAGTCGAACTGGGGAAATTGAAGATTCAATAAACCATTTGGATAAGGGTTAGTCGAATCGGGAAATTGAAGATTCAATAACGATCATCGCTATGTTGGGTCATCTACAAAGAATAAGGATAGTATATCCTATTTAAATTAAATCGGTATTTCGCTTCCTCCACACATGCTATAGCGCCCGAGATCAAATTGTGGTTTTCGTTCAACACAATCGGCGATCCACGATTGAAAAGAGGTATGCCTACCGGCCCACATGGTCTTTGCTGTAGGCTTACATTGTTTTGTCAATTGGGTATCTAATGATTCACTTTAACATATTATGAATTACAATCCTTATTGAATGCTTCATATCGATCTATTAGAGTATCATTGTGCATATTAAGTATGTTGTACATGATGGGGAGGTTATTGTTATGAAAAAATGATTTTGAGTAGTCATTACAACTTGATTGATTAACCCTTTCTTTTGATGAAATTGGAACACTAAAGGTCACTATGAGTCGATTCGGGTGCATTTTGAAGAGTTAATCTTTAAAACTAAGGTTTGTATTATGATATGGTATGTGTAGAATTAGAAAATTGAGTTACGTGAAGTTGTTTGGGCTTCCCGCTTAAATTGATTTAGCCGATAGTTGCTTCTTGTTCTTTAAATGCAATTTGCACATAAGAAACACCTGCAACCAAATCACCACAACAATCCATTATATAAGGCACAAGAACCCAGTCAGCAAGTTGTTTCGGAGGTACATTTTGCATACCTTATCAATGAATTCGTTGTTTAAATAGCAATCCCGCTTATACTGATGACTGCGATTAGTATATAGGTGTATATAGAAACATGTATATTGTTATATATGCAGTTATACGTAATGATAAATTGCTATTGGAACCCACAACACATTATTGAAAACAATATGCCTTGAACATCAAATACATAATTAATATAATAATACCACAAACACCAAGCAAAAACTAAATGGTTTCAAAAACTTTGCGGTAAACAACGTTTTTAGTAGACCTCATCAGGTTGTTGTCCTCATCTAGAATTAATAGTTTTAGTCCCTTCCTGGTCTTCACACGGGAAAGTGCAACGTACAACTGACCGTGAGTGAAAATTGGTTTCGGTAGATAAATGCCAACTTGTGATAGTGATTGCCCTTGGCTTTTGTTGATAGTCATGGCAAAACACACGCAAACTGGAAACTGTCTGCGTCTGAATTTAAATGGCAATCCAGCATCACTTGGAATAAGATTCATGCGAGGTATGAAGATTTTGTTGCCTATGTTTTTCCCGGTCAACACGAGAGCGAGAATTATATTTTTGCCAAGATGGTTTACCATCAACCTAATAATTATTACATAGACCTGCTGATTGATCTATGTTCCTCATAAGCATGATAGGCACACCTACTTTCAATAACAACTTGTGGTTGGGAATACCTGAACATTTAACGTCATTCAAAAACTCTGGTGTGAACCACTCGCTTTGAACCTCACTATCCTCATCCGACTGGCAAACGGTATCTGAGCTTAAGTACTCGACCACATCCCCTGGAATTTGAGACAACACGTATTCATTAACGTGCTCAACGGTCTCGAGTGTTGGGGCTAAAATGGCTCTCTCTTCGAAAAATCCATTAGTGTTAATGTTATCTAAGAGATGTGGATACGCAAAGTCAATCAACAACTGGAGTGGATTGCTTGACTCTAATATTAACAAATCTTCTGGGATTTCAACGTCCATCTCTCCGTACTCATCTGACTGAGAATCTCCATCACCAATTTTTAGCAACCATTTGGCAAATTCCCTAATTTCACATATCTCGGACTCTAGATTGGATGTACCCGATCGCATGTTGATGATTAGATTGAGCACTTTACAACTTGACCATATCTTGGATGAGTTGATCAAGCAAAGAATTACATCCTCCATGGTACCTTTTTCCGTATGATCGGGAGTATTTGCTCGAAGTCACCCCCAAGGACAACGATCTTGCACCGAATGGTTTGTCCATGTTTGATCGGTCCACGGTGGACATGATATCCCTTAACGCACGGTCAAGTGCCTCAAAGCAATTCCTATGCGAAGATCGGTGCCTCATCCCAAATAATCAATTTTGCTTATGCGAGCAATTGCGCTCTAGGACTACCTTGGCTTATACTACGAGTGTAGATTCATCCTTTGGAACCAATGGGATACCAAATGTTGAATGGGTGTCTTCCCACCAGAGGAGCAATAGAGTACGCAATTCCGCTAGATGCGATGTTCAATACAATATAACCCATCGAACGCAACAACACACTCACCGTGTTCCAACAATAGGTCTTACCAGTACCACCATATCCACATAGAAAAAAGAACCCACCACTACCAGACATTACGGAATCAGCGATCTCATCACACACCTTCTTTTGATCATGGTTGAGATTTCTCCTTAAAGAATCGTGTTTCCTAGACATCTCCTCCTTGTCGTAACTCATCTCATCAACGATCAACTTATTTTGGTAGTCATGACCATCAACGATATTTGGGTATGGCATTGAATAGTCATGCAATGACCGACCGTTCTGCTGAAGTAGCTTTTCAATTTCAAGTAGACACATGTTCTTCAATTCACTGTCACTGATTTGCAAATCTGCGTGATACACAAACCAAAGAAATGACAAAATTATCATAATGTGCTTTAAGAAAATTATCATACCGAAATGGAAGTGTGCGCTAGATAGAGAGATTTTATTGAAAACATAGTAAGCAGTTACATATATGAAAACATTGTCACAATAAGCCTGACTAAAATTCAGTAGCAACTTTTGAGGCATATACATTATTTTAAACTTTTGAAATGAGTCAGTAGCACTGTAGGATATATGTCTTTAGTTGAGTGTCTCTTAAAAAACAATCTAACCCCTAAACTCGGTTTACATATAGATTAGATACATATATTTTTTGATAATATACCTCTTTGTCGACCAAGACCAGCTCCATGGAGACAGGTTTATTACCACCTCTGGAAGTGTATACGGGCCACTTCCTCAGGACTCTTACAATGACTACACATTTCTCCATGTCGGGAAAGAGATTTGCCACAGGCTGGATGTTTTTGTGTGGGACGACCGTCGCATCATGCGGGGATGTCATCTTTGCGGTGTGGGCGTCGGACAACACACGTGAGGAAGACATATTGTCTCTTAGCAAACCCAATTTATGTGTACCTCTTCTTTGGGATGATGATCGGGTAGGAGTTTGGTGTATTTTTTTCAATAGTGAACGCAGATTATATATATGATTTACATTGTGTTTTGTTTGTTACGCCTAGGATTTAAAGATTTGCTAAAAATTAGGATTGCGATTAAAACCGATTGAGCTAATTTGGGATCCACTATTATTTTTTCTACAGGTGTTTCTTATTAGTGTGGCCTTTTCAGGAGTTTCATGCCTTATGTATGGTGATCGCTGGCATTTGGATATTTTTATTTCTCAGAAAATGGTTTGTTAATTTGTTTTTAAGTTTTGGGCTTACTTGGTTTTTAATTGCATTAGGAAATTGTTTTTTACCAAGCTGATATGTAAATCATATGGTGTTACCAACCGGAAATTTTTTGAATCAAAGATCATAACTCTGATCCACTATTTTAGCATAGCAGTTATCGAATTCCTTCTGGTGTGAGCCATGACAAATTCAAATTCTGTGTAACTGTCACATTCAATGGTAATTATTAGTGATTAATATCATTCATTAACCGTGTCTTTATTATGATTAATACCATTCAATTACCGTGTGTTATTATCATTAAAATAGTGTTTGATGCTGTCTTGGGAGCATTAATGTACTATGCGTGGCCTGAAATTGTAACCGTTAGATCCATGGCAAACGTTATGGAAGGAAAACCGTAGAATAGATCAACGGTCGCTGGTGAAAAGACAGTTGGCGTGCCACGTATTTTTCAGGAGATGTGTGTGTCATTTTGTGATTGGTCCTATGTGGACGCTTAGGTGTACAACTCGTGAATTAATATAGTTATGATAAAATAAGGGTTTTCTGACGTCATGTTGATAACTCTATTTTATATAGAATTATTCATATGTTTAAACTTAGTAAATTACTCTCTTTCAAGTAAAGATAAGGAGTTTATATAGTATTTTGTGTGATATATGATAACTTGAGTGATTGACATAGTTATAGTTGTTAATAGGCCATTTTGGATATATTGTGATATGTTTGATGTTTTTGTTCAGTGCAGTCTACATATTCTCCTGCATCAATGTTGCACTAAATCTGCATTACTTGGAGAGAGCAGCTAGCCACTTGCACATCCACTTGCTCATCCACTTGCAATGCTGACCTCCTACTTGGTCCCCTAAAGCAAGACCACTTTATATTTCGGCGCTTGCCATTCCCACATAGCCTTGAGCATAGCTTTGAAGAGTCATCAACATAGGGACACGTGTTCATATCTCATTGGACCTCCCTATACACTTGATCAAAGATCTTAACTTGGGAAACAACTTCTGAAAAGTAACTACAGCTCAATCCTCTCAAGATTACTTCAACATGAAGGAAGGAAACACCTATCTTGAAGACTATAAAAGGACCTCACATCTTCATTTGGAAATATATCACAATCCATAAGTTAGATTAAAATTTCAATATACATAGTTAGTTTCTATTTTGTAAGAGGGAAAGGAAGGAATTAACAAATCCTCCTTACTTCGATTTCATAGTGTTTACATAGTGCTAAGGAGTAATGCTAGTGCATTGCTAGGAGACTTCATACAAAGAGCTTCAACTCGTGTAATTTCTCTCTTGTTGTCTCTCTTTTGTGATTTCAATTATATAAACAAGTTCTATTCAGTTTATATTTGTCTTGCAATGTCTATGTTGAGCTAAATCTCTCTTAGTTGGAATGTTCTAATCATTTAATGAGCTTTTAAGCAAGTATGATGCATGTATGTGATGTTTGCACTTTAGTTCTTGTTTAACAATACTTTCAACACTTATTTTAAGATTGATCACTTAGAATAAGTAGATTTGTAAGAGCAGACATGACTTACAATTAAGAACTCAAGAACTAATATGGGAAAGTGTTTTACATAAAGGAAACTTTGTGAAAACCATGCTGAGACTTAGACATAGGATAGTATATTCCATAGGGTGAATCTGTGGGTACTTAAGATGCAAGAGTGAACTTATTTAGCATGCCTAGACCTAGGAAGCTTGTAATGAAACTCTGAAGAAAGTGACTGAAAGGCACATAGCTAATGCAACAACATTCAGTACAACTACAACTACATCACATACTGCATTAAACACTTAAAGGTAAATTACTTGGCGAAGACATTCCAACTAGCTTTTCTCATTTGCATTATAAACACTTATACTTTGCTTTCTTATCTAACTTAGTTGTGATCACATCAACTCCACTATAAATTGTTATTTGGTTACTTTTACACTATATTACTTTGTATTGAATTTAAAAGAGAGTTCATCAATCCCTGTGGGTTCGACCTGTTCTTTACACTATATTACTTGTTAAGGACTGTGTATACTTGAACATGATTTCATCAATCCCCCAAATGGTACTCAAAACGTATATACGATGGTTTTTTTTGTTTTTTTTAATGATTTGTTTTAATTTTTTTAAAAATTGTTATAAAAAGACTACTAAAAATTCGTTAAAGAGTCCAAACTAATCAAAAAAATTATAAAAACACCACTAAAAATCTAACAAAACCAAAATAAGTCTATGCAAATTTTTTTAGATTTTTTGGAGACTATGAAAAATTAAAACAATTAATAAAAAATAGTAAACGATAGAATTTGGGATTTTGAGGCCGTAATCCCGTAAGAAGTTTCTTCTACGGGAGTCATGCTCGTTGATTTATTTCGGATTTAATGGTTGTGGTTTCATTACGATCAGAGTAGGTTGCCCGAAAATCATTTTTTAGCCTAAATTATTCGTTCGACGTATAACATAAATCACGTGTTAGCTTAACTACACACTAAACCTATTTCCAGGCCTAAATTATTCATGTCTAATTCATCTTTATTAAAAAAATATAATTTTAATTTTTTAAATAATTTAATTAATTTTTATTTGACTAAAAAAACTATAGGAATCGTATATACACCCCCCAAATCGTATATACACCATCGTATATACATTTGGGGGTGTATATACGATGTGTAATTTTGGCCATCGTATATACCCCCCACAAGGCGTATATACGATTGGCCTTCAGTGATGTTGCGCCCGAAAAAGTCCTCGAAGGATTTTCTTCGTTTACAACTTTTTAAAACAATGAAGTCGCCACCAATATTTTTTATAAGGAAAATATTGAAGAAAAACCTTTTTGGGAAGGCAGATGGTCCTTTGGGAAAATCTAAAGATTTGGGTTCGGGGGTCGGTTAGGCATGGGGAAGGTATTAGCACCCCACATCTCCTTTCTACTGAAAGGGAACCTTTAATTAAACATGATTTTAAGTGTTGATTTGAAAAGTACTTAAATTTGCCTCTCGATTAAATAGACTTAAGGAATTTTTTATTTGCGGCGCTTGACGAGAGTTAGCCGCTTTGGGTTTTTGGAAGGAAAATTGTTTTGAGTTTGTCGTGCTTGACGGAGGGGATCCGCTCCTACGTATCTCCAGGTGCGATGGAGAATTCAAAGCTACGTAGTTCTAGGTTTTGGTTTTATTTTGTTTAATTGTGAAATTGAGCTTTCATGATGATCAATTGAGCGAAGGCTCCAAGTGACCACCATTAGTACTCCATTGTTAATGATCATGCAAGCAAAGGCTTCGCATGACCACTAACAAAGTTTTTTTTGATTTATCGAAAGTTTTTAGAAAAATTAGGCGTTCGTGATGATCAATTGAGCAAAGGCTCCAAGTGATCATCACTAGTTCCTCATTGTTAATGATTATACAAGCAAAGGCTTCGCAAAACCATTAACAAAGTTTTTATTTATTTATTGAAAGTCTTTCGAAAAAAATTAGACGTTCATTATGATCAATTGAGCAAAGGCTCCAAGTGATCATCACTAGGTCCTCATTGTTAATGATCATGTAAGCAAAGGCTTCACATGACCACTAACAAAGATTTTGATTTATTGAAAAGTGTTTGAGTTAGAAAGAATTAAGTAAAAAAAACGAGAAAAGGGTGAAAATTGCAAAACGGGGGTGTTACTAGTTACGGGGAGTGGTATAACTAAACTGGGGGTGTAAACAACAAGCCCAATCCAGATCTGTAAGCCCCCAATATGCTAAACTGGGCTTAAGTGAGGGGGTTGCATGCGTTAATTCGTAGGGTGCGCTTAGCAATCTGATAAATTAAAAAATAAATAATTTTGAGGACCTATATAAGCCCAAACCTAAAAAAAACCCTAAAATTTCCTTCCCTCCCTCTTTCTCTTCCACCAGCATGCAAATGACCATAACACCTGAGAGAGGAATCAAAGTGAAAATTTCGCCATGTTTCTAGAGAGAGAGAGAGATTTGCGGAGCTGTTCACGGGAGGGAGAGAGGTTTACGGTGTGGTTCACGGCGTGGTTTACGGCTGCGGTTTCTACGGCGATGCGACGGTGATAGAGAGAGAGGGAGGCGTGAATCGGTGAGGGGGTGGTCGCGACGGTGATGAGAGAGAGAGGAGGCGTGAATCGGGGGGGGTGGTTGCGATGCGGTGACGACTTGTGGGATAGGGTGGTGGTGGTGGACTGGTTCGGTTTGGTGGTGAAGTTTAGGTGGGAGGCGGTTTAAGTGGTTGGTTTTGGTTTGGGGGAAGCTTACGACGGTGGGTTTGCCGGAGAAGGTGACCGGAGGTCACCGGCGCCGGAGAAGGTGACAAACAGAGGTTAGTTTCTTTTTTTCCTTTTTTTTTTGCTCTCTCTGATTCTTTTCTACCCATTTTTGATTCTGGTTTGACTGTTCTTGAGTTTGATGTGTTGTTTATATGTTCGTTCATCACAGTTAATTCATGTACATAAAAGAAACATAAAAGACATACAGCACAGTCAAGCGGATCTGGAAAAAAAAATGCTACAGAATGTATTTTACATTTTTTTTGTCTAAACTGTCAGTAAAAACCAACCTGATTTTCAATTTGTTCTGAAAAAGAAGGAAAAAAACGAGATCTATGCTGTTTGCTTGTTTGAATGACTGATGTTGTTCTTTGGGGTTCTCATTGCTTTGCTCTTGTTGTTTTTCTTCTTGGCTCTCATCGTTCTCCCTTATTTTTTACTGCTCCAGATCTAAACAATCTGTTTTAGGTGGTTAGGGTTTCAGTGTAAAACCCTAATCTCTTTTTGGTGATTTTCTTTTTTACCTTGAAATTCGTGTAGCTGTCCTTGACCACTGTCTGATCTCCTTTTTATTCTGGAAAACTAGGTTTAAGCATTTAATTTGTGTTTCTTGGGCTTTGACTAACTTTGACCCTCCTTGTTTTTCAGATCTGCACATTCAAATCGTGATTGGAGAGCAAATTCTTTGGAACCAGTTTCTTCTTTCTTGCGCTTTTATTATTTATTTTGTATTTTCGGATTTATTTCTTTTTGTACATTTTGTGTTATTATTTTTTGTATTTTTTAGACATTTGGACATTTGAACACTTCTAGTTTGTAATAAAAATTAACTAGATTTTTTTGACATTTTTGGATTATACAACACTCTTAAATTTTAAATAACACTAAATAGAATTTTTGAAATCTTGGCCTATATACATATGCTCAAAATAAATTAATCGCACAAAATAGAAATAATAATAATAATAAAAAAAGTCGGCCAAACACAAAAAGGCGAGAGCGGGCTGACTAGGCGAATACGCTAAAACGAGACTCAAATAGAAGAAATAAGCTCATTAACTAAAAACACTACTTATGCACGACTAAACCCAAATACGAAGATTAAATTGAAGAACGCACGAAAAGATCGATCATTCGCGTGCCTGCTTAATTTAAACAACGGTATTTCGGTTAAGTTGAGTTCGATGATTGAAATTGGCTTAAGTTAAGGGATGGACAAAATTAGGGTATTATAGCTGCCCCTCTTTATTTCACATTTCGCCAAAAAATATGAATTGGCCTTTTCATATTTGTTGGTGAAATGGAAATAAAGATATAGAAATAATACTAATTTTGTCCGTTTCAGAAAAACTCAAATCTTTTTGTTATTTTCCTTTTGAGGGGGTTAACACTGGTCACATTAACGAGAAAGCAATAAATTGGAAAAAACAGTAAATTGGGAAAAGCGGTAAATTCGGAAAAGCGGTAAATTCGGAAAAGCGGTAAATTGGGAATTCGGAGGTTGCCTAAAACCTTTTAACGGACTCTTGTCGAGTCCGAGCTCTGGGGGTGGCCTTTTCGAGCGGCCGATCAATATCAAGTCCGGAACTGATTTGATCAATGGATTTACGCTGTGCCTTAGGCTGACACAACTAATCCGAAGGACTTAACGAAGTCTGATGGATCCATCGCGTGCTCGTACACGATGTTGTGATCTGTGGAAGGAGTTTACTAACTCTGAAGGAGTTCACTAACTCTGGGTTGATGGAGTTTACAAACTCTGGATTGATGGAGTTTACGAACTCTGGGGGTGGCCTTTTCGAGCGGTCGATCAACATCGGTCGGAATCGATTTGATCAATGGATTTCTGTTGTGCCTTAGGTCGACACAACTAATCCGAAGGACTTAACGGTTCGATGGATCCATCGCGTGCTCGCATGCGATGTTGTGATCTGTGGAAGGAGTTCACTAACTCTGTGGGAGTTCACTAACTCTGGGTTGATGGAGTTTACGAACTCTGTGCTGATGGAGTTTACGAACTCTGTGTTGATGGAGTTTACGAACTCTGTGCTGATGGTGATTTTCTAAAAATGGGATTTTTGGGACTCTCGGGTCTGAAGTAACTTTTCTCTTGAATGGTGCGTGAAATGCATGCGCTTGGGTATTTGGGTGCACATGGATGCAATGATTGATTTTGGTGGGATGCTTCTTCTGTTTGATTTTTCATCCTCTTTTTTCTTTTGTTATTCTTTCGCTCATTTGAGATGTGAATTTGAGAGTGTAATGCACTACTGTTTGATGCCATGGAGTGATGAATGATATGGATGACATGAGAATGATGAATGAAGATATTGTGTTCTTTTGTGTTCCGTCTTCTGTGATTTTTTTTATTCTATTTGTTTTCTTCAAGCAGCTTTCTTTTTTCTGCTTATTTGCTTTTTCCTTTGGCACTTTTCTTTGGCTAAATCCATCCGGTTTGACGGAAGTCGCTCAGACGATAATCACGCGAGGATTGCGACCGGTTCGTTAAATCACATTTTTTTTTTGCGATTTTATTCACTTGAGAAATCATTTCTTTTCGTATTTTTCAAAGATTTCGTAATGATCTGTAATGCTCTGCATGTACACATGTTTTGCAAATCAATTTCATCAATCATAAAAGTTATTATTTTGAAAGAAAGCTGAATAGATGAAAGCAGAGACACGAAAAGCACATGTATGAAGAGAAGTTGGACTTTTATTGATATAGAAATTGGACGTGCGAGAAAGTCACACCAATTGAAAGTGCATTACAATCTTTCTTTTAAAGCGAGAAAATACAAAGAAAAAGGCAGATCTCGTGATTTCATCTCTCAAGTACTTGATGTGCCGCCGCCCATACTCATAACTCGATTACCCTCTTATCCAAACCTTTGGGAGTCTTGATTGCCTTTCCTTTTCTCAAGCCCAAGTTTTCGACCTTAATTTTTGCTGGATCGCCGCTGCGGGTTTTCAATCCAGGGTCGCTCACGATTTTGCCTAGAGCCGCCCTTTGCGGGTTTTCAACCTAGCAAGCTAATTTTTCCTTGGCTTATCTTTCTCTTTTTGTTTATTTTTCAAGGCATAATACTTCTTGACCACATCGTGTTCACTTTGGATTTGGAATCTCATCTCCGTCCATGTTTGCCGGGATTAGGGCTCCTCACGAAAATGCCTTCTTCACCACATAAGGTCCCTCGTATTTGGGAGCCCATTTGCCCCAGGGTCCGTCTGCATGATCGGCAAGATGCGCTTGAGTACAAGATCTCCTCTTGGAATTCACAGGACAGACTCTTTTGTCAAAAGCCCTTATCATCCTCTGTTGGTACAATTGTCCATGACACATCGCGGCTACTCGTTTTTTTCGTCAATGAGGTTCAACGGTCAAAGACGGGTGAACCCATTCTACTTCATCAAGTTTTGTCTCCATTAACACCCGCAGAGGTGGTATTTCAACTTCAATGGGAGGGCGCCTCAGACCAGTAAAACCGATGAGTAGGGGTTGCCCGGTCGATGTACGCACCGAGGAATACGATAGCCATGCAAAGCGAAAGGAAGCATTTCGTGCGGTCTTTTGTAGGTTACCACTATTTTCTCGCACTATTTTCTTGATATTCTTGTTGGCGCTTCAACCGCCCCATTCATCTTGGGGCCGATGCGGGGATGAATTGTGATGCTGAATCTTGAACTCAGCACATAGGTCCTTCATCATTCTGCTGTTCAAGTTGCTGCCATTATCAGCGATAATTTTGTTGGGAAGACCGTAACGGCAGATCAGATCTTTCTTGACAAACTTGGCAACCACTGAACTGGTTATACTTGAATATGAGGCAGCTTCAACCCACCTGGTGATCTCTAAAACTTTGCCCTGATATAATTGTAACTTGAATGAATCTTGGAGTGCCAGCCTTTTGATTTTTCTTTCTCCCCTTTTTTTTTGGCAAACATATTTAAGTAAATAAACTTATTTGTCCTAAAGCTAAAACTCTGAGAAAACAAAAGCAATCGATCATTGATCGGAATGGATTTTTGGAGATTGTGGGTTTTTGTGGAGGAAGGATGATTGGGTTTAATGAAGCGTTTGAAGCTAATGGTAGGATGATTTTTATTCGGTGTTGGCTGACGTTTGATGATTTATGATGGTTATTTGGCTTGGTGAGGTGTTTGGAAGTTTTATTCCTGGCTAAGGGTTGGTGGAGGGCGGGATGCCGAGGTCAAAGGGAAGTATTTGCAGTTTATTGAGACAATGATCTCTTGTGTTTTGTGGTAACGTGTATCAGCTCACCACTTACATTTCTTTTGTATTTTTGGGATTTTCATTTTTAAATCCCTTTTTTTCTTTTTTTCTTTTTTTGATTTTTTTCTTTGATTTTTTCTTTTTTGATTTTTTTCTTTGACTCGGGTGAGCTTGATAAAAAGTGATGCATCTTTTTTGATATTTGAGGTGATCCTTGTCTAGGGTGATTTTTGGATTTTTTGGCTTACAGTGGGTAGCATAGTTTTTTCGAGAATATGGAAAGATGGTCGAACTTTATTTCAAATCACGAATGCTCGTTTTCTCAAAAAATTAACTCAAGGACAATAATTTATTTACTCCTATATATTTGCCCTCTTTTATATATATATATATATATATATATTTTGAAGGAGAAAATCATCTTTGGGACTAGCACGATTCGTAGTCGACGCACATTCGACCTTCCGTCCTTCTTGGGAACGGGACAATATTGGCAACCCATTGTGGGTACTTGGCCTTGCTAGGAACCACGTGCATCAAATCTGTTTCTTGACCTCATCCACGATTTTCAAAGACATTTCAGCTTCATTCGCCTCAACTTGCTTTTCTGGGGACATTCTCGATTTCGCGGCAACTGCGTGTTCAACAATATCAGTACTCAATCTGGCATGTCTTGATAAGTCCATGCGAATACGTCGGCGTAGTCAGCGCAGAGTTGAATCAATCTTTTGCGCTCTCTATCCCCATTTCGCAGTACCAACCTTGACCTCTTTTTCGTCTTCCTTAGTACCCAAATTGACCATTTCGTGGACTCCCCATGGGGCTCAATGACCTTTTCTTCTTGCTCTACCATTCTTATGATTTCCGGGAGGAGTATCCCAATTGTCCTCAACATCTTCCTCGGCTTGATTAACCAGGGTAATCAAAGTCACGAGTATGAGTTATGGGCATTATTATTTTCAGAGACTATTTTTGATCTGCATTAAAATGGAGCGGCGAATAAAGACAAAGAAAGGACACACAAACGAGAGATGAAGACAGAAATTTTATTGAAAATTCAAAATAACACTTTATTGATTGATGAGTCTTGACAAAAACATGTGTGCCCGAATGAAATGTTCCAAGGCCTTCAGGCGGCGAGCCGAGGAATCTACATCACAATGAAAATTACTTTAAATTGAAAAATACGGGAAATCCATGGTCTCCCGGTTTTGCAGCTTCTCTCCAACAAAGACAAAGTGGCGCACTGCTAAGCGAACAAACAACACCACCACTCGAGCTTGATCCTTCTTCCACCACATTAACCTGGTCAGGGTTCAGCATGTCGGCACTCCGGAAGTTGTTCTTGAGGTTAGCGATGACCATCCTCCCCTGATTGGGTGCTCTTCCTCTGAGTTTGGCCAGCCCTTTCTCCCTCTTGAAGCCTCCGCTACCTGATTGCAAGGTAGATACACTTCCTTCCTTTTCCTGAGTTCCCACTTGGACCAAGTGTCTATCTAAGAGATCTTGGAGAATTGATTTAAAGCCTTCACATGCCCCGATGCAGCGAGGATTATCGCAGGCGTCTTTCCTAGCACACCCTTCTTTGATGACACCAAAACGGCACAATTCAGCATGGATAAAACTCAGAGGCGTCTGAATGCAATCAACTTTTCTAACCAAACACTGACCCCCCTGATGGTCAACGGCATTAACAGCAGATCCTCCATGCCCTGGCAACGGATTGGTGGCTACATTGGGTTGTTGAAATGATATAGTCTTTGCATCAAGTAATTCTTGCACCACATACTTGAATGCTTTACAATCCTCCACCACATGACCTACTGCCCCAGAATGAAAGGCGCAGGTAGCGTTTGCGTTGTACCCTCTGGGATAGGGAGGCTGATATGGCTTCATTTGACGAGTATTGATTATTTTGTTGGCGATGAGATAATTGAACAAGTCCGTGTAGGACATGGGAATGTGATCGAAGACGACGAGCTTCCTTTCACCATAGTTCCGGTACTGGTGGTTTGACTGGAACGGCTGTGCAGGTGGTGTTTGAAATGGAATAGCTTGCAGAGGATTGATGTGTGATGGACCACTGGCTCCGATAATTGCATTGGTTTCACCCTCTGTCTTCTTGTGGGGCCAGAAAAGGCTTTTTTATTTGGAAGGAAGTGTTGGGCCATGAGCTATTCTTCACGCGCATGCCGTTCTCTACTCTTTCTCCTGTGACGACCATTTCAGAGAAATTCGAGGCTACGCTGCCAACCAACCTATCATAATACACCGCAGGAAGGGTATCCATAAACATGTGGACCATTTCCTTGTCCAGTAGAGGGGGTTTCACTTGGGCAGAGAGGTTCCTCCACCTCTGAGCGTACTCCTTGAACGACTCATTATCTCTCTTAGACATGCACTGTAGCTGAGTCCTATCCGGAGCCAAATCATTGTTGTACTGGTATTGACGCATAAAAGCATCTGCCATGTCCTTCCAGCAGCGGATATTGGTTTGCTCCAACTGCATGTACCAGTCAAGGGGAGCTCGGCTAAACTTTCAAAGCGGTGCATCATCGAGTTATCATCCGGGCATAAGCGGTCATTTTCGTGATACATTGTCACATGATCGATCGTGCAAGTCGTCCTCTCGTATTTATCAAAAATTGGCGCTTTGAATTTGGGAGGCAAGACTAGATTAGGGACCAAACACGGCTCATGGGCATTTACGGCCCGTGAACTCGCTCCTTCTACGACTCTTAGTCTCTCCTCTAGCATCGATCATCGACTTACGGTTTTGTAGGGTAATTCGAGGAAACCATTCACACCGTAATGAGGATTATTCATCGTCACTACGGTGGGTTCACGATGTGGGTCACGTGAGTGAATTGTATTCGTGGATTGGTCCCGAACTTGGGGATGGACCGTCAGCCAATTGAAACCCGCCGGAGTTCCGGAGCGAGAGCGAGGATTGGGATATGGATGCGGGCTTGAGGCGCCCCCGCTCCAACTTCATTCGCAACTACGCCAGCCGAGCTTGCCCCGCGGTTCTTGGAGGATCTCCTCCGGGATTTGTGTCGTCGCCAGCAGGAGGCGTGTAGCCTAGTGGGAGACCAAAGGAGGCCATTGCCTCGTTTGAAGGGGCTTGAGGATCCCGACCCGGGAGGGGGAGGAGTATTGTCCACCCCAAAGATAGTAGCCGGTTGTACCAACATTTCTTAAGGCACTCAAGACTCTTATGACCTACGCCATTTGAGCTTTTATGATTTCCATCTCGGCTTGAAGGACTTGATTCCCTTGATTCTGACCATGCTGACCCTGACCATTAGGATTTGGATCTCGGGAATTCCGGCATTCTGATGTGGCAGTGGATTACCCTGATCACCGTCGCCTTGATTGTTGTCCATGTTCCTTGCTTGCAGACGCGTCAAATAGCGATGTCTAACCAGCTTGCCTGATTTTCTGTTGACGGAACACGCTTATGAACACAGGAATGAATAATGAATGCAATGCAATGCTTTAATGCATGAAGAATGCAAATGACGAAAGTTTTTTCCTTTTTCAAGATTTTGTTAGATGCAAATGCAATGGTGCAAGAATGATGTGAATGCGAAATGATGTGGATGCGAAATGACATGGAAAAATGGTAATAAAATGAGGTTTAATTGGTGGTACTTTTGAACATTTTGAAGATATACGCTGCATGCCACCTCATGTAGGTGTTTATGAGGCAAAAAAAAGAAAAATTACTTTCTACAACTTTTGAAATGGAGTTTGAGAAAAGGAATGCTTAAGCTAAATGCAACAAACAAAGGCGTGCCCCGTGTCCTACGAATGATGGGAATCCTAGGGTCTAAAGTCGATTTAAAAGGGTAATCCTCCCATGTAAGTTCTAATCACTTCCTCACAATGGCAACCAAGAGCTAAAGTCTTCCTCATGATAACACCCACAATCGTAGAAAGCTACCGAGTGTGAGGCATCATGACAAAGCGTACTCTTGGGCGGAACTTTCATGAGAGCCATACAGACAAAGGTCTACGAATGGCGATCACTAGTCGTTCCCACTCTCCTAGGTTTTTGTTCGGACCTTGGGTTTTAGGCCCCACTCAACGCTCACAAGTATAGAGGTGTGTGTGTGTGTTTGAGGGCACAATACCTAGAAATAGCTACCCCCTCCCCACCGCAAATGAAAATTGAGCAATGTACCTGACAAAAGCAAAAAATAACATGTTGTCTACCCTAGGTTTAACATCAAATAAGTCACCTAGAGTTTCAACAAAGAACCAATTGCATTGCTTACCTCAAGAAAGGAGCCAAGAAGGGGACATGATAAGAGTGGGGATATGTATGAAGAACTAAGCAAATAAGATAAGCGGGAAGCAATCATAGGAGAGGAAGAAGCGAATGCATATGGATGCAACAATCTTTGGTATGAGAAAGAAATAGAGGCAAAACAAGATATTCAAATAAAACACATAAATCACATATTTAATTAATTAGGCTCGATCCTCTTTTAAAAAATTTTTAGTCCCTAGTGGAGTCGCCAGCTGTTGCACCCGAAAAAGTCCCCGAAGGATTTTCTTCGTTTACAACTTTTTAAAACAATGAAGTCGCCACCAATATTTTTTTATAAGGAAAATATTGAAGAAAAACCTTTTGGGAAGGCGGATGGTCCTTTGGGAAAATCTAAAGATTTGGGTTTGAAATTCGGTTAGGCATGGGGAAGGTATTAGCACCCCACATCTCCTTTCTCTTGAAAGGAACCTTTAATTAAACATGATTTTAAGTGTTGATTTGAAAAGTACTTAAATTTGCCTCTCGATTAAATAGACTTAAGGAATTTTTATTTGCGCGCTTGACGAGAGTTAGCCGCTTTGGGTTTTGGAAGGAAAATTGTTTTGAGTTTGTCGTGCTTGACGGAGGATCCGCCTCCTACGTATCTCCAGTGCGATGGAGAATTCAAAGCTACGTAGTTCTAGGTTTTGGTTTTATTTTGTTTAATTGTGAAATTGAGCTTTCATGATGATCAATTGAGCGAAGGCTCCAAGTGACCACCATTAGTACTCCATTGTTAATGATCATGCAAGCAAAGGCTTCGCAAGACCACTAACAAAGTTTTTTGATTTATTTAAAGTCTTTAGAAAAATTATGCGTTCATGATGATCAATTGAGCAAGGGCTCCAAGTGATCACCACTAGTTCATCATTGTTAATGATCATGCAAGCAAAGGCTTCGCATGACCACTAACAAAGTTTTTTTTTGATTTATCGAAAGTTTTTAGAAAAATTAGGCGTTCGTGATGATCAATTGAGCAAAGGCTTCAAGTGATCATCACTAGTTCCTCATTGTTAATGATTATACAAGCAAAGGTTTCGCAAAACCATTAACAAAGTTTTTTTTTATTTATTGAAAGTCTTTCGAAAAAAATTAGACGTTCATGATGATCAATTGAGCAAAGGCTCCAAGTGATCATCACTAGGTCCTCATTGTTAATGATCATGTAAGCAAAGGCTTCACATGACCACTAACAAAGATTTTGATTTATTGAAAAGTGTTTGAGTTAGAAAGAATTAAGTAAAAAAAAAACGAGAAAAGGGTGAAAATTGCAAAACGGGGGTGTTACTAGTTACGGGAAGTGGTATAACTAAACTGGGGGTGTAAACAACAAGCCCGATCCGCATCGAAGCCTTGATAAACCGGGCTTAAGTGAGGGGTTGCATGCGTTAATTCGTAAGTGCGCTTAGCATAACGATAAATTAAAAAATAAATAATTTTGAGGACCTATATAAGCCCAAACCTAAAAAAACCCTAAAATTTCCTTCCCTCCCTCTTTCTCTTCCAGCCGCGCGCCGCAGCCATAACACCCAGAGAGGAATCAGGCGAAAATTTCGCCATGTTTCCAAGAGAGAGAGAGAGATTTGCGGAGCTGTTCACGGGAGGGAGAGAGGTTTACGGCGTGGTTCACGGCGTGGTTTACGGCTGCGGTTTCTACGGCGATGCGACGGTGATAGAGAGAGAGGGAGGCGTGAATCGGTGAGGGGGTGGTCGCGACGGTGATAGAGAGAGAGGGAGGCGTGAATCGGGGAGGGGGTGGTTGCGACGGTGACAGCTTGTGGGATAGGGTGGTGGTGACTGGTTCGGTTTGGTGGTGAAGTTTCCGGTGGAGGCAGTTTCGTGGTTGGTTTTGGTTTGGGGGGAAGCTTACGACGGTGGGTTCGCCGGAGAAGGTGACAAACAGAGGTTAGTTTCTTTTTTTCCTTTTTTTTTTTGCTCTCTCTGATTCTTTTCTACCCATTTTTGATTCTGGTTTGACTGTTCTTGAGTTTGATGTGTTGTTTATATGTTCGTTCATCACAGTTAATTCATGTACATAAAAGAAACATAAAAGACATACAGCACAGTCAAGCGGATCTGGGAAAAAAAATGCTACAGAATGTATTTTACATTTTTTTTGTCTAAACTGTCAGTAAAAACCAACCTGATTTTCAATTTGTTCTGAAAAAGAAGGAAAAAAACGAGATCTATGTTGTTTGCTTGTTTGAATGACTGATGTTGTTCTTTGGGTTTCTGCTTTGTTGCTCGTTGTTTTTTTCTTGGTGCTCTCGTTTCTCCTTTATTTTTTTATCGCTCGAGATCTAAACAATCTGTTTAGGTGGTTAGGGTTTTGATGTAAAACCCTAATCTCTTTTTGGTGATTTTCTTTTTACCTTGAAATTGTGTAATTTGTCCTTGACCACCGCCCGATCTCCTTTTTATTCGGAAAACTAGGTTTAAGCATTTAATTTGTGTTTCTTGGGCTTTGACTAACTTTGACCCTCCTTGTTTTTTGGATCGCATTTCAAATCGCAGGTTGGAGAGCGATTCTTTGGAACCGGATTTGCACGTCACGCCTTTTATTATTTATTTTGTATTTTTGGATTTATTTCTTTTTGTACATTTTGTGTTATTATTTTTGTATTTTTAGACATTTGGACATTTGAACACTTCTAGTTTGTAATAAAAATTAACTAGATTTTTTGACATTTTGGATTATACAACACTCTTAAATTTTAAATAACACTAAATAGAATTTTTGAAATCTTGGCCTATATACATATGCTCAAAATAAATTAAGCGCACAAAATAGAAATAATAATAATAAAAAGAGTCCGCCAAACACAAAGAGGCGAAGCGGGCTGACTAGGCGAATACGCTAAAACGAGACTCAAATAGAAGAAATAAGCTCATTAACTAAAAACACTACTTATGACGACTAAACCCAAATACGAAGATTAAATTGAAGAACGCATGCGAAAAGATCGATCATTCGCGTGCTCGCTTAATTTAAACAACGGTATTTCGGTTAAGTTGAGTTCGATGATTGAAATTGGCTTAAGTTAAGGGACGCACAAAATTAGAAGTATTACAATTACGCTCTCTTTATTTCACATTTCGCCAAAAATATGAATTGGCCTTTTCATATTTGTTGGTGAAATGGAAATAAAGATATAGAAATAATACTAATTTTGTCCGTTTCGAGAAAAACTCAAATCTTTTGTTATTTTCCTTTTGAGGGGTTAACACCGTCACATTACGTGAGAAAGCAATAAATTGGAAAAACGATAAATTGGGAAAAGCGGTAAATTCGGAAAAGCGGTAAATTCGGAAAAGCGGTAAATTGGGAATTCGGAGGTTGCCTAAAACCTTTTAACGGACTCTTGTCGAGTCCAGGAGCTCGAGGGTGGCCTTTTCGAGCGGCCGATCAATATCAAGTCCGAATCGATTTGATCAATGGATTTCTGCTGTGCCTCAGGTGACACAACTAATCCGAAGGACTTAACGAAGTCGATGGATCCATCGCGTGCTTTCGTGCGATGATGTTGTGATCGTGGAAGGAGTTTACTAACTCGAAGGAGTTCACTAACTCGGGTTGATGGAGTTTACGAACTCGGATTGATGGAGTTTACGAACTCTAGGGTGGCCTTTTCGAGCGGTCGATCAACATCGGTCCGAATCGATTTGATCAATGGATTTACGCCTGTGCCTTAGGTGACACAACTAATCCGAAGGACTTAACGGTCGATGGATCCATCGCGTGCTCGTGCGATGTTGTGATCTGTGGAAGGATTTCACTAACTCTGTGGGAGTTCACAAACTCTGGGTTGATGGAGTTTATGAATTCTCCCCAACGGTTATAGTTTTAACGGTTTCGATTGTTTTAAATCAACGGCTCACGTTCGATCACACCTATTATAGATAAGTGCAACAAGTCATACAAGCCAAAAAAATCTAAAAGAACAATTCGTGCAATGAATAAATCGAATCGTTAAAAATCAGTTATAATTAAACAACTAATGTTAGCCATACTAGTGTTAGTAAAGAATAAATCGAATCGTTAAAAATCAGTTAAAATTAAACAACTAGTGTTAGCCATTCTAGTGTTAGTAAAGAATAAATCGAATCGTTAAAAATCAGTTAAAATTAAACAACTCAGCATCTAGCAACAATCAGGGAGGTTCGACCCTGCTAAGTGTGAACCGGTTCGACGCACGCATGGTCGAACCACACTTAACAGGTTCGGCGCACGCATGGCCGAACCGTACTTAATCTTCAAAAAAAATGTTTTAAACTCAGGGGTAGTTTGGGAATAAAGGGTGGTATGGAATGTCTAGTGAGTAGAGGGGGGGTGTTTACGAAGCATGGGCCTTCAAATGTGGCTACTGTAGTGGATCATTTTGTTGTTGGCCTGGTTTCTAGACATCCCCATTGGGAGATTTTTTTTTTAAAGACGAACATAAATGATATATATATATATATATATAAATAAAGCATAACACAATATGTACTCAACCCATATACAGTATAAAGAGCAGTACAAAAAAAAATCGTCTACCTAGATAAACAGTTTATAGAGTCTACAAACTACTCATAAAATAAACAAGAATGAAAATTTCCGCTAGCCTGGAACCAACACCAAGATAAAGAGAAAATTCTATCGAGAGATCTCCCATACTTCGAGGCACCACTAGAGAAAATACAAGAATTTCTCAGATCCCAAATAACCCATTAGGAGAATGACTAGCAAAAAGACTACTGAGGTTAGTAGAATTTTGGTTTTCCAAATATCTTTACTTAATTTACTGAAAATTAAAAAATCAAATAACTCTAAATTTAAATTCTAAAAATTAAATAAATTTAACTAATATTCTTTCTTTGAAGATAATAAATTTACTAATATTGTTAATCTGTATAAAATTAAATGAACTTTGATTAATATTCTTAATCGGCATGAAATCAAAATAAAAATCATTATATTGTAACCAAAAAAATTATAATAACTTTGGAGGGAGTAATTTCCTTCCCTCCTACACGATGATTGAATCGGAACATTAACCAAGTCAATGGAGGCTTAAAGGGTCGCTTGCTTCCAGGTAAGTAGCCCCTCAATTAATCCAGTCCACCCTTGCATTATTTATAATTTTAATATCACTATTTTTTTTCCAAGTAGATACCTTTATCGTGAATAACTGGAGAATTAATAGCAATACGTGGAAGCAACCAACCATAGACTAAGAGCATCTTTAATGGGAGTGTGTTAAATGAGTAAACTAAAATGATTTTTGTGGGCCCAAACAACTACGTAAGATTTAAGTAATTTTTAGTAGACTCAATAGTTTTTGTTCCAATGGGGGTTATTTATAAGCAATCGAACTTGGCCCCACTTATTTATATTTTTTACTTGTTGATGAGAGAGAAAAAAATTTCTTTTTTATTGTTAGTTATCCATCTTGTGGGTGTGTTTTTTCACTACCCTCAACTAAAATTTTAGTTTACTTGATGCCACCTAAATCAATTTTAATAGTGAAAAGAAAAAAATGGATCAACTAACTATAAGAAACTTTCTAGTTGCCTTGCATTAAATATGCTCTAAGTATACTATATCCTTTGTCTGCATCTAAGCTGAAACATAAATCCAATAAGTATTTGCACGTGTACTAGCTTGCTAAAGTCTTTTAAAAGACTTGGTAAGCGATTTATATTTGATATGAATTTACCTAAGTTTTCCAATGTGAAATGAGAAATATTCAATGGAAACTTAAAGTAATTATGATGAAATAAAATAAAATAAAATACTCTCTTCATCCCACTATTACTTGAACGAGGGTCTCTTCTCCATATTTTCCTTATTTCTTCTTTAATGTTCTTATATTTTATTTGTCCAATTAAGTTTAGGTATTGCTTGTGTTATTCAATCTGAATTCACACATAGATGGACAACCATTCATTTGAATACCACTTGATGACATTTAGCATCAGGCGTTTAAACACCTGATATTTAAAGTGACATTTAGCATCAGTTATTTAATTGACGCTAAATGTCCCACTTTTAGCATCACGAGATTTAGCATCAGAAGATAATCGATGTTAAATGTCCAAAATAATTGATGTTAAATGTCTTTTCTGCACTAACATGCATTCCCAAAGTTGGATTCGAACCCAAGACATTAGTTAAGGTGCAAGAGATCCATATCATCTGGCAGGCTGTGGATCGTCACTTACTCACTGGAGTGTCGATCGGGGACCAATGATTGTATGTGTCTCACTTGCAGTATGCAGACGATACCCTTCTTATTGGAGAGGCGTCGACTGAAAATCTGTGGGCTATGAAGACGGTTCTGCGAACCTTCGAGCTTGTCTCTGGGCTTCGTGTGAATTTTGCTAAGAGTAGCCTTCTGGGTGTGAATGTCTCTAATGCCTTTCTGGGTTTGGGTGCGAGATTTCTCAATTATAAGAGGAGATCTCTTCCTTTCAAATACATTGTTCTCCCTATTGGGGCTAACCCCGTAGAGTTTCTACCAAAGACCACATGCTTCACATGTTAAGAGGAAGACTTCATAGTTGGCACCATCGGACTATTAGTATTGGTGGAAGGATCTTTGTCGAATAGGAGGTTGGGGGGCTGACAATCTGGATTGGATCTCTAATAATTCTAGATTGAAAGTCGGGGACGACTCTTCTGCCCTCTTCTGGCATGATGTCTGTCTAGGCGACTCGTCTCTTAGGTCTAGGTTCCCTAGACTTTTTTCTGTGGCTACTTATTCTAATGCTCTAGTGTGTTCTTGCGGTACTTGGACTAACGGGGTTTGGGTTTAGGCTATCCCTTGGAGGCGTCAGTTGTTCGTTTGGGAGGAGGTCCTCCTGGAGGATCTCATTCTCTCCCTTAGGCCGGTTTCCCTCTCAGTGGATTGTTGGGTTTGGTCAGTGCATTGCTTTGGGCTATTTTCGGTGGCTTCTGCTTATCATCTTCTCACTCAGTCATCTTCTCGTGTGTTGAGACTCTCTGATCAGGTGATTGCGTCTCTTACCTTGGTTTGGATGAGTTTTGCTCCCTCTAAATTCGTTGCCTTTTCCTCGCAACTTATTTTAGATAGAGTTCCTACTCGATCCAACCTATTTAGTATAGGAGTGATCACTAATGTTGCTGCTACTGGTTGTATTTTGTGTGGGGATTCGATGGATTCTTCCACCCATCTCTTTTGTGGCTGCAGATTCGCTTAGGGGTTGTGGTATGCTATTGTCAGTTGGCTGGGTTTCAATTTTGTGATTTAGCAGGATACTCACTCATTGTTTTGGCAGTTCATTCACATTGGAGGCCGAGCTACATGCAGACGTGGGCTAATGCTTATCTGGCACATTGTTCTCTAGGTCATTTGGGACCTTAGGAACAATTGTATTTTCTAGGGTGGCACTCCAAATTTTGGGAGATCTTTCAACAGAAACATTTCCTTATCCTGGCGTTGGTATCAGGAAATGGGGAACTCTTCTTCTTGCCTTTTTTTACGAGTGGTTTGTTGATCCTATGGACTGCTTATCTAGGAGGTAGCTTTGGTTTTTTGTATTGTTGTCTCCTTTTCTCCTGCTATTTGTATAGAGTATTGCTTGTACTCAGCTACATTTATTTATATATATCATTTCGTTTGCCTTTCAAAAAAAAAAGAGACCCATACCATCTCATTCAAACGCTCTTGGATTTTTAACTCCAATTTTTATTTTTTTGACAAGGAAAAACTTAGCTCATTTCTTCATAATCAAAGTGGCAATATAATTCGGACTACAATCGTGAACTTGGAAGCTAGCAAATTCCCTTGATGCTCTCGCAAGAGTATGAGCAACAAGTTTTGCTTGCCTCCGAATGAAACTAATTAATTGCATAGTTTGAGTCATAGATAATAAGGTCTTACACGTTTTTAAAATTGAGCCAACCTCGGTACAAGAATTACAACTCCTATGATACCATCTACCACTGCTTTGCAGTCTAGCTCGATGGTTACTCGTTGGATGTTTAATTCATGAAGCCAATTGACCGCCAATAAAAGCCCCAAAGCCTCTGCCTCTTGTGGTTGTGGTGATCCATAAATCCATGTTGATTTTGCTTTGTGCACCGACCATCACTGTCTCGAATGCATAGACCAATACCGAACCTATTGTCATCAAACATAGCCGCATCGATATTGCACTTAACTGATCCACGTCCGCCGAACCCGGTAGCGTGATGGTCGTTGTATTTGTAGCAATAGCGATGGCTGCTGTGATTTCTGCAGATCCACGGCCGAGAATGATCTTTGGCGATGCGTAATAGGCGGGAGCCGAGCTCTTGCCACCAAAAAAAAAAAAAGAAGTCAAACACGCTGCTGATAGAAAGAGCTGCTGGTTTTACCGTGTTCTCCCACACCTTCTCGTTTCTACGTTTCCACAAGCACCAGAAAACCATGGCAAAACTGTTTCTACCATCAGTTGGAACAACCTCCAAAATATTGAACACAGCAGACCGAAAATCCACAGTAGCTGGAGTAATAAATCATTGAATTGTATTCCACAATCCAACGTGTCTCCAAACTGATTTCGCTTGAGAGCAACCAAAAAATACATGCCAATCATTCTCTTCCTCATGCTCACACCACAGACACTCCCCCGGATAATTAACATAACGCTTGTGGAGATTAGCACGAGTAGGAAGAACTCCTCTAGCACAACGCCATAAATGTATTTTTATTTTTTGAGGAATTCTAAGTCTCCAAATTAACTGCCAATTACCGGATACCCGAAGTTCAGAATTATCAATCAACTCATTCATACAAGCGTAATAGGCCGATTTAACCGAATAGAGATTGTTCCGACTCTTAGTCCATACTAGCTTATCCTCCGAGTCCCTCCCATTCAAAACCATACTCTTTATGCGACTCTTGTCCTCGTCATTAAACAATTGATCAATTAAAGAAACATCCACAATCCACTCATTGGATCAAAAAGATTATCAAGAGTGACATTTTCATACCCAGGTACCACATTAGAAGAGATAAAAGAACTACTACCTCCTTTCACCCAAGGGGCGTACCAAATGTTGATTGATGTGCCATCTCCAATTTTCCACCGAGCTCCAAATTTGACCAATACATGTGAAGTGTGGATGCTACGCCAAACATAGCTGGGATTATGGCCCAAGCGAGCCCCAAAAAAGTCCCCATTAGGGAAGTATTTAGCTTTGAAGACACATGAAACTATAGCATCCTTGTTGGTGCACAACCGCCAACCTTGCTTCCCTAGCATAGCCAAATTAAAACCATGGAAATGTCGAAAGCCCATTCCACCAAACTCTTTACGCATAGAAAGTTTTTCCAATAGCCAAGTTGTTTAAAAGTAACAAATTCTAGAAAAAAAAACTAAATGAACTTAATTAATATTCTTAATTGGCATGAAATTAAATGTTTTTAATTACATTGACTTTGGGAGGAGTAATATTCTTAACTGGTGTAAAATTAAATGTTTTGAATTATATCGGCATAATCTTATATTGATCAACAATAGTTGGTTCGAGTGGTAACTGGATTCGGATCCCCCTCTTTGGTTTCGATTCGAATGTTGGGTGTAGCGAAAATTCTGTTGGGAGGGGAGAACACGGACCGACAAAGTTAGGTATACACGTCGTTAGTCAGGTTCTCTGACGTAGAATAGTCGCCAACAAAGCTAATAGATACTAAGAAAAAAATTTCTATCCCTCCTACTATGATTAACGACAAGGAAACCCAACATAGCCCATCTCAAACGACCACCAAACTGGATGTTTTGTGGTAAAATATTAAGCCAGTCCAGTCAATGGAGGCTTAAAGGGTCGCTTGCTTCCAGGTAAGCAGCCAGCCCCCCAATTTACATAGAATAATAATATCGTGAAAATGGCATACAAATTAACACAAATTGACTTGGTAATTACATTAGTTTAGTCTCCTAGACATTCATAAAATTATAGCTACTTGAGCGCGCTTTGTAAATACTACTATTAACGTCAACTCTTCTCTGCAAAGACCAAAGACCAAAACTATATATATCCAATTTTCTACTCATTAATTAATAAAAAAAGACCCGTTTACTTAATCTCCGTCACATAAAAATTAATTTTTCTTACCCACTTTTTCTAGTTGGCGATTCTATATAAACTATAGGAATTCAAGTGTTGAGACAAGCAAATTATAATCATCCAAAAATCCTCTTTAAATTCTTACCCACTTATTCCTTGGTGATCATCATGGATCCTAGTAGTTCTGATGAAATGTATTCAGCTACCAATTATATGTTCTTGAAACCCAAAAAAATGAGTTTCTATCAACTCCCTCAGGTCTTCTATTGCAATAATATACAGGAAACAAAGTTTGTAAGCTGCCATGACAATAATGAAGATAACTTCGATGGCTATAGGTGGCTCATATTTATATCACTATTGGCACAAAAGCTTCTACAGTTGGTTGCTATGCCATTGAAATTTTTGGGACATACAGTTGAGTTACTTTTGAACCTAGCTTCAGACAACTATTCCATCTCCGACCTCGTTTGTAACTTTGTCCAAGGTTGTTATCTTTCTTGTATTTCTTTTAAATTTTCATAGCATTTTGAATTACTTATACATATTAATTAATGAGTATTATATGAACAATATATATTATAATAGGCAAGGAGCTAATGGATAAAAATTCAAAAGACTACTTGTCAGTTGTTGGTCATTTGGACACGCGAGTGGAGTTGGAAGACAGCATCATACGGGAAGACCCCAGATATAATGCTGCTTTGTCTATCATGGCTTCTAAAGCATCCTACGAGAACACAGCTTTTCTTCGCGCTACGGTTCAAGATCAATGGAAGGTATACATTTAATTTCTTTTACTTGGGTATCTTCTGCGCGTAACTTAATTATACTCATATTAATTTAATTTTGTGCTCTTTAATTTGTTTAGATGGAACTAGTGGAAAGCGGTGACTACTGGAATGGTAAGAACAAAAACATACTAAACTCTAGCTGCAATGTGTCCTATTAATTAATTGATCAAAATAACAGTAAGGTTGATTATTTGTTTGTTGGCTTTTGAAATTTTGTAGATTATCAAGATAAAGCAACAACACAAGCATTCGTTCTTCGGGACAAAAGCGATGATCACGATACCTACATAGTAGCTTTCAGAGGAACTGAACCATTTGATGCTGATGCATGGTCTTCTGATATTGATCTTTCATGGTTAGAGCTTCCTAATGTTGGAAAAACACATGCTGGTTTCATGAAAGCCTTAGGATTACAAAAAAGCATTGTAGGCTGGCCTAAAGAAATTGAAACAAATGATCATAGCCATAAACCTGAAGCATACTATGCTATTAGAGATTTACTAAAGAAGCATTTAATTGGAAATGATAAAGCTAAGTTTATTTTAACGGGTCATAGTCTTGGTGGAGCACTTGCAATTCTTTTTTCAACGGTTTTGATTATGCATGAGGAGAAATTTCTTCTGGAGAGGCTTGATGGGGTTTACACATTTGGACAACCAAGAGTTGGAGATGGAATATTTGCTAAGTATATGAAAAGAAATTTGGAAGATAATCATATTAAGTATTATAGATTTGCTTATAACAATGATATTGTTCCTAGGTTGCCTTTTGATGATACGAATACCATGTTCAAGCACTTTGGGAGATGTCTTTATTTTGACAGGAGCTATCATGGCCAGGTGCGTAATTTTTTTTTTTTTATAGACCAAATTAACAAACTACAGTACTCATAGTAATTCTTTTAAAAAGTTTATGAGAATCTAAATATTGTTTTTGAGAAAGTTAAAATTAATTATATTTTTCTTACGTTATCACAGTTGGTGCAAGACGAGCCAAATAAAAACTACTTCTCGTTAACATCAATAATTCCAATGAGGGTGAATGCATTTTTGGAGATCATAAGGAGTTTTACAATTGCGTGGAAATATGGATCTGAATATGAAGAAGGATGGCTTTTAAGAATTGTTAGGCTTACAGGCTTGACATTTCCTGGATTACCTAATCATCTTCCCCAAGACTATGTTAATGTTACCCGATTAGGATCAATTCTCTCACGCTTGGATTGATCGTTCATGTATTTTGTACAAATAAACACATTTTCTTTCCCAATTTTTTGTATTTTATTATGTAAGCGCTCATTCTTATATTTATTTATAGTGAGTTTTCTTATTTTTCTGATTCAATCTCTATACTCGTTAATCCTAGTCCAAACTAAAGTGAAGTTGCTTAAAAGTATAACACAATGGGATCGATACATGATTTGCATTTTTTCCTCTCTTTTTTTGGTTCAAATGTTGTATAAATTGATTTCAAACATGCAAGGACAATGCTCAAACCATTACAAGTTAAAAATGCTCACCACAAGGAGCCCCGCTCTAGTGATATCGGGCCAAACACCACGGCCCAGTCCAAAAAAAGGATAGAGAAAATAAAAAACATGAAGTAGATAAATTCGGAAGTGATTTTGTGTTCCAGATTTATCTCTTACAGATAAATCCAAATAAAAATCACTTTCAGATTTATCTACTGTGAGATAAATCTGAAAATTTTGCAATGTTTTTTTTTTAAAAAAATGATTAGAGGTAAATTTGGAAGATTGAATAAAGTTGGGGGGTATGATGCTCAGCTGGGGGTACAAAAATCTTTTGCCAAAAAATCATTGTGTTGGGCCGAAAAAATATGGGTATAATATGGCCCACTCATTGTGCTTTTGTGCTAACCACGTAAAATCTATCTACTCTACTATCACTATATACAATCAACTCACTACCAATATATTATCACTATATACAATTAACCCACTACCAAAAATACTAAATTATCTCTCACTTTTATCTCAATCATAAGGATAAAAAAGTCATTTTAAATGATTTTCTCTCACTTTTTTCCCTCTTAGTCACCTTTATCATTAGTGGGTCCCACTCTCACATCATTTTTAAATTTTTTATTTCACTTTAAAACCTACTTTTCTCTTTTCTCTCCTTCTCTCTTTCCACTTATCTGTATTAAAATTTACATCCTGCATTTCCAAAGGTAAATCAACATTTTAGGAGAAAGCTAATAATACGGTGATTTGATGGTTGTCTTGGGACAAGCTTTGTGTTCCAAAGGTGTATGGTGGTATGAGTTTCTGGAATTTAAAAGCATTCAATTTAGCTCTTTTAATGAAACAAGTGTGGTGCCTACAAACACAACCCGAGCTTTTGGTTTCTCGGTTGTATAGGGCCAAGTATTTCCCTCATGGAGATATTTTACATGCCACTCGAAAGTCTAATGGTAGATTTGTGTGGAATAGTCTTATGGAGTCTCAAAAGCTATTAAATGAAGGTGCTATGTGGAGCATTGGTAGTGGTATTAATATTCCATTGTTTGACAACAAATGGAGTTCGAGTAGGACACTTATTCGACCCAGGCAACACCATTTGTTTAATCCATTTCTCTGTGTTGATTATTTGTTAGTCCATGACCGGAAAATTTGGAACAAGAGGCTGGTTCGGTTTTTATTGGATGCACATTCAGCCACTGCAATTCTTTGGGTTGGAGTTGGGAGCGGTCTGGTCTTTATTCGGTACCTAACGCCTATAGATTGGCAATGCAAGCAGTTCTTAATCAATCCACTTACATGTTGATAGTTCATGGAGTTTACTTTGGAAATTAAAATTGCCTCCTAGAGTTAAGAGCTTCCTTTGGCGTTTGGCCAGAAATTGCATTCCAACTCGGTCCACTCTTATTCATCGTGGCATTGATGTACCCTCTCAATGTCTTTTTTGTGGTGATCATGTTGAGACCGCATTGCATTTGTTTGGTACTTGTTCATTTGCCCAGAATTGTTGGAGAGCTCGCAGTTTCTCTGAGATTGTCACGGCCTATGCTACTGTTGCACTTTCGGGGCAAGCTTTCTTTTTTTTTTCGTTCGGAACAATTGATAGGTGACGCGAAACTTGCGTGAAGCATAACCTGTGGAGAATTTGGACAAGCCGAAATAATCTTCTTTGGAATAATGCACGAGATTTTTCTGCTGTCATTGTTCTTCGCGGCAGCCAACTCCTTGCAGACTGGACTGCTGCGACTTTGCAGATGGTTCGGCCAGTAGTAGATGTGCTGCTACGGTACCTGTTGTTGCTGTTTCGGCTTGGCAGCCTCCTCCGGGGGGGTTTTGTCAAGTGTAATGTTGACGCGGCGTTTGATGTTGACGGCAACAAGGTGGGGTTTGGCCTTTGTCTCCGAGATGAGTATGGAGTTTTTATTGCCACCAAAATGCATACTTTTCACCCGGTAATTGAAGCTATAAGGGTGAAGCTCTTGGTCTCTTGTTGGCATTGGAATGGGTTCATGATCTATATTACCAGGATGTCATCTTTGATCTTGATGCAAAAGTGGTAGTCGATGATTTTAATAAGTGCTCCCACGTTGTATCTAATTATGGTTGTATTCTGCACTCTTGTAGGGAGATTTTTTGTTTTTTTAGTTCCAAATCTCATGTGGAGTTCTCTAGGAGAGAGACTGACAAGGTGACTCACACTTTGGCAGGGGTAACCTAATTCTCAGTTTCTTCTCAAAATGTCTTTGATATTCGACATGTATTTCCCTGGATCATTTATAATGAAATGAAATAGACACCTTTTGTCAAAAAAAATAATAATTGAACAACTCACTACCAAAAATATTGTACCAAAAAAAACTCACTACCAAAAATACTATATTATCCCTCTCTACTATTATCTACTAATCTACTAAAACTAAGCAACTTAACCACTAGAAAATTACAAAATAATTTTTAGATATCTTAGAAAAAAAAGCAAGGCGTAATATCTATTCAAACTACTTATAAATATTAAAAAAACACTTTACAAATATATTTCAATGATAAAGTGTACTTTTTAGTCTCTTAGAAAAGAATCAGATGACTTGATGACTATTCAAAATATTGATAAATATTTTTAAAAAATGAAAAAAAAGATTAAATTAATATTGGTTTAATTAAAGCCCTTAAATTAATATTAATTTAATTAATGTTTTAAATCATTAAATTAATATTAAATCATCTAAAGTTTACTATTTACTATAATCTGTCTATTAAAATTACTAAAATAATCAATTTAACTACTAACAAATATCAAAGGAGTAAATAATGCAAGCGGGCTGTGAATAAGAGACCGATATGGGATCATCAACGGGAGAGGCGCCGGAGAGCGCAACGAACGAGGCGGTAATGGGATGGCAACAAGTGCAGCAATACGGGAGCGTCAATGGGAGAGGCAACGAGAGCGGAAACGAGAGACTGACAGTGGAATCGGTAACGGGAGCGACAACAAGAGCGACAATTGGAGTGCTAACGGGAGAGGCAACATGACCGATAATATGGGTGCATATTTTATACTAAATCTCATTTTATTTTTTCCTGATTTTTACTCCATTATTAAGATTTTAAGAATATTCTGATATTTTTAACTTTTGTAACACAAGTATTTAATATTCCAGACTAATTTTATAAATAATTATTCTGTTTTTTATCCCTATTAGAAAATATTTTCTCTTATATTTGTTTCTATATGTGTATATATTGGTTTTTAGTTTCAAAGAGAGACACTATATATTTTTCTTATCGAAAATTAAACTTTTGTATTTTTATTTTTTTTATGCATATAAAAGGAAACAATTGAATGGAGCAATTACCAACCCGATTTAACAATTTGATTGATCTCAGAGCGGTTCGTTTAAACATCCGGTTCATTACTAAACCGATGAGTGGCGGGCCAGTCTTAGAATTGGATTTGGGGTGCGTTGTTGGTACATTGGAACAGGGAGAGACATTTGAAGAGGGAGGGAGCGAGCGAGCGTGATCTTCAATTTAGGGTTTGATATTCCCTTGTATCCCAAGGTCAGTGAGCGCTGAGTTTCTCGCTATTCCTTTTTATTCTGGTTTAATTGAAATGCGGTTGCCCAAAAGCTGAGTTTTCATCTGGTAAAAATGATGACGAAAATTATGTGTGAGAAAGAAGTGTTTTTGTTATGTGCAGGAGCGAGTGTGAGGAGGGATTTAGAGAGAGAATTGTGAGAACGCTGAGACCTGTATTCTGTGAGATACCCAAAGAGAAGAAAGGTCCAGAGATTTTCTGTGTTTGTTTTTCTTTTTCAAATTTTAGGGATTTCATTCATCCTCTGCAGCTTTAGTTTGCGTTTCATTGAGCCTTGTTGAACTTTTCCATGGAGGAGCGAAAGCTTGTGGTTAGTCATGCATCTTCAATTCTCTTTATTTACCGCTCTTTATTTGCATTTCTATTCATTTCCCTTCCTGTTGCATCTTAGGTTTTGGGTATCCCGTGGGATATCGATACCGAGGGTCTGAAAGAATATATGAGCAAATTTGGTGAACTGGAAGATTGTATTGTTATGAAGGTTAGCTCATGCTTTCCATTTTTTGCTAAGTATTGTTATTTCATTTTCATGTTTAATTCATGATTTTCTACCATGATGCTGTATTTGTTGGGTATTGTTGCTACTGCATTCTTTATGCTTAATCATTCCATTCCAATCTATTTGCACTAAGTTTGGAGAGAAAATTCGACAAGCTTATCCACAAACATAGAAAAGATGAAACGGAGAAATAATGGAAAAAGAACAAAAAATACCTAATTGTTGTATGTTTTATGATATACACTTTTAGTGAAATACTAAACTACAAGATATAATGTACTTGTACAGCATTGATTTTGTGATTATTTTATAATGCTAAATTGTCCCTATAGTTTTAAGTTTTCTTGAGGTACATTTTAAGCTACTTATATCTGTATTTTAGGAGCGATCAACTGGCCGGTCTCGTGGGTTTGGATATGTTACATTTGCATCAGTCGATGATGCTAAGGTAACTGTTTTTCCCACACACTAACATATATAACTGGTATATGATGAGGCAACTTGAATATGCTTAATATCACGTTCGGTGACTTCATGATGCAGAATGTATTATCCAGTGAACACACTCTTGGCAACAGGATGCTGGAAGTCAAAGTGGCCACACCTAAGGTTTTTAGTCAAAGTGATGCATAAAATTTCAAATCATGTTTACTGCTTGTCTGGTTCTTGGCAGGTTTACTTATATTAGATATAGTAATGTTATTGTGGATTTTACTACTGATTCTTGGCATGCTTTCATTTTAAAGGAGGAGATGAGGGCACCGGCCAAGAAAGCTACCAGAATCTTTGTGGCCAGGATTCCACCATCAGTAACAGAAGCAACTTTTAGAAGGTATATTGACTGTGATATCTTCATTAAAATAATTGGGATTATTTTTACTTTGGATTTGGGGATGTAGTCTCGTATGGAATCTGTTACAATGCTGACGAAATGGATGCATTAGTCTAACAGTATTCGTTCTTTTTCTTTTTATTTGCAGTCATTTTGAGAAATATGGGGAGATAACAGATTTATACATGCCAAAGGTACTGTCCTCACTTTGATTGTCAAACATGTGAAGTTACTTAAAATGCCGTTGGTATGCATTTATATATATGCTGTGTACATATATACACATAACACTTTTAATCAGTTGCATTGCACACTTATGCATATGTACACATTTATTTTTTGACATTTTTTTTAATTCTAGATAGTGTATAATTTATTTCCTACAGGATCAAGGATCAAAAACTCATAGAGGAATTGGTTTTATCACATTTGCAAATACAGGTTTGGCCATCATTATTGTAATTGTCTGCATATTTTAACTTTATGGATTTGTTTGCATGTAATGCATCTTGATTAACATTGGCAAAAGAGAATTTTGTGAGCACTTCTGAGCCAGGGATGAGATTCCTTTTCTCTCTTCCTAAGGAGGGTGCACCATTAATATTACAAAAACTGTTTTCACAGGGCTCGAAATCCCATTTTTAATTAACTTTTACATACATACTCATGTATCTTTGCTTACGATGAATTTTGAACTTTATATTTATGTGACATTGTTTGAATGTAGTATTGTAAGTATAAGGTTTTTGGTTAAATTGTTCTCTTGGATAAGATTGACTAATTTCACTCTACTTCTGGCATATTATATTTCATATATATCTTCTTTTCTGAGCATTTTAAGCTGTAGTTTGTCTATTTATTATAATTATGATATATTGGGTTAGCTTTCTCTAAGATTTCATTATAACAGAACTGTATAAATTCTTTTGTTTTTTATTTTGCTTTTAATTTCCTGGTTCAGTCTTAATTTCAAAATAAATAAAATAAAAAAGATATATGGTTTATGGACTTTTAAGACTGTAAAGAAGTTATTCGTGTTGCAGATTCTGTAGAAAATTTGATGAAAGAAAATCATGAACTCGGAGGTTCTACTGTGGTGGTTGATCGAGCAACACCTAAGGCAAGATTTTTAGAGCTTATTCTTTGACAAAACAAAAGTTTTGTGAAATTTCCTAGCTATTGTTTTCTCTTGGTAATATTTTCATTAACATTTAGTGAAGTGATTATCTATTTGTAGCAAGCATGCGTTGCTCATAAAATAATGGTTTTATGCTCACACAATCGTACCATAAGTTACCTGTGTCAAAAGTAAATGAATTTTTTTAAGTAAAAGAGCTTATTTAAAAGATTTATATGAGATGCAGTTTATCACCATTATTACGGTCTAAAGAGTATAAGAGCTTTGTAAATTTGTTTGCCAAAGAACGATAAGTGATGTTTCCCCTTCTTTTTAGGGCGTGTTTGGGAGTTTGGAGGGGGGGAGGGCATGGGATTTATAGTGTTAATTCTTTAGTGATGGAGAGAAAAGTTATCCCCCCCAAACCCATCTCTAGTTTATTTTGTGAGCTCCTCCAAAATCCCCCAAATTTTGAGGGTTTTGGAAGAGTTCACAAAATAAACTAGAGAAAGGTCTAGGAGGGTTTAGGGGATAAATTTTCTCCACATTACTAAAGAATTAACACTATTAGTCCCATCCTCTCCCCTCCAAACTTCCAAACACACCCTTAAGGAATTTTTCAGAAAAATGCGCATTTAAGTTTTAGGATGGAATGATGTATGACTTATGAGAAAGCATTTCCTTACTAATTCTTATTCTTACTAATAAAAGTAAATTTCATTGTGAAAAATGAAAATACGCTAGTGACTTGTGAAATATAATACCATTGCCAGTAACCACTTTGCAAATGAATAGTAAACGAAAAAAGGATGGTAGAAAAATGATAATCCCTATGGATAGATAATTTTTTTAAAAAGATAAGGATTTTAAAGGGAAATTAAGAAGAGATTTGATGGAGGATTTGGATAATTTCATTGGGAATGGTATTTGAAAGTCAAACTAGATTTACTTTTGAAAATTTAAGATGGTATCTTGATTAGTTAAAGTTGAAGAGGTATCCATGGTAATATAAATTGATAAGGGAGAGGGAACCACAATAACATAGCCAATAGTAATGTGAGTATCCACTAGCTTCTGCTGTCCTTATTTCTCTGAGCATACACCGGTTTTCCTATTCATGATTGGGTCGTTGGTGTCAATCTCAATATCTTCTATTTGCTTTGTTTGGTTGTGGCTTGAAGTAGCTAGCTGTCACTTATTCTTTATTAGCCTTGCTATAGGAATGGTTTATTTATTTTACTATCATCTCCATATAATGGTTCTGTGTTAACTTTTTTATCTGTTGGATTGAATCATGGAAATTTGGTTATGTTTGGATTGATAGAAGGCAGCGGAATAGAGTGGAATGGAATCATTAAATGTTCGACTGGTTGGAGTGTTTAAAATAGCATGAAATAGAATGGATTCTTAAATACACACAATGCGCCACTAAGTTATAAATAATACTACTAATTTCACACCATCAGTTTTCATTTTCATGCATAAGTATTTGTTTGGTGATGGAAATATCTTTGATTGTACATACTTCTCATGACTTTTGTTACTAAGATGTTATGCCAATTTGGCAGGAAGATGATTTCAAGCCAATTCGCAGAATGTCACGAGGAGGCTATGAGCCAATTGACAGAGTGTCCCGAGGAGGATATGAGCCAATTGACAGAGTGTCTCGAGGAGGATATGGCCCAATTGACCGAGTATCACAAGGAGGATATGGTGCTTATAATGCATATATTTCTGCAACAACTAGATATGCAGCACTTGGTGCTCCTACTATGTATGATCAACCTGCTTCAGTTTATGGAAGTAAGCATGGAAACACTGATATCAAATTCATATTATTAATTATTAAGGTTGGTGCATACTGACTACTTTACCCTTTGAATTAGGGGAAGAACCTGTTCGTGGATTGGGCAATAAGATTTTTGTTGGCCGTCTTCCCCAAGAGGCAACCACTGATGATCTTCGCCAGTATTTTGGAAGATTTGGCCGTATATTAGATGCATACATTCCTAGGGTAAGATATAAAGTAAAATGAATACAAGTGTTGAAACCCTACCAACTTATCTGTCTATTTGATTTAGGATGCCAACAAATCAAGTCATAGAGGTTTTGGTTTCGTGACTTTTGCTGAAGAGGGTGTTGCAGACCGTGTCTCTAGAAGGCCTCATGAGATTTGTGGACATCAGGTACTGCATTTAGGATTTGCTGTTATCGAGCATTACTTGCATTTTTTTTGAGCCTTTCTTGGCTTTATTTTTCCTCATTTGGAAATGATGTTGAAATCAGTTGATATATTTAGGATTCGTCAACCCCCCTCCACTCCTTTCAAAAATTCATTTCCCAATATAAGCATGATACTATTGGAATGAGTGGTCAAGCATGCAATATGCTTTTGAGGTTCAACTTGACATTGCATAGTCATCGCATTTAATCACAATGGATCTGTACAGTAGACCCATATGATTCCTAATAATGCAGATTCCTTATGACATAACATCATGTTGTCATTGTCAAAGATGAAGTCCCATGATGATTCTGTTTATTGCATGTATTTAAGGCTGCACTGATTCATTCTTCTGAAATTTGAGTTACCATGTGTTCCCTGTATCTTATTAACTCCAATACAAGTGCGTGCGTGCGCGCTAGTGTGAATTTTTTTTTTGGTCAAAGTGTGAATATTATTTTTATATATGATTTTATTTCTTTGCAACTTGCTTTTGCAGGTGGCCATAGATTCAGCCACACCTCTTGATGATGCAGGCCCCAGTGAGAATTTCATGGTGAATAGCATGGATTCTTTGGGGGGATTTGGCGGTCCTGCGAGAGCTTATGGGAGGATGTATGGTAGCCCGGACTTTGATGATGTGAGTACAGACAATATAGAAATATTAGAATTTGTACTGCCGAGAAACTGTGAGAAAATGATACAAAGAAAAACTTCACTACAGAATTCGATAGAATCTAAAATTGGTGTTTCTGAATTTTGAAAACTTAGCTTGCAACTGACTAATATCAGTACACGCATTTATAGATTAAGTTACAGTTAGAGCTGTAGCTGACAAATGAAACTGTCAGTTTCTGTTATTTACAGTATCTGATTATTAAGCTACACCAAGCTTATCCTAACACACCAAGCTATGAGCCCAAGGCCCATTCTGCTCACTGAGACCACAAGAAGTACACGTAAATAACAGAAATACAAATGCTCAAATATAATTCTACTAACATAAAAGATTTTATAAGTAATACTTATGAGAAATGATTGGATAATTTGTCAAGAATCTAATCCATTACAATTGAAGTTTCCCGTCTTGCTCTTGGTGCAAGTGAGTTATCTGCTGTTATCATTGTGTAAAATCAATAGATGTGTTGGTTTTGGAAGTGTTTTCTGCATGGAAAAGGCTGGACGGTAAAATATTGGAATATTAAATCTGCCCACATGCTTCTAGCTTTTGGTAACACATTTGATTTATTTATAATAATTATCACTATTATTTGCAGTGGGGTTATGGAATGACCAGCAGGAGACCATCAAGAGCTGCAGATTGGAGGTATAGACCATACTAGGACTAGGAGGACCGCATTGCATTTCAAATACTACTATGGCCACAAACTGCTGGGAGGATCTTCTATTAAGAATTAAGAATTATTTTAAATTGTTATGAATTGATTTTACTTGATCTAATGTAATCCCGATAAATTATTTTCCCCCCTTGTACTTTTGATATTGTATTGTATCCAGTTGTAGTGTATATGATGAAAACGTATTCCCATCTAATCCTTTAAGGCATCTATTGGTTATAACGAGTGTTTTAAAAAACCAAACCAATTCACATGGTTCGGTTGGTTGAGCCTTGTATCAGCCATTCAGCCCTGTCCAGTGTTTGCTTATTTAGGCGGTCTGGTTCATGCCAGTATCAGTATGAACAGTTTAAAACAATTGAACTATAATTTAGCTGTTTCGATGTCAGATTCGGTTTGCACTGGCAATTTTTTTTTTATGCTTTTTTGGAAGTTGTGTTTTTGCTTGTTTAGTGTGTTCCCTGTGGTTAGTGACACCGCCTACGACGATTTATCGACATTCTTACCTTCTGAGGTGGAAAAACCTTAAGTAGGAAACTCCCTGAAGTTAGCCATATATACACTTCCCCTACTGTTTATGTTATCAACAAAACACTTGTTGCTGGATTTGTGTGTGTGTAGTGTGTCACGATCAACAAAACACATGTTTATTCATGAAGAGAACAACAAAGTTCATTATCCACAGAAACCATTGTGCTTTATATACAAACAACACCTACAAACAATGATGTAAGGCTTTCTAACACAAGCCAATTACATCAAAAGTGGCATTAAGACAGTACAATCTATTATTTTATAACCGAGTCAAAACACCTTAATGATTTCTTTCAGAGTTCTGTCATAGAACCGATCACTCATGAGCATGGCTGCTGAAGCAGCTGCTTGAAGACCATATGTGGGGATATTTTGGGAATGAAAATACTTTGCAAGTCTTGACAACATGATGATCCTTTTGTACTGGTATTGAGCTTCTCATACTTTCTGCTTTCAACTGTGCCCTTCTAAATTTCTTTAGAATCTTATCTATTGATGATGTTCTCTTCTTTTCCAATTTCATCTGTGTCAAATATGAATATGAATACATATCTTAGTTTTAATCATGATACTATTACTACTATGAATACAAATCTGTTGTTATAGACACAATAAATATATGGTATGAGGAAGTAAAATTCAAACAAAAAAAGTTGATGAATAACAACACCTCAAGTTTTCGTATTGCTGCTTCTGCCTTTGCTTTCTGCAAATTCTCCCACGCAATGATTTTGGCTTCCTCTCTCCGTAACCTGCTCCAAAAAAACAAGTTAATGAATAAATAAATGTACAAGTAAAACAACCACACAATGTGTCCTAAACCAAGTAACCAACCAAAAAGACCGTAACAGAGTTTCTAAAAGTATGCTATTTAGCATTAATGTGACATACTTGGAAGTGTCCATGTTTGACTCTTCAATATCCCAACATGAAACTTGAGCTTCAGCACTGTTCTCTCTCAAATCTTCTTCCCTGTGCATTGAGTCTTTTTTGCTCAATTTGGCTGCATGCCTCTTGGAACCCCTGTTAACAATAGCTTGACTATCAACCTGCACATCTCTGATCTCTTCTAGTTTAGGAGAATGACAATCTTCTTGATCGATAACCGAAGTGGCAGAAGATTTTGGAGATGAATGTACATCATTCTCAGTTTCTTCTGTAGGGCTCATTTGAGTACCTTTATCACATCTTGGGACAATAGATGTCTCTGTGTCCTCATTCTTCTTTCCATCATTTTTCTCATCTGTAAATCAAAATCACATAATCATTTTAAACATCTAGATCTCTAGATGTCAACACTTTATTGTGTATAGATGTGTTGATCTCCACATCCTATCCCAACTTTCACTGATTTAGCCTCTGCTTATTCCTAGTTAACCCAAGACCAAAGTTATATTACCAAATTAAATTAAGAAAACAGTTGTAGTTAATTAAATAGTTAGCTTTTGTTCTATTATTTCAGTTTTCTCTTATGGCAGAGTTAATCCAGTTCTCTTAGCTTGTACTGAATGCTAGAGCATGTTAGAGATGCTGCTTAATAATATATATAAATGTAATTGATCATAATGCACTCAAGGAGGATGTGATTTATACTTTCATCATATTTTAATAGCATTTTTTTATTGTGTTATTGGTGACTAATCTATACTAGGGAATCTGACTTTGCCGGTACGTGTAGCTCTCCCCTTCCAATAGAATTTTTGCTTGCCACAACCAAGACTCGAACTTGAAACCTTAGGATAGGATCCGAACCAATTTCGGCTAGGCAAAATTCATTGTTTTTGTATAAATGGATAAAGCACAGTGCATTAATTATCCCCGGAATCTAGCCACACTCTCTGACAATCATGTGTCAGAAATAGTTTCCATTTATGCCAAAATCAAAGATCACATATATAAAATACTCTCTCTCTTTAGTAAGTTGATGTATTTGATTCAAAGCTGGACTAAAATTGAATCAAATACATAAAAAAATACTCCCATTTTTCCTTATATTTAGAGAAAGAGGGGTTATGCAATTTAATTTTGGTGAGAATAACAAAAAAACCAGGGCACCTTATTATGTTCTTACCTTGAAAGATAGGAGATGATGGATCACATGGCATTTCAGAACACGTGGGTGGAATGGACAATATTGATGAATGCAGTGCTACACCATTCTCATTAAGCACAGGACTAGAATAATATTGTATTCCATTATCAATATCATAACCAAAAACAGCATGATCATGTGAATCATAATGATGAACAGAAACAGCAACAGGTGCCAAAACTCCTGTTGAGAAAGGAGAACCAACCATTAAGTTTCTCACAACAAAACCTTGGCGCAATGAAACTGCAGCAGCAGGAGAATAGTTTGAGTAGAAAGCCACACCAGGAGGAGGTACAATTGGTCCACTTATTGACTTTGGTCTTCTCTGATTTTGTGCATTTGAACTACTTCTGTTATCAGCATAAGATGAAGCTGAAACTGGACTACAAATCCATCTCTCAGCTTCATCCCATTTTGAAGGCATTGTCCTTCCACGAATGAAGGGTGTTAAAGTCAAACCAGACATAGTATGTCTTCTACTGTTGCTTCTACTTGTAGCTTTTGTTACTCTCTCAGAACTCCACCCTTTATTGTTCTCAAGGCTTTTTGTTCTGTTTCTATAATATGGTGCTCCTGGACTTGGAAATGAACCCATGTTCTGAGATGAAGAAGAAGAAGCCTTGTTCATTACACTCACTGAGTTTGAGTTTTCCATCTGGTTACTAAGCCAGCAAGAAGTGATTCCAGTACAAAAGTGGAAAGCTGAACATAAATCACTGTTGTTACATGAGGTTGATATATCAGAGAGTGTGTGTACTTAAATCTGAACAGATTCTTTGTATACAAAAAGAAACAATGTTGGATATTGACTGGTCAAGTCTTTTGTTGTGTGTGTGGGGGTATCTGAAAGGGTAAAGCAAAATAGAGAAAGAAAGAGTGAGTTAGCTAGTATTAAATTAAATATATGATAAGTAAAGTTGAGAGAGTAGGACCTAGAAATGGGGCAGGTGATAATTATATTACTGGTAATCATGTAATAGTTTTATTGGTATTGTATTTGATTTGTCTTGTGGCTATGATCGGTGATCGGTTTTCAAGTAACGTTTTGTGGTGTGGTGGGGTGGGGTAGACATACCTAGAATGTGGACATGTTATTTTTTGTTGAGATTAGGGTAGTCACCGAACGTAGTGACTAATCCTCTCGCTGGATTGGAGGTACTCCGAAGGATGGGACAACTGGCTCAAGGATTTAAAGTTGTTTCATACTTAATACGAGGATCGAACCCTCGACACTTGGTTAAGGGAGGATGAACCCTAAAATGTGAGATGAGACACATCACGTTAGAGGGAACCCCAATGAATTATAAGGATTTGGTTAGGGGTGAGGAGAAAATTGATTTAAGAGGGTGGAGACCTGCAACTGCAACTGCAACTGGAATGGGACATATTGTTAGATTTTCAAGAACACCCATTCTTCCACTTGTCATGTCCTATCTAAATTCCAAATGCACTCACATGCAGTGGGCCGCAGTGCATAAGGGAAAAATTTCACCGCAATTATTTATTACTTTGGTCTAAATTATATGTTTTGAAGTAGTATTTTGAATACTCCATCCACCGCAATTATTTACTCCTTTGGTCTAAAAATGTATTTTGCAACATGTGCTAACAACAAACAAAACTGGTTAGTGACTAAATGTTCTGTATCAAATTGACATCTAAATGCTTAATGACTAAAATATTGGAGGTTTCCAATTATGTTCTGTATCGATGGTATCCAAGAAGTTCAAATAGAGACATCTTGAAGAATGACGTCAATGAAATTTGAATGGTGCAGCTAAGGCTTTAAGCGGTTCGTGAAACTTAGAAACAATTCAAAAATTTGGCTCTAATCGAGCTGTTTGTACGTTTGTACATGATTTTTGAGCCTGATCTGAACAAACTTATCTACTATATTATACACGGCTTGGCATTTTTAGAGCCAAAATGCCGCTTTGTGTTTTTTTTCTTTGCCTTTTTTCTTTCACTTTTTTTTTTCTTTTTTGATTTCTTCTTCTTCTTCTTCTTCTTCTTCTTGTGTAGGTGCTTTTAGGATGAAAGAATAAATCAGATCTCTCACTAGTTAATCACTCAAATTGACCGTAAGATATTATATAAAATACTATGAGTCGTTAAGATTAAATCAACTGGTATTACATCTCAATCGTTGATGAATTTTTATACTACATCCTACGATCATATTTAATGCTTCACCGGTGAAGGATTTGATTTTCTTCTTCACCCTAGAGGCACCCGTATATTTTAAGGTTATGCTCTTTTTCTTTTTTATATTTTAAGGAGTACTTTACAATCTCTAAAAATTTAAGATGTTTAAACATTTGAAGTTTATTCTTCAATAATCGATTGGGTGAATATTTTTTTTTCATTTTATGACAAAATATGTATATTGAGATGCTAAATAGTGTGATTTGGTGTGTACTTTATAGTTCAGAGTAAATTTTAATTATTCAAAAGTTTGTTCCTCGATAAACCTGGTTTGGTTAAAAAGATTGTGATAAAAACGTAAAATGTTTTATAATTATAATTTAATTTAACTTTTATTCACGAGAACTTCTACCACATTTACGAAAAAGCTCACATCATATTCTTTCAACTTTCTATCTTTGAGTCTGCGTTGTTTCATTTACACTCATGAACTTTTAATACATCTATAATAAAAACTACGATCATCTTCTTTCAACGTTGTATAGTTGTTTTATTTTTTTGGTGATTTTCATCCAACCCTACACGATACAACACACACGAGTTTCACTTTTTCTAATAGTGTTGTATTCTTTCCTTTTTTAATTATGAGTTAAGCTTTTATATTTACATTTTATAAATATGGATTACGTTATTAAAATTTGTAGACATTTTCTTCCAATTATCTATGGATGTTTAATTTCAACGTCTTTGTTAATATTCTTTTTAAATTTTATTATTTTATTATTTAATTTATAGTTATAATTTACTTTTATTCATAGTTATTTGACTATATATTTTACAAACAAACACCATTGGTCCACTAAGCATAAGCTCTACTGCGGGATACGAGGTCGACTTTAGTGGTCTCTTTAGTTCAATTCCCACAAAGATGACAAGCTATGTACACTTAAAAAAGAAACCGATCATGAATGTTTATAAAGAGGTTTGCTATATAAATGCGTAAAAATTTATTATTCATATAAAAAAAGAAATTTAGCCAATCCCGTGCATCGCACAGGTTATGGGGCTAGTTTAATATAAAGTTGATTTGATTTGGATTTAACAATATATTTGAACAAACTTGATAACCACGGTTGTATATATATAGGTGACGTCTAATATGGTGAAGCCATCACTGTGCCTGTGGAGACATCCAAATTTCAAGCAATAATAGATTGGTTAACAAATGTGAAAATGTTATGAATATTTGTGGATGTCCATATCCCCATCTTCCTTAGTCATTTCATATTCTATAAGATGCTTATGACACATTATGCTAAACCATTCATATTTTTGTAAGTTGCATGATTTGTGTCCTATAAATAGGACTTATGTAACATTGTAAAAGTGATCTTCAAGAGTAGAATGAAAATGCTCTCTTTTCTCTCATTCTCTTCTTCTTCATTTGTTTAGTTGTTATTCATCTATAGTCATGTTGTAGTGATACTAATTTATTCTTGTTTTGGTTGATTTCACAACACGTTATCAAGACGTAAGTTCTACCAAAACGAGCTTAATCAACTTGAAGGTCCACATTATCACTAAATTTTCTTGCTTTGCATTCGCCCACATAGGTCATAGGCAAACAAATTGGCCAATGATTAAACCTATTTAAACCGTGGTCTAAACAAACTCGTTGGAAAGATTCACAATAAAATGGAGGCTAATATTGACGCAACCCCCACCCCCTCGTAATAAGTAAAAATTCAAAATACCACTGAAAAAATTATCCCATTGCACCTCTATACAAAATTATATTTAGTGTATGTTTAGATGAAATATTTTTAGAAAGTAATGTAATTTTCGGAGGAATTCGAATATTTTAGTTTGAACATCACTCGATTACTAAATGAGCCTAAACTTTCATAATACCTTTAATAAGGTTTACATAATCATCCTAGTTTTTTTTTTTTTGATAAGCAAGAAATTTATTGAAGGAGCACTAGAGTACACTAACCCTTACAAAGTTAGGGAATAACCATCCTAGTTTTGATAGAATGTTAGGAATCACGTTTAACATGTTTTGGAGTCATAAAAAGAGCATTGGGGCATAACAACACTTGCTCATCCACCACCGGCTATCTCAGCCATTGAGGATTGAGAGCTATAACTCGCTTAGTATCAATTGATTTTGAGGGATAAAAAGAGCATTTGTGTTTTGGCTACTAGGCAAAGCTATGCTCACTTAGCGACCTTGTGCAAAGCAGTACAAACATGCATTAACGTAGGAAACGTCATGTCAAACATGAATTTCACACTCAAATTCATCTCAAATCATCAAATTGAACTTATAAACAAGTAATCAAGTAGAATCCAAGTTTATATAAGATTCACAACTTATAAACAAGCTTATTTCCTCAATTTATTTTAACACACATAATGAATTTATTTATAATAAAAAAATCTGACTTTTGTGAAAACCTTCAAACCCACTTCAAGAACATGCAATGGCACATCTCAATCAATCAAATAGGAATTATTGGTTCCCCACAAATATTAGATTGAGATTTATGAGCAAAATTCGAATTTAAAAGTTGAAGTTCAGCAGAAAATGTGAAAACATAATTCGTTTTGCCCTAAAGTCAAAAACCTTCACATAGATTTTGAGGGATGCCTGTCTGCTCTGTTTTGCACTTCATGTCAAACAAAATATCAATTACTGATAATGTTTTGATTCACCAACAACAATTCGTATGATGCTGCTTCTCTCCCCAATAACACAGTTCTTTAAAAGAGCTTTGTAATCAAAGGGATACAAGTGGTTCTCATACTAATTATTTGACATTGGAAGAATGAGAAGCTACCTCTAAACCCTTGCTTGGTGAAATGAATTCAGAACCTTCAATGTCTTCTTCTCAAGAGTTTGTTGCTAGTTCCCTACCACTTAACGAATAAAAGTTAAAAAAAATAAAATTTAACTGAGTGACATTTTTTTTTTTACAAAAACATTGTGACGAAAAAACAATTTTCTATCATTGAAAACTAAATTCAAGCAAAGAATGAAAAGGAATATTCATCAAGAATAATGAAAGAGAATTCAAATATGTTATGGATAGCAACAATCAAGCCCTTCATGATTATGAAGAGGAGGATGAAGGGCCAAGGACTGACCTAATAGCGAAGATCAGGGCCAAGCGCAACAAGACCCGACCCAAGTATCAATGATTCATTAAACCTTGCCAAAAAAAGTTGTTATCATTATAGTATCTAGAATGTTCATTTATTAGGATGAGTCACCTTGTAATAGATGTTCTTGCATTAGCTATCAGTAGTTGGCGGAATATTCTCGTTGGAATTGAGCCACAAATGTTATGATTGACACATCATAAAGCTATTATGAATTAAGAGAAGAATAGTTTTAGCAGTTAGCACAATTTTAGCTCTGAGATTTACTGCTTTGTGTTGTTCTTTTCTACTGATAACCAAATCCCTAACGATTTGGTGCCTTCATTGAGTTGTTATGTCCACTACCTCTCCCACACCCGATGAACTAACAACCACCCTTCACCAAATCCTCCAGAACCAGAAAAATTTCCAACACCACCTTGTCGCGTTCACCACCGAGCTTCAAGGCATTCGCACCCGCCTCAGCCCACCAGGTTTCACACTCCCTGACCCCACCCCTTTTTTCGTCCACCTCCATTAAACTCGATATCCCTTGTTTCGGTGGCACTAATCCTCTTGGTTGGAACTTTAAAATCACCCAGTTTTTTGACTTTCACCGCACTCAAGACTAGAGACTCGTATTTCTTCCTTTTACATGGAAGGACCCGCTTTGACTGGTACTGGATGGATGCCAACAACAACCGACTTTCCGACTTGGCCAATGTTCCTCACACAAGACTCAAACACGCCGCCTCGTCCATTTATGAAGACCCCAGAGGTGCCCTCTTCAAACTCTTTAAAACATGTTCTGTCACTACATACCAAGCACAATTTGATTACCAAGCCAACCGTATTGTTAGTCTTCAACCCACCTTTTACCTTAGTTGCTTTATCTCAGGCCTCAAACACCATATCCACTGCGAAGTTTAAGCCTTTCAACCAACAACCTTCTCTCAAGCCATTAGCCTCGCCAAGCTCCAAGAAGAAAAATGCCTCGACACCCGTACTCAACCACATTACTACAAATCTATCACCACAAACACCACACCTTCAACTTATCTGTGACCAACACTCACCATCAACCCTGCAAACAAGCCTACCACCAAACCCCAACCTGCTGAACTCCAAGAACTTTGCGAGAAAGGGCTATGCTATAACTGTGATGAGAAGTTTCTTCCCAGTCATCGCTGAACGCCAGTTCAATCTCCTAATCGCCATTGACGAAAACCAACCCGAACCCGAAGAACCCACTAACCTAACTCTCACCACAGTTGAACCAACACCAACCCAAGACAAAATCACCACTCCCACCTAAACTAGCCCACGTCAATTTATCTTACATGCCCTTATGGGCCACCGTATCCCACAAACCTTGCGCGTTTTGGGCCACATCCAAAAACAGCCTATTTCCATTCTCATCGACAACGGAAGACACACAATTTGTGCAAGTCCGTGTCGCTACGTTACTAGGACTCCGTCTCAAACCAGCCCAATCATTTCAAATGCTGGTAGGTAATGGTGAAGAACTACAATGCTCATACCTCTGCTCTCAAGTCCCTTTATTTCTTGGGCCTCACATGTTCCTACTGGATTTTTTATGCATTACCCATCAGTGGTGCGGTGCTCGTTTTGGGGGTGCAATGGTTAAAAACACTGGGTCCGATTATCACTAATTGCTCAAAACTTGCCATGAGCTTTTCTGTTAAAGGTGAGAAACTCCAACTTGTTGGCTTACCCAAATCCTTACCCAAAAAAGCTTCCCTACACCAACTACAACGCCTGGTTGCCACCAACACCATTGATGACCTCTACCAACTCAACCTCATCTCTTATTTTAACCCATCCAAACAACTAAACCGACCTCAACCCAACTTGAAGCCCTAATCACTGCTTATTTTCCCCTATTCAACCCACTGAACACAATACCTCCCCCACGCACAATCGACCACCAAATTCCCCTTATCACATCTTCAAACACCATAATGGCCGTCCCTACCGATACACCCACTTCCAAAAGCAAGAAGTAGTTCCCAAATTAAGGAAATGCTTAATAAACAGAATCATACAAACACGCTTCTATTTTATTCTCATAACCTGGTTCTATTGGTTCGTAAGAAAGATGGCTTTCGAAATTTGCGTGGACTATCGCTCTCTCGAGTGCATTCACCATCAAAGATCGATTCCCATCACCGCAATCGATTTAATTGTTGGACGAGTTGCACGACACACAATGGTTTTCCAAGCTTGACCTGCGCTCAGGGTATGATGAACTTCAAATGGCTCCTGAGGACATACCAAAGACCGTGTTCCGAACTCATCAAGAACACTACAAATTTCTGGTAATCCCCTTTGGCATTTGTAATGCTCCATGCACTTTTCAAGCTACCATGAATTTTCTTGTTCAACCATACTTAAGCCACTTCGTGATTGTTTTCTTTGATGATATTTTAGTTTATAAATCTTCCTTTGATAAGCACCTAGAACACTTGGAAATTGTTTTTGATTGTCTGCTCAAAAACCAGTTTTACTTGAAGCAATCTAAATTTCTTTTACCTAGAATTCAATTTCTTACTTAGGTCATATTGTATCCTTTAGTGGTGTCGCTCTTGACCCTGAGAAAATTAGAGCAATGCTTGATTGGCCAACCACTACCACTGTTAAATACCTTAGAGGTTTCCTAAGTTTAACAAGTTTTTACATGAAGTTTGTCAAACATGATGCTTCAATAGCAGCTCCCTTAACAGAGCTATTGAGGCGTGATTCATTTCAGTGGACTCCAATAGCAGAAGAGGCTTTTGATGCTCTTAAGAAGGCTGCGACTGAGGCCTCAGTTCTTGCTTTACCAAATTTCAATGCAAACTTATTTTAGAAGCGAATGCTTTTTTGTTGGTAGGGAGAGCGATCTTAATATAAGATGGCCACCCTATTTGTTACTTCAAAGCAAACACTTCTATTCATGAATGGCTAATGCATCCACCTATGTTCGCGACCTGTGAGCCATTACCTTTGTAGTAAAAAAATGGCGTACATATCTTTTGGGTCGCAAATTTCTGATTTACATTGATCAACAAAGCTTGAGGGAACTCATGACTCAAGTCATTCAGACCCCTGAGCAGAAATTTTATTTAGCAAAGGTGTTTGGATACTCATATGAAATCATTTACAAATCTGGTGCCAAAAACCGAGTTGTTAATGCTCTTTCAAGAGCCCACTATTTTACTATCTCCATTCAACATTGGGATTTTTAGCTAAGTTGCGGGAAGATCTCTCAGTTGATCCCAAATACAGCAAGTTAATGAAAGATATCACAGGGGATCCATCACTACACACTGACTTCAGTGTGCATAGTGACTGGATGTTCTTCAAAGGTAAACTGTTCATTACTCCTTCTTCTCCTTAAAACCATGTCTTGCTAGAAGAGTTTCATTCATCCCCTTTAGGAGGTCATAATGGTATTCACAAAACATTTGGGAGGTTAAGGTAAAATGTCTAGTGGGAAAATATGAAAAGTGATGTCCACAACTTTGTCAAGTCTTACTAGTCACTGTTGATCGCCTCTCTAAGGCAACTCATTTAATTTGGCATGCTTACCACCCACTTCACTACTACCAAAGTAGTTGAACTGTTTCCACAATTGTTTTGCAAATTACATGGCATGCATTGCAACATTGTTTCGGATAGAGATCCAATCTTTGTGTCACCACTTTTGGCAACAATCTGCTTTCGCTTGAGTGGGACTAAGTTGAGAATGTCAACAACTTATCTTCCCAAAGTTACGCAGACGGATGGAGATTGTTAACAAATGTTTGCAAAGAATACTTGAGATCCTTTTCAGGCACCACAAACCTAAGAATTGGGGTAAGTTTTTCGCCTCGGCAGAGTAAAGATTACAATACCAATATTCACAAACTCTAATGGAGTAACTCCTCGAGATTGTCTCACTAAGACCTCCTCCATCCTTTCCAATTTACTTAGAAGGCACCAACAACATTCAAGCAGTGGAAGATGAACTGAGCAACCACGATACCGTGTTAGCCTTGCTAAAGTAGAAATTTCTCAAGGCACAACAGACTATGAAACTGCAAGCAGATAAGAGAAGAAAACCTCACACCTTCAAGGTTGGTAATCTGGTTAAGCTTTAGCCCTATAGACAAACCTCCCTCACTCGAAAACACCTGCAGAATCTTGCTCAACGCTTCAATGGTCCCTTCCAACTAACTAAGCAGATGGGTGATGTTGCCTTCAAATCGAATCCCTCCATAGAGAAAAATGCACATTGTCTTTCATGTCTCCAAGCTCAAACCATTTCACAGTTCCTCCCTCTTACCATTGGCTTCCACCAAGTTCAATTGACAATCAGCCTCAGATACAACCCTTGGCTGCTTTGGACTAGAAAATGGATTCCAAAGGCTACCCAGTTGCCGTATTCATTCAATGGCAGGGGTTATTTCCTAAAGATGCTACTTAGGAAGACGTCAAGGACATTTGCAACAACTATCCCAACTTTCACCTTGAAGACAAAGTGTCTTTTGATGGGCTGCGAGAGGTTAATTATGGATCGCAACAATCAAGCCCTTCATGATTATGAAAGAGGATGATGAAGAGCCAAAGACTGGCCCAATAGTGAAGATCAGGGCCAAGCGCAATAGGACCCGACCAAAGTACTTTGCAAGATTTCGAATAGAATACCTAAGTTGCTTTTATCATCGTGAGTATCTAGAATGTTTCTTTTATTGGGTGAGTCACCAGTAATAGAACGTCTGCTCTTCATTGTTAAGAATTGGCAGAATATTCCTATTGGAATTGAGCTATAAATATAATGATTGTCACATGAATAAAGCTATGATGAATTAAGAGAAGAATAATTTTAGCAATTAGCACAATTTTAGCTCTGTGTGTTCTTTTCTACTGATAACCAAATCCCTAACATGGGTACTCATCGTTTACTTTTAGCTTATATTTTCTTTTTAATTAAAATAAAATACTTGATGAAATATTTATTATTAATTAGTTTTTAGAAAAGTAAAAGTAATGGACAAAAAGTCCTTATCCATAAGGGCAAATAACACACGCCAATCAGATTTGTTATTTTGATATCGCGGACGCGGTGGGTCTCAATGACTCAATCATGTTCAGATTATTCAATTCATACGTGGGTAAGTTCACAACATACAACAACCAATATCATCTGACCACAATTAAGCTCCTCCTAGTACCAAAATTATATGTCTGTCACACTCACAATTCTCCCCGTTGAGTGCTACTACTCCTTCTCACTTCTCACTTTCATTTCTTATCTTCTTTCAAATAACAATATATACTTAACTTAGTTAGGAGGTTTTCCAAACTATTGTTTTTTAATCAAATCAAAAGAAAACACACAAGAGAAAACAAATAATTTGCCTCCTTAAATACACGTCTTTCTTACTCTTAGGTACATCAATTCTTCCGTTTAAAAGTACTTTATTTTATTTCTAAAATAAAATAAAAATAGTAACACACAATTAAAAGACAAATAATTCTCTCTTACTAGTCGGTAATATGATGCCAAAAAATTAGAAATACTGGTTAAAGAGAAATGATGCAAGGCATTTTTGACTTCGACGTTTTCTTAGTTCTGATATTTGTGGCCTGCAAATACAAACCACCAATCCCGTTTTCCCTTTTTATTTCTTTTATTATCTTATTTTTATTTATTCCGTCAAGTGTCAAACCTTCAACCTCTAATATTATTATTATTTAACAAATCTGTATAAATCGTATTAATTTGCACCAATTTAATCTACGAAATTGAAAAATCTTTGGTATAAGTCTTCTAAAATTCTACTACTTGTGTTTGATTCTTATCTCTCATTAACACTGAATATACTTTTACTCTTCATTAGGTGTGTCAGAATTTCTGTGTTTTGAACCTTAGATCATCCACAAAAAACAGAGAACCTTCAATTCAACTATGGCTTCAACTACCTTGTGTTACAATACTCTCAATCCCTCAACAGCAACTTTCTCAAGAACACACTTCACAATTCCCCTAAACAAAGACCTTTCATCAAACACTTCTTCTTCATCTTTTCACACTCAATTTCAAAACAAAACAACAAAGAAGAGAAACAAGAAGTTGATGTTGCATGTGAGAGCCGCAGTAGCTGAGAGTGCTGCACCGCCTTCAACGGAAATTGAGAAGAAGAAGAAGAAGGTTAGGGTACTTGTAGCAGGTGGAGGAATCGGTGGATTGGTATTTGCTTTGGCTGCGAAGAAAAAAGGGTTTGAAGTAATGGTTTTTGAAAAGGATTTGAGTGCAGTTAGAGGAGAAGGACAGTATAGAGGTCCAATTCAGATACAGAGTAATGCTTTGGCTGCTTTAGAAGCTATTGATTCTGATGTTGCTGATGAAGTTATGAGACTTGGTTGTATTACTGGTGATAGAATTAATGGCCTTGTTGATGGAGTTTCTGGTTCTTGGTATGTCAAAAGTTAATTAAATATTAATTCTTAGAATATTATACTACTAGTATGTTAAATTGGTCATGCATGTATATCTTATTTAATATTAAATATTTGGTTATTTAATAGACTCTTCAATTTCATAATAATTTGGGTTGATTTATTGTTTTTTGGTATTTGATGATTTTATTCTAATTTTGGATAAATTTATACTAGCTACCCAAGAGCACTTGGATGAGATGGTAAGGGTCTCTTCCAGCTTAACCAAGGTCCTGGGATCGAATCCAAATTTCTTGAGGGAGAGTTTTGCCGTGGCTGTGTGGCCCTACTCCTGCTGAGGGAGTCTCTCTAGCATTCTTGCAGAGGATATCCGGTTTATACCAAAAAATTTATACTAGCTTGGTGTAAAAATAGTTAGGTTGTTTGGTTTATTGGGTAGATAAATATATAGGCCTCAAGTGTAAACATTTTGAGGCTTCTTCAGATGACTATGTACAATTTATTCTAGGAGATCACTCAACAACTTTGTTTACTTGAATTTCAAAGTTGTAAAAAGAATTGTATGCAATTTCAGTTACTTTTAACATGTGATGCCATGCCACTAATTGAGATGAAGCTGGTTATCAGGTACGTCAAATTTGATACATTCACTCCTGCAGTGGAACGTGGGCTTCCGGTCACAAGAGTTATTAGTCGAATGGTCCTACAAGGGATTCTTGCTCGTGCAGTTGGGGAAGATATCATCATGAATGGTAGTAATGTTGTTAATTTTGAAGATGATGGAAACAAGGTAATTGGAGAAAGTCTTATGTTGAAGATTCTCTTCATATTTATGTCAATTATGATGTGCATTTTTCTATGCATTTGCAGACTAATGTGATTAAATATATTGATTTGACATTTACTACTCTACTCTTCTCATCCAGCATTCATATTTCAGGTAACAGTTGAACTCGAGAATGGTCAGAAATATGAAGGAGATTTATTGGTTGGAGCGGATGGTATATGGTCCAAGGTCTTAATAACTACTCTAATCCTATTCATTAGGCAGTTATTTTTCTGATATAGAAGTAAATATAATACTTAACATTATAAGTTAATGGAGCTCATGTTAGTTTGGCTTGTTATTCCATTGTAAATTTATGGACTCTTTTTGATTCTGGTTGTAGGATGTCTATATGATCATAAATTCTGCACTTAATCTTATTGTATTGTTTTGTGAATAGGTGAGGAAACAGTTATTTGGGCTAACAGATGCTGTTTACTCCGGCTATACTTGTTATACTGGTATTGCAGATTTTGTGCCTGCTGACATTGAATCTGTTGGGTATGCAGGCCATTAATTGTGTATTTCATCAATTTTCTTTGAACTATATTTTTACTTTAGTTAATTTTACTGATTACCTATGTCACGGTTAGAAGTTTACTTAAACTTTTCCTTTGAAAGGTACCGAGTATTCTTGGGACACAAACAATACTTTGTATCTTCAGATGTTGGGGCTGGAAAGATGCAATGGTATGCATTTCACAATGAAGCTCCTGGTGGCGTTGATGAACCCAATGGTATGAATTCTTAATTTTAGCATTGGAGACATAGAAATTGGATGATCATGAAATTACTATAAGTGCATCTTTGTTTTTCATCCTTTTCTAGGAGGTAATAGTTAAATCTTCATAGTAACTTCTTAATTCTTTCTGCTTATCAGGAAAGAAGGAAAGGTTACTGCAGCTATTTAAGGGATGGTGTGATAATGCAGTAGATCTGATACTTACGACTGAAGAAAGTGCAATTCTGCGACGAGACATATATGACAGGATACCAACATTGAAATGGGGAAAGGGTCGTGGTGACGTTGTTGGGTGATTCTGTTCATGCCATGCAGCCTAATATGGGACAAGGAGGATGCATGGCCATTGAGGTAAGTCTCTTATTTGGTAGTAATTTTTTTATTCATTGTGTGCGCCTCTCTATTTAGTATGAAGTTATTGTTGTTCATTGAACAGTTTCAGCAATTTCCTACATATTCACACCTAATTTACATATCATGTCTTAACTAGCTTATTTTATCATTTCAGGATAGTTATCAACTAGCACGGAGTTGGACAATGCATGGGAACAAAGTATTAAATCAGGGTATCCAATGGAAATCGATTCTGCCCTAAGGAGGTAACACATCGTTTGCTTTTCAAATATGATAAACACTGAAACAATGATTTTTTTTTTACATGATCTTATCAGATAGATGCTTTCACATTAACCATGGTCCAATATTTAATCTTTCATCATTATAAAATAGGTTGATTTGAGAATAAATCTCTTTGGTTAGGTGACTAATGGTGCCTATCTTTTTTGATTCCAGCTATGAAGGTGAAAGAAAACTAAGAGTTGCCGTTATTCATGGAATGGCTAGAATGGCAGCTCTAATGGCTTCCACCTACAAGGCATATCTTGGAGTTGGTCTTGGCCCTTTAGAGGTATGAACTTAAATATTATAAATAAGAAAATGAAGAATGTAGTGAAGTTGACTCTTAATATTGATATTCTTCATTTTTTCCCTTTCTCTACAGTTTTTGACCATGTTTCGTATACCACATCCTGGAAGAGTTGGAGGGAGGTTTTTCGTTGACTTGTTTATGCCATCTATGTTGAACTGGGTCTTAGGTGGAAATAGGTAACAACAAGAACCCATTTGGGTTGACATGTTGATGCTATCTATGTTGCATAACCAAATATAAAATTGTGCAAATTGATTACTTACAATATGAAAATATACACTACTTTTGCAGTACCAAACTTGAAGGCAGACCAATAAGTTGCAGGCTCTCAGATAAAGTACGTTGCTCAAATATAATTACTTTCGTACTTTGTTGCTGAGAACAAATTGTATCTGGTAATTTATATGGTTATATCTATTAGATTTGTTGTGATCTTGATGGTAATAGGTATTTATATGTTGTGCAGGCAAATGGACTATTGCGCAAATGGTTTGAAGACGATGATGCACTTGAGAGGGCTATTAATGGAGAGTATGTTTCTCTCAATAATTATGTTTGAGTATCATCCTTCACATGTTTCTTACCATACATGTAGATCACTTAATTTTTATGTCCATCCTTCTTGTTTGAATTATAGGTGGCTTTTATTGCCATGCGGGATGAAGCCGGTCTTTCAAAACCTATATGTTTAAGCCAAAATGAGATGAAACCCTTCATAATCGGGTATGCCTATAGTTGCGTCTACTTACATCGTAGTAGTGACATACTAGATCTCATATTACATATATCGCTTATTCAATGAACTTAAAAGCGCATTTTCTCTTATAAAGTGGACCGAATGTAGTATTATGCAATAGGTCATGGAATAAATGGTCAATCGTTCGGAAAGGCTATATATAGTTTACAAAGAATTTGCTGACAATCCTTCAGTACCAGATTTTTGTTGTGCATTTCGAAACATGAACAATGATTTTATTTTATGGTTACCATTTAGCATGCATTGTTCCATTCTCAATTATCTAATATATATCTAATTTTTACTTTCAGCTCATTTTCTAATATGTTTCTACAATTGCAGGAGTGAAACGCAAGCAGATTATCCAGGTAGTTCGATTACGATACCTTCACCCCAGGTAGAACAATTTATCATCACCCAAATTAAACTTGGTTCCCTGGTTAATATCCTTCAACATCATGTAACATGATTATTAAATTCTTTTATAAGGTTTCTCCAATGCATGCTCGAATTAGCTATAAGGACGGTGCCTTTTTCAGAATTGATTTATGGAGTCAACATGGAACTTGGATCCTCGAGTAAGTAAAATAGATGATAGACACTTTATCTTAAAAAGTTTGAATTCTTGACAAATGTATCTAATATCATCCTCATTATGTTTCAGTAATGAAGGAAAACGGTATCGAGTACCTCCTAATTACCCTGCTCGGATCCACCCATCTGATGTTCTTGCATTTGGTTCTGAGAAGGTAATTGGCTGTCCCTAAGATTGTAGAAGCAACTTTCATATTAGACATATGCATATTCTGGAACTTAATCTTTTATACATATCAAATAAACTGTCCTTGCCTTAAAATGTAAAAGCTTGTTCTATATGGTGCATTATTTATGATGTCTGACAACAAGTTATTTTCAGGTTTCATTTCGTGTTAAGGTGATAAGATCTGCACCGGAAGTCTCAAAGGAGGAAGGGACACAAATTTTACAGGCAGTATGATGGATTGTGTTAAGTTACAATCTTGAATTTACTGAAAAGTTGTACAGAACAAATTTGCAGTTGTAGAGCACTATCTGCAATCTTCCAGGGAAGGGTATTATACAAAGGTGCCAGTCATTCAGAATCTAAGATAAATTATTGTGTAGAAATTGCTTACCACAAGGACTTCATTCAACACAATGGCATTTTTTAGTTGTATATGCATTTGTAACATAACTATTATGAACTTACATGTATGATGTTGAGTGGAGTGACCATGGAAAGCAGTGCCTAGCTATGAATTTCTCAGGCTTTCAATTGTGATTTACAAAAAGGAATTGTATACTTATCAATATAAAGATGAACATTTCAATTTTTTTCTTGTTCCTTCTAACCCGTTGTGTTGGATATGTACTCTGTTGTTGTTTTGGTACAGATATGCATTCTGTTTATTAGGAAGGCTTAAAATTGAAATCTACAATTGATCTTTTTATTTTATTGTTGGTCCTACAATAATGCACAATTTTGGGCCTACAATAATGGACAATAAGAAGTTGCCATATAAAAGACCAAACAGTAGCAGATTACAAAATTGGCGAAACATCAACAAGATATAGCTAAATCACCATCAGTATTGTTGATAAAAATTGTCACATATTGCTAAGTGAGAAATATGAAAGTACTTTAATAGAAAAGTATTTTATTTATTGTGATAAAATGTATATAGTTGGTTAAAAATAACATTCTAATTTAATATATTTATATATAACCCAGCCTCATCTTAGTCTTGATTTAGAATACACCTACTAACTCTATTTTATCCCCTCATAACTACTCACTACGATCCATTGTCTACTCTATTATCTATACGATTTACCTACTATTAAAATACCAATTTTATCCTTTTTCCAATTAAACAACCGGAGGATATTTAGGTTAATTGGGGTTCTGGCCAAAATATACAACATGTAGGACATGGACCCCAAAAGTTGGTTCTATGGGTGTTTGTTTGTACCCCCACCCCTTCCCATATACCCCCACCGAAAAGTGAAATCCCAAAACGCCCTTCCAACGCTTCGGCTTTTTCCGACATCGCCTCTCGTGCTTCACTACCACGCTAATCGCGACATTTTCCACCAGCAACACCACCCTTTTCAGTCTTTAGTTTATTTCCTTTTCACCACTACATTCTCCTTTCTAGTTTTCCCATTATTGCTTCCTGCCGCTGTGCTCCTCTTTCTAGTGCATTTTTCGACCTGAATTCCACCACATGTCGTCGTGTTTTCTTTCAAACGTGTCTTCCAAATGAGAAACCCCATCGCTGGCGGAATCCTCCGACCGCCCAACTCAAGTCGCTTCCATCGTCGGGTCTCTTAGCCAAGACGTGGCGGGTGTGGCGGCTCCTCCCAGCAGCCTTCCACCCACTCAATCGGCTTTTTCCTTTTGGTTTTGCACTGGTCTTGATTTTAAGTTTTACAAGACAAACACCTACATTATCATTCAAAAAGCGAAGACTTTAGCTTGCTACACAACACACACACACAATTTTGAAATAGGAAGGTACAAATTCTCCCTATTGACCCCACGCTCCATCACATGAGTATTCTGCAAGTTCAGATTCTCCCCAAATATTTGCAAATAGAAGCAGACAGTAGTACCCCATATAAAATCTATATAATTCAAATTCAATTATTATTATACATTAAATTATGCCAACGGTAACATGAAAATGAATTTGAAGAAACTAACAACCACATGCGCGCTTTCTTCCGTCGACAAAGAAAATATCAACATTCACTTTTTCTTCGAGTTATAGTCTTCCCAATTCAACCGTACGTGGTCCTCACTTCACTACCTTCCAAATCTCACTTCAAAATGACAACAATTGGCTTTGGCAATGGCTACGCCTTTTCCCATCTTATTTCCGGACACCCGTGGAATAATATGTATCCTCTTTCTTAGCCAAACACAAACATTTTGTATTCTTCTTTCTGTCTCTTAAAACGAAAACGGCAAATAGGTTTGTGTTCCTCCTTCTTTCTGCCAGCAAATTAAACCCCATACATATCCTTTTCCCATTTCGCAAGATATTCTTTAAACCAAAAAGAGAAAAGAGAGATATTTATATATAATGGCAATGCCAAGAGATGGTAAAGCATCCAATCATCCAAAATGATCTAACCCGAAATGCAAATCCTCTAAGGCCACCATTTGGTGCTGCCGTCCGTAGAGAGTCGTTTGATCTAACGGCTCTACAATTGGATGCATCGTAAAGTCGCCGCAGAGGACATTTAACACGTCTATAAGTCGGGTGGGTCGGTCTTGAATAAGAATTGAATCTTCCACCTTGATCCACTTTACGATTGGATGATGGGTTGGTCCCTATTATTTGGTTCTTTTTGTGTATTCACGGCACCAAATCGATATTTAAGTCAGTAAATTCAATGACCAAATTGATATTGAATTGTAAACGTAAGGGACCAATCATGACATCAAAAATTTGAGGGACCAAACTGTATAACATTTGGAAATGTCAGGAACACATTAAAAAATATTGTTAATTTCAGGGATTAAACTAAATTTTTCTAAAATTTGAGGTTCCAAATTGGCTAGTAACTCATTTTTGTTGAAAACCATTAATGATTCGTTCATAATCAAAGTTTTTTAAAAAACTATTTGCAATTGAAATCAAAGTGAGGCTATTTAGGAAAACTTCTTTTTAGTAACAAAGAATAGTTTATATTATTTTATATGTCCGAATGCAATAAGAAAACAACTTTGATAAAAAAACAACTAATTGTCTTCAAATAATTTAATATTATATAACTTGATTTTGATTCGATTGTTAAAAACCTATCTTTATTTGCTTTCAATTATTCAAATAGAACTTCACCATCAATATAACGAGAATTGTCATGATTTAGGTAAGTTTCATGAAGTATGCAATATGATTTCGATCATGTGGACCTCTACTCTCAAACTATCTAAATTTTTGTTTGTATGTGTGTATATATGCATATGTATATACCACTAAGTAAAATAAATTTTGGTGTCCTTCAAACAAATGGGGTCTTGGGCAGTCGCCCCTCCCGCCCATGCTCATGGCCACTACTACTCCAAATGGGTGCCATCTTTTATGTTGTTGTGTGCTCTTAACAGACCATTTGGTATTTTGGTGGTTAGTGGTGTGGATCCACCGTTTGAAATGGTGTAGAGGTGCGGTGTGGTTCTAAATGAAGTGTTTTCACACTACAATGGTGTATAGGTGTGACAACGGTGATCTCGTGTGAAGAGAGAATTCGGCCCTAGGCGTGAAGTTGTCTTAGGTGTCGTTGGCTGCGATTGTTGTGTGTGTTTGGCCTTTTCTAGCTTTTTGTGTTTTCTTTGCGTTGGCTGTCGTGGTGTTTCTTATGTTTAGTTGTTTGGTTGTATTTTGGTAGCTAGGGTGCATTTTAGTGTAGCTTCCTAGTTGTGGTTTAGACTGCTCAAGGTATTTTTATGATGTATTCAGTAGGTCCGGTTGTAATTGGTAGCTTTGGCGTTTCCTAGTAGCCATTTTGCTATGGTGTAGACTGCTGAAGGTGTTTTGGTGTATCATGTTTATAAAGATGGTTTTTTTTTTTTGTATTAATAATACTAAAAAAATCTACTAACCAAGTCAATTGAGCATGAACAAAAAGAGTAGTTTCCAAGTAAGTGAGGGAAGGCGTGAATAGTATATTTAAGAAGAACTAAATATAGAGATGAGAAGCTTGCATGGACAAAGATAAAGGAATTTAAAAGGCTTCGTAACACTGATACTTTCGATCGAAGACATGTTCGGTGTCCGACACGGTGTCCGACACGTATCGTGTCGAACATCGATACCGACAAACACTTCATTTACTTGTATTTTTCAAATTAAAATTAGCATCTACGTGTCTGAGTTTGTGTCGTGGTCCAAAGGTCGATCATCGATCGGTGTTGGCGTTTCATAGTTAAAAGTCGTAATATAACCCCTCTCTGTGAATCTGAGTCACTCCATTCTTAAAGTTCATAATTTCTTTAAGAAATTTTAAAGAAGACTTTGAGAAACATCACCGGTGTCATAAATTTTACCTGACTAAGAAGCAGAAACAGATAAGAGACTAAAAGAGTGGGGTTTTGTGATGTGTTTGGACCTTGGAGAAGACCCAAAATGCCTTATGTTTATCAGGTGTGAAATTCAAATTTCCTGTGTCCTTATGGTCCTCCTTATAAAATACAGGTTTGTTATCATTTAGAGTGCTTCAAGCAGGGGTCAAATATTAACAGCACCACTTTCAGATAATGTGGATATCCCTAACTCTTCTAATAATAATTAGAGCACCATTTACGATCAACAACAAAAAACACTATGTTGTGTCGTTCAACAGCAGGAGCACCAGATTCCTATAGGAAGCTCATCTTTCTATTACATTGATGCTCATACACACGTGCACTTGGTTCTTTAGAAACTAGAGCCAACGCCAGCCAAACTCTTCTATTGTGTATTCCAACAAGGAAGCATTATTTGAAATTTTTGAAATTAAAACACACACACACACACACACACACACACACACAAATAAAGATAACTGCAGTTTAAAAGTTGATTGTTTATGTAGTAGTATGAATTTACAGTTACACACTATATAGGTGTAGGACATCATGATCATAAAAATTATGCAATTCATTCATAAACCCATGATCTATTCTGTACACTCTGTTTCATGTTACAACAACGTGATTTCCTACTTACCCCAAGAGGCCCGGGGAATACAAACCTCAATTTCCTCAACATGGTTAAATTCTTTGACTAATAAATAAAACAAATAAAATGAAAAAAAAAATTGCATCCAAATAAACTATCAAGACCGAGAAACCGATTCAGCCAGTTTCTCAATTCTTCGAACCAGTTCAGGTGACAGTTTCTTAGCCGGTTTCCTTCCTTCTTCTCCAATCGAAAATCAAATCCTAAAGCATCCGAAACCTCTTCGAGCTCCACCCAGATTTCCGAAGCAAATCCGAAAACCTATCCACTTTCAATAACAAAGCATCTAAAACTGCTTGATTATCCAACATAACCATATCCCCTTTCAAAAAACCCGAACCCGAAACTTCCACCATTTCCGTTATATCCGTTTCGCTCCACCCACCTTCCTCAAAACGGATCCAATTTTCTCAACGTAATTCTCCACCCACTTTGGCACTTCCAGTCTCCGAATATCGAAAAACCTCTCCGGCGACTCTGCACACGACGAGGATGAGCTTCTCCGTCTATGCTCCACGGCAGCATCACTCCAAAACTCCACCCATCTCGGCGTCCTACCGCCGGCATCGAGGCTCCGCCGCGTGAGATTAACCGCGGAACAAACGGCGCTTTTCTCGGAGACTGATCTCTGCTTCTTTAATACCAGAGGATCCGACACTGTGTCGGAGCTCCCAAACGGTGTTTCCCGTTGGAAAAAATCAAAGAGGTCGAAACCACAGCAAAGATTCTATTCTCGTCGACGAAGAAAATAGGGTTTCCGGCGAGAGAGGGGTTACATGGAACATAACAGTGGTTAAAAATAGGAATCAATAGTGGTGCTCTTTTCAGCGCGTTTCTCGCGACGCGCAAAGCTTTTTCGGGTTCAGAAGGTCTTGGACCCCAACACCGGGCCCACACCGCGTTTCTCGCGATTTGAAATGAAATCGCCGCCATTGGAAGGTCCAATGAAGCTCTCAAGTGAAGTCTAGCTCCAGCGGCGCGCCAATCGGGAAATCCAGCACCGATAGGTAAGCCGGCGGCGAGAACGGCTCGGAGGTCCGGTGGGAAGACGAAGCCGAACTCGGCTTCAGCGCGAGCGAACTCGGCGTCGGAGAGACCTGGTTGAACTTGTATCCCTGAGTTACGAAGATGAGTTATGATTTTATCAGCAAGAGGTGAAAATGAGAGAAGACCGTTACGTACGGTGGTTGAAGCGGTAGAAATAGAAGCGGCTCTGGCTGAGAGACGTTTTAGACCGGCCATGTGAGCCGGGTTTAAACCGGTTATTCTACGGTCCACGTCAACCATTATGAACGTAGTTGATGTGTGTTAGTTTGGGAGTTTGGTAAGTAGAAACAAGGGGTGCAAAAGAACTGAAAAGTGAGATGAGAAGAAAGTTGGAGACTGTGAAGTGTTTTTGAGCGGTTGGAGGAGTTTGGCATGTGAAGAAAGATTGAGTATTTATAGAAGCTATATATGGACCCCATTTTGAGATCTTTGGTATTAGGATTTTCTACATTTCCCATGTTGCCCCTATACCCTTTTGGTCACAGTATTTGTAAATTGCAAACCATATCATATTATCATGTGACATCTGACCTACAGACAACGGTTCAATTCTGAGGTGTGAAGTGTGAACAATTCGGGCATATTGATTTGTAAGTTCTTGATGTGCTAAGTTTTTGGGTTTTATTGTTAAATCTTAATCGTGTTGGGTTGCAGAATGCGTGTAAGTCATTGGATCATTTCGGGATATGAGGGTATGGAAAAAAGCAAGTCTTTTGGGGTTTCACTTTTGGGTATTTAAAAATAAGTCTTGAAAGATCTCTGTTATAATGTATGATCAGATCGATTTCGCTTTGCGCCCATTTAATGAGAAACCGACGATTTCGACAAAAAAAAAGTGTGAACAATTCAATTTTTATTTTTTTATCTTCAAGTTTGTTCCATTATCATGCGGGATATTTGAGAATACAAAAGCTACCATGCGGTGCAATTAATAGTTGCATCTGCTAAATAATTATCTTTTTGTTGGTGCATCTGTGAAATAATTCATTGAACTATTTGATCCACTACATTTATTTCATTCATGTTGTTGGGTTAACTTCTGTCTCTGGATTATTGGCAATGCATGAGATGAGATGCCTCTGTGTGGCCCGTAAGCAATCATGCACTTGTTTGGCAGGGGATATAAAGGCTAAACACACAATCATGATGACACATTCTTATCATCTCAATAGATTCTCTCATATGACACGAGAGAGTTGTTTACGACCGGATTGACCGGCATCTTTTTGAAGTCTCGACCACTTGCTTGATCACCTCCAAGGACCTGATCATCTAGGTCTCAGCTCCTCATATTCGGTTGATAAGATCATCTCTCGGTCATAACCCTAAATAGGAGTCGAACTATCATATTTCGTAACTGCAAGACCTCATAAATGCAATATCTCCTATTATCACCTCCAATGTCCTTTATAATGATCATAACGGCTCAATGGCAATCATTGAGGGAAATAGAGGGAAGTAAAATGAGAGAGAATGTATTAGATGAGAGAGAGAGAGAGAATGTATTACAGATCACCCACCAAAGAGGTCCTCACTTGGTAGCGGGAGTTGAACCCACGCCCTTGCGGAGTGTAAGTCAACTCCTTACCAACTAAGACAACCTTCATTGGCCCAATGAGAGAGAATATGTTTACAATACAATAATAAAAAAAAGATGAGTTAAATGAAATTCCTCATTACATTATTTCTTCCAAGATGTTTCACCTAAGATGATCCTTTCTTTGGTTTTTTTATAGCCAAAATGGTTAGTAATTAGTGTGATATTTGTTAGAGGGGAGGGGGAGCATGGTTCAAACCCTTTACGACTACATTTCCACCTACAATTAATGTCTCTTTTACTCCCCTATGTGGGCTACCATTTTGAGCTATGAAGCCCGGATACGAGATACGATACGGGATACGATACGACACGATACGTGGATACAGGAAAATTTTGAAAATCAAGATACGATACGACAATGATACTTCAATAAAAACTTAAATTAAAATTTAAAATATAAAACATAAAGATACTTGTAATCAAAATAAGTAAGCATAGTACCAACAAAAGTTGGTCTGAGTGGTAACTGGACTCAGATCCCACTCCAAAGTTTCGGTTTGAATATTGGGTGCGACAAAAAATCTATTGGGAGGACAGAACCACACAGGCTGGCAAAGTCGAGTACTCGTGGCCAGCCAGGTTCCCCGACGTAGATTAGTCATCGGCAAAGCCTGTGAAAATTGTGCATCAATGACATGGTAACCAAAAAAAAAGTAAGCATACTTAAAGGTCTTTTCCCCACCATTTTCAAATATATTCTTTCTCCGGTGAACATGTCATAAGTCATATCCAAAGGAAGTTTAGGCTCTATAGATTTGCCTACTATTAACTATTTAACACTAGTTGTGTCATTCTTCTCTCCTCCATTTCCATCATCAAAAAATAACACAGCTTCCAACTCTGTCAAGAGATATTTTTGCTAATTCAATTCCAACACCATCAAGTGGATCATGTGCATCCACTAATGTCCCACATCTTTGGATTCAGTTTATTTCTCTTCAAATAATGGATAAAAGAGTAAGCATCTAGTTGTTTTTTGATTTAAAGATAAATATAAAATCTAGGATACTCCCAGTTGGATACGTATTCAGACGTATCCGATAAGTATCCGGTAAGTATCTAGTGTTTTTTTGATTTAAAAATAAACATAAATTCCATGATACTCCTGCGATACCTATCCGTAGTATCCGACACGATCAAGATCAAATACTGTGATATGGCCTATTTTAGAGTATCGAGCCGTAGATTTTGAGACAAATCATTTCCTTAGGTTATTATTGTACTAAGGTTAGCCAAAACTCCAAAAAAATTATTTCTTTCTCGTTCATAACCCTGATTTTCTTTCGGGTCTTTGTTTTCGTACCCCCCTCATTATCACCCACACCCCCATAATACCAAAAATGCCAATAATACCCCTGCGTTTTAAAAAAAAAAAAAAAATTAAATTTTCGGAATTACCTCAAAAAAGGTAATTAGGTTCAAAAATAAAAAATTTGAATTACTCTAAAAAGGTAATTCGAAAATTTGTAATTTTTTTTAAAAAAGTTTGTATTTTGGTCTTAAGATTTAAACGCGTTTTATTGGAAATATGATACTAACGATTTACGATTTAATAACAATACGTCAAAATATATAAAATGACCAACATAAAATAGGAGTACAAATACAACTATGGGTCCAAAATGTCTAAAAATGATGAAAATAAGCACGTGAAGTAGGTGAATGGGCGACATCTGGCATCCTGCCAATCCAGAGACAAGCAATGCGTATATATACGATTTGTTTTAATTTTTATTACTAAAAGGCTACTAAAAATAGTCAAACTACTCTAAAAAAATATAAAAACACCACTAAAAATCTAACAAAACCAAAATATAGGTTATACAAATTTTTAAGATTTTTGGAGACTATGAAAAATTAAAAAAATCGTAAAAAATAGTAAACGATGGAATTTGGGATTTTGAGGTCATGTTGTCCCGTAAGAAGTCCCTTCTAGGGAGTCTTGATTCTTGATTTATTTCGCTTCTAATGGTGTGGTTTCATTACGATCCGAGTATGTTGTCAGAAACCGATTTTTAGCCTAAATTATTCGTTCGAAAAAAAAAAAAATTAAATTTTTTGAATTACTCGAAATAGGTAATCCGGTTCACAATTTGTGAACCTAATTACCTCATTTCGAGGTAATTCAAAAATCTTTCTAATTACAGGTAAATCCGAAATTCCATTATTTTTGAGGTAATTAGAAATTTTAGAGGTAATTCAAATTTGTAATTTTTTTTTTTTTTTAACAAAACCATGTAATTTTTGTAAATTTTCAGGGGTATTTTTGTCCATTTGGGACATTATGGGGGTGTGGGAGGGAATGAGGGGGGTACCGAAATTAAGACCCTTTTCTTTCTGCGTTTGTCCCAACTCTCTAGTATCAGAGTGAAAAAGGTAAACCCAACTAAATAGTTCCAAAAACAACTAATCATCATCTACTATAAAAATAAAAATAAACTAATCATTATTAGCCATTTACAATGAGCTTAAAGAGATGTCTCTCAATTGGATGGCATGGTTAATTCTATGATTAATAATAATTGTTTTCCCATTTCAAGTAACAATACCCATAATGAAATTACAAGCAAGTCGGTGTTAATTAACAATTCCTTAGCTGGACCATTATTCGTTACACTATTAGGTTAACAATAATTAAACAAAACAAGTGTTAGTGTTACTTCTTTCACGAGCCAGCTGCCTCACCTTCTCAGGCAGCTCTTTATAACCATGGGACTGAGAGGTTGCCATCATTCACCTTCTATTAATATGACTGCTTTAACAAGCATACGATGCATTTGTATTTGGGGGTTGGGATACAATATCCTCCACTCACCACTGCTAGTACCACAAACTATAACTATCATAGGTTAACAACCTGAGAATGGGATTCGTGCAGCAGATATATACTTGGCCAACATTTATGTCATACTTTTTCAATGTAATAATGATGCTGAAATGTCTTGGAAACCAGTCTCGGTCAATGAAGTTGGGCCGAGAGGCTACCAATGTGTGAAGTTGGAATCGCTCCTAGAGATGCTCTGAGTAGTGCTACTACGCGTTTAACTGGCATGGGGGTGAAACGTGGACACACTCCGAGGTTTAAGTTAGCTCAAAGAAAATGTGACAGTTAGTAATAAATGCATACCTGATGCTTTGATTGGAGTGTGTATTTATAGGAAAATGTGTCAAGTGAAGTGGCTTGATCCTCTGTAGGAGCAAAGGCCGAGATTGGCTCTTGACCGTTCATTGAGATGCTGATAGATCTTCATCGTAGATCTCATTGAGTAAGGGCGAATCCTTTAATCTAGTGGATATGGGTCGCGACAGCTGGCCTCAATATGGGTTGTGCTCAGCCCAATCCGAAACAGATGCCAGTTTAGAGAAAAACAAAAATGGTCTTAAAGATGAAACAAATTACCCCATATAGACATAATATTTCAAAGATTCGGTAAAAACTCGATAAGATAATGGTGTTCACATAACTTATATAACTTACTATCAATTTGATCCCAAACTTATATAACTTAGTATCAATTTAGTCCCTACGCTAACACTGTTTACTAATAGTTGTTGTGGAAGGACTAAATTCATACTTGTGAAAAGTCAGAGACTAAATTAAACATTTTGAAAAGTCACTTACTAAATTGGGTATAACCTCTTCAAAACTCTTCAAAGAATCCATAAATCTCGTTAAGATAATGGTGCTCACATAACATTTCAAATAAGAAACACCATCTAAAAAGCACGAAGTGCACATTGAGCACTCATGTCATGCTTGTCAGAGCAATCTTTATCTAAATTCGTGCTTGTTTGTTTGTTTGAGTTTTTACTAATGCCAAACCTGAATAAGAACGCTTAATTATGAAACCGTGGTTCTTGATTTAATTTAATGGAGCTTTTGATCGAGGAATTCATGAATTTTGTTATGAAAATAACCAAAATTTGAATAAGAACAAATATGAGAAATCATATAAGAGAATAGAGATGAAGAAAGGAGAAGAAGAGAATGAGAGATTGCATTATGCTCTTCAAAGTATCACTTTACCCTAAAATATGAGCCCTATTTATAGGACACAAATAGGCAAGTGAAAGATCAAAAATTAAAAGCGACTAATAACCCACTAAATAATGGGAATGAGGAGAAGATGGAAGATTAAGATGGACATCCACTTAAACTTAATATTCATAACACTCCTCTTGGATGTCCATTGAGGATATGCCTCATTAAAACCTTACTAAAAAAAACCCAATGGAAAAAATCCTAATTCCTAGTGAAGGAAAAAGAGTACAATATCATTTCTATGGGAGTTGCCTCATTAAAAACCTTGCAGGAAAACTCAATGGGACAAAACCATAGCAAAGAAAAAAAAATGCGCTTTTCCCCTGTTTGAAACATCAATTAAGAATATGAGTTCCAATTTCTGGAGCTTCTCCCCAAGTTCATATGAAGTAATTTACCTTCACTCTGTCACTTATGATATATCCGCTTTTGGTGGAGGTTTGCGGTCATAATTATCTTCATGATCTTCCTTGAACTCATCAGTAGATAATAGTGACTTGAAATCATAGATTATTTTATAGATCGTAATGATATTTGAATGCCATCGCATGTAGATAATAGCTGACTTGAAATCTGACTTGATCTGGATCAAAAAAATACGTTGTAGATGCATGGTTAATCTGCATATATAAAATGGTTATTCATTAGAATAGTCAAAAATAAAATATGAACCTCATTTTGTTCTAATTCATTTTAGTTTGTAATAAACTATATTACTAGTAATTATCACAAAATATTATCATAAGTGATGTAGCATTTAGTATGCATGTATGCTTTCCTAACGCTAGGTTATAGTCTTCGGGACCAATATGTTTATTATTTTCTTGCCACAACTCATGTAATAGAAATAAATAATTTATCATTGAGACAATTAAAATTAGTTCCTTATAACTTGTTAAACAAAAATTTAACTAGCTATTTGTTCTCAGGATCAAGATAAGGCTTTTGTTTTTCAAAAGAATTTATATGAAGATATTTCTCTATATCTTGAGTCCTTCTGGAATTTTCCATGTAAAGATCAATCACGGGTTCAACCTCGAAAATCTATCATATATAACTTGAGGTCATTCATGTAGAACTCTTTCTTAGAGTAATCTATAATTTTAGAAAGCTCTTCAGGAGTTCCAATAATAGTAAACTATAGAAATTCATGTATTGATCTTTTCATAAAACTATATAGACAAGTGATGTCATTTTTATATCCCTCATTTAGAATATAAATGAGACGATTATACCACATGCATTCAAATTATATCATCTCATGGAGGTACTGATTCAGTTTAAGTAATCATCTCAATAATATTCTAAAAAATGTGCATTGGAATATTAAATCCGTCGGGGATCTTTAAATAATTATGACTATCAAATAAGTCATACAAATAAGATGTAGCAATATTCACCTTGTGAAAATCGAGCTCTTCATGTGCTACAAGGCTAATAAAGTATTGAAAAGTACTCGCATTCACCCTTGAGCAACATGTCGAGTTTTGTATCTCACAATTTCACCATTCTCATTCTGCTAATTTTTGCATAAAAACTTATTTGTATCCAACTGGTTTCACACCTTGTGTGTTTGGACTACTGATTCCAAAAAAACTCTTTTTGGTTTTAAAGCGAGTTTAATTTTGCTTCAATTTCATCTTTCAATTTTGGCCAATTCACATTGTCTACAATCTTTAGTAGACTTTAGTTCATGATCCTCACTACCATTTATCACATTTAGTGCTATATTATATGTAAAAACATCGTCAACGTTGACTTAATTCGGTTCCATTCTATTTCATTCTTGACATAATTCATTGAGATCTCTTTAATTTCAGAATTTTTTCAGGTACCTGATTAGTTCTTCTAGAACTGAAATATCAATTATGTCTGAAGACTCTTTTAGAGCTCCTATGTCCTCGTTTGGGCCATCTTTCTTTTTAACCCTTTTCTTGCTCGAGAATTTTTATATTTAGAACCGATTGGTCTACCACGCTCAAAGCGTGATTGAGACTCATTTGTAATATTAGATTGTCCACCAGTGACTTTCATTTTATTGGAGCATTAGCAGCTGATTTATATGATTTGGTCACTTTGGATCAGTGAATGCATTTGGTAGATGATTTGCTAAGATTTGCAAATGAATTATCTTTTTTTATAGTTCACATTGTTATGAGGATCATGGATGAGACAATGATAATTCATTCCAACTGATCTTTTTCTCCAGCTGCTTATTTGATCCCCCTAATGTTGGGAAATTTAACTCTCAAATGATAATCATCGAACTAGACTATAATAAAGACTCAAATTGTTCGTTCAAAATACTTTATTATACATGGTGATTTTTATCCAATATATATTTCCAAAGTTCTTGGAGAACCTGTCATGATGTATTGTTAGTGGATAAATTGGAACCTAGGTTGCACATTCAAAAAAATTAAGATGGGAAATATTAGGTTCGTGACCAAAATCCAAATGTATAGGAGAAAAGTTGTGATAACTTGTTGGCCTGATGCGAATCAATGCTGCAACATGCAAAATTACATGTTCCCAAGTAGAAATTGGAAGTTCTTATTTCATAAGTTTTGGTCATATAATTAACTTTAGACGTCTAAAGAATGATCCTTTAAGATCATTTTAAGAATGAACATAATAAGAGTAAAAAACCTCACAAACTTCCAGTTGTGAGCTGACAAATATGTGTCCATCTAATTTATGCATCAATAAAGTCATAAAATATTTATACGGTATACATGGTGGGTGTATTGGCCCACAATCATCGTATGTATTCGTCCTAAAAATTTGAGATATTCACTTCCAATTTTTTGGGTGATGGTCTAATTATAAACTTTCCTTGTGAAGAATCTTCCGGTTCTTCAATTGATGACCACAGGAACTTTCAATTATTTTTCGCATCATTATTGACCCGGGATGGCCCAACCGGTCCTGCCAAACAACAATTTTTTTGTGATTTGTAAATTTCTTGTTTACAATAACATATGCTTCAATTGCACTAATATAAGTGTAGTATAAAATAGAGGAAAGTTGTACATTTCCACTACACTTATTTTCTTGTTATATAAGGTGGTCGACATATCCTTTATTTCTTGTTTCAATAAGATATCTATTTGAACGGATATCTTTAAAACTTAATAAATCCGCGAGACTGAGAGATTATATATAATATGATATCAATGTGTAATAAATGTGTTATCTATGCGATTAACAATACACCAGCTCTTCCGGAGCTTTCAATTACATTTTGCAAACTTCTAGTTGCAAGTTGATAACAATTGTACACATGCTATAACTAGATAATGTACATGATTTAATATAAAATGTACATACACAATCTTAGTTACATGCTAAAAACTTAGAATGTCTTATAATTAGCATGCATCATGAATATATAATGATAGACAAAAACTCATGAAAAATAGTTTAGTCCTTCAAAATTATCACTGAGGTATCATTGCTACTTTAGGGTAATCTTTCTAAATGTATACTAAATAGTCAAACTATGCCGACGACTAAAAATTAGGTTTGATTTACTATAGCATAATTTTAGTCACACTCGTATTTCTTTAAACAACAATAATATATTGAACTTTGATCCTTCAAATAACAAGATATACACTATTATCAGGAATCCTAAACATAAGAAAGAAGAAAAGTTACATTTTTTTTCCATAAGATACCACTACAAAAAAACAGGGGATTAGCGAGGGACGTTGCGAGGGAATATTAGGTCCCTCGCTAACTCAGTAATTAGCAACGGACGTAGCGAGGGAAACAGAGCCCTCGCAAGTTAGGTAATTAGCGACGGAAATAAGGCCAGTAGCGACGGACTGACCGTCGCTAAATGCAAGGCGCCAATTTCAAATTGCGCTGCACGCATTTCAAGACAGTTAGCGACGGAATTAGCTGGGTCCCTCGCTAATTTCTGACCTTAACAGTACACTTTGCAATACGCTCAGACCGGTGACAGTACACTTTACAGTTAGCGGCGGAATTAGCTGGGTCCCTCGCTAATTCCCTCGCAAACTGTCATTTTTTTTTAATAATAATCCGAACCACCTCTTCTTCTCTCTCATTTACACTCTTTTTCTCTCTTCTTCTCTTCCACTCTCTTCTTTTCTTTTCTTCTCTTCCACCACCACACCACCACCACCACCACCACTCTCTCTTCTCTTTTTCACTCCACTCTCTCTCATTTACTCTCTTCTTCTCTTTTCTTCTCTTCCACCACCACCACCACCACCACTCTCTTTTATTCTCTTCCACCACCACCACCACCACTCTCTTTTCTTCTCTTCCACCACCACCACCACCACCACTCTCTTTTCTTCTCTTCCACCACCACCAACACTACCACCACCACCACTACTACCACCAACACCACCACCTCCACATACATCTCACTCTCTCTCTCTCCTTACTTACTCTTCTCCTCTTCTCTCTCTCACGACACCACCACGACCACGACCACGACCACCACCACACCACCACCACTCTCACTCCTCTCTCTCTCTCTCTCTCTCTCTCTCTCTTTGAAAAATTTGGTTAAAATAATAATAATAACAACAATAATAATAATAATAATAATACTAATAATAATAATAACAACAGTAATACTAATACTAATAATAATAATAATAATAATAATAATAATAATAATAATAAACTCGGATTGAGAAAGCGTGCGGTCGGACTCGGGAAGCGTGCTATCAAGATTAGCGGATTTAAATTAGCGAGGATCGCCCTCGCTAATTAGCGACTGACACAATTTCTCTCGCTAATTGCATTAGCGAGGAGGGAATTAGCGACCGAATTGGTCCCTCGCTAATTCCCTTGCTAATGGCAATTAGCGACGGAATTGGTCATGTTAGCGACTGAATAGTCCCTCGCTAATGACCGTTTTTTTGTAGTGTACTACACTATTATTAGGAATAACAAAGGTCGCAATCACCACAATTTTTCTATACCGAAATTAGAATGTGAGTCATTCACTTCTGGGAATGGACTTCAACTCATTGAGTGGTTTGTGAGTATTGTTTACAACCACCATATCACATAAAAAATTTTCTCATTTTCCTAATTCATTAGAATATCAAAACATACTAAGATCAAATAGATCTTATAGACTGCAATCATTGTCTAAAAGTCAACTTCTTCAGGAACTTGACGACAAATTTTTCATATAAGATGATCAAAGAAAAATATACTTTCTAATCATAAAAACTTGCAGGGATGCATGAATATTAAGTTCTTCTTTCTTTGAGTTCTTCAAGAACTATCACAAATTTTCACAAACAATGATAATGAAACAATTCTTTGTGCAATCATACAAAGATATATACTGGATTAACAAATCATTAGTTCTTCAAGAATTATACCACAATATGTCTTCAATGATGATCAAGAACTATAATATGAGCAATCCTTCAGGGATGTTTTTTAAGTTCTTCATGAACAACATATAAGGAGGAGGAGGAGCAGAAGTAGAAGAAGGAGGAGGAGGATGAGGAGAAGAAGAAGAATTATTCTTGCAATAGATCCTCAAGATTATGGCATCACTCATATAGTAGAGTCTCGTGCTGATAATGTGTTATGAAAATAACCAAAACTTGAATAAGAATAAATATGAGAAATCATATAAGAGAATAGAGATGAAGAAAGGAGAAGAAGAGAATGAGAGAGTATTTGCATTATGCTCTTCAAAGTATCACTTTACACTAAAATATGAGTTCTATTTATAGGACACAAATAGGCAAGTGAAAGATCAAAAATTAAAAATCACTAATAACCCACTAAATAATGGGAGTGAGGAGAAGATGGAAGATTAAGATGAACATCCACTTAAACTTAATATTCATAACAAATTTGGATTATATTGGCCTTGTGTTTGATTGTTTAGAAAAACAAAAACAAAGAGGATTCAAACTCTAACCAATTCTATCCATGCATTTTGTTTGTGCACACCAATTGTTTGATATTTGCTCAATACAAGAAAACCCAAAAAATATTCTTTCTTTCTTTAATTTCATTGTTTGGAAAGCTAATATACGGTACATTACCTATTTTATTCTAATGTTGTATTTCTCATAGATCTAATCTAACACTATGCCACTTTCATTTATACTTTCAAGAAAAGATGTATAGGTTAATTGAACTTTTTAAATTCTAGTTGGGATAAATTGTTTGTGTTTTGAATTACAATTAATTTATACTCAAATTGCAAATTAGCGGTCACCTTCTTCTGAACCTAAGCATGTGATGGACTGATATTCTCCACTACTGTCTCTGAAATGTTGGAGCAAAGAGAGGGACAAAACTCACAGAACGTAGCTTCCATATGAGCTGGCCTAAATTATTTCCATCATTTAATTTGGTAAAACAAATCAATAAAATAGGACTAATATTTCTCACTATAGTTTGGTCGGTAAAGATAGAATTAAGTCAATGATTTTGCCTATATATATATTAACATAAAGATTCTTGTAAGAATTCTTTTTTTTTTTTGAGATTTGATTCTTGTAAGAATTCTGTTAATTAACAGTTTGAGTGAGAGAGTATATTCTATTATTCATTCATAATTATATTAAGATAATGCCTACCATAATAACCCAAACCTCCACTTGCAAAGAACATAATTATTGTTTTAGATTAGCAGAAGAAAACTACCTATTTTGAAGTTAGGCAACCTATCCTAACGAGAAATTAAAGTAACTACAGTAATAATGTTCCTACAATTTTTTCAATCAACAACCTAAATATTTTAATTGAATAACACTTCAATCTTTGGAGCTCTCACAACTTTCAAGTAACCATCTCCATGTTTGAAATTGAAAAACGATTTCATCACTAATAATGCCCCTCTTAGTGAAGAATCTGAGGTTTTGTTGGACTTTTTGGAGATTTGCATGGCCCAGTACTTCACATATTACCTTATCAAGAAAAGCTCCACCTTTTGGAACCACCCGTTTCTTTTCATATTTGTGGTTTTTTCTATGCAGGAAGACTTTCACCGACCTAGAGTGTATTTTTAGCCAACTACTCTAACTTTGTGGTAAGGCATCCATGTGCACTTTTCAAATTTCAAATAATATTCCACTCAAATGTAAGGTTTTTCAATGGAAATGACTCATGGGGTATGGTTTGATTTTTTTTTTTTTTGGCGTTCATGATTTTAAATTAACAAAAATATTTCATTCACATTTATCTCTTTCATATACCCATGCTATTTATGGATACTCGGTTGCCAGGTTCGATCTCTATTGAGTGTTGAATCTTGATTTTTCTATTTGTGTGTGTTAGGTCCTGATACTTACCAGTCTGACTATTAAACCAAGAAAAATAAAATATGCTCTTGCTATTTCTAACAAAAAAGAGTACACCACCCAAAAAAGATACTCCTACTATTTCAATTCTTTTTCTTTTGTTTTTTTGAAGTTGTGTTACACAAATTAATAAAAATAATAAATTTATTGTTTTTTATAAAATTCTAAGTCTTTTCCTATTATATTCGAAGAGGAAAGACAAAAAATTATCTCCCTACTTTATCATATAAGAAACCTCCTTAATGTAATATATCATGAATTGATCTAACATGGAGAAGTCCAACTGGTCCCTATTTACACAATCATTCATTATTCACCTACCCTTCTAAATTTGTTCCCTACTTTATCAAGATCATTCCCTATTTTATTATACAAGAAATAAGGGGTGGGCAATTGACGGTTTATACTTGTCCCTTATCCGGTTCTAAATTTTTATAGAGTCATTTTTAGATCATAACTCGTTTTTAGACTCAAACAAATCTAATGTTCTTAAGATCAAAGTAATACTGGGTCTATTTAGGACAATTGAAACAAAATTATAAGATGATTAGTCAAATAGGATTAAAAGTTAGAAATGACAAATTGAACTTTATTTTTTTGTGTTTTATCATGTATGCAAACTCAAAAGATAATTTTTGCACTAATACTTTAAAACAATGTTTCTACTTAAACTAATGCGCAGATTTTAAATTGAACATTTTATTTATAAAAGTCTAATTATCAATGAAATAGAGCTAACAATTAGGATGGGGAGTGAGTAAGAAACAAAGTGAGAAACAGAGTGAGACAGGTTATACTCAACCCTAACTCATCCCAAAATTTTGGCCGAGTCAATTCTTTAGACCTTAAACGGTCCTTAGACTCAAAAAAACCTAATACTTTGCAGGTTAAATGAGACGAAAATGAAATGACTCTTAAGGTTGGGACAAGTCTTAATTATCTCTCTTACTAGTCACAAGCACGATAAGCCATCTTATATCAACAGAATTAGTGATATAAAATACCTGTTGACCCTTTGATGGTAAGATAAAAAGCTCATATTTGCATCCCACCCTATTAAGAAGGTCTACCAATATTTTTTATTTTTTGGGTCAAAAGGTCTACCAATATGAATCATGACTTTTTCACTCAAACCACTTGCAACCAAACATGGGCAAAGCCAAAATATTGGCTAGTCCAACTCCCATATGGGTTCACTAGTCCAAAATGTATAAGAAATGGGTAATATTAAAAGTTTGAGTTGGAGGAGGCAGACCCTCACTAGTCTAATTCGGAACACAAGACACAAGATAGGTGGTTATATTTGAGGGGGGGATAGGAAAGTGATGTAAAATGAATCTCTCAATATGAAAAAAGAAGTGTAAAAGAAAAGGGAGAGTGCGCTACTGTGCTTTTCGTCGCTTAATTAATCCTAGTTAGCTCAACAAATTAAGGATGTGACTTGGTGGTAGATATAGAAAAGCATAGGACACAAGAAACATGTTGTCTTTCAAAAGTATAGCGGAATCTGAAAGCAGACAAGATTGCAATACATACAGTATTACTTTTGTCATTACATATATAGTCTTTGGTATATCTACATTCTCTTTAACTATTTACCCTCTCGTTTACTACTACTAGCTGTCAAATCCAATGTAACACTATGATCAATATCACAGCTAATTTTGTCTAAAGCAAAATTTACACAGCTTTAGTTTGACTGAACAAAACAGTTTCATTTGCTGAACAAAAATATTCCAAACTTTGATTTTACATTAGTACTTCAAGGAACAAACTACAGAAAATAGACTAGTTATCTTAGGATATCTGTTGGCCAACAACTGAAAATTGCAGATTTCCTCAGATTTAATAGTGTAGGCTTTAATTTTCTTGTGGCAAAGATATTTCTATATAGTAGAAAACACTGGAGTGGCAAACCTCCCTGCATTTATCCCACTCCTTAGAAGCTTATACTGATAGATACAGAATACATATCAATAAATATTCGTTCTCCCTGCCGATACAACTCGTTGCATAAATTATATCATTTCTTCAAGCTTCATACAACAAGACTTTTCTTCAAATAGTTAGGCGGAATTTTGGGCCAAGCCCATCACAGCCGGAAAGAATAAGTCTAAACTCTAAGGCCCATGATGCTTCTTACACACTCGCAGCTACTCGCTGCACACCACCCAAATGCGTGAAATGATCAATGTACCCTTAATGAAACGCGTGCGTTTTAATTTTTTTGCAGGATAGGGAGGGTTCGGTAGATTAGCATCAAACCGGTTCAGTCGCTAACTACTGAGTACGTTATTTTGCAACGCACACCCCCAAAGTTGTTCTGATGGTTCCCAACCGAACCGATTCGATTTTTAAGAGCTGAACCACTGTTAAATTTGACAGATTTTATATGATTTTTTGACGACTCAGATTCCACCGTCCATGACCATCAACGGCTTAAAATCAGTCAAACATGGTAGAAAAACGAGTGGCTAATATTTCCGTTGGAAATTGTGCCCTAATCCAACGGTTCTGATCGTTCAAAGTCAACGGCTCAGGTTCGATCACACCTATTATAAATAGGTTCTCACATTTCACTCAGTTTCACACAAACAGTATACCCTACCCATATTTCTGCTTCATCTTCTCTGCTTCTTCACAAACACCCTCACCCCACCCGCTGAAATGGAATGGCAGTTGTGCCAAACCCAGTACTCAAATGACAAATTCCTAACAGCCCTTCGTCACCGTGGAACTGTCACCAACAAGGAAGATGGTGTTTGGTTTCATTGTCGTAAGCCTATATTCTAGGCTGAATAAGGACATAACATTCACCCAATTGAAGAAAAAGGCGGAGAGGAAGGTTCGTCCAGAGGGAGACTGGTGTAAAGATGCAAGTCGTTTACATTACTGTAAGCACAACTATGGAGAGGACAAGTCTATTCGTTATTCAACTATGGAGATTCGGAGCGACGATGACGTTCGCACCATGATAGAAGCACATGTTAACGTTCTAGCAGGACGCTGTGTTGTGGAGCTGTATGTGGACACAATTCGCACTGCAGAAGAGGTCATTTATCTTCTGGAACAGGGACTTCCTAAGTAATCGCTAGTTTCGTAGTTGTTTCCTTAAGTTGCTTTTTACTGTTTTGATGTCTTTCGTGTTTGATGTACAGTTACGCTTTGAAATAATAAACTTGTTGTCTAATATAAATAGGGTTAAATATGTTTTTACCCCCTGCAAATATATGGTGTTTTACTTTTACCCCCTGCAAATTATTTTTTTTTGAAAAAACCCCCTGCAAAAGAATTTTTTTTGACGTTAGTCCTTCTGTTATCTCACAGTTACAAAAATAGCCTATGTGTCACACTGTTGTCCTACATGGCTGCTAACAGAGTTGTGACTTGTATTTTTTTCTTTTATAATTTTTTATATGCCAAGTTGTCTTGCCAAATAAAAAAAAAAACCTAAATCCCCAATTTACAACTATCTTCTTCAACCCCAAATCTCAAACAGAATCCATCTTCCCCATCTTCTTCTTCTTCATGTCTCCCTCACATGAGCACCACTCTCAGCTCTGTTCATCTCTCTCACTTCTCATCGTTCTTGCCGTCGGAACAACACCTCCACCGCACCCCTTCATCGCTGAAACACCAAATCATTAAACCCCAAATCCCAAATTGAACCTCTTTGTTTACAATCCCAAATTTCAACAGAGACATTCGCTAAACAATTCAGTGAAACATCGTAGTGAACTTTAAGGGGTGTCAACAGAGACATTCAATTCAACATCAATTTCATTTTCACATTACTTCTTTTTCTCTTCTTCTTCATTCATCTTCATTCATCTCTGATAATTTTCATTAAAACTTGTTTTTGAGGTTTTGGTGTCTGAAGTTAATCAATCTCCATCAAGTGTTACTAAAGTAGTGATCTTTAAGCAAAAAATCCAAAAGGGTATCCGAGAATCTTTTCTCAATTTTGTTGAATCTTGCAATCAAATTTTGTTGGGTTTTCTTTGTTGATGGTAGTGGTTTGATGGGGTTGTGTGTGTTCAGGTGAATTGAATGGAGAAAGATAGTGATGAGAAGTGAGAGATAGAGGATAATGGAGGAATGTGTGGAAGCCAAATTAATTAGTTAAAAATAAAAATTAACTACATGGTAGCTAGTCAGCAATTAAAAAAATTAAGAAAGAAAATAAAATGACAATTCAGAACTCTGTTAGCCACCTAGGCGTTTTTGTAACGTCTTGCTAACAGAGGGGCTTTTTTCAAAAAAGTTTTTTTTGCAGGGGGTTTTTTCAAAAAAAAAAATTTGCAGGGGGTAAAAGCAAAACACCCTATATTTGCAGGAGGTAAAAACATATTTAAGCCATTTAAATATCACCGAAATATAAATTACTAAGTAAACATAAATATCGCGTCAAAAAAAAAAGTAAACATAAATATCCATACAAATAGGGTGTTCACAAGCAAGACTACAAAGATATACTAGTTTGCAAAATTATTGAAACAAAGATATAACAGTTTAAATTAAACACTGCTCACAACACTCCCATCATCACTAGATACATAATCAGCAAGGAATTCTTGGTAATCAGGATCAGTAGAGTCAGAACTAGCGTCATCTTCATCTAAAAGGGGCAATAATCTGGCGAGATTCAAACAGCCATTCCGAGCATACGAAATTGTTACTTCTGGCCACATCCCCATATACATTTTATATACCTTGTGTATTAGTCATCAGCTTTTCGGTACGTCTGTTGACAAAAGCAGTAAAAATAGTATTGCCAACATCCGGAATTAGGTGGGAAAGAAGAGGGAGTGTGTTCTTTATCAACTGATAAACATGTTGTGGAAGTTGGATCCTCTCAGCATTTTGATCGATGACTGTTACAAATTCTATAGCTGCAAAACAAAACATTGGTCAGGTTCGGACCTCGTCACAAACCATCAGACCGCATAAATTTCTCAGAAAAAAAAAACGAATGAACGAAATGGAGGAGACGGAATTCATACCTTTCTTGGACCGAATGGGAGAGAAATTAGCAACTGAAATGGAGGAGGGGAAGAGATGGAGAGAGGGATTGATATATGGTTTTAGAAAAGAAAAAAAAACCAAAGGGTCTTTAAGTTTAGAGTTGGCCCATGCTTCATACACACCCTATCCTACTCATCACTCACTACCCACCCCCCAAAATTCTGAAAATGCCCTCCCTCTCACACCTACCACACTCCCCTTTCCTTTCCTTTCCTCTCCTCTCACACACCCCATTTTAATGGATTGGTTTGTAAATATTACTTTTTTTATACAAGTCGTATATACCTATGGTGGGGGCATATACGATTTTGTATAACATAACATCGTATATACGTTGTCGTGGGGATACATATGATTTTATACTATACAAAGTTGTATATACCCCACCATAGGTATGGTGGGGTATATACGAGTTGTATCAATTTTTTAATTTTTTTTCTTTAATAAGATTTGTATTAATTTTAACGGTTATGATTTGATCAACGGTGTAGATATGGATAACTAATAGAAATAATTACAAAAACATGGTACAAAAATAAATACAAGTGCAATAAATGTAACGAGACAGAGCACCGATACCCGATGGTACCATGGTAAGTAACTCGGATGGCACTCACCGGCGACCATGGCAGTATTAGCCCCGCCTATAACATGTTGAGCAATGTGAGACCAATTGGCCCACTGCACCATGATGTCTCTAGCCCTTGGATGGTCCACAAGTGGAGGATCAGGGATGCCCTGGATAAATTCAAACTGTCGAAGGCACGTATCAGGTATGTAAGGTACGGTGATGTCCCCCCAGCAAAAAAAAAACCTGTATAAAGACACAAGGTGGAACTTCCTATAGTCTTGATGATCCTCAAACGGTCTCCATATGATGTCATGAGAGTCAACGCATCCAACCTCCTACGATAACCTGAGAGCTTTACACTATGTGTCTTCATCCTGTTCCACCTCAAAGCACGTGGCCCCGTCACTTGAATGTGGTTGGTACGCTGACATTTGTTCAGAAAGTGTTCAAATATCGAACACTGAAATAATATAAAAAAACAAACTCATTAAAAACAATATAATTAAATAGTAAATAGTCTATTTTACCGTGATCAATGTCGCGTACCCCCCACACAGGCGGGTTTTCCAAAAATCTTGTTCCTTAAGCTAGTCATAAAAAAATGCAAAGGTAGCTGGAGACCACGCCCAATTGCCACATTGATTTAAGTCCTCAAATAATAATAATCACTTGGTGTCCACTTTGGTAAAGCTCTTGTTGGTGAATATGGTGTAACCCACCGTAAGCAGTAAGAATGCCCTCATAGCAAAAACAGCTTGGCCTTGTGAAATATGTTCTCTGTAGACGTCCAATACCCAATCAAATCAAAAATATGCTCCATTGGTGATACTTGTCTCCTCTACAGCTTCTGATTCTATTCCCCCAACAAATTCACCTGAATGGTCATGTCAACCGTACAGGATTAGGTGGGGAGTATAAAAGGATACTGATATGGGTATCATCCAAAGTGATTGTTATTTCACCAAATGGTAGATGAAATGAACTAGTCTCAGGGTGTCACCTCTAAACAAACGCAGAAATCAGTTCATGATTAGCACTGGGGAGAGCTGAAAACACAAGAGAATTGATACTCGACATACGCGTCCATCCATATAATCCTTGAGTCTGTGTTAGAGGGCACAGTTTCCTTATTTTGGTACCATGTGTGGGTAACTTTAATTTTCGGGGTAACTATTGTTATAAATAAGAAGACACTGTAAAAATTAAATAATTTATTTATTAAATTTTCTAAGATATTTAATACTGTTAAGATATTCCTAATAAACAACCTCAGCAGCAATGAGATTCTTCTTCTTCTCAGGTAAACCAGCCGCAAGGGGATTCTCCTACTCAGGTAAACCAGCAGCAAGTGGACTCTTCTACTCAGGTAAACCAGCAGCAAGGGAACTCTTATGAGCATCCCTCCCATACTCATACACAGCAAGGGATTCTCTCGCCGATTGAGCCTAGAGAAACTGTCACGCCTTCTACCACAGCTCCTGCAGATTAATCAGTTATCCCTGCCTCAGATATTGTGAATGTTGGCACGCCTTTCAAGAAGTCAGCTAGCATATCTGCAACTAGTCAAACGGGTAGTGACTCCACTCAGCCTCCCACCACCAGGCTTTCTGCTCATAGTTCTCCTAAAAACTCTTCGGAGGAAGCTTCTTCATCCCCCACGACTCAGCTAGATGCCATCCCTAATGTTGTGGAGGTTCCTGATATGAGAATTTTAGGGAAGAAGTGGGGGGGACCTCTCAGGTGATGAGGATGTGCCTCCTGTCCCAAAACACGTAACTACTTCGAACCCGGTAGTTGAATCTGACATGAATATCTAAAGAAAGCTCTGGGATGAATCTTCAGATGATGTTGGTGATCTTGTGACTTCTGACTCGCATGGAACAGATGTATCTTTACCAGTTGGTCGTTTGTCCAAGTCTCAAAAGAGGAAACTCAGACAGAAGCTCAAAGGCTAATTCTGCCTCTGAATCCTTTTAATCTAGCTGGTTTCTAGCTTATACATCTAGCTTGAGTATCTTCTAGCTTCTTTTAGCTAGATTGGACTTGGTTATTGTCTAGCCTGAGGCTACAGTGTTTTAGGGGCCATCTTAGAGCCTTTCTAATATTGTTTTATTTTCTTTGATGACAAGGGTTTCGGTCTAGTCTCCCCTTCGCTTTTCTTTTTTTTTTTCTTTTTTTTTTAATAAATTCGGGCAATCTGCCTATTTGTCAAAAAAAAAGTAATACTGTTAAATAAGAAGATATTGTAAATTTCCGTCTTTCCGCACAACGTCTTTGTCGGTAAGAAGTGTGACCAAGTAATCTCAAAAAAAAAAGTGTGACCAAGTATTCTAACATTAGTAGCGTCTTGGTCAGCTGACCGTAAAGTTTGACCCTCTGGGATAACTCTCATGCCTTTACCTATCATTTGCGACACTGCGATAAATAACAAATGTTAGTAAAAATAATAAAAAGAATTTTAATAAAAAACAAAATGAAATTATCTTTTTTACACAACTACATATTTTTGGCCAAAAGATAAATCTGTATGACTAAAAAAAATTCAAAATGGATGTATCTTTTTTACATAAATTCGTTTGACTTGAAAATTTTCAAAGAGAATTTATCTCCAAGTGATAAACCTGTAGTTCATCTTTCAAAAATCCAACAGATTTATCTCCAAAAAATGTAAATCTGTAATGGAAATTTTACTGATTTTCGGATTTAGGTAAATCTGTAATGGGTAATTTGTGGACTTACTCTTGTTGAAATCTTATATTGAAAGGGTTTTAATGTTTTTGTTAGTAGAAAAGGTAAAATGGGTATTTCACTCTCTACAACCAAGTGGGGAGTAGAAAAATCAAGGCAATTCTTCTTCCAACCCCCCTCTACTCACTAGAACCCCCCTACCGTCCAAATATCTCCAAAATGCCCCTACCGTCCATTTTTTTATTTAAAAACACTCCTCACACACTCTCGTCTACTATCTTCTCACACACACCCCTTCACACACTCTCCTCTCTTCTGTTCGTCCTCCTCCTCCCCACCGTTCGTCCTCCTCCTCCTTCTCAGAAGGTAACTCTCCCTCCCCCTTCTCTCTGTTTCATTTTCTCTTTTTTTTCCTCGTTGTTTTAGTACGGTTCGGATGTGCAGAGGCCGATCTGGATCGATCAGGCGTGCGCCGAACCATCAATTTTCTCTGTTTTTTTGCTGTTTAAACACAATTCGGATGAGCAGAGGCCAATCTGGATCAATCAGGCGTGCACCGAACCATGTTGAGTTCGAATCATCCAGATCCGAACTGTACTGATTCTTTTTGGCCTTCTTTTTTGCAGGTATGGCTGACTTCCAGACCACCATATATCGCGCTGATGGGGTTATCAACATCCCAAACTACATGCAATTGTTGCCTAGAGCTGTATTCTTTTCTTTCGATGTTGGGTTGTTGTTATCGGGTGTCAACAATGGCAATGGCAACATCACTATCGAGTGTTGTAGTCAATGTTGACTACACTGGTAACGGGCGCTTCATCGTCTTCAGCGCCCCCACTGATTCTGATATGTCCATTGATGCTGAGAAAGAGTCCACTGATCCTGACTCAGACTCCACAGATGATGATTACCACCTTTTTTTGGGCGGCTACAATGGGAGTGGCAGTGAGTCCGGTGACTCCTGTGACTCTCACAGTGACTCCAAATCCGGCGCTGGTGTCACTTCTGACTCAGAGTGACTTGTAGTGACTTGTAATTGTAATCAACTTTATTATTAATGAATGAAAATTTAGTTTTTTGTCCACAGTCAATTTTATTGTTTAAAGAGCGTAGTCATACATCAAAATAAACGACATAAAAAAATAAACGAAACTACTAATTTTTGGGGAGCGTGCTCTCCATAATATAAATGACCTCTTTCGGAGTGCGCATCGTTTCGACAAACAGCTCAATGAGCTGACATTCCAATAAGGTGTTACGATGATGTTCCATCATTGCGCAAACATCGTTGTCGCTCCGGATATCCATAGCTTCATAGCGGCGAGTGTCGTATTCTAGACATAGGCACTTGCGATAACGTATACGAGAGATGTCTTTGCGCCACTCTCCCTCTTTGTGAATCTTCCTCTCCACTTTTTCCTTCAACTGGCTGAATGTGATATTTTTTCCAAACTATAGAAGCAGTTGTCGTGAGACTTAAAAGAAACACCATCGGCCATGTTCTCGACCGTTCCAGGGCGATGTAGTGGAGTTAGAAATTTGTCTGAGGATCTCTGGGTTGGGCACAACTGCCATTCCATTAGATCTTCCATCAATGAAAGAGTGAGAATTAGTGAAAGAGTGAAAATCAGTGAAAATGAGAAATGGGTTGTGTGAAAATCGGTGAATAGTGAGAGCCTATTTATAATAGGTGTGATCGAACGTGAGCCGTTGATTTAAAACGATTGGAACCATTAAAATTATAACCGTTGGGGAGAATTCAAAAATTTAGCCGTTGACTGGACGGTGGAGAGGGTTCGGCGCACGGCTGATCGATCTGGATCGGCCCATGCTTGGTCGAACCTGGTCAAAACATAATTTGGGGTGTCTGAGTAAATTTTGACGGGTTTGACGCAGCCAAATTCGATCAGGTTCGATCAAGCGTGCGCCAAACCGTACTTAAATGTTTAAAAAATATAAAATCCAAATTTCATTAAAGGTTTTTGGTCTTTTCACCCCATAAAGGGGGTGTCTAGAGAGTAGAGGTGGGGTTGAAAGAAGCATGAGCCAAAATCAATATTCAAGTTAGATTCTCTCGGCCCATCAAATAGATGAGGTTTTTTTTGGGTTTTGCTTTTCCCACTCCCCCTCCTACTCAAAACACACCCCATAAGGGTGTGAAATGACCAAAAGGTCAACCAAAGCGTCTTTTTTTTTAAGAATTTTCATGTGTGCGAACACGGGGCTTCGAACCCGTTCGAACGACATCGTCCGCGTGAGTTAAAAATTGACTTCACACCCTCTTGTGCGTAATTTTACCTGTTCGAATGAGGTCACTCGAACATGTTCGCATAACCTTGTTCGAAACCCTATTTGATTTCGTTCGCATGTTGTTAACCGAGGCAACAAATAATGGACCCTAACACCACATTCACCAATTTTATTGTGTTCGCATGTTGTTCGAACAAGATCGTTCGAACCGTCATTAAACACGTGAACTCAGCGTTTCACGCGAGATTATTTTTAGAATAAAATTTGTTAAGGGGTGTGAAAAAGTAGGAGGGGGAGTGGGGAAAGTAATACCCTTTTTTTGGTCAAGACAAATAGATGAGGTTAAATTGATATAAGTAAATTCAGATCTAACGTATTAAAAAATGTGAGAGTTACACCCACTTTTTTTCTACCATACACCCAATTATCTGTCACTTTCTCTCTCTCTCTAGCCCTATTAAAAGAGATTTTTTTGTCTCAAATATTATGTGGTCGACCCTTGGGTATATAAGTCCACCTAAACAAGGGCGGATATGGATCATCTCCTTCCAACCCTCCATATATCTCCCACCATCCTCTCTATCTCTCTCTAAAGTCCATTTTGTCTCATCAATAAAAAATTGTAAATAATGATGAGAGAGTAAAGTTATAGAGAGGAAGGAGGGAGATGTAGGAGAGTGGGAAGGAGAGGATCTAAAGTGAAACAAGCGTACCCAGATTCAAAAACCCCGACCTCAAGAGAATCCGGGGAGTAGCCCCTCGGGAGAGTGAGTCTACTTAGCGAACTGGCAGGACGCGGAGATCGATTGATCAATATAAATCTCGAGAGATGCGATATTTCCTCATTTTGACACCTCCAGTGATAGTCTTTGGGGCTTATCCGGTGCTCTAGGCTTTATGTCTCCAAATAATGGAGTCCCAGTTTTTTAAAATTATTAAAATATTTTAAAAAATAATTAATTAGTTAGTATATAATATTATAAAATAAATAAACAATGCATTCTTAAAAAAAATAACTTTCCTGTTTGAGCAAATGCTATGTTTTTGTTAAGATCCTTAACTTTTGTTATTCTACCACGCAAAATCAATTAGTTGTTTAAAAATAATTTATTGTTACTTTTGAAACATGACTCGCTATTTTTTAATATAAAAAGTCTCACTTTAGGTTAATTCACAAAAACAAAGTGCAATGAGGAAGGACTTTGGAGGAGATCAGCTTGCCAAAACTGGCACGACATATCTGGGGACCTTTTAGCAAAAGACTAATGATGTTCCTAACAAGGGGCCTTTTAGCCAATTGTAAACCAAAAGCCATACAATTAATAGCTAGATTATTTGTTTGTCAAAATGAAGAAAAAAAATCATACAATAACCCATATGGCATGACCTCATCACTACTGAAAATTGTTTTGTAACCACAATCTCGTAATGAAAAATATCAGCAACACTCTATTTAGCATGAGCCTACGTATTAGAATTTTTTTAATTATGTTTTTTTAGTATATTTAACCGTATTCTTATGTGTACAAAATTATTTAACTATTGTAATATATTGTTGCATAAAACATATTACAATATCAAAAGTCACATTTTCAACAAATATTTTCATGTGTATCGCTACACTATAATATACAATACTCTATTCAATAATTATTATAGGCTAAATTACTGTTTTGGTCCTTTATCTTTGGCCTCGATTTCATTTTGGTCTTTTATCTTTTTTTTTCTCGTTTTGGTCCTTTATGTTTCGATTTTGTGTCAATTTGGTCCTTTTTTAGTAGTTTTATTTATGATTTAACAGACGCCACGCTGCATTAGCGATTAATCACGACGGCGTGGCGTCCATCTGACATGCACTCATTAATTGACGTGGCATTTTAATGTATTATTTGGCTTTTTATTCAACAAATCATGACAAACCCAAACCCAACAATTTGTTCTTTGTTTTCTTCAAACCCAAACCCAACAACACAAACAAATCTGAATAAAACCCAAAGAACAACCAACAATACAAACCCAGATCTTCAATTTCGATTTCGATTTGCTGCAATTTCAGATTTGGCTTTTTATTCAACAAATCATGACAAACCCAAACCCAACAATTTGTTCTTTGTTTTCTTCAAACCCAAACCCAGCTACACAAACAAATCTGAATAAAACCCAGCAACAACAGCAATACAAACCCAGATCTTCAATTTCGATTTCGATTTGCTGCAATTTCAACATGAGAGAGTGAGAATGTTGCGTTTTCATTGATTCCGATATTGGTTATTAGGGTTTCGATTTCGATTTTTGTTGCAGCAAATATTTCGATTTCATTTATGGGTTTCAATTTCGATCTTCTTTCTTCAACTTCCTTTATTTTCAGATTTGTTCTTCATCTTCTTTTGAGAATTTCATTTATGGGTTTGTGTTGGAAATGAAGAAGAACAAAATACCAAAGAAGAACACAAGAAGAAGAAGAAGAATAAAGAATAAAAAAAATCTCATTACCAATCATAGATGCCAACTTTCTGTTTTCTAATTTCTGTTTTCTTTTTTGAAATAATTTCTGTTTTCTAATTTTAATTGTTAAAAAACTTTTAGCTTATGTGTAATTTATTTTAGATTTAAATAAAACATTCAAATGTCAACTCAATTAATGAGTCCACGTCAGATGGACGCCACGTCAGCAGTTAACTGCCAGCGTGGCGTCCGTTAAGGTCATAGACAGAAAACTACAAAAAAGGACCAAATTGACACAAAACTGAAACATAAATGACCAAAACGAGAAAAAAAAAAGATAAAGGACCAAAATGAAATCGAGGCCAAAGATAAAGGACCAAAACAGTAATTTAGCCATTATTATGCAATATTCCATTTTTAACATAACAAATTATAATTATATACTATAACAATAATTTTTCAAATTAATCAACAAAAAATATTAACCGTGCAGGGCACGGGTTGAATATTAGTATGTATGGGTGAGAAAAGGACGGGTTGGGACGCATTTTACTTGTCTTTTACTCGGCCCTAAATTTTTTATAGGGTAATTTTTTAGACCCTAATAACCCGTCCTTAGACGGCCAAAAAAACCTGATGTTCTTAGGGTCAAAGTAAAACCAGGTTTATTTAGGACGAGATCGGGTTGGCTCGAAGGATAATTTAAGTAAAATTATAAGTTGATAACTCAATAATGAGTAAAAATTAGAAGTGATAAATTGAATTTTTTTAGTATATTATCATGTATTCAAACTCAAAATATGACTTTTACGATAATACTTTACAACAACGTTTCAACTTAAATTAACATAGATTTCAAATTGAATATTGTATTTATAAAAATTTCATTACCAATATAATAGAGTTAAAAATTAGGGTGATGAGTGAGTAAGAGATAGGTTGGGACGGGTTATACCTAACTTAAACTCGTCCCAAATTTTAGTCGAGTCAATTCTTTAGACCCTAACCCGTCTTTAAATCCGAACAAACTTAATACTTTACGGATTAAATGGGACAAAGACAAGTCAAATCTTAAAGTTGAGACAAGTCTCGCTCACCTTACTAATATGAGAACCAATGGAGGCAGAAAGTTTAACGTCCAAATTGTTGGTGTTGTAAATTTATTGTCCCAACCAATTACTTTTTGTATTATTGCGGAGCTTTTGTTAATAAAATTACAAGTTGTTTATTAAAAGAGAATTTTCTTAGCCCTCAGTCAAAATTAAACAGGTTATTTAAGCATGTTAACCTTATTGGTCAAACTCGTTTTTATTTAATATTTTTAAACATATACATTGGAAATAACTTCCGCGGTAGCTCAGTTGACGAGCTAAAAAAATATCAAAAGAGCACAAACAAGAGATTCCAACTTCAGACTCGAGAAACTAACATTGCCCCTTCCCTCTTCTCCACTAACATTGCTTATTAAAAAAAAACTCTCGTCAAAGAAAGATTCAGAAAATAGATGGCCAAGGGTTCACATGATGGATCATCAATAAAAAAAACAGAAAAAAAAATGAAAAGAAAATAATGGAGATTTTTAAAATACTATTATCCAATGTTCCAGATTTGTGTAGCATTTCTTCCCCAAATATTCTACCTAAAGATCTAACGCGGCAAATTAGGGCGGGAAGAATTTTTTTTTCCTCTTCTATTTTTTTGGTCACTTAGTTTTTTTTTTTTCAATTTCTCTTTGTTTTTTTCCTTCTTTTACTCTTTTTTTTTTACTATGTCATTAGCGTCAAGTTTTCACCGGCTTTATTGATAACTAATCTACACCGGAAAATTTGGCTGGACAAGAGTATTTGGCTTTGTCGGCTTGTGTGGTTATCTTCTCCCAACAGAGTTTTTGTCATACTCAAGGTTCTTCTTTTGTATTTTAAGGTTTTGCATTTTTTTCTTTTTTATTTTTAATAGGTACTTTACAATCTCGAAAAATTGTACATGTTTAGATATGAAAATTTCCGGTGAAAAAAATATTTAATTTCGTAAGAAAATAAGTAAAGTTAGATGTCAAACTGTGTGTTATGGCGTACTTGATGAGGACAAAATTATTTTGTAACAAAACGCGTAACGTGAAATGTTAGCAGTGTGTTTTGTGGTACTTTAAGATTCGAATTTTTTTAACTCTTTAAATACGAGAAGTTTCTTCGTAGTTTAGGTAAAAAATAATAAGTTTGTGACAAAATACGTAAACTCCGATGTTGACAGTGTATTTTGCGAAATTTAAGGGTCCAAAAAAATTTAGATGTTCAAATACGCGAACTTTGTTTCTCAATAATCAGTTTGATGAAAAAAATTCATGGCAAAATACATTAAGTGTAATTTTAGGCAGTGCGTTTCGGGGTATTTTAGAATCTGCAAAAAAAAAAATTATATGTCCAAATTAGTATTTTCTTCTTTATTTAAATAATTCGCATCAACAAGTATTAGAAGCATACTTAAATTGACGTTTAGTTTTAAATCAAACTTTGTATGATACCTACGTACATGTTTCACTTTTTAATATAGATAATGTTTTTATATTTACATTTGATGAATATAGATAATGTTATTATAGGATGTCGTTTATGTTACAACTTTAAGTTGTTTGTGTTAAGACTTGATCTAATATGTGTGATTAGGTTGTTGTTTATGCTCCAACTTTAAGTTGTTTGTGTTTTGACTTGATCTAATATGTGTGACTTTTGTCTTTAACTGTGATGTCTTTCTAACACTTAGAATTTGTTTGATGTTGTTATTTATTGTTGTTTTTGTTTAAAAGTAATTTATTTAATCAATAGTGAGACAACCCGTCCATCGGACGGGAGGTGAGGCTAGTTTACATATAGCAACCATTGGCTCCAGGGTCAAAATAAATTTAAAAGACTAAATCATCAAATATAAATTGTCAATTTCTCGTTAGAAAAAAAAAGTTGTCAAATTTGAAAAGGATGGGAATTGTAGTTTTTTTTCTAGATGTCTTTGTTGAGGAAAAATCCCTAATAAAGTTTTGATGTTCAACAAACCTCAAGGATGAGAAGCTTAAGGTTTCTGATCATATGTATTACTAATGCTCTTGTTGAGAGTTTCATAAGAGCAGGACTTCAAATCATTCTCAACAAGATACCTGCTTATGAGAAGCATAAATTCTAAGAGAAAACAGAAAAGAAACATTGCCTACACTACTCCTAGAAAGGAAGCTTTTTCAAGCATAAAGGATTGAAGTCAAGAACCACTTGGAAATCCTTGAAGAATTCTGCTTGAGAAGATTCATCATGTGTAATGGCAATATGAGAAGAACATCTAAAAGAAGATCAAGCATGAGAAGAGTCATGACAAAGAAAATTGAAGAAGATAGATTGCAATATCAAGCTAAGAAGAGTCATGATCCCAAGAAGGGATGATCACATGAATCATGTTAAGAAGATTTATCTTAAGAAGCATCATCTTCAACTATACAGGTCATGAGAGGAGTCACAGTGAGAAGAGTCACTATATATGAGAGAGGTGTGAAGAGTCTTTGTAAGAAGGGTGTGTATTGTGATTCTGCAGAGTGACAGTGACAAAGACAGAGTGTATTTGCAACGGCTCTAGACGGCTAGTTTCTGAAGCAACAACTCTATTTCTTGGACCAGGAGTTAAAGGGCTACAACAACTCTATATAACAACAGCTCTGGTCTTCATTGATCTTCAAGAGAGTGAATTAAATTTTGAGCTATCAACCTTCTCACACATTCCAGTTTTCTCTCTTCCATACTCAACTACATTTAAACCAGAAGGGATTCATCTATCTATGAGTATGTATTAAGTCTTGTGTTGTAATACATTCATGTATATACCATATATGTCAACCAAACTCTAAGTAATCCCAAAAACCCTTGTAATCAAAGAACCTTGAATAGGGAACCTTCTCAAGTAGCATGTGTTGCTAGAGGACTTGAGAAGTGAGTGCTTTGTGTTAAAAGCAGTCTAATAGCTTTGGAGAAGTCTATTAGTGGAGTAAACAGTAGGTAGAGCTGTGAGAAGAAAACTACCAAGAGCTTTCAACTTGTGTGAAGTGTAAAAGGGTGTAAACTATTTGGAAAATAGTGGAAAATCTCATTGGGTGTGAGGAGTGGAGTAGCCCATGTTATTTCTGGGTGAACCACTTTAAATCCATGTGTTAAGTCTTTAAGTCTTTCATTGTTTGAGAAAAACTCCTCTTGTGGAGAGATTTTTGAAAACCTGAGAAGAGTTATTTTGACCCTTCTCAGCTATAACTAGAACAAGATTTTTTGAACCCTTCTCAGAATCTTCTTAAAGCTATAAAATGTTTTAAAACTCTTGGCAAGTAGTTCTTAAACACAATACATCATACACAAGCAATACTCTACTTGAAACAATTAAGAAATCACTATGAGAAGAGTGAAAGAAGTATTGACTGATCCTTCTTAGTTTTCTATATAACTGTGAAGACTATTCAATCACCCTTCTTGGCTCATCTAATCTATTAAGAAAATTGTTTCTATATAACACATAACACTCACACTCTTGATTCTCAATAACTCTTGTGAATCAAAGTTCTTTTATTTCAGGACAATTTTAAAAGGGTCACAATTCCAACCCCCATTTCCTTGTGACACTGGTGACTTCAGTCTTTGACTCCAGTTCGGTGTCCAAAGAAAAGAGCATTGACTAATCCGGAGTTCGGTGAAAGTAAATATAGTCTGACTCTAATTTGTTTCATTGTATAGGATATTGAACCCGAATGCTAGCCGAGTTCATCCTTTAGATGAAGACCATAGTTTAGATACAATATATAAAATAAACAAAAGAATGGGAATAGTATTTGTACTTGTGATGTATTAAGATTAAGATTAATGATATGAATGAAATACTCCACTTATCTATAAAAAATCTTGAGTATCCAACAACTACAAAAGATAAGATATTACAAACTAACTAGTAAAGAATATGATAAAAGATTAGAAACTTGGCTAACAAACAAAATCCTTATTGATAGGTGTAAAACAAAATTTGTTACTTAACAAATTATGTTACAAAGTTGTTATTATTCTATTACACCCCTAAGAGTTCGACCGTGGGCGTTGTAAACATCCAACTTGAAAGTTAAGTCTGAGAAAGGCTTGGTGCTTAAGGACTTTGTGAAAATGATAAATTGTTGATGTTTAGTTGGAGTGTGTCACAAAACTCTGAGACACAGAACAATAACCTAGGAGCAGGCGCCTGAGAGAGTAGCAGAAACGATGAGGAAACCCAGTTGCTAGGGCGCTTGCGCCGGTAACAAAAGAGCAAACTTCTGGAGCTGTAATAACTTGAATACAGCTCTCGGAGGAGAGTGCTGAAAACTAGGGTTTTGCAGAGAATAAATGTAAGAATTGATTGTTGTAATGATTGTTGCCTTTTCTTCAATAAATGTTGCCTATTGGTGTGGAAAAGATATGCAAGTATACATAGTCCAACAAGTAATATAATGATAAGAATAGGTCGAACCCACAAAGATTATGTAAAGCTTTGTATGATTAGAGTGTACATTTAGTGTGTCTAGAATACTCACAATTGGTTGGAGTATTGAAAATGAATTAACAAAGTATAAACAAGCAATAAATGTATAAGGAATCAGTGAGAGATGATAGTTGAGATATTTTCACCAAAGAAATCACTTCTAATTAAGAGTTTTAGTGTTTTATGTGGTGTAGGTACATTAGGTGCAGCTGCATCAGTATGTGTCTTTCAGTCACTTTCTTCAGAGTTTTATTACAAGATTCCTATGTCTAGGCATGCTAAGTAGGTTCACTCTTGTCTCTTAAGCATCCACTGTTTCACCCTAAGAACTATGCTATCCTATGTCTAGGACTTAACATGGTTTTAACATTCATTTCCTTATTAAAGTAAGTTTAACAAAGAAGTTGTTATAAACACTTATTCTCATTAGCTCTTGATTTCTTAAATGTAACTCATGACTGTTGTTACAAGTCTACTTATTCTAAAGTGATCAAATTCAAAATAAGCTTTGAAAGAAGTATTACACAAGAGCTAAAATGCACACACTACATAAAACACATTTACTTGCTTAGAAGGTCATTACAAGGCTACAACATCTCAACTAAAGGAATTTAGTTCATATTACTCATTATTATATAATAGAGAATCTGTAAAAAACATGATAAAATGAGTAATATTACAAAAGAACTCAAATAGATGGAGATTACACAAGTAGGAGATCTTTTGCATGAGATTCCAAGTTGAAGTATACCAATTCCTTACACAAGTTTCCTCCAAGTAGAAATGAAGGAAGAAGGCGTCAAGTCCTTCCTTACCTTCTTACAATTTAGAAACTAACTACAAATTAAACCTAAACTAAAATATAAAGAAGATATGTGATCCTTGGATGCCTTGGATGTGAAGAGAAGTGCTTCTATATATAGGCCAAGAGCTTTCCTTCATGGGAGGGCAATCTTTGGCGCCAAAGTTTAACCAAGATCCGGTAACCATGGTTACTTTCCAGACCGTCCATGAGCAAGTTGATCTTTCACATGATATCACATGGGGTGGTCCAATGGTGAAGTGCCATATGTCCTTGAATGAATGGTTTCTTCAAGACAAGTCTTCAATAGTAGGCGCCGAATTTTGCAAGTTGGTCTGCTCCTCATGACTAAGCATGACGTCACATGTCAAGTGTTGGTGCATCAAAATGGTCCTTAGATGATTTGTGCATTTGGTGTCTGTTTCTGGTGTAGCAGACATCAAGTGTCGGTACACTGTGTTAATCAGGTATAGGCACACTAGGTGCAGGAAGTGTAGGTGCACCAACTGCAGCTGCACTGAGCAAATACAACATACCAAGACATATGCAATTTTGCTTAGTTCTTTGTTTTAATCCTCTTGGACACTTTGAATGTTGTTTCTTTATTTATAAACTATATTTGCACATTAATTTACTTGAATTTTAGCAATAATCTAAGTTTAATTGTATGAATAACTCTAGATAAAATAGAGTTATCACCTATAAATAGGCTAATGATTGGTACAATCAATACATAGAGTAGTCTTTGATGCTGACAGCTATGACAGTACTATGCTGACAGCTAATAAAAATCTAGAAAGGTCCTCAATAAAATAGCAACTTGCACATAGTGCTTCATGATTCTAAATGCAATAAAACAGTAAAAATGAGTAAGTTACTGTGACTCTGTCACAATACCCCTAGGCTTGCACAACACCCTTGTCCTCAAGGGTGAAATTCTGGAAATTGATGGAGTAACTCATACTTGTATTCCCAAGAAGCTTGCTCAATAGGTAAGTTCTTCCACTTCACTAGAACTTTGGTGGCATGACTGTTGCCACATTTGACCATCTTCCTCTCCAAGATAGACTCGGGCATCCCTTTCTGAATTAGGCTAGCAGCAGGTACTAGTTGAACAGTAGCTAATAAAAATCTAGAAAGGTCCTCAATAAAATAGCAACTTGCACATAGTGCTTCATGATTCTAAATGCAATAAAACAGCAAAAACGAGTAAGTTACTGTGACTCTGTCACAATACCCTAGGCTTGCACAACACCCTTGTCCTCAAGGGTGAAATTCTGGAAATTGATGGAGTAACTCATAGTTGTATTCCCAAGAAGCTTGCTCAATAGGTAAGTTCTTCCACTTCACTAGAACTTTGGTGGCATGACTGTTGCCACATTTGACCATCTTCCTCTCCAAGATAGACTCAGGCATCCCTTTCTAAATTAGGCTAGTAGCAGGTACTAGTTGAACAATAGCTAAATTAGGATTAGTGCATAGCTTAAGTTGAGAAACATGGAAAGAGTTGTGGATGGCAGCATTGGGATGCAAGTCCAATTGATAAACAACATATCAAATCTTAGCAAGCACTTGATAAGAGCCATAATACTTGGGAAGAAGCTTGTGCTTGTAGTGAGTCTTCAAAGAGGATTTCTTGTATTGTTGGAGCTTGAGATACACAAAGTCACCTACAACAAAGCTCCTCTCACTTCTTCTTTTATTTGCATTTTGAGACATACGGTTCTTTGCCCTGAGCAAATGGAATTTCATTAAGCGAATAGCTTCCTCCATTACAGTAAGGGATCTGTCCACACTGACAGAATCTGATTCTCCAGGTAAGTATGGTAGATGAGTGGGAGGGTGTTGTCCATACACAATTTCATAAGGGGTAGCTTGAATTGATGAGTGAAAATTGGTGTTGTACCACCATTCAGCAGTGATGATCCACAATGACCAAGTAGAAGGCTTGGAAGAACACATACATCTACGGTATGTCTCCAATGTTTTGTTCACAATTTTTGTCTGGCCATCAGACTATGGATGATAAGCAGTCGACTTATTTGTAACTTGAAGAATTCAGACAAGAATTTGCTCAAGAAAACAGGATCACGATCACTTGTGATGCTATTTGGCATGCCAAGGAGCTTAAATACATTATCCATGAACACTTGAGCCACCTCAATTGTTGTATAAGGTGAGAACGTGTTAGAAAATGCGCATATTTGCTAGTCTATCCACCACAACTAGAATTACTTGCTTCCCTTTAGAATTAGGTAGCGCTTCAATAAAATCAAGCCTGATGTCCTACCAAATTCTGCTAGGAATAGGAAAAGGTTGTAACAATCCTGGAGAGGCATCTTGATCAGGTTTGTTAGCTTGGCATACTCCACAGTTTCTAATATAGGATTGAATGTCTTTATTCATGCCTTTCCAAAAGAACAAAGACTTCACTCTAGAAGCTATAATGTCTCTGTCTGAGTGACCACCAAGAGGAAAATCATGCAACCATTGAAGAATAATGGTTCAAAGTTGTATCAGAAAGAAGTTACTAGCTTCCCTTTCCTTCTGAGTTCATTTCTTACCCATGAAAACTTAGGGTGGCTAGCAGCGTTGGAATTAAGATCGAAATGATATTCTGCAGAGCTACATCATTGTGTCAACCATGCTTAATCATTTCAAGGAGATCCTATGAGCATATCTAACAGCTCAGCTCCCTGTTTCCTAGAGAGTGCATCAGCAGCTTATTTAGTAATACCTTCTTTGTAGTGAATGTCAAACTCGTAGCCATTAATTTAGATACCCACACCTGCTGGAAATGTGTATTAAGTCTCTGCTCCAAATATATTTTATACTCTTCTGGTCAGTTTTGATGGTGAAGGGAGCATATTCCAAGTAAGTACTTCATTTTTGAAAAGCATAGATGATAGCCAAAAGCTCTCTTTCATAAATAGAAAGAGCTTGTTGCTTGGGCCCCAAAGATTTGCTAATATATGCATTAGGATGATCATCTTGCATCAAGAAAGCAATCCCTTTGCTAGAAGCATCTATTTCCAAAGTGAATCTTTTGAAAAACTTTCTATTCAACAGTACAACTTTTGTCTACCTAAAACAATATTAAAATACTATTTTTATTTCCTACTAAATAACTCTTTCTCTCTCTCTCCTATCTCTCTTCTCTCTTCTCTATTCTTTCTCTTTCTCCTCTCTCTCAAACTCTCTTCTCCCATCTCTCTTTTTTACATTTTCTCATCTCATAACGTCTCTCTCCCTCATCTCTCTCTCTCTTATATTCTCTCTCAACCATTTTTCTTTATAATTTTTTAATTTTATTATAATATATGATATAAAATCATTATAAATCTCAACGAGAAGATAGTAATTTTTTCTTTCTTATTTTGTCTGGTTTTCACCACAAGTGTACAGCACAAAATGTTGTCCAATACACTACTGTCAAATTCAGTATTTATCTGTTTGCAAATGAAACAGACCCTAAAAATGTAAATTTAATAGTTTCAAATATAAATTCTACCTACATAATACCCTGAAATTTCTAGACTTGGCCACACGTGTACAGGTTTATTTTATGTTTCTTTTAACAGAGGTTGTCAAAAAAGAAATTTAATTAAATGTAAAACAAATTTCTTTGGATTTGCTATATTTGGCAAAAGCTGTTAATCACATGCATGGCTGCTAAATCAAGTATACGATGTTAGCCTACACTTTTCTTTATGCAGCCCACGACACAACCACGACAAAGCGCCCTACCGTGTGGAATTATAAAACGAAAACGACTTCTCCATGTCGTTTTCTTCCTCCTAAAACATTGACTTCCACAAAAACGACACACTTGCTTTCACATTTTCCTGTTGGCGGTTTCATTTGTAAAATAAACAAGGGAATGGATAGAAGAAAGGTACTAACTCTTCCATGTTTCATACTTTTTAGGAAAAATTACACTCACCTCCCTTTAAGTTTAGTTAAATGTCACACACTTCCCCTCTAGTTTCCTCTTGACAATAACCTCCCCTCAATTTAACATTGTTTGTGCTCTATTTGGATTTTAGAAAAGAAATTAGTCGTGCACGGTTTTCTTCATCTTTCTCTTTCATTCATGCTCTCTGATTGATAAAAATTTTAAACTCTGAAAAAGTGCTGAGCATAGAGAGCGCATTCGATCAGAGCAAAAGGGGGAACGAGAAGGGTGCTAATTAGAGAGACTTGAGTTCCAATTTTTGATGAAAAAGTGCAGAGCTAGCAGAGAGATGTTACATGGTTTCTTAACGGAAGTCACAATCACAAACGGTGTTAACTTCGAAAGGGGTGTTAGTGTCGTGTTAAGGGAGTTGTTGTTCAATTTAAAAGAGGGAGGTTACATGGTTTCTTAAAAATAAGGGGTGTTAGTGTCGTGAGAAGGAAAAATAAGGGAGGTTGTTGTTCAATTTAAAACTAAAGGGGAGGTGTGTGGCATTTGACCAAAACTTAAGGAAGGTGAATGTAATTTTCCTTACTTTTTATATAAGTCTAGATGTTAGTGGTTAGTAGTTAGGAGAAGAGAAAATATTAGTTATCTAGGTTTGAAAGTGTTACCTCCTTCCAGCTTACACTCTTTTGATATTCTTTAGTTCATCAACTAAGCTATCCACATTTTTTAAATGACTATAAGTGAGATAGGGTAAGTTACCCACTTTATTTCAAAACTAATCTATGGTTTATTTAAAAAGTAAGTTTCACCTAACTACTTGATTGATTTTTATATTTGTACGTTTAGATCACATTGATGTTAAATTAATGAGATGTATGAATCAACTTTAGTTGCTCATTTCTTAGTAATCTATGTATCAACTAAATTAATGAGATGTACTAATTTATCAATTGAATGTGTTACTCCTTTCTTAGCCAACAAATTTGCAATTGCATTTGCTTCCCTCAAAGTATGAGAGAACGGTACATTTTAATCTCTAGCAATTAACTATTTAATATTGCAAATGGTAGTTGCACAAAGCACAATGATGCCACGGATTCACACTTTTGCGTGCGAGGTGAATGGCCAAAGTAGGGGTGGCAATGAACCGAACCAACTCGAACATAGTTCGAAACTCGACTTGATAAGCTCGTCGAACTTGGTTTGAGCTCGTTAAATAAATGAGCCGAACTTGAGCTAGATATAGTTCGACTCGTTTGGTTAATTCATGAACCGGCTCTCTCTCTCTCTCTCTCTATATATATATATATATATATATATATATATATATATATATATATATATCTCCATTTTGATTTCAATATGATCTTTGTTATGCATTTTGTGTTCCTAAAGCAAAGTTTATTTGTTTATTGGTTGGTGCAGTTTGTTTAGCACTAACTATTATATTATTATATCATTATGCAATTCTCAAATTATTTTATTATTATACTTGTTTATTTTTTTATCAAACTCATGATCTAGATAAACAAAAATATTATAATTATATTTATATTTCATATAGGTAATTATATCATTCAAAACTATTAGTAAATTGTTATTTTAAGATGTCAAAAATCTAGACTTATCTGTGTTTTTTCTTACAAAAAAATAGATTTTTTTAACTTTTTATTTCTACGAGCCGAGCTAACGAGTTAAACTAAGTTGTTCACGAGCTTGAGTCGAGTCGAAGCTGAAAAAGGTTCATGTCGAACTCGAGTCGAGCTACGAGCTGAGTCGATTCTTATCGAGTCGAGCCGAGCTGAACCAAGTTCGACTTAGCTCGACTCATTTCCAGCCCTAGGCAACAAAGTAAAGTCAGAGTAGTAGAAAACTCACGAGTATCTTTTCTCCCAAGTTATTTGTAAAGGGTCATCATTCAAGATGGAAGTTATTAGTAAATCCCACAAATCTCATTAATCCACAAGTCCAATTACCGTTAGTTTGTCTCAGCACACCACCAAATTCTGAGGCACTTGGATTACCAAAGCTACTCCCATCCACATTTAAAACAACCTCAGACCCTTCCTCTGGATGCCAAGAAACCAAACGGGACTCCAAAGAACTAGAAGTAGACACAAGAATAGTTTCTCTAAGAGATTAGCCCGTTTGTGAATTTTAATCTTTAGATGATAGATTGTGACATTTTCATGCACACTACAAGAAAACCACATATTACCGACGGATTTTTTTTCCCGGTACAGTTCCGATGGAAATTGGACATTTTTGGCGGATTTTTTCATTGGTAAAGTTCCGACAGAAAAAATTGACTTTCCTGCGGATGTTTCAATTTATTGGTTAATCTTTAAAAAAAAAATCTGCCGATAGTTTAAAAAATCCATTGGTAACATTACCCGCGGATTTTGGTGTCTTTCCGGTTGTTTTTTTAAAATATTCCGCCGGTAATTTAAAAAATCCGCCGGAAAATCCGTCGGTAATATTACCAACAAATTTTGGTGTTATATCGGCGGATATTTTTAACTTTAAAAAAAGGTCGGAACCGTCCGAAAATGACTATAAATAAAACTTTCTATTACACTCTTCTCATTCTCTTCTACATTTTTCCAATCTTATATTTCTTCTCCTTTCTCATACTCTCCAATCTCCATTTATCTCTCTTCTACATTTTCTCATTTCTTCTTTCTTCTCACTCCTTCATTCTTATTTTTTCTTACTTATTCTTACTTATTCATTCTCCTTTTCTCCTATATTATTACTTCTCATTAGAATATTAGCATAAGCGGCTCCTGATCTTATTATACTAGGTAAGGGTGTCAAAAGGATCTATTTGTCAACTAGATATCCAGTTCGTCCATAACAAAATTCATCCGTTACAAAAAAAATAATGGATTGGATTGGATTCATCCATTTATTTTGATGGTTATGATTCATCCATTATTTTTTTCATATCCATTAGATTATCAAAAATACAAAATTAAAATCCATTGTATAATTATAAAAATATAATAATAATAATAATAATAATAAATTCCCGTTTCTTTTTAAAAATCTTCCAAAAAAACTTAAAATATTATATATATATATATATATATATAAAATATTATATATAATATTCTCGTCGGAGCACCACCAGCCACCAGGCCGACGCCGTGAAACACCGTGTTGGTCGCCGAAAAGCCGCCGCAAGAGCTCTGCTGTGGCCACCGCGCCGGCCGTCGGAGATTCGCCGCCGTCCACCACTGCCTCCACCACCTTTAAATATTATATATAACTTATATATATATATATATATATATATATATATATATATATAACTTAAATATATAATCTATATATATATATACATATATATTATATTAATACAAATGTTTTTTTATTAAGTTATTGTTAATGGATGGATTGGATTGGATTTTTTTAATACAATCCTAATGGATATAAATTTTTAAATGGATTTCTCCAATCCATCCATTATAATTCAAATCCATATTCATCAAATCCATCCATTTTGACACCCATAATGCTTGGTAGCCATTATTACTCCAAAAATGTAATTCAATTTTCACGTATTGCCATCCATAAATTGATTAAATTTTTGTAACTACACTAATTAAAAAAATATTCACTCATTCAAATTGGTAGAATATATAAAAACAGCACAAATTTAACATCACTGGAAAATGTGATTTTGCATACAAACTCACAACGACAAGGTTAATAGCATAAAACGACAAAATATCTACAAATGTGAAAAGTGAACGTAATACTCATGCCTCTGAATCTGTAACATTGACGTCAAAGTCATTGGTTGAATATGTAATAGATCAAAACTCATCTGTCAAACTGAATCAAATAGACAGTGCAACAAGACGAGATTAATATAATTAGATATTTTTAATATTTTATTTGTTCCACATTGAGTGTCATACTTGATTATTTAACACAAATTAAGGGAAAACTAAATAAAAAAAAGACAATAGCATTTTTACAAAATTACCTTTATTAAACCTTGATATATATGCGCTTAAACTTTCTCAACTAATTATATTAAATATAAAGATTCCTAAATGTATAATCATTTTAGGATAAGTATAATCAAATTCTATTTATAAAAAAAAATTATAATCATTTTCATATAAACAAATAAGTATAATTTATTTAGAGGATAAGAACAAATTTTTTCTTTTTTATGTTTAATTATCTTCAGACCTTTTTTGCTAAATTTTCTTAAAATGGTTAGTAAAATGCATTTTATAATTTTATTACTCTTTTAGTTCTTTACTTTCAAATAGATAACTGTAATAATAATTTTATAAATGAAATAATTTTTAAAATTAAACATTTTTAAAAATAAAATATTCGATTTCCTTTAATGTATATCATTATACGATAACTATTTTTAAGTTCATAGAATAATATCCTTTTTCTTTTTTGGAAATACTCTTCTTAAATTATTTATATTAACAAAAAAATTCAGTTTAAAATATAAACTATTTGTTAATATGTAATTTTGTTCTGGAGTGGGCTCAAGGCCCAATGCTGTCCAACAAGGCCCAATAACTATCACTATAAAGATGGCACGAACTTATTTATTACTAATTCTTTGAACCAATGCCAAGGTACTTCGACACCAAGACGTTCAGCGACTGAGCTACAAGACTACATCAGAATCATACCTAGAGATCAGGAACGATCAAATTTATTCCACACAAACATACTTATTTTAATTCTTTAACCAATGCCGAAGGTAGGGCGAGCAAGGAACTAAACCAACACGAAGATAGTTTGAGACTCGACTTGATAATTAAGTACTCGTTGAACTGGTTTATGAGATAAAATAGTTAATCTTGAGTTGAAAATTAAACTCGTTAAATAAATGAATTGAACTTGAGCTTTATATAGTTCGACTCCTCTGCTTTATAAATCAACTCGATTTACACACACACAAATGCATATATATATATATATATATATATATATATGCACAAAAACACAAACACACATATGAACTTGAAATGAATATTCATTAACTTATAGCGTTTTCCAGATGTTATTTTGAAGTAGCGTTTGAATTTGTAGCTTTTATTATTTCACTTTTTTATCATTTTTATCTTTTTTTACAATCATTTAAATTGTTATCACTTTAATTAAATCTACCCCCAATATTAAATAATATTCTAGATCTCTTATTTTCTATTTTAATTGCAAATTTCCATTTTATCATCTTATATTTTATATTCATTAATTAGTTAGTTCAACTTTTAATTTTACAAAACACGTTAAATACAATACAAGTGCTAGCACTATTCTCTTTTACACATTTTCTCCTACACTTGCTAAATGATTGATCAAAATTTATGTGAATCTCGCTAAATTATTGATCACATTTCATAAATCTGTAGGACTCACATGAATTTTAATCAATCATAGAATTAGCGTCGGAAAGAGTACATATATAAAAGAGTGTTGTTAACATTTTTCTAAATACAATACACTAACATATTTGTCATCAATTCATCCTATATAAACTACTACCATATCCGTGATCCTATAAATTTTACCAAACATAGACTAAATATTACATTTTTGGAAAAGATGCAAAGAAGGTAATTCAAAGATAAACAATGTAATTAATAAATATCCAAAAGATTACTTTATTGGCCTCTATTTAATATTCAAAAAACCCAAAGAAATTGTATTCTATTGGTATGATGAGTGAAGAGGTTTTAGCCTAATGGAGAGAATCTGTGAAATTGGGTTCCTTTTCTTTAGTTTTGTCCAATCTTTGTGATTAAATTTAGACCCAGTTGCATCTCTCAATATTTCTAGAAATCCACGTCACATCACTTGGTTGGTGGGGTACGTACGTTGTTTTTTGTTCTTTAATTTTTTGTTTATAAATTAAACACTCCCTCCCCTCCCGTGCAACAATTTAGATATATTCCAAAACTTGTCTTTTCTATTAGTATTTTCATCACCTTCATCATCTTATTGACCTTAGTTTCTGGAGGAGGAAGTTATGGTATTTTTAACTCTTATTCATTTCTTTTGGAATTCCACCCATGGATTCTGATCATCATCGTTCTAGAATCACCAAAAAACCTTCTTCTTCACTTACTTCTTTTCACTTTCGTTTCTTTCTATCTGGTTTCTATTGTTGGGATTGGGAATTCTTAACCGCTCTCCTCCTTTTCAGTTCCTCTTAATTCTAATCTTTTTTTTTTCGTTTTTAATATTACATACATAGAAGGAAGAAAAATAGATATACCTATATTTTTATTGTTTTTTTAAAGAGTAAATTTGTGAGTTAGGTGAAGGGTAGATCGGGAAGAAATGACGAAACGGTCGACGCCGGCGCCGTTTTTGATGAAGACGTATGAGATGGTGGAGGATCCTGCAACTAACGACGTGATTTCGTGGAGTGAAAGTGGCAACACTTTTGTGGTTTGGAAACATGCTGAATTTTCCAAGGATTTGCTTCCTACGTACTTCAAGCACAACAACTTCTCCAGCTTTGTTCGTCAACTCAATACCTATGTATGTAACTAACTCTCTCTCTCTCTCTCTACTCTCCTCTGTTTTCTTTTTCAGTTTTCTCATAATTGGTTTTGTTAGGTATTGTTTTCGTTTTGTTTGTATATGTTTTACGTATACGTTAGCATATTCATAGCAAAAATTATGTTTTAAGGTTGTTTCATTACAAAGATTGGATTCGAACATAGAAAAGATTCAAACTATCTCATCGTAACGAGTGTCACGGAATCTAATGGGGAACTTTGGATCAATGTTTTTAAAACCAAACATCAAATCCACTAGACTTGTTTTTTTTACTCCATTGTTCAATTGGTTTGGTTGACTCGGTTGTTAGACTTTTTCTTGTTATTGTTCAATTGATTTCATTCGGTTAAACCAAGCGCTAAAGTTATTCAATTCCCAATTGAATTTGTTGACTTGTCCAATCTAATTAGATTCTCAAAACAGCACCACCTTCTATCATCATTTTGACAAATACTAGGGTAGAGTAGAATTGGTTGCTTTGAATTTGTCTCTAATTGTTTGTTGAAGTATCGTTGTTTGAAAAATGTTTTTAGATACTTTTCACACCAAAATCAAATGGTCTGTTTCTTGGAAATTTACTCCACGTGTTTCCTTCAATAAATAAATAAGCTATAATCTAAATAAGAGATTTATGTATGGTAAAAGGCACGAGTTGCATTCTTTGTGCTTTAGATCTTTTGTTAGGTGACCGAAAGGAAACAACTTCTTCTTCACTTATTTTGGAGAAGCCTAGAAAGAAAGTGACTTTCTTTGACTTTTTGTTTGACTGCATTATCTTTTTTTTTTCGTACGCGTTTTACTTACTTTTTTAACTTGAAGAAATATAAAAATTTGGAAAGTATATTTATTGCCAAATAAATACATTAAATAGACATGGAAATCATGCCTATAGATTAACATTGTATTATGAAAAAAGGATAACGTATCCTCTCAAAAAATGCTTTTTGTATATTGATTTAATTCAATTTTTTTCAAATTAAAATTTATGGTGATATAATTGATTCAATTTTGGTTTTATTTTACATTTTTTTAGGAAATAATTTGACTATTTTATTAGTAAATTGTACTCTATCGTTTAATAAATGAATTTGAATTTAATACCTATGTACTTAGCAAAATTTTGAAATTAAAATGTAATTGAACATAAGTTTTATTTATATTATTATTTTCAGTGTAGTAGACATCAAAGTCATAACTTAATTATTTCAAAGGTCAAACAATAGTTGATTAAAAACTGAATATTATACAAAGTGTGGTTAGTAGTCAAAATCTACTGTTGCGAAACTGTTGTTTATAAGTTTTGTTTTAGAGAAATTATATTGTATAGCTGCTTACTTCTTGTCTTGTATAATAATCATGAAATTCATGAAAATGAATTTAAATTAGAAGCAGTGGTAGGTAGTTGTGCACCACTCTACCCACTGATCGAACGTTCCTGAGTCTAAGAGGCGTGACATTTTGTATTTGATTTTTAAATCACAAAAGTCATGTCATAATACTTTGAATTTGAATTTTTATTTGTTTCATTTATAAATAGAATATGTCTAATTTCTTAAAGGTGGGATAATGAATATTTAATTAAATATTTTTTCCTATTTTAAAAACTTACTCTCTTTCATCTCTATTATAAAAGAGCTTATATATAGGTCAAATAAATTAGTTATTCAATAAATCTAAAACTGTAAATTTTTCCTTATAATAGGTACATAGTGAGTAAGTACTAAGTAAATCCTAATTAAATTCTTAATGGAATAAATATTTTCTACTTTGTTCTTATTGGACTGTATATTATTTTGTGAAAGAAGTTCCACTTTTTGCTTTCTTTACGGGATATTCCTTTTTTAATTTTAAAATTTTCCATTTGTTATTTTCTTTTTTTTAACATTCAATTACATTTTCAATTATTCAGGGTTTCCGAAAGATTGTTCCTGACAAATGGGAATTCGCCAACGAGAATTTCAAGCAAGGACAAACGGAGCTGCTGGTAGAAATCAAGCGGCGGAAGACGGTTTCCCAATCACCGGCAACCGGCGGAGCCGGTAACTCACCGTCAAACTCCGGCGGCGATGACTTGGGTTCAACCTCAACAGGATCAATGGAAGCAGCAATGCCAACAACTCAACGCGCAGATTTATCAAACGAGAACGAGAAATTGAAAAAAGACAACGAGAAATTGAGTTGCGAGTTAGCAAAGGCAAAGAAACAGTGCGAGGATCTCGTAGGTTTTTTGAAGGAGAAACTAAATGTGGGTCCCGAACAAATTAACCGCATCATTCGGCAAGGAACTAGTGGGTCCACCCACGATGCGGTGCGTTTTGAATCTTTTGATAATGACGATAATGTGGTAGGTGAAGTTGAAGAGGAAAATGAGAAATTGAAGTTGTTTGGAGTTTGGTTGAAGAATACTGCCGCTAAAGGTAATTGCCGCAAGAGAGGGCGTGAAGAAGAATCGATTAGCGGTGCCAACAAGTTAAAGACTTTTGTTTAGGATATATTGCCATCATGGAAAAATGTATGGCTTTTACAAAATAGTAGTTGGTATAATTGAATATTTTGTAGTTTGGTTTTATTGATGCAATGCAGTGTGGGGTTGCACTGCGAGACTAAGTAAAGATTATTAATAATAATCATATTGTGGACATGTGTATAAAATTTGTATGATTCAATTTAAATGGTTTGGATATGTTTAAATTTTCAATTAACGGGTATCCTTTTTTTAAAAAAAGTTACTATGTTGTGTTGGTCGTGCATGGGTTTACACCCATTATATCACTCTCTCAAGGAAGACCATCGTTTTTAGTTAGTGGACACTTCCAATATAGGAGAGTTAGACACACATTAAAATAAGATTTTTAATCCTTCTATTTTGTGATGTTGAATATCCAGATGTGCGTGATTTTCGTAGGAAAGGTGCACCCCAAGTCCTTCTATCATGCGCTGAGGCGCTATAGTTTTTGATTGATTTGCAATATCTGTATAGTTTTGATTCTTTTAAATTTAGTTTTTAGAGTAGAATAACAAATTTAAGGATTTTCAATTGTGAGTTCATAGTCAAAATTTTGTTTTGGAAAAATCAAAGTGTTAATTCAATCAATTTTTGAGATACTTGGTATTTTTAATCCTTCTATTTTGTGATGTTGAATATCAAAGACGTGACTATTAGAATATATTTAATATTTTAATTGTTCCTCATTGAGTGTCATACTTCATCGCCATTGAAGATCCAAACCTTGAGAGCAAGACTTTGGAGCTTCATTGTGGTCATTATTTCCATTGAGTTTATTTTTATGCTTTCTTTCTTCTTTATTCATGTCTAGCTCAATCCTTTTAGGTTAGGGATGAATGAACGTTGATGAAACACTATTGTAACTGATTTTGATTGTTCTAAATGACATATTCGTATTCAATCTCAATTTTTAATGTGTTTCATGATTTAATCATCCATGCATGGAATGATATATGGTTCATGTATGGAACAAAAGTTTTGAATATGAATGCTTGAGATTGAATGTCTTCAACTCTTAGTCTAGAAATAGCCTCGAAGTTGTAGTATCTTACAAACCCTTGATTTTAATGCTTGTTATCAACTCATCTAAGGAATTAGGGCTTTTAGTTGTAGCAAAGGATTAGTTACCTAAGAAATTAGGAATTGGTTAATGTTGGGATTGATAATAAAATTAAAGAGGGGGTTATTTCCTATATTAAATCAGTTTGCAATAGCGTGAGATCAATGGAAATTTGTCCCTAGCGAATTTCAAAAGTGCTATTCAAGTATATTTCTAAAAATCACCAAAAAAAAGTAGTTTATTGTTCTTCTTGTGTTTATATTATTGTCAACACAATCAGTTTCAGTCTCTTGTTGAATCTAGTATCTAGACATACAAATTGATAATTACGTGCAATCCTTGAGTTCAATATCTGATTTTTTCCGTTTTATTACTTGCAACGATCGGGTACACTAGTCGTGCTTCCATCAGTTTTAGCAATCTTTAACATGCAAATGAGAGTATTCAGTAGCACTATTTATGCACTTTTGTTTCGTACTGTGCCTACAACGGGTTAATAAGCTATGCTTGAAAGCGTTGTTAAAGGCTAAAAAAGTGCTGCTAAATTCTTTTTCTGTTCTAGCCTTCTAGGATAGAAGAACAGAGGAATAATACGGTGAAGGCAGTCCATCATAATAATATATTGGTGATTTCTTAGTCCGAAGTGAAAAGTGATCTCTATTTTTTTTGTGATGAAAATCCCTCCTTAGGGAAAAAACATCAGTAAGGAAAGAAAGACTTTCTAAATTTTATTGATAAAAAGAGAAAATAATAGGAAACACTGACTAGACCAAACCCATGAGCAAAAAAACACCAAAATAACTCGAAAAAATAGGAGCAAACTCACCAAGGTGTGCAAAAGTATCACTATAGCGACTCTCATCCCAACCAAAGTCGGCACCAGAGCCGCTAACAATCATCTCAAAGACACCAAGAAAAGAAAGCAAAGGCATTTTCATTTCTACCTGACATGCACCCCAAGTCCTTCTATCATGCGCTTGAGGCGCCAACTTGTCGTGATCAATTGTTCCATCTCATATGCGAAGTTTCCAAGGAACAACATTACGCTAACATTTATTTGTCATGCACCTTTAAGCCAACATAGCTCCAATTCAACATGCGCAGTACCTATCGGGTGCTCAAAGCGCATATGCTCGTCTCGTATTGCACGTTACATTGGAAATAATTAGATTGATCAAAGCCTTGATAATCATAAATTCAAGAGTAGAGGAAGACATTGTAGATTTGAGAGATAACGTTACATTGGAAATAATTAGTAAGGGGATCACATGATTATCAAATCTAGCACGGTTCCTGCAATATCAAATCACCCAAAAAATGTTTACAATAGCAGCGCAGACTATGTCACTCAATTGAGGACTCCAACCATGGGAAGTCAAAGATAAAATGTTCTGCAAGGAGACCTTGTCGATATTGAGGCTAAGGATTCCTCCTAGCTAATTCCAAATGTGTTTGGCAAAAGGGCGGGCTAGAAAAAGGTGATGGGAAGTCTCTGAATCACTACCATAGATGCTGCAAACAGAAACCACCGTGCAACCTCTATTCCACAGTTGGTCGTCTGTTGGTATCTTATTATGAATGGCCCTCCAAAGAATAAAAGATTTTGAGGGTGGAATAAAATTCTTCCAAACTGTTTTAGTCCAGGGGACAACCTGCCCAGCTGGGGCGTGAAAAAGGAAAGAATCATTTAAGTCGGATCTCCTGAATTAGAGCAATCCCACATTAATTGATCAAGCACCGGGGTGTTGGGGATATAACAATTTTCTGAATTTCGTGGTAGATTTGGGGGAAATGATTTACGAAATTGGAAGGGATAGACCATCTGCCATTTACAATAAAATCACTAACAGTAGCTTTGAGATCACTGTGCACATTAGTAGGTATACCTATAAGATCCACGATAGGCTTAGAGAGCCAAGAGTCCATCCAAAAATTAATATTAACACCATTCCCAAGCTTCCAAGTTGAGAGCTCAAGAATAACAGAAAGACAAGACTTAAATCCAAGTCATATAGAAGAAGAGACGTGATAGTTCACCAGCTTATTATTTTTATATACCCGAGCTTTCAAAAGCAAAGCCCATTGTAAGTTGATAGAGATGAAACTCCACCCAAGCTTTAACATACCAGCCCTATTAATTATTTTGATAGATCTAAGACCCAGACCACCCTCTTGAAAAGGTTTGCAAACTGTATGCCAAGCAACAGTAACAATTCTCCTAGTAGTAACATCTCCAGACCACACAAAATTTCTAATCCAATTAATTGTCCACGGTATTAAGGAGATTTGCAGGCCAGGCATAAATTCGAAAGTTGTAAACCAACATGCTCAGAATGACAAAATTTACCAACTGGACTTTGCCCATAATGGATAATAACGAGCCTTTCTAAGAGGATAATTTAGCCTTAATCCTATCCGCAATAGGCATCAAATGGATTATCCGAGACTTTCCTACGAATAAAGGGACACCAAGGTAAGTAAATGGGAGAGATCCTTTAGAGAATCCGAGCAAAGCAGAGATGGCAGTGACACGAGAGGAAGAGATGTTGCCAATGAAAAATTTAGACTTGTCTTTACTCATAACCTGGCCTGAAACTTGTTCATAAGAGGAAAAGAGTTTCATCAGACTAGAAATACTCTTTTTAGAAGCTCTACAGAAGATCATTATATCATTAGCATATAACACATGACTTGGCATACGACAACCTCGCGGGCCCACCATGAGTTGCAGCTTCCCATCTGCCACAAGTTGGGAAATTCCACGACTTAGAACATCTTCCGCCAAGTAGAAAAGAAGAGAGGACAGAGGGTCCCATTGTCTAACCCCTCTTTTGCAACCAAAGAAACCAACATCAGAGCCATTAACAGAGAAGGAGAGCTTTGCAGAGTGAAGAATAGTATTAATCCAGGAACAAAACTTTTCATTAAAGCCAAAAGCAGCCAGAACTTGAAGTAAGAATTTCCAATCTATAGTATCAAACGCTTTTTTAATGTCAATTATTAAGGCTATTGGCCTCCAAAAGACTTTTTCTGAAGCAAATTGATAGTTTCGGAGGCCGTGCAGATGCAATCAGAGATGTTTCTACCTTTCACAAATCTCCGTTGATTATCAAAGATAATGGTGGGAGCGACAAGAGCAAGTCTGTCAGCTATAAATTTAGTGATAATTTTAAATTTTAAATTAGCCAAAGCTATAGGTCTATAATAGTGAGAGATATGAGAGAGCTGTCGCTCACCCCAGCGCAAATGAGAGTAGCTTTTGAATGCTCGAATCTTGAAGTAAAGGTCAAATATGACATACAGCTATATTAAAATATATTGATAAGTAAAGAAGCATCCATCACACAAGACATGTTTCTTTCATGTCTCATTCTAGAGTTTGAACATTTTCAGATGATCTATGGAAACTATGGAGGATGCAATTCGTCTGCAATCTTTGGGCAACAGTCGAATATAGTGGCGCACGTGTTTATTTATTTATTAGTTAAAGAACCAGTCTTGCTGCACCTGCACGGGTGGTTCTTTCTTGTTCTATTACACTTAGTCAAATGAACTTTAGGCTAGAGCACAAATTAGAAATCAAAATGGTTGAATCCATGCACAAAAGCCAAATTTGTAGGGGTCTTTCCCTCGGTTGTATTATACATGTATACTCCTATCTATTTCAACAAGAAAACCTTATCCTTATGTAGATATTTGGAAGGCTCATCTTGTGTACTCTTCTTGTCCATATCTTCTTAGTCTCATCAATGAATTCATTTTGCTTGTTGTTCAAAAATAAATAAATCCAATTTGTTTATTCAAAGCAAAGTTCAAGAAGAAAACATATTGAACATGTCATATTTTTCAGATCGTCAAAATTGATTGCATATATGTCAAGTTGCACAAAAATATTGTCAATAGAGTTTTGTATCGGGAGAAATCGGCTTGGTTATAGGATATTAAGGATTTCCTTAGTTTTATTATACTAAATTAGTATCAGTCATTAGATTTGTATTTTTTAATTAAATCTGATCCAAGGGTGTCAATTAAAGAGGGTACCAATATAATTTTACACATCCCAACCATCCATTAATAAAAAAAATATTTTTATTTATTAATTATTTATATATATATATATATATAAATATATAATATAAATATATAATATATATATATACATATATATATATATATATATAAATATATATGTGGTGGTTGCGGTGGTGGCTAGCAGAGGAACTCACGACGGCCGTGCGGTACGATGAGAGGAGCTCCGGTGACCAGAGGTGGTGCTGCGCGCGACCGACGGCGGTTGGTGGCGGCGGCCATGGTGGTGTCATTAACCACAAATATGAAGTCTGTGGTTAGTGGCCACTAACCACAGACTTCATATTTGTGGTTAATGGCATCGAACTAGTGTTTGTGCATATATGTGGTTTGTGGCATATTTGCAAAACAATAACATAATAGCATTTTCAAAATTTATATTTAAGACTGAAACAAGAATATAATCAAACTAGAAACACTAGTTGGATTGCACTAACCACAAACTTCATATTTGTGGTTACCGAATTTTTTTAATTATTGTAGAAATGACTCATATACCCCTTTAGCGTTTGTTACTAAGCTTTTAGTTTAGTATTGTTGGTTTTGGGTAATTGAAAAAACCCTAAACTAATACTTAAAAAATCAGACCGAGGGATAACTGTCCAACAAACAGAAAAACTACCACATCAAACAATCAATCTTGAAAAAACAGGTGGTTAAAAGTTTGTTGCAAAGTCCTATCCTAAACGGTTTATTCAGTTAGAAGACGTTAGCTCTACCTGACTTCTCTAGCTCGACATGTCAAATCACTAGCTATGTGCCTAATAAAAGTGTATATATAGGTAGTCAAGTGTAAATACATGTACATACAATACAATCATTCAATAAAAAATTAGTTTTACATTGAGTATTCTATTGCATTCTTCCTACAACTCCCTGTTCTAAACCGTAAGCTCCATTTTCTCTTCAACCTGAGTCTTTGAGTGTGTGAGTGATCAAGGAGGATCATACCTTGCATACAACAGAAGAAAGATAGGTTAGGAATTGGTTTTGTGACTAAAGCAATTACGAAGAAGAAGGAGAAAAGCAGAACAAGGAAATTGGAATTTACCTTTGTGTGTACTTGCGCTTTACGAGAGAGATAGCATCAAGAACTGGAGTAGATGGTGTGAGTGCTTGCAAACAAGTAATCTCATGATTAGTGTTTGTATCACTCAAGAGTAAAGTAAAGATTCACGGGAAGTTAATAGAGGAAGTGACTACCTTTATTATACCTCTGTCAAGGTGATTTCAAAGTGTGAAATCAAGGAAATATTGCATAATCACAACTCGAGTGGTACATGCAAGTAGAAAGCAGTGAAAACCAAGATTAGGGTTTTGTAAAAGATTAAGTCTTGAGACAAGTAAAATTGTTTGAGAGTGATTTGTTACCTTGGTAGAATACAAATTGCATCCGAACTCTGTTTACTGCGCAAAGAATCGAACAAAACAAAGTTAGGGTTTGATACGTGAAAGCTGTGAGTTAGGGTTTCAAGGGAAATCGGTGAAAATAAGTTCTTACCTCAATCTTAAGGTGATTGAAGGTAGGAATCATCGAGAAAATCAACCCGAGCAAGTGTTGAAAGGTTAGGGTTTGTGAAAGAAGTGAGAAGAAAGTGTCGAAGCTTGGGTTTGCAAGATTCAACATAAACCAAAGGGTTTTGTGTTGAATCATCATAAGCATTCATCATCGGCCATTACCAAGCTCGATTCAAGCTTCAATCATCGGGAGTGAGAGCTCAAATCGAGCTAGGGTTTTTCTGAGAGATCAGAGAGAATAGGAAGACGAAGAGAGAAGCAAGAACTCAACCGGCGTTCTTGAAATTTCTGAGGGTATAGAGAGAAAGCGCAAGTAATATACATCGGGTCAGCAGGATCCGCGTGTATCCAACAAAGATCGGGTTTGGGTTCCGCATGGACCGTTAGCAAACAATTGGTGTTATTCAACACATTTGTGCCATCAGTGGATTGGGCCTCAAGTGGTTGAGCCCAATACACTAGTTGCACCTCCAGAAGTTGCAGATCACACCTGCAAGAGAAAGAAAACATCAATACTTGAAAAAATTCAATATGGTATAATTCAGAGCAAAGATAACGATCCAGGGCAACTTTCTAACTCTACTCTGTGTTTCTTTTAAGTTCTTTAAACTTTCTTTAAGTTTCTTTAACCCCTTGCATGTGTGAAATTATGCGAGATTCTCGTCTTCTAATCTGTGTGTGTGTTTTAAAAGTGTAAAACTGCAGGAATGGGAAAAGAAGACAGCTATGTTCCCAAACTCAATGGGAACAACTATGATACTTGGGCTATTCAAATGAAGCCTATACTGGGATCACATGGATGCCTCTACTTGGTAAAAGAGGGGCTCACACCTCCTGAAGCTAATGCTACCCCTGCTGAAAAGAAAGAGTTCATTGAAGCAGAAATGAAGGACTTCAAGGGCCTGTCACTCATCCACAGGGCATGTGGAGAGGAAGACTTTGAAAGGGTAAGGGATTGTGAGACTTCTAAGGCAGCATGGGATGCTCTAGAACACTACTACTGTGGAGCAGCTCCAATCAAGGAGGAGAAGGCTCGCAAGCTCTAAGAGCACTGATATGAAAGTCTTAAAATGAAAAAGATGAAAAAGTGGCGATTTCTTCAACAGAGTGAAGAAGATCAAAAATGACATGGCTCTCCAAGGGGAGAAGCTTGAAGAAAATTCACTGTGCAGAAAGATTCTCAGATCAATGCCAAAAAAGTGGTATGTGGTGACTAACACTATAGAAGAAACTACAAAAAACGTAGGCCTGAAGCTAGAGGAGCTCCAGGGAAAACTAGAGGCCAAGGAGATAAGGCTGGAAATTCTAGAGGAAGAATCAGATGATGAGAACCAAGCCATGTATGCAGCTAAAGCTAAGGGCAAGAAAGGTAAAATGGGAGGTAGCAGTAAAAAGTCTAAGAGTTCTAAGAGCAAGTCAGGTAATTCTAACTCTTCTACTAAATCTAATTCATCTAAAAATAGCAATGCATCTAAGAAAAAGGATAAATCTAAGGTACAATGCTATAGGTGTGACAAGATGGGGCATTATGCCACTGAATGTCCCACCAGAAAGGGCTCTAAGCCTAAGGAGTCAGTTTCTGAAGCCAATGTGGTTAAGGAGGACTCGACTCGAATCTTGATGAATCGAATCTTTGTTGCTTTCAGTATGCTTTGTGATGAACCTAATGCAACTAAACCTAAGAAGGATAGGATTAAAACTAAGAAAGGAAAGGAATATGTTGTTTTAATAGTAACAATGTGGTAGGGATGGGAAAACTATAACAGTAAATCGGTACTTAGACTAAAGCATGTTCTAATCATATGACAAGTAATAAGAAATGGCTAATTAACTTTGAGCCTTTCGTTAGAATTGCTATTAGGTGTGCTAATGGTAAGACTATAGTCTCTAAGGGTAGAGGAATATAGAACTAACTAGAGTTGATGGGGAAAAGGTAATTATCTATGATGTGTTATATGTTCTGAGATAAGTTGCAATCTAATCGACTAGGATGATTAATTGAAAAAGGGTTTTCTTGCCTAATGAAAAATGCTAAGTTGAAATTGTTTGATAAAGAGGGTAAGCTAATTCTAACTACTCAACTAGCTAATAACAGAACATTTAAAACTAGTATAAGCAAGGTGAGCCATTGTGTTTAAGTGCCACTGCCACTTCTTGTGATGATACTAGTTTATGGCATAATAGGTTTGGACATCTTCCTTTATAAGGCTCTAGATAACTTAAGTACTAATGAACTAGTAAAGGGGTTACCTAAGATAGCTAACACTAAGGAAAAGTGCACTACATGCTTAATGAGTAAACAACCTAGGAAGAAATTTAAGAAACAAATTGAACACAGATCTAAAGACTTATTGGAAGTTGTGTATTCTGATTTGTGTGGTCCTATGGATACTCCATCTATAGGGGGAACAAGTACTTTCTAACTTTTGTGGATGAATACTCAAGGAAGATCTGGGTATATCTACTCAAGTCCAAAAGTGATACTTTCAATGTGTTTAAGAAATTTAAGGCTATGGTTGAAACTCAAAGTGGTAAGAAACTAAAGGTATTGAGGACTGATGGTGGTGGTGAGTATACTTCAAAGGAGTTTGAAGAATCTTTGCACCACCAGATGGTGTTGTTCATGAGGTAACTCCACCATATACTCCACAGCACAATGGAGTGGCAGAAAGGAGAAACAGGACTATCCTAGAAATGGCTAGGAGTATGGTAAAAACCAAGGGACTACCTAAAAGACTATGGGCAGAAGCAGTAGTGACTGCTGTCTATATTCTAAATAGGTGTCCTACAAGAGGTTTGGAGGCTAAGGTGCCTGAAACTATGTGGAGTGGTGAAATACCATGCGTATCTCACTTGAAGGTATTTGGTTCGATTTACTACTGACCATATACACGATAGTAAGAGATCTAAACTTGAGGATAAGAGTAGACCTCTAATCCTAGTGGGATATCATCCTACAGGGGGTTACAGGCTACTAGATCCTAATACTAATAAAACTGAGGTGTCTAGAGATGTGGTAGTGCTTGAAGACAAGCAGTGGGATTGGGAGAAAGCTGAACAGGTAGGTTCAGTGGACTCTACAACCATCGAGGAGGTCTTTAACACTAAACCAAATTCGGGTGACACTAATTCTGATGAAGAGGATCCTGTTCTACCTAATGATGATCCTATGTTACCTAATGTGGACCAAAATCTACATGAAGAGGTAAATGAGGAAGGTGAAGCAGGAACACCGAACAAGTGTGTTGTGAGAGCTCTTCCTAGGCCTCAAAGAGAGAGGAGACCACCTAGGAGGATGCTAGACTTTGAAATGAACATGGATAATCAAGTTACTGAGGATGGTGACTTGGTTCACTTTGCTATGGTGGCTGATTCTGAGCCTTTAGACTATGTGGAGGCACTAAAGTCTAAGGAATGGAAGAATGCCATGTTAGAGGAATTGTCCTCTATTAAGAAAAATGGTACTTGGACTCTAACACTTCTGCCTAAAGGAAAGAAGGCAATAAGTGTTAAATGGGTCTTTAAAGCGAAGTTGGATCCTAGTGGCAAGGTTGTCAAACACAAGGCAAGGCTTGTTGCTAGAGGGTTTCAAACGAGAAGCAGGAATAGACTTTGAAGAAGTCTTCTCCCCTGTGGCTAGGCATGAAACTATCAGATTAGTTACTGCCTTAGCTTGCTATAAAGGTTGGGGCTTGCATCACCTAGATGTTAAGTCTGCCTTCCTAAATGGTCCTTTGGAAGAAACTGTCTACATCTCTCAACCTCCTGATTTTGAGATAAAAGGAAAAGAAGATCATGTGTGTCTATTGCATAAGGCACTATATGGTCTAAAGCAGCTCAAGAGCACGGAATAAAAGGATTGATTGTTTCTTTGTGAACAAAGGGTTCACAAAATGCACCAGTGAACATGGTGTCTATATTAAAGGTACTATGGATACAAACTTAATTCTTATTTGCCTATATGTAGATGATATCTTTGTGTTGGGAGCAATGGAAGGCTAATAGGAGAATTCAAGGAGACCATGCAAATTTGAATTTGACATGACAGGACCTAGGGAACTTGCCTACTTCCTAGGACTAGAGTTCTTAAAGATACTGAAGGTATTATACTTCATCAAAGGAAGTATGTCAAAGAAATTCTCACCAAGTTTTCTATGATGAGAATGCAACAAAGCCCTAAATCCGGTGAGGAATACTTAGTAAAAAGAGGGGTGAAAAAGGTTCTAAGGTTGACCTGACCTACTATAGAGACAGATTATCGGTTCTCTTAGATACTTGTGTCACTCTAGACCAGGATATTCTATTTGCAAGCTGGAATGGTCACAGATTTATGTGAGAACCTCTACAAATCCACCTAAATGCTGCTAAGAGAATTCTAAGGTATGTACAAGGCACAATAAACTATGGCTTATTCTTTCCTAAAGCTAAATCCTCTATGCCTTCTACATCTACCCCCTCTTCTACTCCTACCTTCTCTACTACATTAGAAGCTTACTCAGATTCGGAATGGCGTGGAGACCAATTGGACAGAAGAGGTACATCAGGGTATTTCTTCAAGTTTCTAGGTTCTCCAATCTGTTGGAGTTCTAAAAAGCAGTCAATTGTGGCCTTATCAAGTTGTGAGGCAGAATATGTTTTTGCCTGTAATGTTGCAACACAGGCAGCATGGTTGGAATAACTTCTAAATGAACTACAAGTGAAGCTAACGGAGACTCCTATACTATGGATAGACAACAAGTCAACAATTTGCCTAGCAAGGAATCCTATTGCACATGGCAGGACAAAACACATAGAAACAAGGTTCCACTACTTAAGGGAACAAGTGGCTAAAGGCAACCTAAGGGTAGAACACTGCTCTACTAAAGATCAACTAGCTGACATGTTTACAAAACCCTTAAAAAGGGAAAGTTTTACTAAGCTTAAAGTCAACCTAGAGGCTTGTTCTAGGGTTTTAAAGATCTACTATATCCAGGGGCATGTCCTGTGAATTATGTTTCCCTATAGGTTCTAGCTTAGTCTGATAGTAGCTTAGGTTGCTCTCTATATGTAAGGTTCCTATGTAATAGTTTAGGCTTTTGTCATTATAGGGGGGTGTTGGTTTTGGGTAATTGAAAAAACCCTAAACTAATACTTAAAAAATCAGACTGAGGGATAACTGTCCAACAAACAGAAAAACTACCACATCAAACAATCAATCTTGAAAAAACAGGTGGTTAAAAGTTTGTTGCAAAGTCCTATCCTAAACGGTTTATTCAGTTAGAAGCCGTTAGCTCTACCTAACAGCTTCTAACTGACATGTCCGTCACTATGTGCCTAATAAAAGTGTATATATAGGTAGTCAAGTGTAAATACATGTACATACAATACAATCATTCAATAAAAAATTAGTTTTACATTGAGTATTCTATTGCATTCTTCCTACAACTCCCTGTTCTAAACCGTAAGCTCAATTTTCTCTTCAACCTGAGTCTTTGAGTGTGTGAGTGATCAAGGAGGATCATACCTTGCATACAACAGAAGAAAGTTAGGTTAGGAATTGGTTTTGTGACTAAAGCAATTCTGAAGAAGGAGAAGAAACAGAACAAGGAAATTGGAATTTACCTTTGTGTGTACTTACGCTTTACGAGAGAGATAGCATCAAGAAGCTGGGTAGCGATGGTGTGAGTGCTTGCAAACAAGTAATCTCAGGATTAGTGTTTGTATCACTCAAGACAGAAAGTAAAGATTCACAGGAAGTTAATAGAGGAAGTGACTACCTTTATTATACCTCTGTCAAGGTGATTTCAAAGTGTGAAATCAAGGAAATATTGCATAATCACAACTCAGTGGTACATGCAAGTAGAAATAGTGAAAACCAAGATTAGGGTTTTGTAAAAGATTAAGTGTAGACAAGTAAAATTGTTTCAGGAGTGATTTGTTACCTTCGGTAGAATACAAATTGCATCTGAACTCTGTTTACCTACAAAGAATCGAACAAAACAAAGTTAGGGTTTGATCTGTGAAACTGTGAAGTTAGGGTTTCAAGGGAAATCAGTGAAAATAAGTTCTTACCTCAATCTTAAGGTGATTGAAGGTAGGAATCATCAGAAAATCAACCCAGAACAGAAGTGAAAGGTTAGGGTTTGTGAAAGAAGTGAGAAGAAAGTGTCGAAGCTTCAGGTTTGCAAGATTCAACATAAACCAAAGGGTTTTGTGTTGACTCATCATAAGCATTCATCATCAGCCATTACCAAGCTCGATTCAAGCTTCAATCACCGGAGTGAGAGCTCAAATCGAGCTAGGGTTTTTCTGAGAGATCAGAGAGAAGAGGAAGACGAAGAGAGAAGCAAGAACTCAACCGGCGTTCTTGAAATTTCTGAGGGTAGAGAGAGAAAGCGCAAGTAATATACACCGGGTCAGCATGATCCGCGTGTATCCAACAAATATCGGGTTTGGGTTCCGCACAGACCCGTTAGCAAACAATTGGTGTTATTCAACACAGCTGTGCCATCAAGTGGTTGAGCCCAATACACTAGTTGCACCTCCAGAAGTTGCAGATCACACCTGCAGGAGAAAGAAAACATCAATACTTGAAAAAATTCAATAAGTATCCTAAATCAATAGAGTATATATGATGAAAGAACGTTTGTCACCTTACAAACTTGTTTTGTAGAGTTGAGTTAGACGCAACCAACATTTTCAGATGATATCAAAGTCTTTCCTAAATCCATCTGGGGACCCACCATTATCATCTACGCACCAAGCCCAATAGTGCTCCCACATCGACTAGAGATAAAGTCTCCAAAAAGTATATAATGAAAGGGCATCATTCACCTTACAAGCAGATTTTATAGGATTGAGTTAGACCAAACCCAGTTTTAGAATTTTGCTCATCATGTTATTTTTTAAATGAATGGTTACTTGGCACAATTGTGTTACAATTACAATGAATGTCATTCATAATTTAATTTATTATGGAATTTTTAAGTATGTTGAACTTTTTATTGCTCAGAAAAGGAAACTATTGGCGAAAACTGTAATCGAAATAGGTTAAAAACCATGTATGGGCTTGTGGTGGGTTAGATCTTACTAGGCCAACAATTAATTGGGTTATGGGTTGGCCAATTCTTTTGACACTCCCCTCACTACTCTTTCACCGCCCTCCCCTCTATATTATTGAAAAGACTAATTTACGCCTAAACTTAAAAAAAAAAAAACAATCCCCACTCTTCTCATCTTTCTTTTTCACCTTTACCTTCCTCCACACTCCCCACCCTTACTTCTCTTCACCCACCTCATTCTCCAACTTTCATCAAGCCAAGTTATTTAGTTCGGGCATTTTCCATATTTGATTCAAACTCAAACCAACCTAGTGTGACGCATAAGGTTTATGGCTACGGATTTCAAAAATTAAACTTGTCAGCTTGTGAACTCAAATGGAGCAAATACCCTTTATTTACTTCACGTTTTTTAGGGGATTTGAGTATCTACGTTTTCTTTAGGCCACTTTTTTTTTGGTTGCTAATGAGTTTCAGTTTAATTTGGTGTATTCTCAAAATTTTAGAATTTTTTAATTATTTTGAAGTGTTGGAATTTTATAAATAAAAAAAATGCAGCGTTTTATTTTTAACATTGTTGGTATATAACCTATGAGCCTAATCCAAAGCAACTCATCCAATACAAAGTTGGTTTGGTTCGGATTAATAAAAAAACTAAAAAATCAAACCAATTCAAAGCAAATAAATATAATTGGTTTCAAACAACAAATTTTTGGACAACGATCCGTGAACGAACATCTGACAATGTTCCATCGATTGTTACCACGTCAGTGCTGCAAAACATTTAGCATTAACTTAAGTTTAGCTTCTTATCAATTTTCTACGCAATTGAAAAATACTTTAAACACCCAATTAATGGTACAAAGGTGCCTAAAAACATACTTTCACCTTATCAACTACAATTGCACCTAAAACATATGAACTAATCGCAATAGTTACTCTTGGACAAGTAATTATTAAGCTAATACGGCAAAATAACTCTTATTTCTAAAAGTTATCACATAGTAAAAGAGACACAATTATGTTGTTTGTCTTATATGAGACGGATGCACCCAATTGAGGAATTGAAGTTGAGTTGTGAGTTGTATCTTCTGAAGTACATAATCGATAAAAGGGGTCTAAGGTTACACGTCTTTTCTTTCACCTGTAAAGTAACATTATTAAGTGTGGTTGTATTCACATTCATACACTGTCAAACCTGAGTTTATCTCAACTCTACAACTTGTTTAGTTACATCAGACGTGAGTTTAGTTGATGGTAGACACGTAAACAAACACGCTCAAACGAGTAATTCAAATTTATATAATAGTTGGATTACACAATGTTCCAGTTGTCTGCTTTTGGATCAATAGTTGTTCTGGACTGGGCCTTGAATCTGAAGTCCGACTTTGGGCCTCACTGTGACCCAATTGCACAAATGAAGTCTTCCTCATTGTCAAGACATATTCCGCACCCTACACACAGTTGGTGATCCGTGCGCTACAACTATCAACGGTGGGAGCACTTGCCTGGATCCGACTCCGAGATGCACCAAGTCACCCATGCACTGGAAGCTCCTAGTGCACACTTGGGACTTATAAATACGAGCTCATCACATGTACCAGGTACACATTCACTATTTCTACCTGATTATTATTGACTTCCTCTCGCTAACTTGAGTGGCGGAGGGTCATTGAAGGTACCACACTCAAATTGGACTCTGAGCCCGAATTCCACAGGAGCCCTACCAAATATTAAAGCTGGACTACCCCGCTTCGATTAAGGTTCAGATCAAAAGACGTCTTCCGCTTTCATTTAGAGTTTGGGTTGGGTCTAACTCAACCCTACAAAATCGACTTGTAAGGTGAGAGATGTCTCCTACTTATATACTCTTTTTCAGGTCATATCACATCCGATGTGGGACTCTTAACCAGACAATTGGAGTGTGACCTGAGTGGCCCGATAGTGGGTGGCCCAGCAGATCTTGGATTGTCTTTGATACCATCTTAGAATGTGTGTTGGGTCTAACTCAACCCTACAAAAATGGCTTGTAAGGTGAGGATTGCCCTTTCATTATATACTCTTATGAAACCATATCTCTAGCCAATGTGAGACTTGGGTTTCTGTCAATACACCCACTCACGCTCAGCACTATTGGGCTTGATGTGTGGATAATAATGATGGGTGGCCTGAAAGATCTAGGATAAACTTTGATACCATCTTAGAATTTGGTTTAGGTCTAACTCAACACTACAAAACCGACTTTTAAGGTGAGGATCCCCTCCCAAGACTTGATTGTAATTGATCCACGAGACATCTTCCGCTTTCATTGCATATACCGACAATCATAGTTCAAAAAAACTATCATACTTCACCATAAAAGAGTATAATTCACTTGAAGTGATACCATGTTAGTTTGGTAAAATGAATTTCTCTATTATTCGGTGAGTAACAATATACAAGTAGTAATAATAATATCTATATATAATACAAGTAGGATCTAACACATTAACTACAAATGATTTGTTGACTCATAACATATTCAGCGTCTACTAGAAGAATCTAACACATTAATTGTAAATAATTTTCTGACTCATAACCTAATCAGCATCTACTGATACATGTAAAAAATTAATTATAATAATATATCTAATAGTATTAGGAGCCTCAATTAATGCTCCCATCCCCGAAATTGAAACTTATTTTTACTCCCTCCGTTTCACAATACATGTACTTTGAACTAATTAATTATAATAATATATCTAAATATTTGAAAAGTCCAATGAAACTATATTCAGATAAAACTAAATAACACTCTTATAATTTCATTCAAATTAAGGTTCCATATGCGCTTCAAAAAAATTATAGTTCCATATGCACTTGGAGCCAAATTGAATCAATTAATGTTCTTCCATCCATGTAAACACGGAGTACTTTTAAAATGAAATTGAAACTTATTTTTGTCATGTAGAGCTTTCTGCATAGACCATGCCAATGCATAAAACTTATATCCATTGAAGACCAAAATGATAGTGACAGAAAACTTATTTTTATCTACTATGATTCTTTCTTGCTCAATTTTGTTTCATTAGTCATTAGTAGTAACTTCACTCGTTTCCCCCTTGTCGGGGAAACAGTATAGCAAAGCAAACAAAGCATGGAATGTGCTGCTAGCCCAGGAAGAAGCCAGGTGTTAATTTTCCCCAAAGCCACAAATACAAAAACTCAAAATACCATTTTACCCTTCTCAACAAGCCACGTGTCCCCACAACAACAAACTTTTGCCAACAGTCCCACGTAGCTTACGCTGTTCCGTCCGCGCCAAACGTACGAGGTTGTACTCTCCACCTCCACGTGCCAACCATCGCTTTCATCAACACATCCTAAGCAAACAATCCTTGACCAACACCTGGTAGCCACGTCACTACCCATCATATATATCCACCCCTAACACAAAAATAACGGCACCAATATTATTTATTCATGAAGTACAACACTCACTCTCACTTCAAAATATACTCTCACTCTCACTCTTACTCCCCCAAAGGAAACCCGCCAAGTTAAGCAAGAGGACCAAAGCGTGTGGGACTCTCTCTGGTCCCAAAAAATATGTCTATTCCCATTTCAAGTGGTGTTGGAAATTCTTCATTACCAGATAAGGAACAAGAAAATTCTATCATGGTATCCGCACTTATACATGTTATTGCTGGCGACTCCGAGAGAGCAACCTTTAATCCTATTATTACTGATGGTGGCACTTCTCAACAGATTCAACTAGCTACCAACCAACACCACGACCGGGAATTCGCATTAGCCACGTCATCATGGTCCTCTAGCACAAGTGGGTCCCTCTTCTACCAATCAGATATTGACACGTGTCGTGTTTGCCAAATCAGTGGCTGTCTCGGTTGCAAATTCTTCCTGCAACCACAGCCGTCGGATGAGGAGGAAGTGAAGAAAGTGAAGAAATACAGGGGAGTGAGACAGAGAGCATGGGGAAAATGGGTAGCAGAAATTAGAGACCCAAAAAAAGCTACTCGTGTTTGGCTAGGTACTTTTGAAACTGCAGAGAAAGCTGCAAGAGCTTATGATAAAGCTGCTATTGAATTTCATGGTGTAAGAGCTAAGATCAACTTTGATTTCTCTGATTATGCTGTTGCTGAGAACCAAAGTGGTGCAAAAGTGGAGAAGGAAGAGGTTGTAGGAATGAAGCAATTCAAAACTGGAATCTTATCATTTGGAGGATCAGATTAAACTAGAGCACGTAAAATGTTCAAGTTTGTTCCCTTGAAGTTGAAGCTACTCACGCTTGAAGTTCATCTTTTAAAAATTTAAACTTTTATTTGGTCATTTATTTCCAAAATAATTGTTTAAGTTAGTTGGTTATCGATTTGATTTCTTAACTTATTTGTATTTGTTTTGTACTACGTAGTATGAATCAAATTTATGTTACAACTTTTTGGAACACCACATCAATATTATGTTATGATGATGTCTTGAATGTCCTTAAGGTGGCGGGGTAATTAGTGTTCGCACCCCCTTTTTTTCTAATACACCTCGTAATGAATTTTTTATTATTTTTTGAAATACCCCTATTCAAAAGTTAACTTTTGGAAGTTATGTCTATTTTATTGATTAATAGCCTTCTAAAAACTAGCTTTCCAATAACATCTAACTCAACTGGCCAAAAAAAATATATTTAAGAGAATTCTGACATACCTATTGAGTTTTTGGTGGGAATGATATCTTGCGGCCAAAATTAATACAATATTTAAAGATAAAAAATGATGTGTCACCAAATGATTGGCTGTAAGTAAGGATGACAAAATGGGCATAGCCCGCCGGCCCGACTCACTAGCTCGCCAAAAAATGGCGGGTTGAGTTGGTGATTTCACCTCGCTAATCCATTGTAGCTCGCCCCGTCAAACCCGCCAGTTCGGCAGCGAGGCGGGGCGACCAGCCCGCCATGTTTATTTTTCTTATGTCCCTTACTTTTAATTATTCAAAATATTTTTTTATGTTTTTTTGGCGGGATGTACTAGGCCCACTAATCCGCCGCCTCGTATTTGAAGCCTAAAAACTACACCTCTCCGCCATATAAGCAACAACACGCTTTTTAGCTCTTGAAAAATAATTTAAGACAATATATAAAGTGCACTTTCATGCATTAAAAATGTGTTTGTTTATATTGAAATCGAACGATATGTTTTTAATGCATTCTTTATTTGTTAATTTTAATGGCGGGTCGGCTCGCCAAACCGCCAAGAGGCAAGGCAGACTCAATTTCTCAACTTAAGCCTGCTCGTCCAATTTTTGGCGGGCTCACGGAAGGGCGGACACCCGAGGCGGACTAGCCCCTTTTGTCATCCTTAGCTGTAAGTATCATACCCAACAGAAGTTAATCGAAATCTTAGTTCCTTTGGATTTGGGCAATCGATTGTGCTTCGTGCATTCTTCATCTCTTTTATGCAACAAAGGTATTTTTAGTTATGTTTTTCAAGTTTTACACGACTTAACTTCTAGACCAAAGTGTAAAATATGTTTTGGAAATTTACTTTGTAATTTGTAACTTTTCAAATTCCGGAGTTAAACTTTCAGAACACGTTGACAACTCAAGTAAGGAATGATTATTTTGGAAATAGAACACGCAGAGAACTTGATTTTAAATAGATGGATTATCAATTTGAAAAAGTGAATAGGCCATCAATTGGATGGCAAATGGAGAGCCGAAAATATACAATTTCAAGTTATGAGTGAGAAAAATATACAACAAAAGGAGTTGGCTCACAAGAATCCTAAAACAGAAAATGTGATTGTCCACTTATAAGTTATAATTCAAAAAAAAAGTTGACTCGCAAGATGAAATTAGGAACGCCTTTTTTAAATTAGGAACGCATGATGAAATGTTGGCTGGGCAAGAACAATTTGAGTATTTCCTAATGAGAAAGCGTTTTCTTATTTGGCTTGTAAGCTGTAAGATATCATTTGGTAAAATTAACTAACAGTTCTGTGTTTTTAGGTTTTGTTGCATTTTACTAGCTTGTTTTCTTAGATGTACTGATTTGGATTACTAGGTTCTTATCACCAAATGTCATTACCATTCAGTTCAGACATTTTTTTATCAATATTCAGTTCAGACATTGAACAAGCCTTCTAGTCTAGTAAATAAAACAAGAGAAATAAGACAAATAGGGAAAGGTTTGCTAGAAACTTCTATACAGCCCTTTAAAGTCCATAAAATTAAATTATCCACGTGTCAAAGCTACGAGCTCCAACAACAATCAAAACCAAGTGCTAGACAAGAAAATTAGGATTTCTCAAAACTGACACTTCCCCTTGTAATAATGGAAAGAATATATGAAGACAACTAATTTTGATACACAAAATCCCAACAAGGTGAGACAATAATGTGCAATCAATCACTTCAACAACCTTAATAATCTAACATTCAACATTCTGTACCCAAAATAGAAGCTAATCAAAAATTTATTTCACCTTGACCAAAAATTGACAATAAGTTACTTCTTGCCACTCATGACAACGATGATGATGACCCATTAACAGCTTGCTTGGCCACATAAATTTGTTTGACCTTTGAAGAGGAAAAATTCTTATCTGCACCAAGAGATTGGTTTCTTCCTTGGTATCTACGATGAGACCATTCACTCCCAGAACCATTTCTTTGAGAAACACCACTTCCTCTTTGGTAATTAGCATGTCCTGAAGAATGGTTATACTGCTGGGTAGAAGCAGTTTGGTGCAATGGCTGACTCTTATAAGAAGAACTGACATTTTGCTTATTACCATTACTGCTATTATCATTCTGAACATCAACCTTGCCAGCATCTGTAATAGTTATCACAGATGGAGTTTTGTTGACAACACCCTGAATAGAAGTCTTGGCGGTAGTGGAGTTTGAGTTGTCCACTAATCCAAGTTCTTCGGGCAATACATTTACCCCAGCTGCTCTAGGAAAATTCTTGTCACCATCAGAAGTTGTTGAAGTCTGAGCATCGGTAAACCTTCTAACATTTATTGGCGGCTTGTCATCAGAGGAAGTTTGTACCCCTTCTTGTTGATGTGAGGGCATTGATAAAGGAATGGATGAATGTGGAGCATTAGGAACATGCGGCCATCTGGCTTGGCCTGACATCTCGTGGGAGGGCTGACACAAAATTCACACATTTGTTAGCTACTACACAAAGAAAGATTAACACCTTTAACAGATAAACTAAAATAAAGTAGCAACCGATGGCTTTAATTATCTTGTTGAACAAATTTAACTAAAAATGACTCGTATTGACAAATTCCAAGCTACAATTAAGCTATCCCCAGCACTACAATACTGCAAAACAATCATAGAAGCTTTTGAATAACCATTGTAGAAATTTACCCCGACCCGAGAAAAACTAAAATGAAGTAGCAACCGGTGGCTTTAATTATTTTGTTGAACAAATTAAACTAAAAATGACTCTATTGACAACTTCCAGGCTACAATTAAGCTATCCCCAGCACTACAATACTGCAAAACAATCATAGAAGCTTTTGAATAACCATTGTAGAAATTAACCCCGAGACAAACTAAAATAAAGTAGCAACCGATGGCTTTAATTATCTTGTTGAACAAATTAAACTAAAAATGACTCGTATTGACAAATTCCAAGCTACAATTAAGCTATCCCTAGCACTACAATACTGCAAAACAATCATAGAAGCTTTTGAATAACCATTGTAGAAATTAACGTCAAGACAGATTAACTCTTTACCTGAAAAGGAGATACATCAAACATAGCAACGGGAGATCCCATTGGCGGAAGTGGCGAACCAGGAGCAAGACGTTGAATTTGCGAAGGCATGTTAGCAGGATTACGCTGTGAAGATGCCATATTCATATTGCTCATATCCCCTTCACCAGCCCCTGCAGCAGAAGTTGGAGGGATGTGTTTCCAATCAGGCTGCTTTCCAGAGGGTATATAAGTGGCACCCATGAAACTCAAGCCAACTTGACCAAATTGTCCAACAGGTGCAAAATGGTTATAAACGACCATGTGTGGCGGCCCTTGGACTCCTGGAATGCCCCCAGGAGGAGCAATAAAAGGTCCGGTATATCCTGTTGGAGGACCATAAAAGGATTCCACACCAGAATGGCACTGTTGCCAGCTCCCAATTGGCCTTGATGCTGCTGCAGAACTCTTTTGAGGCTGTGACTGTGTTGTAGAAGTAGACTCATCATGTGGTCCAAAAGCATACACAGGACCACCCATCATAGGGTTCATTTCATAGAAAGGAAAATGAGATGGTGGGCCAGAAGGAAAATGAGGAGGGACAGAAGGAAAATGCGAGATCATCTGGCCTGAAGAATTCTGTGTATTTGTTAAGGGAGGCCACAAGGAAATTGGTGGAGTCTCAACAGATAAGTCTGCAGGAAGAGATACACTAAGAGGCTCCCCAGATCTAGATTGGCTAGCTGATTGCTGCTCACAGCCTACTCCTGCCAATGTAATAAATATGATTAGCATATGGCAACATGAAACAAAAAACAATAATGATGTATTATATAAAGGGAAAGGAATCACCTGATACTACCCTATCAATGTCTGCAGCTACAAAACTTTTAGCATCTGAAACTGACACAGAACAAGTACCCAATTCATTTCCAACAACCTCATCACTACCAATAGCAGCAACAGCAACGGCAGAAGCAGCTGCTTCGGCTTCAGCTTCGGCATCGCAATCTTCTAAATGGCCATGGGATTCATTACCATGTTTCTCTTTATCAAAGAAAATACTGCAATCATTGTCAGACCCAGCAAGGTTGTGGGATATTTGCATCTCTGATCTAGATGATCGAGGAGGACCGATGCCATGAGACAAAACACGGCTGCTAGGAGGAAGAACAGTTGGAGATGTTACTGCCCCTGAAAACAAAAAAAAGAAATATCCTGTCAGCTGGGAAACTAACATCCAGAAATATTATGTCAAACTGCATTACTGCACGAAAGTGGCCTTTCAATGTTATTATGACCAACTGATTTGACTAAACAAATCTAAATGCAGAATTTAATTTCTAACCAAATTGAATTTTCTCTCCAGCAAGCAAGGAATTTATTGGGCTGGCAGCAGATGAGAATGCTTTCTCTTTTGACAAAACGGATGATCTTGGCAAGCTGGATTCACTAACAGCACCTGTCATTTTGCCAGCAGAAGCCTGTGAATCAAACTGTTGGGGCTTCATAGCCTCATCAAGTTGTGTCTGTGTTAGCGCCATGACCTGCCATGCAATTTATTTTAGATTTCAACACAAATATTGAACAATAAAATATTTATGGATGGGATATTATAAGACCTAGTTGTTTAAAACCAGGCAAAATTCTAATAATATGCAGCGATTGGTTTGACAACATAGAAGGCAATATGATAATATCCTATGTTTAGTTAGGCACTGTATATATCATTCTGGATAACAAATTTTACCCAAAAAAAAAAATATCTTCTACTGAAAATACTCAGCCAAAAATTCAAAATTTATTGAGTTGCCCTAATTTTAAATTATAAAAATCCCAAAGGTAAAAAACAAAAACAAAAATCTCATGGGAACTATGTACATTCAAACATTGATAAAAAATAAGTCTGCACATAGAGATCAACTAAATTCTAATGAAAACCTGAATTTAATTGCTAGTGATAGGTTTAGTGGGAGTCCTAAATCCTTAGATGGTCTAATATTATATTTATGTGTAATTGTGTATAGTAGTTTTTAAAAAAATACAAGTTCATTAACTTTTGAAAGCTTTACTATATAACTAAGAATTAAATCAAGCAAAGTTCATTTTTAGAAGACTAAGTACAATCTATAAATTTTACAATACATAAAAAGTGTCATAATTAACCTTAGCAAGTTATAAAACATTCAATAGTTAAAATGAAAAATCATTTAAACAGATTCATTGTCATGATGCAGATATGGGCTCCCATCAACATCATCTCCCTACTTCAAACACAACATATCACTTACGCCTTAACAGAATCAAAGCATAAACCAGTCGAGTTCACCAAGTGAGATCTCAATGACTGACACATAAGGGTGGCAGTTGGAATCAAGCAGGTCCATTTAGGTAATCAGCCATAGATCGTGTCAACTGGAGGCTAACCCTAGCCCGGAGTGAAGAAAGTATAGCTTGGGTTGATAATATTGTTGGCAAAGCTTGGGTTGATAATATTGTTGGCATAGCATTAAGTAGGCTACAATTCCAACTGATCTATTGGCCAATATATGCTTTACTTATTACTTATCTATATAATTGGAGTCTCACATTTAAATTTTAAAAGACTTATTTAATTAAAATTTCAAAAACAATAAATTAATTTGCATCCAAAAAATTTAAAATATAACCTTTACTTAAAATAGATTAATATTTGTAGGGTTGAAACTTGAAATTGAAGAGTACATGAGCATACACCATCAAACTATAACTAATCATTATCTTACAACTCAAGGCCGAATTAAGTTATCCATTATTTTTTATATAAAATAAAAAAGACTTTTTTTATTTTTCTATAAAAAAGAGGGTTTTGAATCTTTTGATGGATAAACTTAATAAGAATAAATAGTATACTAACACCAAACGACTAATAAACTTAATAATAATAATAATAATAATAATAAAAAATAGTAGACTAAGTTCCTAACACCAAACGAATAATAAACTCACTGTGTTGTATTAGCTTAATCTATCATGGATAATACATGTCAGTCAAACGAGCATCAACAAAGGGGGACCACATACATGAAGCAAAACCTAGTTTATTATTGTTGAAGCCAAATAAACAAGCAATAAAGTGAACAAGTTAAATCCAAATAAAGCAAAAGCAATAAGGAAATCAAATTACGCCCATAAAGTAAAATCAAGTTTCTAATATTGTTGAATCCAAATAAACAAATATTGAAGTATAAAGCAAAAGCATAAGCCACTGTTGTTATAACTTAAAAAGGGGGAGGAGTTGAAACCTGTTGGCTAATTTGCACATTGCCCCAAGAGCCCAGAGATGGCTGAGCATTAGCAACAACTTTGTTCTTGCTTTCAAATATCACACCAGACCCAGGGTCTTTTTCACTACCAGAAACTGATGGCAGACTTGTATGAAGTGACCTGGAAAAGGAAATAAATATAAACATTGACGTTTTTTTTAAAGTGATAGCCTAGTTACAAGACAGTAGCTACCTGTTTGTCTGTGATCTTAAATGTGGCTGGCCATCAATTTTCATAGGAGCTGGGCCTATAGGAGGTAATGTTTGGGACAGTAGGTTTGGATTATATCCAGATGAGGCATCACTCTTTCCCTTCGCATGCACCTCAGTAGCAATAAAATCAGCACCACCACTGTTTGACGCTTCTCCAGTAGAAATGAATCCTTTGCTAGAATTGGCCTTGGTCCCAGTACTTAGTGAAGTGGAACGGGTTTTCCGTGGCACCTAGTATTAAAAAGAAACACAAATATAAAAGCACTATAAAATAAGGTTATTCCTACAGACAGGAACTGTGAAGGTTATATACCTTAGCAACCCGAGACTTAGCCTTGATTTCTTTCTCTCTTTGTTCTCGACGATCATTTATCATTTGCCTCTTTGACCTGACTTCTATGAAGTCATCTTCATCACTAGGAGCTTCAATTCCAGGTTGCTCAAACACACGAATAACTCCACTTCGCAATGGAGCATCTACATCTTCCTCAGAACACAAGTTCCTTTTGAGATTACTCTGTCCAGAATGCGAGGTGCTCCGAGTCTTTGTTGATTGTTTTCCATCAACCTTCTCAGATCTACTACCATAATTGACGCTGTCTGAATTGTCTCCAACTAATTCTACTGTCTGTTTTCCCAATTTATTAGCAAAAGACTTCCTAGGTCCAGTTCTTCCAGCCATGCCGGTTCCCCTTCCCGTGACATTTGACTTATAATCCAAACCAAACTGATCAGTTGAAACATAACTAGAAGACTGCCTCTTCTCAGCACTTTCCCGAACTCGAAACTCAGTGCGCTGTGTATTCCGATTAGGTCTCCTCATAAATCCTCTGGCGTCTGCACGATTATCCCTTGGAGCTGGAGCTGATGATTTTGAGCTTGAAGTTTTTACTGTATAGACATATCTCTTTCCTCTACCACCAGATACTGGAAATTGTGATACCGATTCCATTAAATCTCTCCCTTCTGAAACTGAATGAAGTAATCCGTCTTTGGTATGAGGCAAAACTTGTGGTTCTTTAGCATTGGATGACGAATTGTTACTCTTTCCAACTACATTTTGGCCCTGCTGCTTGTCCAATTGGAAATTGGTAGCAGTCCTTGTGCTATTATTAACACCATGGGAAGCATCAATTTGACCCTGCTTCATTCCAAGCATATTTTCGGCATCATTAGTTGGCAGGGAACCTTGGGATAAGTTTCTTGAACTATCTGGTTGGCCAAGAATAGAATGATGCCTTTCTGGACCAGTTTGTACGGGCATTTGACTTCCAGAGTTATGATTAAAAGGGAAACCAGATGGGATATTATGCTGAACAAATGACATTGATTGAGGACCCAGAGGCATCATCCCCTGTGATACGGGAGACGCATACCTAAGCTGGCCAAATTGAAACAAAGGAGGCTGTGATGAGTGCATATGAGAGAGGGGTGCACCAACCTGTGGATGCAGATGCAGAGGCATCTGTATAGAACCTATTTGTATGGCTGGTACAGGTGATGGTATCAAAGACGGACCAGAAAAAAGACCAAATTGAAGCTTAATGGGTAACTCAGGTTGACTTGGAGCAGCAGCTAGATTGGACGTTAGAATTTGACCTGAAGATGTGTAGTGCGGGGCAATAGCAACTGAAGATGGCGCAGACAGGCCATTAGAAGCTACTACATTGCCTAAACTCTCAGATGCCACTGTTGAATGAGCATTAACAGGCTGAATGACCAAATCTGGAGTTGGCTTTTCTGATTCCTGGAATACACTAGAAGAACTATCGAGATTAACCTGAGAGGTATCATCAACAGGTTGAAGTGCTTCGCCATCCTTGTTAAAAGGCACTTCTAGAGTCATGTTTGAAGTCCTTTCAAACTCCTCATTGGGCAACCCAACCTGAACGCCCTCATCAAATCCTAATACTAGGTTATCCATTAAGTGTGGCAATCCTTTTTCCTGCAAATGCATATTTTCAAAATCCTGGTGGAGGCCAGTATTATCGTCTCCTTCATGCACTTCATCTTCTTCCCGATATTCTTCATCTTCATCATACTCTTCTTGCTCCTGGAACTGCTCATTATTCTCAGTAGTCCATTCATCATCATCTCCACTAGAGACAGCACATGAAGCAACATTCTCGTTACCAGCTACAGCAGGTGTTGCAATGGATTCATTGTCTAGAGCTGAACCAGGGCCATTTTTGTTCTCTTCAGAAGTCAATATCACAGGAGAATCTCTAGAGTCATCTAGGTCATCGTGAGAGAGATGTGTGGGAGAACTAGGGGCACTTGAAACAGAGAGTGACGACTGAGAAGCACACCTTTGTGAGGTCTCAACTTTATGATCCTCATTCTGAGGAGTCTCTGGGAGGGTATCAACTATTCCAGGCTGTCCAAGATTGCCATTATCATAACCAGTTGGCAGGGCAGAGTTACTCCTTGTTGCCTGACTATATGGCATCTCATTTTCTAGGAATGCAGAAGGACCAGGGTTTTCATTTCCACTCCTATAAGTTCTGTGAACAGAAGCAATTGAAGGAGGCGGTAGAACACGAGGCTGCCTGACAGAATACCGTGACCTCCCCATAGTATTAGGTCCATCTGATTCAAAATTTTGGTAAGGAGGACGGTCGGGGAATGGAGGAAAACGGGTGCGGTTCTGTGTCCAGCCATCGCCAAATCTTTCAACAAAATTTTCATGAAAATCAGAATCTATCTCCGTATTTCTGCTAAGATGATCTCCATCAACAGGTTGATTCCACCTGTGGCCTTTAACATTAGCATAGTCATCTAAATGAGGCTCTGAAATCCCTCCCTTATTGTAAGTCCTTGAAGACATATATCCAGCACCACCATTATAATCCTTCCTCATAAATGGCTTCCCACCAATGGATGAATCTCTACGAGGACTGTTGTGACTACTATCCTGGTCCTGTGGATAGAATGGCGGGCTACTCCAAGTCTCATATGCATCTCTTCTCCATGAATTAACTGGTTTTCCTCTATCCACAAAGGTGGAAGATAGATCTCTAGAGAAATGAGACCTATTCACACTTGATGAATCTGAAGATGCCGAAGTTAATATCCTGTCAACCATTCTTTCACTATCCTCCCAATCACCTACATCTGTAGCCTTGGATGCATCTTTTTCATTTACTATCCCATGCATTTTCTCATCAGTAACAACTGGAGCATTACTGTTACCTTTGGTTACTTCAGCCTGCCTCCTAGCAATCCTTTGCTCCAATTCTAACAGTTTTTGTCTAGCAGCTTGTTTCCTCCTCTCCTCTTCTAATTGCATTCTTTGTTTCTCTTCCTCCCTTGCGAGCCTCAACTCTTCAGCCTTTTGCAAAGCTTCAACCCTTTCTTGTTCTGCCCTCCATGCTGCCTCTCTAGCTTCATCTTCCAACCTCCTCTGCCTCTCTTCATGTTCCCTAGCAAGTCTTAGTCTTTCCTCCTCCTCCCTGCGAACTAAATCCAATGCCCTTTCTTGCTCTTCAATGATTCTCTGCCGCTCTTGTTCTTGCATCCTCTGAACCCTTTCAAGCTCAGCCTCAAACGATTCCCTAACAGGATCGTGGAAATCAGTTTGCTTGGTTACATCCTTCTTCTTCTTGACCACCCCAACAAGACCTCCTGAAAAAATATCCCTCCCATCAAATGTAGTTGCTCCAAAATCTTCCAAGTAACCCTTTTCATTCTTTGGCAAAGTGCGTTTTTCTCTGCCAAAATTAAGCAGAGGATCATTAACAGGAAGCCCTTTACCACCCAAAGAAAATGAAGATTTGGAAACCGAGCTCTGGGCAGAATCAACTCTATTCCTGTTATGCTGATCACCACCAACATGACGATGATCCCGTGGCCCATTTCGTTCACCATATGATTGCATCACATTATTCCAAGGCTGTCTCCCACTCTGACCATATCCCACATCCCTCTTTCCAGAATCATCATGAACAACATCTCTAAAGGAGGACGAACTATACTTGTTATCCTTCCCTACATCTCTATTCCCACTAGAAGGCCTTGCACCAACAACACCATTTCTCTCATTCCCAGCATCTTTCACACCAAACCCATCCTTAGAAATAGTCGAACTCCTCCAAGAATTCCCAGAATTCCCTTCCCTTCCAGGCATTCTATCATAAGGGTCCACCTTAGGAACTTCACTGGAGGAAACCTTTCCAGCTTCATTGCCCCTCAACTGTCCCCTCTTGTCAAGACCACTACCACCCTGCTTCTGTGGCAAAACACCAACACGAGGCATATCAAAATCCCAAAAAGCATCACTCTTTGGAAACCCATGATCTCTGCCCTCTCTGCTCCGCTCCTGGAAACCATAGCCCGTATCGCGCTCATCATCAGCCCAATCAGTTCTCGGATTCAACCTAACCAGAGGCAAAGGTCCTGGAAAAAACTCATCATGATTCCTCCTACCTTGGCTTTGATTCCCCCCACGAGAACCAATAAAACCACGAGTCTCACGGCCATTTTCACTGAGAAAATCCCCACTGCGGGGAACATTGAACCTAGAGTTCACATTAACAGCTGAAGAACCATCACCATCAGCATCCACATCCTTACCCTTCTTCTGCTCAAGAGATACATTCTCGTAAGCCAAATCCTTAGGCTTCTGATTCGAATTCTCCTGGATCTTCTGATTCTGGCCAGGCCCAGGTGCAGGAGGCACTAACGTGGCACGCAAAGAAGGAAAATCCTCTCCTCTTAACACCGCCGACATAACAGGCGGAGCAGCCGGTCCAACCGCCTTATTTCCCCGGCCAAATGCATCAAACGGCCGTGGCCCATCATCCGACAAAATTGGCTCTTTTTCTTGCAAAACCACTGCTGCCGGCTTCGTCCACCCCATCCCAGACGACGAAGGTCTCGAACCACTTCCCGAACCAGCTCCACCAGCCGGACCACCACTAGATCCAAGCGAATCAAACCGTTCATGCTCTTTCCGGAGCGAAGGTAAATTCAAGGGGGGAGGAACAGAAAGCTTCGACCCCGGCTTCTGCGAACTCCTAGGTCTCGATAGCACCGCCATACCACCACCAGCACCGGCAGGTCGCGGCGTTCTGGTGGATCCAAAAGATGTGGTATTCTGCCCATACGACTTGTTCAGATTCACAGACACATATTTTGTGCCGGAATTTGCCATCGCAGTCGCACCGCAAGTGTAAATCGCCAAAGCATGAAAACCCTAACCCTGTTGATTTTCCACTCGTGATCTGAATTCGTCAACGATCGAATCGAACTCTCTAACCCTAATCCAAACCGTGATGATCGAAACGACGTCGCACCGAAGGCTTCAACAGTGATTGGTCGATAGATCGGTTTCCGTTACCTTTAATTCCGGTTTTAATTAGGGTTAGTGGTGAGAGGAGTTAGGGTTTGAATTGAAAGGGGTGAGTAGGATAAGAGGATCACCACCGAGGGCGTAAAATAGAGCGCGGCGGTGGTTAGGAGCGCAACCAATGAGAGAAGCCCTACTCTAAAATGTGTACGTTTATAAGCGGAGAAGGAGGGAGAGAAATAGACGGGAAAGAAGTTAACAATGAAGGATATAACTACTTAACGAGTTGGACCAAACTAAGCAAATGTTTTTTTCTGTCTTCGTGTTTCAACCCCTGTGTTTCAAGGTATTTATGTTTCCACCACACTCTCCCCTTCACGTGTGCAATAAAAACATTCAGTTTAATTAAGTATACAGTTAGCCTATAATAACTTAGGCAAAATCGGTCATCTGCTTCTTTAATTAAAGTATGAAATCTTAGATTTATCTTTTATTTTTATTTTCAATTTAAGCTTTTAAGATTTAAAATGTTTTTTTTAAAATGTTACTTGAGAAAAAACAAAAAATATATATATATATATATATATATATATATATATATAATTGACTTTAATTTATAAATAAAAACATTTGACTTTACAAATGTTTGAGCAGAATATATATTGTAACTAAACTTTAATTTAATAATAATATACCAATAATTAATATAAAAACAGTATATATTTTTTGACAAAAAAAACGGTATATATATGATCGTATCTTGATCACCAAGTATTGTTGTCTGCTGCTCCTTCGTCCGGTCGTTGATGTGGAATGAGGACCGGTCTTGAGAGCACCTCGGCAGTACGCAAAGACACTCTCGACGCCTACAGTCGGAGAGGTGTGCTAACGAAAGCGGTATCACGGGATAGGAATTGCGTGCACGGCGGTGTGGATGAAGGTGGTATTTATACCACTGGAGCGACCTAGCCGTTGCGATAAATACGGCCGGCCGCCGAGAATTGCGGACCAAGACACGGTCTTGGGCCGTTCTGCTGGATTGGGCCGCTGGCCCGTCGCTAATGGCACCTCCTTGTATGTGCTAATACGCCCCGGAACAATATATATATATATATATATATATATATATATATATATATATATATATATATATATATATATATATATATATATATATATATATATATATATATATATATATATATATATATATATTACATAAATATTTGACTTTAATTTATAAAAAATTATATTTATAAAAACATAAATATAAATGTTGCACCCAAAAAAGTGTGTGTCTGTATATATTTTCAATTGGACTGGTCACTATGTATAGGAGCTCGACAGCTCTCCGCTCTACAGAAGGAAGAAGAATTTTCTTATCTGACTGACCGTCGGTTAACATATTCCCGCTCATACTTGCTCGACAAAATAGCCATAATGGCGTAGTTATTTAGGAATCCCTAATTCCTCTCCTGCCTATCTTGTATCTGTTAGATCGGTCATAATGTGTAATAATGAGTCATAATCTCACTTTGTATTATAAATACGGCTCTTTGAGGCCAATATACAGATCCAAAATTCGAGTCTCCATATTTTACTAGTTTTACATAGTTCTTATGCAAATTATATTATAACTACATTAATCTTGTGTTCAGTCGTTTCCCTCCTCGAAAAGAGATCAGAACATTGGTGCCAACTGTGGGGCCTAGGTAAAACTTTTACCGCGCCTCACGCAAATCAAAATACTTCAAACACCAAAGCAATGGTTACCACTAGAAATGGAGGATCTGGTAGTGGTGACCCAGGTGAGCCTAATGGCCACCCCAATAACACCGACCCAATTGTGGATGAGTTTATGGCAGTAGTTCAACTACTTCAAACCCAGAACGCTGAGCAACAACAAAGGAATGAGGAGCAGCTGCTTCGCTCCCAAGCCTTGGAAGCGAGGGAGGCGCAACTACAAGAGCAACTGACAGATATGAGAAGATGCACCCAAGTACTGGAGGCCACCCAGACTCTGCTGCAGAGTTTCTAGCCATGCACGGCAGGGATCCAAGCTGTGGAGATTCCACCAATGTTCAGAAAGCCTTTCGTCGGAAGCTACAACGGCCATGAGACTCTGCAAAGCCACATCGGTGCCTTTCAAACCCAAATGTTTATCAACAACAGAAATGACGCTATAAGCTGTAAAATGTTTGTGAGAACACTAGTCGACATCGCCCTCAAGTGGTTCAAGGGTATCCATGCGCGATCGGTAGCAGAATTTGAAGATCTAACAAGCAGATTCACCCAACAAAAAGAAGGAGGTCAGGTTCGGGGATCTGTTTGACATACGTCAAGGACCGATTGAGCCCCTTAAGAACTACCTAGTGCATGGAAAACACATACACTTGTGTGCAAGTATACACTGTCCAAAAACAAGTAGTAAAAAGATCGAACCCACAGAGATTGAAAAACTCACTTTTAAAATCAATATAAAGTAATAAAGTGTAAAGTAACAAAGTAAGAAAATAATTTTGGATTTTGTGATGATCACAACTAAGTTAGATAGAAAGCAAAGTAAAAATGTTGATAGTGTAAAAGAGAAAAGCTAGTTGGAATGTCTTCATCAAGTAATTTACTTATAAGTGTTTGATGCAGTATGTGATGCAGCTGCACTGAATGCTGTTGCATTAGCTATGTGCCTTTCGGTCACTTTCTTCAGAGTATCATGACCAGCTCTTATGATCCTTGTTCTATGCAGTAAAGAAAGGGGTGTCAATGTCTATCTTGCCTCCTAACAATTATCCAATTTGCTTAAATAAATTCACTCTTGTATTTTAAGTACCCACAATTATCCTATGGACTATACTATCCTATCTCTAGGACTTAGCATGGTTTTCACAAAGTTTTCTTTATGTAAAACACTCACCCATATTAGTTCTTGAGTTCTTAATTGTAAGTCATTTCTGGTCATTTACAAATCTTACTTATTCTAAGTGATCAAGTTCAAAATAAGTATTGAAAAGATTATCAAGCAAGAACTAAAGTACAAACATACATACATGCAACATACTTACTTAAAAGCTCATTAAATGATTAGAACATTCCAACTAAGAAAGGTTTAGCTAACAAAAGACATTGCAAGATATATATATATATATATATACTAGTATGTACACCTGTGCCAGCACGAGAATACATTTTATGTGAACATAACGTCATTGAGTGGTTAATTGTGTCGTTAACATATTTTTTGTTACCGTCTTTAGTCGTTTCATGTGATGCACGCGCGTTTTTCGAAAAAATGGCATCTTTACTCCCACTTTAGAATATAATAGGGTAATGAAATTCGTGTGGTTTAAAAAGTCGCTAATTGTATATACATTCAGAATTAATATAGACAACTTAGAACATACAAATGACAATCTGCGTTGTCCAAAGGTCAAATTTTATACTTTGTCAACAAATATATATGGGACAATATTGAAATAAAACTGAAATATAGTTTACTTATATCTAAGTCATTAGAAAATTAGGAGGTCCAATATTGGTCAAAAACACGGTACACACCTAACACGTGGTCATTATATAGTTTACTTATATCTAAGTCATTATATAGTAGACTATTGTATTTCCACGACGAAGATAATATAAATAATTCCTGTAAATAATATGTCATTTTATTTATGTTAATCGAAGGTTGGACCGAAAAATTGAATTGAGATTGAGTTTATGTAATTCAAAATTAGTTACGTTTAATGTGTTCCAGAAATATTGGATTGAGATTTAAAACAAACATATTGGATTGAGTTTGTGTGATTCAAATTTACAAAGAGAACCACTGCATTATTGCTCATTAAACAGTGTTGATAAAAAAGTGTAAATGGTCAATTTGTCAATTAAAGCAACACTTTAAAGAACAATGTACAAACTTTGTGAGCTACTTTGTGTAAAATGTTGGTCTAAGAATTAGCTCAAAAAATAAAAAAAAAACCGATATATTTTCAAGCATGATGAGTGCAACGTGATAACACTTGAATGATGACTATATATATATATATATATATATATATATATATATATATATATATATATATATATATATATATATATATATATATATGGATATTTTTTGGTCATACGATAACAGTATATTTACATTTTTAGAAAATTATGCGGTTGTTAAATAAATACTACTGACTAGTTCGGCAATATATAACCATAATTAATACGACCAATATAATAATATAAGTTTTTGGACGATGTTTATTGAATTCTTAGACACGATATCTGACTAAACATTATCAAATACTTCACTATACACTACATTCTTAGTGCAATGCATCAAATTCTTATCCTCATCCATGATTAACAACTTTAGTCCTTTTCTTGCCTTAACACGTGAAAGGGCAACATATAATCGACCATGTGTGAACCTTTGGTTTAGGTAGATAAATTCCAACGTGAGATAGTGATTGCCCTTGACTTTTGTTGATCGTCATCGCAAAAACCTGATTATAGGAAAGCGTCGGCGTCGAACTTAAATGGGAGTCGCGTCGCTTGGAATTAAATTCATCCGAGGAATGAATATCTTGTCGCCTTTGTTTTTTTCTGTTATGACGATGAGTTGTGATGATATTCTTGCCCAAATGGTCCACCATCAATCTCGTACCATTGCATAGCCCTATTTGATTGGTCGATGTTTCTCATCAACATAATTGGCACACCTACTTTCAATTTCAATTTATGATTGGGGATACCGAACACTTTATATCATTCGGGACTTACGTGGTGAACCATTCACTCGAACCATTTGTCTTCATCCGATTGACATATAGCATACGAGCTTAGGTACTCCACAACTTCACCAGAATTTGGTCCAAGATATAAGTGTTAACATGCTCAACCAGACTCTAGTGTTGGAGCCAAAATAGCCCTTTCTTCAAAAAAAGTGTTACGTGTGCATGTTTGCCAATAGTTCGGGATATGTGAAGTCAATCAACGCTGTAGAGGGATTGGGTGAATCCAAAGATTAATAGATCTTTAGGAATCTCCACACATCGTCTCTCCGAACTCATTTGACTGCGCGGGGCCATCCCCAATCTTTAGCAACCAATCTGCAAAATCCTTTATCTCAACCCTCTCTGATTCTACGTTTGAACTACCAAGACGCATGTTGACAGTTAGGTGAAGTACCTTACAACTTGACCATATTGATGATGAATTAATTGAAGCAGCGAGTACATCTAATCTAGTCCCTCTTCGTATGACTGGTAGAATTTGTCTAAAATCACCACCAAGAACAACTGTCTTTCCACCAAAGGGTTTGTGTTTGTTGCGATGATCAACTGCTGCTGACATTATATCCTTCATTGTGCGGTCTAACGCCTCGAAACAATTCCGGTGCAACATTGGAGCCTCATCCCAAATGATCGGCTTTAGCTTTGAATTAATAGTTGTGCCCTTGGACTACCTTGACTAATACTACATGTTGAGTTATCTCTAGGAACCAATGGGACCCCAAATGTTGAAATGCTGATCTTACCTCGAGGAGCAATAGAGCCGCAATACCACTTTGGATGCGATGTTCAATACGATATACCCCAAAGAACGAAAATAAGCCGATAGAGTATTCCACTGTATGTCTTGCCAAAGTGCCCCCATAGCCATTCAAAAAAAAACCCACCCCTACCGCATGAATCGACGGGTGATCTCATCATATGCCTTCCTTTGATCACTATTTAGGTTACTGAGCAACACAATATGGATGCGCGCCATTTCCTCCCTGTCATAGTTCAACTCATCAGCAACTAATTTGTTCTGGTAGTCAAATCCCTCAACAAATTCTGGGAACGGCATAGAGTAGTCGGACAAAGACCGACCATTTAGATTGAGCAATTTTTCTACTTCAATAAGGCACATATTTTTCAATGCTTCATCTCTTATTTGGAAACCTGTGACATTGCCAAAAAAAAGAAAGATAATTAAGCAATGCATCTCCCTACCTTGTCGGTCAATGCTAAGCAATTCACATTGTAATTGATTTAAATTGCAGACACGCATAGTTCCCATCATAGCAAAAAATATTTTAGTTAACTATAAAGCACTCGCCGATTTTCTATACTAAAGTAGTTGATTTTAGTAGTATATTGGTAACTACTTTGTTTGCTCCACTCTGATGAGTGCAATTAAAGTATCAAATCAAGTACTTACTTAACTGTAGGAATCTCTTAAAATAGAAAAATGGTAACAGCTTGTTGTAGCAAAGCATATTATAGCCAACTGAAATTTATAAAGCACATTATCGTCACCTATAATGTGCCTTGCATATATGTATCTTATTATTGGGAAAAAGGCATCATAATTAAATTTATCAGAAAAGTTTTCAACATATCACTAACTAAAAATTCATATTATAGTTAATTCAAATCAGGTGAAACATATTATAGGTTACAATGCAAAAACATTTAAGTATACAATTGGTCAATGCTTGGCAAATCATATGATGCTTGTTTAAGTAAATAACATTTTAGTTGCTTTAAATTGAAAAAACATATAGGTACCTGGAGTCTGCAACTGCCGTCGTACATTATACACGATACCATCTGCTAGTAACTTCCATGTTGATTCCCAAACAAATTCAGGCTTGTTCATAGAATTCATAGATAGTAGGGTGACAAACAAGCGGCGAATCGATTACGGATGCTAATTTATTGGCCTCATTGATCCCATCAACAAATTCTCGATCACCATCCAACAAACCCAACTTGAAACATGCATCCTCAAAAGTGAGCTCCACCTTACCATTGACCTTGCGCAGTGACTTATAACTTGTGCAACCTCTTTGGATTGTCAAAGAAAAACCCGCAAGTAATATTTCTCACCAATTCACGGAGGGACGTAATTAACCGGCCAATGTCGTAGCCTTGTTTCCTTGGTAGCCATACCTATCAACTGCATTCCACAAAAACGGAAGGAAACTCTGCGTATGTCAAAATCTACGCCTCCGAATATGTCCTCGTTAGCTGCGAACCATGCAAGGAACATCGTATCATAATCTTTGGGCTCTCCATACAACGTCCTCTATATTTTCATCATCGTCGAAGAAGATCGTTTGTTCATTTGGTAGATGGAAAGTCAATCTTTGAACAGAGGCCATTTATGATGTACGTCGAACGCAAAAATTCGCCGAGATAGCCTCGGAAGGGGACACATATCTACACTCATAAAAATTACGGATCTCATCAAGCTGGAGCTGCGGGTTATCGGTGTGCGTAGCACTTGTAGAGTTGCGCGGTCCGGGCCTTTGTTGACATATTTGAAAAGATATTTTATGGCGTTCGACTTATTGCGATTACTCAACATTTACATGGCCACGATATCTCATCGATGGTGAGGTTATGCGGGACAACAAATCTGTTATCGAATGTAATATCACCCTTGTCAACTGTCACGCCTGTGTTGTGACGTTTGTATGATGGATATCCATCCTCATCAATCTTGGTTGACTGTAGAAATGGCTTGGGGTAGAATTTGGTACAATGTGTGCCTTTAGTACATGTAGCTTTTGGATTGGCACGCCCACATGGTCCATGAATCATATATCCGGACATCGCTCGTCGTAGAGATTTGGATACAAAATAGGATCCGTAACTCAGTGAGATATAATTCTATCTATGTCCCCTGGTAGTGACCAAACTTATTTTGGTGGACAACCACAACAACAGGTGAGCATGAGGAAGCCCCCTTTTTTGCCATTCGACGGTATACATAACTGTGACAACAAAAGATAACATAGGTCAACATCGAGTTTTATTTCACACCAAAAATATGGAAATAGAGCATATTACAAATAATATGTATAACAATAATAGTTCTTCGATTTATGAGCACATATTCACTCCAAAATGGGTTTTTGAAACATGAGTTTTAATTTACTTACTATTGGTTAGGAGCATAATACCAAACTTATCCTTAAAACTTTGTAATTGGGAGAATAAAAATTATCAAATAAGATCGGATGACAATTGTGTTGATCACATGCGAGAACAAATATTTTAGTCAAAACTTCTATATATATATATATATATATATATATATATATATATATATATATATTTATATATATATATATAAATGGACAATTGGATAGATTTTGGTTGGAGATTTTTCCTGTAAAACAATTTGAAATGTTAGAGATCAAATAATAATAAGCAAATGTCACGACATGAGAATTTCATCGTGTAGGGTGAAATGAAAATATCCGCATCAACTTTCCGAACATTTAAATCGGTTTTGATGTCGGTTATCGGTTGGTCAATCTTCATCTTGAATACACGTGATATGATGTCGGGTCTATCTGACGCTGATAATCCACGCGGTCTAACAAAATCAACTATCTCAGGCCAGCTCGAGTTACAGGTTATAGTAATGAATAGGTCTGGATATCCAAACCGCTTGCAAATTGCCATAGCATCCTGGCAGTTGTTGAACATGTACCTGGCACCACCGGTAAACGATGGTGGCAGAATGACACGCCGGCCGATAGTCGATGCATCGGTTTCTCCTCTACTAACAGCATCTTGCAAACCAGTCAACACTTCTGATCGTATCAGTTGTTGGTTGTTGCGGATGAATTTGAGTCGGGTAGACTCAATCATGGTGTAGAAGTCAACCACGAACTGCTGAAACAAACGACGTGCATTAACAATTTGCCCAAACTCCACATCCCTTTCTTGAATTCTAAATGCAATGAACTCTCTTAAAGTGACTGTTGACCTTTTCGGTGATCTAATGTAGTCACCCCTTTGCCTGAGTGGAGTGTTTTCTCGGAAGCCATCCTCACCACGCGCAAATATTAAAGGGTATTGAAGTGGTAGTAAAGCTGGGTGTGTTTCATATACCCTCTCAAACTCGTCTGTCATGTGTTTCACGATGATGTCACGTCCCTCTCAATGTGCGAATCATCCCACAATAATAAGAGGGCAGCAACCTCATCACATGTGGGGTATTATGGGTTCGTGGATCACTTGACTGTCATCCCGAATCAACCTTAGGGTGATTTTTCGTGCGGATTCTGTTCTTGTATATCGCGAACTTCCGGTATACGTGCAATCACATTGAATCGATCAACCATTTCTTTCAAATCTTTGACCAACGATTCATCAAGTACATTATTCCCGCCGTTGGACTGGACAATGGCACAAACAATGTAAGTCGCAAAATATTTTTAGCTAAATAGTGTCAAATGGGCTAATTGACAAAGGTTGTAATTCGACACACTTACAAACACACTGAGACAGACAGACTACACATATATATATATATATATATATATATATATATATATATATATATATATATATATAGATATATCTAAATATATATACTTTATATATATATATATATATATATATATATATATATATATATATATATATATATAAATAGCTTTATAGTGAGACAATATATAACACACACTATTCATATATATATATATATATATATATATATATATATATATAAGGTGAGAGGAGAGTTTATATATATATATATATATATATATATATATATATATATATATATATATATATATATATATATATATATACAAAGTTGATCTATGTATATTCCATATATCATAAAAGTCCTCTCATAATTGGCATAAAATTATATATATTTAGATGAATTCCACTAAAAAGCCATGACAATATTAGATGACGACTAAAAGCCATGACAATATTATTGAAATTGAAACAGATCTTGCGAAATTTCGTAATCTACCTAAAATGGCTCATTCTGTTCTCAACCTCATTTCTGGTGTCCCATATGTATAGCTGAGCATATTTTGGAGTAGTACCGTCCGTTGGCAGCAGACTCCCTATGCGATGGTAGTTTTGACCGCCCAATATGAACTGTGGTGGACTACCTCCATCATTAGTTGTTGTGACAACTTTACCTCCCAAAGATGTGAATGCGAACATGCTATTATATGCTCGTATGTTTTCACGCCAATTTCTGGACCTTGGATCAACACCTCTTATAAGGTTCAGTAATAGTCGGGGTGGCTCCTTAAGTAATGGGAGGTGGACCTGCCCTTTCATACAACACATAGAGAACTCTTGGTTGGTTGAACGTTTGCTCTTGACGGCTCTCTCTTCAAACCACATTGTAGCGTGACATTCACGACATTGATAAGTTGGTTGACCAAACTCAATAGCAAATTGCGATCACGAATAACATCATATGAGACAACATTAGTCCTACAAATCTTTGTAATACGATTATATTTAAAAGCGGATAACAATATGCGTAATAATAACACGAGAACTTACGGTGGGATTCATATTTGTCGTAAAGTATCGAGCGATGAGAAGTATCCGGATTTTGGCTAGTTGAACCTATGAAAGTTCAAGTGCAACAATGCCATTGTGCTCATGCGTTATAAATAAAGTTGTGATTATTAGGAAAGTACGCAAAAACATAGCTTCATATTTTAAATTATCTCACCTTCGTTCACGATGTACGGGGTCATCCGTGTTGGTTTCGTGTTCCATGTCGAAGTCCAACCTGAGAATTGGTAAGTTCACTAATGTTTGACGTCTATGTATTGTTTCGGCATTGTGAGTCAGTGTGGCATCACCATGTGTGACATCAGTTTATTGGCACCTACCCGTGCGCTTATCTCGCTATTAAAAGCGGAACTATTTTCGGACTCTACGACAAACATTACTCCAAATGTATTTAATTATGGCATGCCAAGGTAAGTGCAATATTTAAAAAATTCGTGGGTAACCAATAATTATAACAGAAGCAACATTTTAAAAATTGATTTTTGATAAGCATAATGGCTATTAGCACCAAACAAATTTGGTATGCATTTGGAGATCATACTACTCCTAAAGGAATTAAAACCTATTGTAGTTGTTGTTTTAAGAAATATCGATGTGTGACAGCCGACATTATCAATGTGGATTTTGTACTAACTAAGATATTCTACTTTCGGCCACATGTGTTGACACAAAGAGTATACAGAAGGACACTATTTACACAAATGTTATTTGGTGGAACGCTATAGTCATACTGACGACAAACCAACATTAGATCAAAATGATATAACAATAAGGTGTCGGTTATTACCAAAATTGCCATATGCTAGGGTACTGGTTGATGGCGCACACGGATCGATTCTTGGTTGTTCTTGGGGGTGGATGGCATCTTTGTTCTCTTTAGCGGAAAATAATGTATCGGTTCTCGTCCGCCGCGGTGGCAAGCGGATCTTCCGAGGGAATCAACTGTAAGTGTGTTCTTTGGCCTACCTCGACGCCTTAACACAGTTGCTACATAATAAGTATACACGAAAAATCCGAATGTTAAATACAGTTTAAACTATGTAGGGCATGGATGATGTTCATTAATTTTGGAAGATGTAATGCAGGAATACCATCTTGAATGTCCGCAAGAGGGGTACGATCCATTGCACCTTGTTGTGGTTCTGTTGCAATGGAATACACGGTAGGAGTCTTCTTTGGCCTTCCCGTACGCCGCAACTTTTTTGCTACATTATACATGGACATGAAAAAATCACATGATGAATATTGCATAAATCACGTATACGGGGACTGGTGCCAAACAATTTTACGTTGTAAGAAAGGCTTACCATCTTGTAAATCTGCAAGAGGTGTATGATCCATTGTGCTGGTTTGTGCTTGTGTTGTAAGTGATTCAACTGTCAGTGTCTTCTTTGGCCTACCTCGAGGCCGCAACGAAATTACTACATAATACACAATGACAAAATTTTCGGTTGATCAATATCGCCCACATAAATTATAAAAGCATTGGTAGTATAGTAGGCTTGGTTTGCAGTGCTGAAATACCGTTTTGTATCTCAGAAAGAGGGGTACGTGACATTGATCCGCTTTGTGCCACGTTGTCATTTACTGAACCAGTGATGTCCGGGGTTGATTTGATATCTGTGTAATAACACAATGGATACAAAATTAACAATATAGCAGCACAAAACTATGATGGAAATTGGTTGGTCGCACAAATGCGGTGGGTCCAACTTTAGCAACTGAAGATATTGTCAGGACGGAGTCATCACATTGCATATTAGAATATTGAGCCAACATGCACATAGGTGAGAAATTTATTTGCCTATGCAATGTAATGTGAGTTGGTGGAATATAAGTTGTTCATGGTTGACACCTGTACATACTAAACTAAAAAAATACATTTGGTGCCCATTGGAACCAATGAAGAGGTGATTGTTACCTGCAGATGTAGGTGTGAAATTGGCTACAGTGTTGGTAGATGAAGATGGAAGAGATGACTCATGGGAAAGGTGGTGAGTTCTCTCGAATTTGTAATTGAGATATACCGCCAACATATAGTGTATTTTAGAAATTGAAGACGCCTCTTAAAAGGTGAATGAAAGTTTTAAATTTCACGACATTCTATTTGAACTAAAAGCATTTCTTACTTCCATTTGTGAGTGTGTCTGGCGCAAGCTGTGTGGACATCATTGGGTGTTAAATGCTCAAAACACAGTGAACCATGGGTGGTGTGGGTGTGGCCTCTAGTAGTCTTCTTATTTTAGCACGGGTGGTGGACAACTTCTCAGTTGAAGTTTGATTCGCGTTCGATCCTGATCAGAACAACATATACACTATGTATTAGTTATTTGAGATATACACGTTAGATACTGAAGACTACTATTGTGCCGTAGCAACCAGTAACTTCCATTGAAATTCTCGAACATTGTGAATGTACCTGATTCTTCGTTAGTATGTGCTTTCTTTGGCCGTCCACAAGCAAGCGGTTGTGCTGTTTTTTCACATAGCGGGAAGACACAAAAAACACATATTTTATTGATAACAAAGTCCATCACTCTCAAAAATTGAATAGCAATTTGAGTCTTGTATTACCTTCATGAGGCACCATCTGAAGTTGGACATCGTGGATGGTCTCCTTGTTGCTACCTTGAATCGCAATATTAGTGTGTTTAGTTTAGCTTACTATTTGTACCATAAAAAAATGAGAAAATCACTTAAAATAAACAGCAAGATTTAACACAACTGTCATCTGACAAAGTTCCAAATATTAACAACTCTTTATATTATTCCTGTCATATAGTTTGATATTATATTATAACAAAATGCGTGAATACCATTTGTGTTGAGCTGTGTGATATGGCCCTGCAAATTCATCATTGTGTTTGTAGTCACTTGGCTGGCACCAGTGAAGCCTGCATATATAATTATGTAGATACTACCTTAGTACTAACAAACAAAGAACAAATTCTATTTCAAACTGAAGTTGTTCAAATAAATAGATAACGTGACTAACATGGATCTTGAACATAGGCTTTTTGCTGGGAGAATTGTTGCCTAATGATCTCATTCTGAGTGGGTCCGTTCTTCGAAGATGAGTCCATTATCCCACGTTTTAATAATTTACTGTAAGAATCACTCTAACACAGACATTATTAGAAATTTAATGTAGAAAATGACAAAAGGAAAAATTTACACTTACTTCAACCTCTTTTTCGGTTTTCCCCATAATATCTTCAAAGATGAGATGACAAAAGCTCATTTTTATGCTTAAAGGTGAGAAAAGAACGGAGGAAGACGCAAATATAAGACTGGGAGGAAGAGAAGCTTGAGAAATACTAACCAATGTGCACTAAGCAATTAAGTGTGAAATTCAAATTTTTTCATTTTATCATTGAATCTGACGGGGAGAGAGGAGTTGAGATAAGAAGATTGAAAATGATGGGAGATAGACAAATGACTTTTTTTAAACAATATATAAGATCAATAATTACGTATACATCAAAGTGAAGCTGTCATAAGTAGAGACATGAGCAACTAATATAATTATTATAAAACTAATATAATAAGTAATTACCCAATGTTTATACTTTCGGGTGAAAAATGCTTCAGAAACCCAATGTTTATACTTTTCTGTTTTTTATAATAACACAAAATAAAGGTGTAAAGGACTGCTAACACATACAATATAAATTCAAAAATTCTACACATATATGTTTTCAAAGAAACACATGGAGTTATTAAAATATAAAGTAGAAAAATTCGAAACTTTGTACATTGTCCGATCTTATCCGATTCAACAAAAGAGTAAATTAAATAACAATAAGCAAAGAACAGAGACATTTTAAAACCCACTTGCAACATGAAGCCAATTCACAAAAATCAAGGTTAGAAATTGAAAGCAAGATACAAAAAAAATCCATGGAACCAAACATCAGGAGAACCACAAAGTAGAAATATAATTAATAAAACGAAAGTGGAAAAGAAGAGGAGAACAATATTACCTTCTAAAAGGAAACACGATGTAGCACCGGAAAGCCTAAAGGAAGAATCTGAACTGAAAACAAAAAAAATTAGAAAGAGAGACAATGTCCAAAATGGAGAATTAAATCAGTTGAAAAAACAATGTCAAACTTCCTCGAGGTCTGCAAAAATGTAAAAATAGTAACACTTAAAGAGTTCAGTGTGATAAGCAAAGTCACATGGAAAAACAGCAAAAATGTAAAAATAGAAACTTCCTTGATTGTACCTTTATTTCAATATTGTACCAAATTCATATGGAAAAACATCAATTAAAAAATAGAGATACATCGAATCCATTAAAAAACAGCAATTAAAACAGCAATGAAAAAACAGCAATGGAAAAACAGCAAAATCATATCCATTGGATCAAGAAACTGCAAATGAGAATAGATCCGAAAACAAAAGAAACGAACACGTAATAAACAATAGTATTTTCTATGTGATGCGTAATGGGATGGAGTCCTCAAATAAAAATAATTGAACAGACAACTTATCTATATCATTAAGAGTCTGTTCAGGGCAATACCACAAAAGAATAATACCTGAATACGTCTGTATATTTTGTGTATGGCTCTAGTAGCACTTTGGCGCATAAAGGCATACAATAAATTTGTAAGTTACCAGAGACATGTCACAAAGAATAAGGAGCAATTTGATGGCATGAATGCTTTGAAGCAATTACACTTATTACGTGTTCTCAGGCATGAATGATTCTTTTCCATGGATTTTTTTAAGCAAAGAACAGAGACATTTCAAAAATCCAATTGCAACATACAGTCAATTCACAAAAATCAAGGTTAGAAATTGTGAGCAAGATACAAAAAAAATCCATGGAACAAAACATCAGGAGAACCACAAAGTAGAAATAATAAATAAAATGAAAGTAGAAAAGAAGAGGAGAACAATATTACCTTCTAAAAGGAAACACGATGTAGCACCGGAAAGCCGAAAGGAAGAATCAGGCGAAAACAAAAAAATAGAAAGAGAGACAATGTCAGAAATGGAGAATTAAATCAGTTGAAGAAACAATGTCAAACTTCCTTGAGGTCTGCAAAAATGTAAAAATAGAAACAATTAAAGAGTTCAGTGTGATAAGCGCAAAAATTAAAAAACGACATCAAGAAAATTGTAGGAAAACAAAAAGAACTTAGATAAGACCTTGGTGTATTCCTTTGAAGAAATTTCTCCTTTGATGAAAATGGTCCAAAATTAAACTGGACGACGAAAATGACTCACTGTTGAGGTCGCTTTTTTGTGAAATTTTTAGACAGATATAAATTCAAACATTATACTGGTCTAAATTATTAGACAGATATAAATTCGTGACTGGGAAGGAATGCTAGAATTTTCGTGCGAAATTAAAATGTCTGGCTAAGTTAATCGAAACCGTAAATGAGAATGAGGAATAATGCGTGTTTATTTCTCATTAATTTCGTGTCTCAAAATTTTAATTGCTCTGATTTTGGACGGTTTTGAATGAATCATGACCCTTGGATCGGTTTCATTCAAATTTACTTCTTATTTTCAACGGCTGAAACTATTTGATAACCGTTGGAGATTATTGTTTCAGATTAATTAGTAATAATACATGGGATCTTCACATTGAATGCGAAATTTCAATGAGAAAAATATTACACCGCATAATTTTAAGTAATATCAACCGTTGGATCGTTTTAAATTAATAGCAACAGTTGGATCCGATTTTTATTTAGAAGCCTTCTTTGTTTTCGTTATTTTTTTGGTCCGTTGGATGTACATAGCTGGCGTAAGTGGCATGTTACATGCGTCGGATCAGCCAACTAATTTAAGCAATGATGGCGTGGCATTTTGGAGCGACAGCGTGGCTTTTTTAGAAGGTGATGTGGCTTTTTGATAGCTGATGTGGAAACTCGCATTTAAATAAAGGTGATGTGGCTTTTTGATAGGTGTATGGATATTACTAAGGGTGTTATATAGAAGGTTTTTGAATATTGTGCTAATGATATAGTTCTTGTTAAATTTTCTGTGAAAATTTAGTCACGATATCAGATACTAAAAATGCTAAAATTGTTAGTAGAACACCCTCGTGTTTTACTCCCAAAATACATGGTTTGTCAACCTGTCAGTCGGCAATTTCGCTAAACTTTGTTCAACCGATAACGGTATGCCACATGATATGATTTCTTATGCTTTATTCCTTTATGACTACTTCATATGAATGGTGTAGGTTGTATGCATATAAAGTACGAAACTGAAGACTCATAAATGTAGTGAAGTATTTCACTTTAAGCCGTATGCATTGCGGCGTGATGACAGTAGCTGTTATTAAATTGACGAAATAAGAACAAAACTCCTGTCAACTCCACAACAATACGAATTGTCTTATAATTCCAAGAATGACAACCTTAAATTCGTTAAAACGAAACTGGTAAGGCAACTGAGTCTATATCGGTCTGCTCACTAATAATAAAAGGACGACTAAAAAAAAGAGCGAGGTAATTGGAACTATTTTTCTTGTTTAATCTGCTTTAATGGGAGGGCATAGAAGATGACCCGGAATCTGCTGGAGACTTTCGCTTGCATGGGGTGTTTAAATCTCGTATCCCGAGTAAGGTCAATTGTGTTTTTTAAGGGGACCACCAAAGTACGAATCGGATGCGATCGATCAAACTTCACGATCAAATCCTGTCGAAAGCAACAAACAAATTGTAAGGTTATGGATATTAAAAGAATTTGCACACAATCTGAATACTAAACCCAAACACATGCTTCACTATGTCACGTGTGTTTACATGTTTTATTTGAAAATTGTCTCAACACCCTTAGTAAGTTTCAATTACCTCTCGTAAGTCCATCAATATCACGATGTGATGAGACTTAGATGCATTTGATGGTGTATCCTCAAGGAGCAAACACATCTTCATGGGTTCCAATCATAGCCTAATAGGTGAAGAATTACAACCGTTAAAATGTTAAAGCGTTCACTTCTCTAACCCTAGACGCTACACAATAATCCAACGCACAAGATAGCTGAATGCATACCTGATTATTCCACTTGGCATTGTAGCTTTCAATCAGTTCAACTTGTTCTGTCACATTTTTCACACGATAAGATAAACCAAATTTTCCTCCGGGTTCACCCTCAGCTTCTAGACGGAAGAGTGCTTGTCGTCCTATCAGAGCAATCAACTCTTTGGGCATGTGGTCCCTTTCTTCGTCCTTTTGTTATTTAATGAAACAATAAATTAGAAGAATACCTCTAACTGAATGACAAAAATAAACGACGATATGGGGTGCAGATTATAAAGATCATATGCTAACTGATAAATCTCAAGACATGTCAATTGCCATACATGAAAATTGACACGATTCAAAAAGTTTTGATCACTGTCACAAACCTCATTCCATGTCACAAACACCTCTCAACGCTTTTCCGAGTGAGCAAGCGGGCATCGATCGAAGGCTACAACAGCGATTAAGCGATCGGTATCATCGACAATCCTTAGCTTCAAAGCAAGTACCTAGAATGAGATACACAATTAGTATAACATGCTTTATAGTAATTGGATAAGCGTCTGATGGGGTGAATATCGACCATACTTCCTCTTGACTTTAGTTACATGAGTGTTGCACTTCCGACAGTAGTAAACACCGGGCTCCTCCTCATCTTCCACAACTTTTTTGCTACATAGGCATGCCATGTAACACCACACCAGATCGTTAATGAGGGCATCAATAGTTGCTTTGACCACAAACTCTTTTGCCTGTGACATGAAGACCGTGCATCAGCAGTTTGTAATTTGAATTTTGATAGAAATAATTAATTGTAAAAAATATCAATAATTGGCAGGATGTTGTCACCACACCTTGTACAACTCTTTGACATCAGCAAGTGTGTAGTTCTGAGGAAGGCTAAGAAAGTCATCTTCATTATTTTGACTGTTGGTTGCCGGGGTGACGGTCAATGCGGGCGATGGCAGTGCCTGGTTAATGCTAAACAATAGACAATATATGTAGCATATCAGCATATTTTGTTATAGACCAGAACTCATACTATCTTTTGAATATATTTATCGTAATTGAGCATATACGTCTCACGCAGTGCAGCGGCCTCAGGAATGTCAGGATTGAACACCAATTGTGAGGTGCGCCCACTCGTCTGAAGCGTGTTACCCCCTGTAGGTTGAACACGTGTAATATGCATTAGTTATCCAATAGGTTAGCCAACGCAAATGGCAACATTAACCATTCTTTAATAAAGATAAGTATTCCCAGTTGGTGAACCATAAAATATATTTGTAAGTGAAAGTTTACTTGTCCATTCCCCAACTTTGCAGTACAATATAGCTACGACAGCATTGGATGCCACGCCAGTCGAAATGAATTGCTTTAGCTCAATCACATATTCATCAAAGAGTGTGACCTTATATCGAAACCTGTAAGTATAGGATCAAGTGAGTATTTTGACATTTCATATTATGGTTCAATGCAAGAGAGTACACCTATCATGATAGATTTAAATTATTTTCTTATTCAATAATTTATCCTAAAATACCATGTACACTTGATATATGAGTACATACAGAACACTACCATCCACGTTTAACGACCACTTTACATTGTGTAGATTTTATATTTATCTTACTGAAAACAGAAGTTATGCATGCAAACATTTATATCAATAATGTATCTTTATTTGCAATTCAGCAATGACCCTATCGAATACTATTCACATTGAGTAGTTATAGGTTCTAGCGATGTACCCTCTGTTCTCCAAGTCGATGGTAAGTCGGTGCCGGCCCATTTGGTTTCCAAAACTCGATTCACAACCGACTCGGTGAGAACGCCAATCACATCTTGAGAGGGAAACAAAGAAAAGCGTAAGACCAAGTTCCCACATGTATGTATAAACGAACTATAGAGTCAAGTAGAAAGACCGACGATACCGCATAAGTATTTCTTGTCATAATCAAAGATCAAAACGAATTTTTCGGTGGGGTGAAGTCGTATGCGGTAGTGGAACGACATTTTGGGGGACGGATCGGATCACCGCATGATATTTGAGATTCACCACGAACTTGTGTGAGTGACACGGTAGCCCCCGTGTTAGCTCCAACGACAAATTTGGATATGCTATACACAGAGCAAAAAGAGCGATGACACCGTCATGCTTATGCAGTATGCTCGATCGATGTGGCCACGAATCTTGGTGCCCTATCATTATAGACTCAAAATGTGAAGACGAATAGGCAGTAAAATATTGTAACATATAAATTATAATCTGAGATAACTTACGAGAAAACCATACCACGAAGCTTAAAATTTCTCCATTTATATAGGGAAGATTAACACATATAAACTACAATACAAATAATTTCTCCCATTATAGATACCGACGGAGCTTAATATTTATAGTAACCTGATAAAAAAGAGACTATGCAGCTGCATCGCTAGGTATAGCCATGTGTGTTATTTTACTTTGTTCATATCCCCAGAAATCGTGCAAAAGAGTGTAAAAAAAATACCTTTAAAATACTTTGATGAACCAAACACGAAACATATTTGGGATTTTTTTGATGCGGCAAAGTAAGCTGATAATTAGGAAAAAGGTAACTTTGAGTTGAGCACCAACCAGAAAGAAAGAAAGAAAGAAAGAAAGCCCACTGCTCAATTTGAACACTCCAGAATAAGATAAATAATATAAAGTGTATGCAATAAATCAAGCCATATGCTACTAATAAACATAACAGAAGAATAGTATATTATAGTTGTCATTATAGAAACCGATTAAGCTTAATAAATATAGTATCCTCAAAATAATTATTGACATGTTTCACATTCTTGAAGGCTAAAGTATTAGAATTTTTTTCTTAGAACATATAAGACCATAAACGGTGTGTTACCTCACTGTCAACGAATACCAATTCGGCGGAAACTGGATGATTGCCACTCCACTTCTGATATACGTACCACTTGTGGAGGACCCTGACCACGATGGGTAGGTCCTCGCAACCAGGAGTGATGCTGGCGACTGACTGAACTCTTCTGGGCGCCACAATGACAGCTTTGCTTGCTGAAGACATGGTGTGGATCGTGGTGTACAATCAAATACACGAACTGTAACTGCTAAGGAATATAAGTGAATTGGCGTGGCTACTTATAAGGATTTGAAGAATAATTAAAAGGGTATACCCTGATATTGTTACCTTGACATCAGTAATTTGTTTTACCTAATGATTTCCATCTATTAATATCGTTTATTCTGCTGTAATCAAGAGGTGAGTAAAGGGATCCCACAAAATTTGGCTACTATTATTGGAGACTACTATATGGTCTTATTTTTGAAAATTTGAGTGAACTACAATTTTGACCAATCTTGGTTGGTGATTGTATTTAAAATCATAACAACGATTTAGCATTATGGAGGAGACACAACTTTTTAATGTGAAGATTTCGCATTAAATTTGCTGTACCTGAATTAGCTGTTGCCTGAAAAATGGGATAGAGTATCATTCTTAAAATTGTGTTTACGATTATATATAACATTGAACTTTCAGTTATAAACAATTTCGGTTATCCCATATTTGTGCAAATCATAATTCTTATTTAGCATTATAGAGGGGACACAACTATTAAATGTGTTACTATGAAAATTAATGTGATTTAGTGTAACGTCTCAAATTAACGGTTGCACGAAACATGGGATATAACAATATTTTTCAATTGCTATGTTCACATTAATTTCAATTAATTTTAATTAATGACAATTATCAGGGACAGTAATTGTCTAATAAGGAATTTGACCAAGGCATTGTCAGTAGTACAAAATCATAGTCAGTTTTTTAATTTTCTTAACAGTCCCATAAATCATAGTAATTGTGTAATATGGAGTTTAATTTGTTATAAATTCAATTTTTATTGGAGTCAAAACCCATTTAGTCTAAATATTATTTTCATTCTAAACTGTCTATTTGCGAAATGTGTTTATGAGACAGTTAGCTCAATGTGATCAATTTGGTAATAAACGCGACACAACGTTTCTCGTAGATATCCCATTATCTACATATTTCATTTGTTAAGGCTAACTGTCACTAATTTGTTATCCAAGTTGTTAAAACAAATAGTTTAAATATATATCATGTTAATGTGGGTGATATCAATCTTATTTGTAGCTGTAATTCAAGATGAGCCACTTCAGTTGCATATGAAATCCATAATGACACAACAATGTATCAATAAAGGGGAAACGTTCTGGAACTATATGATGAGCAAATATTACAATAGTCTCAAATGACAAAGATTTGCTGTTCTAATGATCAAAACTAATTTTTTGAGAAAGTCTAATGCACTTGAAGCGTGCTAAATTTCAAAGAGGTAATATCGATGGTGGGTAACAAAGACATAAGTAACCAAAATGTCAAAGCCGGAAAACTTTGCGGACGAAATTGATTCAAATTATGAAAAGATAGTGAAAAAGCTCAATCATATATTGCTTCTATATAAATTGTATGTAGCAGTTTCAAGTGTAATATGCTTCATATTGGGGCGTAGATACGCTTGGTAAGGCCATTGGTTTCGAAGGAGCCTGGTTTGTCGACACATGGTACATGTGACGATTGATTCCCGGGCCACGGTAATTGTGGGGTAGCAGCCCACTTCGATCGCTTATATGCAATGTATTCCTGTGTTAAAAATTCAGATGGCAATATGTGAGCAGAGGAATTGGCCAATCACATAAATAATGATCATTGTATATACCATACGTCAGCAGGGCAAGAATTGTTATACCTCTTCATCCATGTTGAGACGTGCGAACTCATCGACAATGTCCCCAACCATGCAGATCTGGTCGACGATACATCGGCTGGTGAAGCGACCACTGATCTTGAATACACATGTACGGAACCAGCGATCATTGAGCGCATACGGGTCCACTATCTGGAAAAAGAATTAAGAAAAGTGTAAATTGATAGAAGATGGTGAGCTTGGTTCGTGATAGTGTAAATTGAGAAAAGATCGAGAGCTTGGTAGTTACCAGTTCATCTACGTCATAAGTACGTATGTGGTGTTCATAGAAGTCAAAGGCAGCATCACCCCGGAGCGAGAAATACGCTCGACCTGTGTGGTCTTCAGCAATGCAGTCAATTCCGACCCTGTACAAAATAAAACTGTTAGATAACTTTGACTACATGCATGAACTAAGTTTAAAATGATCAATGGGATTATGTTTCTAAACTCATGCGGAGGTTGATAGGATTCGAACCGCATGAGCTACTTAATCCATGAGCAGTGCGACACGAATGCAATTGTAATTACACAAAATAAGTTGAGAAACATTATGACAACTTAATATTGAAACGTCAGCTTACCGGAGGATCTTATGACTGCCTAAATAAATATTAGCTGCAGCAAAAGAATTGGTTTGTCTACAGGCACATTGAATAGAAAAAGGCAATTCACAATCAAAGATATATATAGATCGATACAAACTGTATTTGATATAACCATCACAATAATAAAACACAGTGTATATTATTTTTGAAGAGTAGCGAACAAAAAATTTATATCATTCGTAAAATTGAGATCTCTAATTTGTTACAAAAATATACATTATTCGCTCATCTCATCTCTACATTTGAAAACAGAAGTTACTATCCACACAAAAACAAAGTGATAAAAATAATATTATGAACATACTATGTGAAGCAGAAAAAGTTTGTAAAAATTAGCCTAAAATAGTGTTAAAAATCATATCACAAATATGATACTACTATTTTTGCAGAACACTGAGAAAGTGAAAACATATCATCATCTATAATCTGGAAACATGATCATATAGATGCGAAAATATAGATCATCGATATCAAATATAACAGAGAGCACATAACTGAGTCATATGATTTTTATGTCACTGAAGAAATAAATCATATAAACATTACCATTGCTGGGGCACCGGTCTTCAAGTAGGCAATGTTAACATACTCGTAATGTTGGAAGAAGTCATCAAAATATGCATGGTGGTGATCCATGAACAATACCTGTAAAAATGAGACATTACACGCATCAGCGTAACAACAAAACAACCGTAAAATCAAATGAGTGAAAAACTTAAATTGAGTTGAGACCAAGGTCAGAAATTGAGTTGAGACACAATTGTTTTTCACCTTGATTCCTTCAATAGCAAATTAATCTTGCTGATGAAACGATTTGCACTGGTTTACAAAATAACCAGTGATAATCTTTGATCTTGAGAATAATGAGTGGTAATGTCTATTTAATTGAGTGTACCTAATAAGCCAAAACAGTTTGCACAGTGAAATGATGACCAGGGATAATCGAAACACTAAATGAGAATGAGGAATAATGCGTGTTTATTTCTCATTAATTTCGTGTCTCAAAATTTTAATTGCTCTGATTTTGGACGGTTTTGAATGAATCATGACCCTTGGATCGGTTTCATTCAAATTTACTTCTTATTTTCAAGGGCTGAAACTATTTGATAACCGTTGGAGATTATTGTTTCAGATTAATTAGTAATAATACATGGGATCTTCACATTGAATGCGAAATTTCAATGAGAAAAAATATTACAGCCGCAATTTTAAGTAATATCAACCGTTGGATCGTTTTAAATTAATAGCAACAGTTGGATCCGATTTTTATTTAGAAGCCTTCTTTGTTTTCGTTATTTTTTTGGTCCGTTGGATGTACATAGCTGGCGTAAGTGGCATGTTACATGCGTCGGATCAGCCAACTAATTTAAGCAATGATGGCGTGGCATTTTGGAGCGACAGCGTGGCTTTTTTAGAAGGTGATGTGGCTTTTTGATAGCTGATGTGGAAACTCTTATTTAAATATAATAAAGATAAACTGAATAGACCATGTTTATATATATAGAAATCACAAAAGAGAACAACAAGAGAAAAGTTACAAATGTTGAAACACTTTGTATGAAATCTTCTAGCAATGCACTAGCATTACTCCTTAGCACTATACAAACACTATGAAAACGAGTTAAGGAGGATTTGTCACTTCCTTCCTCTTCCTCTAAAAATATAAAAACTAACTATGTATATTGAATTTTTGATCTAACTTATGAATTGTGATATATTTCCAAATGAAGATATGAGGTCCTTTTATAGCCTTCAAGAGAGGTGCTTCCTTCCTTCATGTTGAAGTAATCTTGAGTGGATTGTAGCTGTAGTTACTTTCCAGCAGTTGCTTGCATGGGATGAGATTTGTCCATCACTTGACAAGTGTATAGGGAGGTCCCATGAGGTATGAACATGTGTCCCTATGTTGATGACTCTTCAAAGCTATCCCTATGGCTATGTGTGAATGGTAGACGCCTACTATACAAGGTGGGATGGCTTCAGAAGACTAAGCATGAGGTCATCAATTGCAAGTGGATGCTTATGAAGCTGGTTGCTCATTCACCAAGTAGTGCAGATTTGATGCAGGATCAGTGCAGGAGCATTTGATGCAGACGAATTGATTGAGGCAGATCTGAACAAAAACATCAAACATACCACAATATATCCAAAATGGCCTATAAATAACTATAACCATTCAAATCACTCAAGTTATCATATATCATACTAAATACTATATAAACTCTTTATTATTACTTAAAAGAGAGCAATTACTAAGTTTAAACATATGAAATACTCTATATAAAATAGAGTTATCACACCCCCTAAACTTAAACCATTGCTTGTCCGCAAGTAATGACAAAGACAAACTATTAAAAATTATAATTCTAGAAGATAGATCAGTTTGATTTTTGGATTTTCATGAGGAGTTCCCTATGAACTTCATTTTTCAACAGTCTTTCTTGTGCCTTTATTTCTTCAAAACTACCAAAGCTATTCAAACTCTTTTGTGTGTGTGTGAACCCACTGAGTTGAGATTGGTTCCAAGACTAAGTAAAAAATTTCCTCCTAGCCTTTGAAAGGATTGGTTCATCTTTGGTCACACCAAAATATTTTTCAAAAGAGAGATTAGACTCACAAAATTTTCTCAAGTGTTGGGGAGTTCTAAAATCAAAGGGCTTGGTTGAATCTTTCAAAGCTTTCGAGCCAATGCATTTTTCTATTTTTTTGTGTGGATCTTTTGAGCAGATGCAATACTTCTTTGAAGTGATTTGTGCATTGATTTTTTTTTTTCTGCATTTTGTTTTTTCTTCAGTGCAGTTTGCATTGATGCTTCTGCATTGATGATGCTTTTTCTTTTTCTAGCTCATATTACCTTCCTCACTGACCTCCAGATGCAAATGCACTTTGGCACAAGTCTTTGACCTCCAGATGCATATATTTTTTCTTTGCACTTTGGCACGTGAGTTCGCTTTTTGAACTATCCTCCAGATACATTTATTCTTGCATGGCACAGGTCTTTGACCTCCAGATGCATTCATGTACTTAGGCACAGGTATAGTTTCAAAAGATTCAGGATATGGCTTTGTCCACATTTTTGTATTCTTTTTCTACATTGTTTACTCTTTACACTTTTCAAATTCAGCCTTTGTTTTCATAAAACACCCCCAAACTTAATTCTTTAAGCTCTTCTATCTTTTTAGTAAAGCTTTGTTTTGACCTAAGCTTACCAAAAATTCCCCTTGCATCAGATTGATCTTTAAATAACAAGGTTCTTTTCACAAACTCAGTTTTGAAGTGTTGAAGTAAAAATAATTTTGGTTTTTCTAAGAAATAAGGCTTCTTTTTCTCTTTTTCTTTTTTTTTTATCATAAAAATTCCATCCATAGGGCTTTCACCATATTTTTGAAAAACTGATATTTTCTACTAAAATATTTAGATACTACTTTGCTAAGTACATCTAATATTTAAACAAACTATAAACTACTTTAAAACATATATATTTACTATATAAAACATATTAAATTTAAACACACAACATATTAGATAAAAACATATTAAAACATAACATGCAAATGCAAGATAAATCCCCCCCAAACTTAAGGGGTAGCAGTGTCCTCACTGCTAACTTGTTCAGAAAATACAAACCATATTTTGTTCAAAATAGGGGAGAGGGATTAAATACAACCAGGGAAATAGTTCAGCTAGAAACAAAACAAGTTATAGCAGTTTATGTGAAAACTTATAAAATGATACTCATTTCTTGGCTCCACCGATTCTCGTGCTCATGCGCTTGGAGGAGTGTGTTTCACCTTCCGCTTCTTCTTTTTGGGTGGCTTGCTTGGTGTTTCTTTCAGAGGTGCGAGATGCACCCTCCTACTCAGTGTATCGCCAGGAATCTGTTTACGTGGATCGATGCGCAGTGCATCGATCTTGATCGCATCAAGTTTCTTCCTCTTAGGTGTCAATTTTGATTGCCTTCCTGCAGGTGTCTTGAAGAATTTATGTGTGTTGTGCAAAGCATCTCTCTTCTGTTGAGCCATTTGTTCCAGAACAAGCTTGATTGTTGCCTCATCATGCATTGTTGTTGCTCTTTGTGATGCAAAGAACAAGTGATGCAGAGCATCACTCTGCATCTGCATGCATTGAGCTACAGGCTCCTTTGCAGATGATTCTTCTCCTTTGTCTTGCTTGTCAAGTCCTTCTTCTTCTCTTTCCTGCACAAATTCTTTTTCAAGAGCAGAAATAACATTAGAAGTAATGTTGCTTGGGTCAGAAGGTACTTGTTGTTCTGTTTGTGTTTCAGGTCTGGTAGGGCTAGGCTCAGAGATGGTTTGTTCTGTGTGAGGTGTTTTCTCAGGTTCATTTCTTGGAGAGGGTGGTGGAGGGGTTGTTTGTGGTGGTGATAGGACTGGTGGATCATTGAGGGAGGGTAGTGGTGATTTTGGAATGGAAGATGATTCTTGGTTTGGTGAGATGATGAGTGTTTTGGTAATTGGTGATGTATGAGGGGTATCTTGTTGGGTTGATGCTGAGGTTTTGGCATATTTTTGCCTAGCTATTTCTTCTAGGATCACACCTCTAGCATGCTCCTCCTCTTCTTCATCAATTTCCTCATCACTCTCTTCTTCTTCTTCCTCTACTTCCTTATCCATTTCTTTCTCTAGTTCCTCATCCTCATTATCAGAATCAAACATTTCTTCAACAACAGGTTCTACCACAACCTTTTTCTTTCCTTTTGATTGTTTCCTAGTTACCTTTTTCTTGGTACTAGGTTCCTCTACCTTCTCCTTTCCTTTCCCTTCCTCTTCAGCCTCTTTCTCTTCCTCTTCTTCTCCTTCAGCTCTCAGTACCCAACTTTGGAATTCAGGGGCATTCACTTGGCCCACAAGATCAAATATCTTGTCAAAAACCAATTGAAGCCAGTCATGTTGGTCATTCATAAACTTCAGATCGCCTCTCGCTTCGCATGTAATGCTCTTGCATTGCAGGTGCAGGGCCTCTTACATTTCTCGGTCTTTCTTTCAATTCAGTATTCAGATTACCAGGTGGGAATTTTCTTTGTTCATTAGCAGCTATTGGAACACCTTCTTTCATGCATAATTCAGTAATAAGACAAGGGAAAAACAGAAATCCCTTTGATTTTGTTGAGCATGCAAGAATTTCCCTAGCTATCAATCTACCTATGTCAACATTTCCCTCGGAGAGAATTGTATCTAGCAAGATCAATCTCTCTTTGGTCATTGCATATGTGTGTGATGTAGGCAGAATTGAAGTGGCTATGAACAAATGCCAATTACCTAATGCATCTATCAAATAATTACTTCTAAGCTTGATTTCATTAGGTGTAAATTTTTCCCAAACAGACCCTGGTATAGCAATCCTATTTCTCAGTTCTTCCATATCTTTCTTAAAGGCCTTGGCCACTTTGTTCTCAAATTCATTCCCATTATATTTCAGCATATAATGTTCATTTAATTTCTTTGCATGAAAGTGCACAAGTTTACCTCTCACCATGGAAGTGTAGGAATGCTCTGTTCCTTCTTGTGGTGTGATACCAGCATAAAATTCTCTCACTATGTCTTCAATGTAGCCCCCTCTTGGTAGCACAAAGTGGTCCCAATTAAGATTGGCCACTGTTGACATGAATGATGGGCTAGCCTTCTTCAAATCATACCCTCTCTCGGGTAGTAATTGCATCTCCCAGAAATGAACATTATCATTGGTTCTGGATTCAGGTTCTTTGGTTTTGCCTTTCTTGTTTGATGATGATCCTGCATGCATGACTTTCTTCTCTTTCTGGGGAGTTTTAGTCTGTTTGCTTGCGAATTTCTGTGCTGATTGCTTCTTCACCATTTTGAATTGTTCAATTTCTAGGTCTTTGTTTGTTTTTTTGATTGAGAAAATGGAGATGAAATTGTGATGAGTAACTGTTCTTAGATTGAGAGAAATTGGTGAGGTTTTGCGAAGAAGGGGTAACGGTAACAAGAGTAAGGTTTTAATGTTTCAGGGATGGGGAAGTGGAGTTTGTAGGTAGCCGTTATGTGTTGCGTGTTGCGCATGCATCACGCCATGTGTCATCTTTGACTACTAACACTTCATTAATCTTGCTTAACTTCCCTTTGATCATCCTGAAGCTTTAAGACTCACACTTAATCTCATTCTTCAATTTCTTGAGATTTTTGATGCAGGGCAATTTTTTCTGCAATGCAGGTGCACTTGATGCAGCTGCATTGGTATCCTGCATTTCTGCAAAACAACTAAAAACATAAAATTGCACAAAAATAATTAAAAACAATGGGTTGCCTCCCATCAAGCGCTTGTTTTAAGAGTCTTGTCAGCCTGACTACCTCTTTTTGTTTAGAGATTTTGTAAATGGGTGGTGATTTTGTCTCTCACCAACCTGTGCACCATAGTACATTTTGCTAGCATCTAGCAACTTAATGATCTCTTTTTTCACAACCTCTTTCATAATAGGGTTTAGTCTTCTTTGACTCTCTATGCTATTCTTAGAATTTTCTTCCAAGATGATTCTATGCATGCACATAGAAGGACTAATTCCCTTGATAGTAGACATTTGCCAACCTATAGCTTTGGTATGCTTCTTTAGAGTACTAATGAGATCACTCTCCTGTTTTGATGTTAAATCAGAAGCAATGATAACAGGTAAAGTCTCATTTGTTCCTAAGAAAGCATATTTAAGGTGTTCAGGCAGTATCTTCAATTCTAACTTAGGAGGTTGTTCTATTGAGGGTAAGTTCTTCTTGAGAATTGGATCCTCAAGATTGAGTGGTTCATAAGTCCTAGCCCATACTTCCTTACAAGAGTTTTCTATTGGCAAATTTTCCTCTTCTAGGATTTCATCATCTAGCAATGCAGCTGCATCTAATGCATCTGCATTGGCTAAGTGATCATACTGCTTGTAAAACTGTTTTTCTACCAATTGATCTAGAGAGAATAAGGATGAACACTCTTCTGTATCCTCTGAAGGATACTTCATAGCATTCATTACATTGAATTTTATCTCTTGATCATTCACTCTCATAGTGAGTTCACCTTTTTGCACATCAATTATGGTTTTACCAGTTGCTAAAAATGGTCTACCTAGGATAATAGGCACTTCCTTATCTGCATCAAAGTCAAGGATAACAAAATCTACAGGGAATACAAATTTATCTACCTTAACTAAGATGTCTTCTATGATACCTCGAGGATAGAGCTATTGATCATCGGCTAATTGAAGTGTCACAGTGGTTGGTTTTGCATTTCTAATTTCTAACTGGTCAAAATAGATTTAGGCATCAAGTTGATGCTTGCACCTAAATCACATAAAGCTTTACCAGTATAGGATTTTCCTATAGAAAATGAAATTGTAAAACTACCTGGATCCTTCAATTTCCTAGGAATCTTATTTTGCATAAGCAAACTACAATCTTCTGTCATGGCAACTGTTTCAAACTCTCCTAATCTTCTTCTCTTAGTAAGCACATCCTTCATGAACTTTGCATAGTTTGGCATTTGTTGGAGTGCTTCTACTAAGTGAACATTGATGTGTAATTGTTTTAGTACCTCTAAGAATTTACCAAACTGCTTCTCCTCATGTGCTTTTTTCAGTCTTTGAGGATAAGGAGGAGGAGGGTATTCAGTACTAACTTAGGTAGTGGACTTTGAACTTCTTGTGATGCAGGAGCACTAGATGCTTCTGCATTGGTTTCTTTTTGATTTTTGGCTTTTTCTCCCTTTTCTACACTTTCCTTCTCAGTTAACTCTACCAGATCCTTACCACTTCTCAATGAAATGGCCTTAACCTGCTCCTTTCCTTTGTTTTGAGAAGGAGTAGCTTCTGTATTTGAAGGTAAGGCACCTTGTGGCCTTTGATACAAAGCTGTGGCTAATTGACCAACTTGATTCTCTAAGTTCTTAATGGAAGCATCTTGGGTTTGTCTAGCAGTTCTAGATTCACCTATGAATGCTTTGAGCATGGATTCTAGAGAATTATCAGTGGTAGGTTGAGAGTTTCTTTGGTTATTTTGAGCTGGGAATCCTGGTGGTGTAGTTGGGGTAGTTGGTGCAGTTCTAGGTGCAGGTGCACTATTATTGCTCCATCTAAAATTTGGGTGATCTTTCCAACCGGGATTATAAGTGTTGGAATAAGGGTTGTTATTCCTATTATAACCTACATAATTTACAGAGATAGGGTTGCTAGAACACTCCTCATACAAGTGACCTCCTCCACAAGACACACAACTAGGTGTGCACGGAGGTACTTGTTCTCTTTCACGCAATAGATGGTTGTGCGGTGATGCTTGTTTGCATTAGATCTTGATAGCATTGCGAAGTGAAGTTTTTCATCAAATTAGCTAGAGTGGCTACTTGAGCAGATAGAGGCGGATATATCATTAACTTCATGTACCCCGATGGTTTCTTTTGGGCACTTACCCTCTCGGTGAGGCCAACTAGAGCTATTAGTCGTTATTCTATCAATTAATTCACATGCTTCATTGTATGATGAGATTTAATAACACTCCACCCAGATGATGCATCAAGCATTATTCGGTTTGAGGTTCTAAACCATTATAAAATGTTTCCATTTGAATAATAATGAGTAAACCATGATGAGGACATTTTCTTAAAAGTTCCTTCCATCTTTCCCATGCTTCAAATAAAGACTCAAACTCTTTTTGTCTAAAAGATGTAATATCATTTCTTAACCTGGCATTTTTGATAGGTGGGAAATATTTTCCTAAAATTTTTTCAGCCATTTCATTCCATGAATGAATAGAGTTAGGCTCTAAAGAATGTAGCCAAGCCTTAGCTCTATCTTTCAAAGAATATGGAAATAACCTTAATCTAAATGCATTTTCACTAACACCAGGTATAATAAAATTACTACATACTTCTAGAAATTGCCTTAAATGCAAATGAGGATCTTCATGAGGAGATCCTCCAAATTAACCAATAGTTTGAAACATCATAGGCTTAAATTCAAAATGCATGGCATCAATATGAGGTCTATTTATGCTAGTTTGCATGTTTTGATGATCAAACTGAGCATAATCCCTCATAGGTCTATCTCTATCATTAATCATACCTATGTGATCCATGTGGATGAGATTTTCTCTATGAACTTCTTCTTCAGTAGCATGCTGTGAACCAGGGCCTCCTCTCACTGAGTGTGGCCTTGAGCTTTGTTCTTCACTGTATGACATGTTGCAGACATGTTGATTTTGCTTTTGGAGTCTTAGCAATCTCCTGAATCTTCTTTCTATTTCTGGATCTAAACTATATTCTGGTGTTTTGTTTCTGGTTCTGTACATATACTAAGTACCATGTAATTGTTTGTTGTGAAACTATAAATACTGAATTTATATACAACACTAAATTACTATATATCAGAATTTTAAAAAGAATTTACTTCAATCCCCGGCAACGGCGCCAAAAACTTGGTGCATGGAAAACACATACACTTGTGTGCAAGTATACACTATCCAAAAACAAGTAGTAAAAAGATCGAACCCACAGAGATTGAAAAACTGACTTTTAAAATCAATATAAAGTAATAAAGTGTAAAGTAACAAAGTAACAAAATAATTTTGGATTTTGTGATGATCACAACTAAGTTAGATAGAAAGCACAGTAAAAATGTTGATAGTGTAAAAGAGAAAAGCTAGTTGGAATATCTTCATCAAGTAATTTACTTATAAGTGTTTGATGCAGTATGTGATGCAGCTGCACTGAATGCTGTTGCATTAGCTATGTGCCTTTTGGTCACTTTCTTCAGAGTATCATTACCAGCTCTTATGATCTTTGTTCTATGCAGTAAAGAAAGGGGTGTCAATGCCTATCTTGTCTCCTAACAATTATCCAATTTGCTTAAATAAATTCACTCTTGTATTTTAAGTACCCACAATTATCCTATGGACTATACTATCCTATCTCTAGGACTTAGCATGATTTTCACAAAGTTTTCTTTATGTAAAACACTCACCCATATTAGTTCTTGAGTTCTTAATTGTAAGCCATTTCTGGTCATTTACAAATCTTACTTATTCTAAGTGATCAAGTTCAAAATAAGTATTGAAAAGATTATCAAGCAAGAACTAAAGTACAAACATACATACATGCAACATACTTACTTAAAAGCTCATTAAATGATTAGAACATTCCAACTAAGAAAGGTTTAGCTAACAAGAGACATTGCAAGATATATATATAAACTGAATAGACCATGTTTATATATATAGAAATCACAAAAGAGAACAACATGAGAAAAGTTACAAATGTTGAAACACTTTGTATGAAATCTTCTAGCAATGCACTAGCATTACTCCTTAGCACTATACAAACACTATGAAAACGAGTTAAGGAGGATTTGTCACTTCCTTCCTCTTCCTCTAAAAATATAAAAACTAACTATGTATATTGAAATTTTGATCTAACTTATGGATTGTGATATATTTCCAAATGAAGATGTGAGGTCCTTTTATAGCCTTCAAGAGAGGTGCTTCCTTCCTTCATGTTGAAGTAATCTTGAGTGGATTGTAGCTGTAGTTACTTTCCAGCAGTTGCTTGCATGGGATGAGATCTGTCCATCAACTTGACAAGTGTATAGGGAGGTCACATGAGGTATGAACATGTGTCCCTATGTTGATGACTCTTCAAAGTTATCCCTATGGCTATGTGTGAATGGTAGGCGCCTACTATACAAGGTGGGATGGCTTCAGAAGACTAAGCATGAGGTCATCAATTGCAAGTGGATGCTTATGAAGCTGGCTGCTCATTCATCAAGTAGTGCAGATTTGATGCAGGATCGGTCGGGGAGCATTTGATGCGAGCGACATTGAGAGGCGCACACGAACAAAAACATCAAACATACCACAATATATCCAAAATGGCCTATAAATAACTATAACCATTCAAATCACTCAAGTTATCATATATCACACTAAATACTATATAAACTCTTTATTATTACTTAAAAGAGAGCAATTACTAAGTTTAAACATATGAAATACTCTATATAAAATAGAGTTATCACTACCTCGACAGGTTTAACAAGTCCATTGTACTGGTGGAAGAACTGGACGAGAAGTTCTTTGTAGGTGCCTTCATGAAGGGCCTGAGTAGCTGAAGGTTTAGCAAGGCGCTAACGATGTTGAATCTCCGCACAATGGATGAGGTGCGAATCAAGGCTGACAAGCACATAGAGGCTAAGGAATCAAATGCTGGCAAAAAAGAGAAGAAAACCAAGAAGCATGGGCACAAGATCGAGCGTTCAGAACCCCATCAGTCTCAGCCCAATCTAAGGCATGATCGGGGTAACTGAAATAGGAACCGCTCGTCCAGGGCAGCGACTGATGAAACATACACTCCCCTAAATACTAAGCCATCGCCAATCTTGGATGATTCATGCATGATGACACCATCACGAGGCCAGTCCCCTTCGTGGGAACCATGGGCAGAAACTCTTATTCTTACAATAGGTAGAGCTATCAATTTTGGCCTAGTCAAGTGGTCCGATTTTTTGGTTGGGCCGGACTCTTAAAAAATAGAGGCCTAAAAACACCACTAAGTTTTTTGACCCGGCCCGATCACACAATTGGGTTGGGCCGGGCTAGCCCGTTGGGCTTTGGGCCGGGCCAATTGGCCCGATTTCTTTTTGTTTCTTGTCTTTTTAAAATATTGTTTGTTTAATTTTAGATTGTCCTTTGTTAAAATTTTAGCCTAACAAAGAAAAAAAATAATTCTCATAGAGGCCCAAAGTCAAACACGGTATTGTTACTATACCACACACAAAACGCTGAATAGAAGGCTTGTCAAGTACTTGAATAGAAGGCATTGAAGAATGTGGGAAGCAAGAAGATTCATTTAACACCCTGGACCCTTTTCTTTCTTAGTAGGCACCCACAAGTGTACATCATGACATTCTCTACCCCCAAGTAGAGTTTTTGTCTTCCGTGGGAATCAAACCTTGTACCCTAGGGCTCAAGTATAAGTTCAATGCATTCCCACTACCAATTGATCTTCCTCACTAGGCACAACAACCAATTGACCATCTACAACAGCCTTATCCACCTCTGAAAGGTCAATGCCAGGGTGCAAGACTTGGATTTTAGCTACGCAGTGTTGAAACCACTATCAAAGGACGTAACACTATCCAGCTTACATTCTTCCATGGACGCTCAAGAGTCAAAATCCGTTCGAACTCCAGCACAACAGGAGCTTCAACTTTCTTCAGGTTCTCCCGAGCAATCCTCAGCTCACTCTGGGCCACCTCCAGATCATTCTCCAAGACCTTTACTCTCGTTGAAGCCTCCTTTACCTCCTTCCCCAGCTTTCCCAACTTGCCCTCTAACATCTTGTTCGCTTCATACCTCTTAACATTTGCCATCAACTCGGTCTCCCTCTCCGGACAAGATTTCAACTCTCCCTTAACATGGTTCAGCTCACTCTCACATCTTTCATACTCCTCCACAACCTTCCTGAAAGAGCTTTCAACAATATGAGCCAAAAACGAGCTCCAAATACTGTAACTCTTAATGGTTGCCATAGCAGGACCAAAACCCATGGTAGCGGCCTTGTCAGCATCTTATTCAATGAGTACCAAGAGTCCCACATAGTATTAACGGGTCCCTCAACGGTGACTGTAACACCCTCATATTTCTATCTAGTAGAAATACTAAAGTGTACCTAATGGCATACATCAGAGTATAAAAATTTCTGTCTCAGATATTGATTTGACCAAAAACTCTCGAATCCAAATCAAAGAGTCGTAAACATAATATAGTCCAAAGTTCAATATCCTAAAACAAGACAACAGCGGAAACGATTACATAACTCAAATACAAATTCAAGTTATAAATCGAATACAAAGATACAAGGGAAAATCATAACTAATAATAGAAGATCTACGTCTTCCATTTCCTTCTCGAGCACGCCATCCACTCGTGCCATAAAGGATCTTCTTTCCCTGTTTCTCTGTAAAACAACAACATTTGTAGGGTGAGATAACAAATCTCAGTGAGTCTTACCGTGACCCCTCACCTATCACTCGGTCCATTTATAAAACATTAATTAATTTCTTGATTTAATAAATAAACCATGCACGTTACTAATTGCACAATACCGACTGCACACCTGCTAATCCCGGTAAACAGTGCATTCATAACGTCAAAACAATTGTACCATACCGACTGCACACCTGCTGATCCCAGTAAACAGTGCATTCATAACGTCAAAAACAATTGTACTATACCGACTGCACACCTGCTAATCCCGGCATAGTAAATTAATTCTCTTTATTAATCACTTGTGACATGTCACCAACAACCTAAAGAAGCTCGAGTGACAAAATCACAATATACACATTTAAAAGTTTTAGCACATCACCAACTCCGCAAGCTCGAGTGAACCCCCATAGCTAATAGGAGCGCAAATCCTAAGAGCAGCATAAATATATGAACGGAGCCTAGGTCAAGAGCTCATGACTTCCCTCACCTAGCATGCTAACAAAAAAAACAGGGTTGTCACCCCGACTCGATATAATTTATATATCACACCCGCATTAGGCTCCTATACTCGATATAATTTATATATCACACCCGCATTGGACTCCTATACTCGATATAATTTATATATCGAAACATAATTCAATCTATGATATGTTATAATACCATACTAGAACAATCAAGAACCTATATCACGGTCCAAGCATCACTTTATAGTTAAAAGTTTGATTCCCAAACGTATACTAGATTTGTCGGTTTTTCAAGAGATTTGTAAATTCAACCAAAACAAACCGAACCACATTCAAAACATAGCAATATCATCCATATATAATATAAGTGGTTAGGAAAAGGATTTGAAAGAAGTTTGAAGTCGAACGGAGCGTCGAAACGAAACATCGAATTTTGGGGACATAAGGAACTTCTCAACTTTGTTCCCAATTTCCGTTCCGTTTCGTTCTCCGATCGAACCCAAACTATGTTTCAATCCAAATTCAACCACAACACCCAACATATACCCCAATTCCAGAACAGACCACAGCAATCACAAGCAGTTACTTCAAGTAATTCATTTCGAGATTTGGAATAACACACACCGACATTTTTGCACACACATAAGTGCAGAATTTCCTACAGCAGTGCACCTACTTCGACCAATGATTTAAAGAAATCGGATTTCAACAAACGAACACTCATTGAAAAGCTCTCTGAGTGTAGTTTCTACATGTTATATCCATTTTTCAAAACAAGGCTCCAGTTGATACAGTTTTTAAAAAATACTACACTGCTGTACAAAAATCAGACAGAACTTTTCGCCCAACTTGTAACTCAATTTTCTTTCTCATTTCTTAATGAAATTTGATGAAACCAGTGCCTAATTCGTAGGGAATTCAGTCTACTTTCCAACGAAACAAGAATCATTCAAAACGGAGTTCAATTGAGAACTCAAGACCTGAAAAACTGAACCTATACACAGTTTAATTTCAGAAATTTGACATAACTTGAGCTACACAACTCCAAATTTAACTAAACCAGTGCCAAAACGACCGGCGTTAAGTCTATTTTCAAAAACAATCAGAAACATAATTTTTGGACTAACCTAACAGTCCCAGTTCTAAAGAAACCGAAGCTGTGTCCAGATTTTCTAAAACAACGAGTTCGAGACCAAAGTTGCGGTTTTCGCGATTCAAAATTTACGAAACGCAATCAATATCAACGATAACAGCAATCAACCAGTCAACACAACATAAAACAAAAACCCTAAGCGAGTAAAACTCACCTAACGTGATGAAAATCACGCAATACCGAGTGTTTCCGAATCCGAAACACCGAACTAGCTCCGAAACTTCACGAACTCAAACCGAACCGTTCCAAAAGCTCCCCAACCGAAACCAAGCACTCCAATACTCTCTCCCACTGACCCAAATCGAACCAACAGCAACGTGGGTTGATTTTCGTGCTTCTAACTTCCATTTCTCTCCATTTGAACTTTGGAGCTTCAACAATGGTGAAACGGAATAGAGGGAGAGATAGTTAACAAAACTAGTATCAATAGGTAGATCGTGAAAAATGGAAAAGAATGGTACAAGAATTACTTACAACCGTTGAGAATCCATGGAGAACTTCCCCTCTTCTCCTTCTTCTCCTCTTCTTTCCTTCTCCCTCTTTTCTCTCGGTTCACTCTCTCTCTATTTCCTTTCTTTCTTTTTCTTTCTTTTTCTATTTCTTTTATTTCTTTCTCTTCCTTTTATTTCCTTTTCTTTATTCACTTAAGTGAGGAATGAGAGAGTGTTTGGATATTTTTGGGTCTTTGGATCTCATTTAGTGTGAGTGGTATAAAGACTAAAATACCCCTAGTATTCTAATTTCCACTCAATTATGTATTTTAAATTATATACTCTAGCAATTATAAATTGCTTTCGTGACAACCTAATATTCGTGACTTGATTTATTACCTACTCGAGTAATAAATCACTCGTTAATTTCTTAATTCGAAATTAACGAAATTAGGGATGTTACAGTGACCGTTGTTACGCCCTTCAAATGTTTGCAACAGGAAGAGTCAATCGGTGGATTATTGGCATTGGTTTCGATTAAAATGGAAGGTCCAGGAGCATCCCCTTTCTGTTTCTTTGGAAGAGGAAGCTGGGTGGGGGAGGAGAACTTGGAATATGGAGTACCATCCGGGATTTCGATTGACGTCGCAGCCGAAGTTGAAGTAGTGACTGAAGGGATACAGTAAATATAGACATTCATGAAAACAAAATATAAAAATGATTATATTTATAAAAGAAAATATATTTATAAAGTCATAATACAAAAAATGATTATACCAATAAGACGTAATTTTTAACCGTCTAACTCCAAAGAAAAATAAACATTTATAAAAATAAAAAAATTGTGAAAATAAAATATAATTATTCTTTTTATAAAAGTAAATATATTTATAAAGTCATAATACAAAAATGATTATATCAATAAGACGTAATTTTTAGTCATCTATCTCCAAAGAAAAAATAATCATTTATAAAAAAAAAAAATCGTGAAAATAAAATATATTTATTCTTTTTTTTTGTACTAACGACATCTATTCTTTTCTCGCGAGATTCCGAAGAAAAATAATAAACGTGAATTGTCTTATACATGTACAAATATTAGACAGTTTATAGGTAGATAGATTTTTTTTTTTACCAAAAGCAAATCAATTCAATTCATTCAAATAACTTGTCATAGTACAACTTGGAACATAAATGAAAATCATTGAGCTAGCATAAGATCTAGCAGCCCGAGCTAGAGAGTGGGCTACTTGATTGGTTTGTCTCTGAATAAAGCTTATCCTAAAGCTTGTTGTGGTGTCTAGGACCTCCTTGCATCTTTCTATTATACCCCCAAAATCTGAATTATTTCTACTATCACTTGAGAGAGCGTCTACTACCATTTTGCAATCAACTTCAATGTCCACGTTGTGGTAGCCTTCGTCTCGAAGCCAGTAAAGGCCCTACAGCAAACTGAACGCTTCGACCTCTCTTTCTTCCTTTTTTTATTTTTACTTTACTTTTATTTTTCCCATAAACAATTTTTATCTTTCTCCTATCACTTCACTTTAGTTTTTTTTAACTAAATTTCTAAATCTTTACAAAAACTAACTCTACTAAAATTATTATTCTACTAAAATTATCTTATATTTTCTCTCTGAAATTTGTTTACACTCTTATTGATAATCTACTATCACCTCTTATTGATAATCTACTATCTATATTTTACTATCTACTATAATCTACTAATCAACTAAAATAATCAATTCAAACTACGAGATAACTGCAATGATATATAAAAAAAATTCGGGATAACTGCACTGGTATATAAAAAACATAGTATGATTAATATTTGTCAGTGATAATTAAATTTTTTGAAGACTACTATAAACCTACTATCTAAAAAACGAGAAGATTTAATGACTATTTAAACTACTGATTAAAATTTAACACAAATATTTCTTATTGATAATCTATTATCTCTCTTTTACTATCTACTATAATATACTAATCAACTAAAATAATTAATTGAAACTACGAGATAATTGCACTGATATATAAAAAACACGGGATAACTGCAACGAT